>CM070616.1:15002051-15602051 GCA_036346395.1 Hsuehochloa calcarea | reverse complement strand
TTTTTCACAAATAAAAAATTCAATAAAAATTTACTCCAGTAGCTATAGAAGCTATGAAAATCAGTATATCAGTACAGCGGAAGACTAATATTGAATCTAATTTAAACCCCTAAGAAATAAAAGAAAATCAACAAAGATTAAAACAAAAACAATCTGCTGGCCGATCTGACCGCTTGGTAGATGGCGGTCGGACCGCTGGTATTGCCGGTCTAACCAGTGGGACACGGCAGTCTGACCGTCGGGCTCCAGAACAGATCAAAACGCCCGATAACGAAGATGCAAATAGGTGAAACTTTTGATCTACTAATCCAAACTTGATAAAACTTGGAGCACACCTTCTCTATGATATCAGGAACCAATTCCAATCGAAGATTATGATAATTCTTGGAAGAATAGCGATCCTTTTCGATTTGATTGAAGAGAGGTTCAAAACCGGGTCAAAACGAAACTAGGTCAAAACTCTTGCTCGTGGGTGATTGATGATCAACATGATCCTAGATAGATTTCCACACGTCACAGCAAGCTAGATCACATGAAAAAACCAAGCAAAAACTCACAGATCAAAGAAAGACCCAAAATCATCAAATAAAGAGAAAGAACGCAATGAGACAAAACATTGATCAAACTTTCCTTTGATTGATTGATATGATATGGGCTTACAACCTCTCTATCAATGGAGGACAATGCTCAATCCAAAAGCATAAAAATCACATCAAACTATCAAGAACCCTATCCACCACAAAAGTCTCCATAAGAAAATTAGGGTTTACAAAAATAGCAAAAGAGATGAAGAGTAGGTGCAGCCACCTCCTTCTCCTATTTATAGTGGAGGCTTAGACCTTCTAGAAGTTTGACTCAATTGGGCTCCCGTTAAGGCCCAAAACAAACGGGACACTTACGCACTGATTTTAATGCGCTGTCTTTAACACCCCTTGACCTAATTAGCTACACCTTGTGACATCTTGCACGTTGGATTAGCCAATAGGTCACCCTTGTCCATCTTGCACCACGCTTGAGTACATTGACCTCACCCGGCATCGTCGATCGTTCTGGACCTCAGCTCTCCAAGCCTAGTCCCGATCATCCTTGCTGTTGACCGTCGTTGACCACCAAGCAACCTACACAACAATAGACAAGTAGACCGAATTTGGGAACAAGTTCTTCACAACTTGACCCATATTAGTCAAAACATGCATCATGCAACATATATGCCCTGAAACTTATGACTTTGAAATAACAACCGAATATCGCCGCCACGACGGGCGACGACCCAAGTTACAACCGGTCAGACCGCCCCCGGCGATCGGCCTCGATCGACTATTGGCTGTCGGATCGCCAAGAATGACTTAGCGGATTTTCAACCTCTGAAAACCGAAACCTACTGGAAATTTCAAACCAATAGAACTTTTGACTAGAGACTCCAAAAATTATGAGACCAACTGCAATAGAATCTCCTCTCTTGCCTGCTACCTCTATTTTTGGCGCAACTCAATCCACCATTTTCTAACATTGCCGGTCCGACCGCCGCTAGGGCCGGTCGGACCGGCTGAGACCAGACAGTTCTGAACCTTTGCCGACAACACGTGAAACGACAAACCCTAAACGCCATTGCCAATTGTCACATCATCCTAAGATCAGGAGCATATCCCCATGATATCCACAATCTCCCCCTTGATGAACACATTGGCAATAATCCAGAAAATGTAATTTGGAGGTTTGAAAAGTAAAATACTTTCGTTTTCGCACAATGGCACAACTTGGTCCATAAGAAAGAAAAATCAATAAAAGTGACCAAGCTGGCATCAGAATAGCATAGGCATGTGAGATAAGGCAAAAGAAAGCATACAAACTTTGATTTCCAGAAAAGAGTCAAAGATCTCACTTAAGATCCATATGAAAGAACAATTGTTCAAGTGACCTATGATCATTGTGAGGATAAATAAATGTAATTCAAGTTCAGAAAGAATCAATAAGACAATAAGAATGCAATTCAAAAACTCCCCCCCCCCACTATGATCCTCAGATTTTAGAAAATTTCAAATTCTCCAATTTCTCCCCTTTTTATCATTTTTATATATATTCTCTCCATTTGTACAATAATGAAATATCTTCTTCCCCTTTGACAATGGAGTCATTAAGGAATCACGCCTTCCTCTCATCTAGAGATAACAAATACAGAATGAAGAAAGAAGCATAAGGAGTATGCATGAAGTGCAATGCAGTAGCTTCATTTTTTTATTTTTCAATTTTTGATTACAAGAAGATTTGGATATTACCCGAAAGAGCATGCTAGCATCTCTAATATTGCACAAACAGCATATCAAGCCTAACAACGCTAGCAACATCATGATAAAACATATATATCAAAGCTAAACACGAAAGCTCAAAAGTAAAGCAATACATTTGATCAATTTAAGCAAAACTTCAAATTCAGCGAGTTCATCAACAGGGATCCTAAAGTGAAACTGAGCATGTCAAAATGTCAAAGTGAGAAAAAAAATCTAACAAAGACCACATTAAGAGTCAATCAGGTCCTGTATTGAATCATTTTGCTCAAATTTCTCAAGCGCTCATTTTTTTCAACAGTTTTCTCATTTGCACTGAATATTGAAGTTGACTAATGATCTTAGTGACAAGATACTGGACTAGGAGCCATCCACAAACTCATCCTAATCTTCGATCAGAAGTTGATTAAAGGTATATCTTAGTGAAGAAGATCCTGGACTAGGAGCCATCCACAAACTCTTCCTAAGCTTATACCAGGGCGACAAATCTTGAGGTTCATGTCATTTCTGACAAGCAGTCCCCATGAGATCGTCTGGATCATCAAACTATCTCCAAGTTCATGTCTTTGATAAGCAGTCTCGTAAGAATAGTTTGGGATAATTTAAGCATAAGGCAATCTTGATTTTTCATGTTTCACCAGAGCAGTTTTAGAAGCTCAAGTAATGGTCAATTTTAGATTCAAGAGCTAACAAAGCAATTCTGACAGGGCCAATGTCACAAAAGGAGCACTAATTGCGCAACTAGCTAAAACATCCACAAATTGTAATTTTTAGTTCGAGTTGTTTTAGAGTTCTAGCTCATATAGCAAAGACTTATCTGTATATGTGAAAATATGATAATTCTAGCAAGTCAAAGAACTAGACATGGCATTGAGCAAGAATTGAAATCTAAATCTCCAAAGGGTAATAGGCAAAGCTTCATCAATTTTAAAAGATAAGCAGAAAAACTTATATTACAATGCATTTTTTTGAATACCACTTGTTGGATTTTTCATACCACTTGTTGAAATTTCCATATTAATGCAATATGATACAATGAGATGCAATAAAAGCCTAAAAACCTAAAAAATTCAAAAAGAACAATAAGTTCAGAAAAGAACAAGAAAAGATTAAAAGAACAAGGTAAGATCAGAAAAGATCGAACTCCCCCTCAAACCAACCCATAGGGATAAATTACCCCTAACTCACTTCTCAAGGTGGCAAACCTACTTAAGTCTAAAGGCTTGGTGAGGATATCAACCAGTTGAGCCTCGGACTCCACAAAGTGTAGCACAATATCACCTTTCTCGACATAGTCTCTAAGGAAGTGATATCGAATATCTATGTGCTTAGTCCTAGAGTGTTGCACAAGATTTTTAGCAATGTTAATAGCAGAAGTGTTATCACAGAAAAGAGGAACACTAGCAAAATTTAACTCATAATCCTTAAGAGTGGTTACCATCCACAAAATGTGACTACAACAACTAGCAGCAGCTACATATTCAGTTTCAGCAGTGGATTGTGCAACAGAATACTGCTTCCTAGAAGACCAAGATAAAAGAGAAGTGCCTAGGAAGTGACAGGTGCCTGAGGTACTCTTCCTATCTAGACGACAGCCCGCAAAATCAGAATCAGAAAACCCCCGAATGGACAAAGATGAAGAACATGAATGCCAAATGTCATACAGAAGGGTAGAGTGTAAATACCTGAATATGCGCTTAACGGCTTGGCGATAGGAAGTCCTCGGAGACGCCTGAAACCTCGCACAGAGGCAGACCGTGAAGTGGATGTCCAGTCTCGAGGCCGTCAGGTACAGAAGGGAACCGATCATGCTGCGATACTCGCGTTGATCCACGGCTTCTCCTTCCTCATCTGGATCCAAAACAGTCGAAGTTGTCATGGGAGTGGAGATTGGCTTGCAGTCACCCATGTCGAAACGTTTGAGCAAGTTCTTAGTGTACTTCGTCTGATGGATGAAGATCACTTCCTTGCATTGCTTAATTTGAAGCCCCAAAAAGTAATTGAGCTCTCCCATCATACTCATATCAAATTCTCTGTACATAGTCTCAGAGAAGCTGGAAACAAGAGCAATAGAAGAACCACCAAAAATAATATCATTAACGTAGATTTGAGTAAGCAGAAAGTCATTACCACGCTTGAGAATGAACAAAGTCTTGTCTACCTTACCCATCTAATATAATCTAAAGCCCTTAGATGCAGCAAATGCAAACAGAATGCGAATGGCTTCTAGTCCAGCAACAGGAGCAAAGGTCTCATCAAAATCTAACCCCTCAACTTGGCTAAAACCCTGAGCTACCAACCTAGCCTTGTTTCTAATTACAGAACCATCCTCATTTTGTCTGTTTTTGAAAACCTAGCAGGTTCCTATATCATTATGACCACTAGGAGGTTCTACTAGATTCCAAACTTTATTCCTCTCAAAATTCTCTAACTCCTCATGCATGGCATTAACCCAACTAGAATCCGATAAGGCATGTGAAATACCGCGGGGTTCAAACGAAGCAACAAAAGCAGAATGAGAGTAGAGGTTTGGATCGCGATACCTGGAGCGAGTGACTCGCTCGTGAAGATTACCAATTATCTGATCCGGAGGGTGCTGCCTTTGAATGTGAAGTGGTGCACCCGGAGAAGAAAGCATCTCTTCAACCTCTGCAGGTACTGCTGATGATGAAGATGCAGCAGGAGCCTCATCTGAAGGTGAAGTAGTCACATCAGGTTCTTGTGCTGAAATAGGAGAGTCAACAGCAACTGGTGGAAGAACATCAAATACTTCATCATCTTCCACTATGAATATGCTCTCTGTCACCTATGTATCACCTGAAATATTAGATCTAGCTCCAGGGCTAGTCTCATCAAAAGTAACATTGCATGTCTCCTGAACAAGGTTAGTTTCAGCATTAAAAACCCGAAAACCCCTCGAATGTGCAGGATAACCCAGAAATAAACTATCAAAAGTTCTTGACTCAAATTTATCTAGATTTACTGTTTGGATAATAAAACATTTAGATCCAAAGACTCGAAAGTGCGAGACGGAGGGTTTTCTACAAAATCGAAGCTCATAAACAGTCTTGCCCAAAGAAGGTCACACAAAGACACGATTAGCAATATGGCAAGCAGTAGCAACAACTTCGGCCCAAAACCTCCTCGGTGTGCTATACTCATCTAGCATCGTCCTAGCCATCTCGACTAGGGTCCTGTTCTTCCTTTCCACAACGTCATTTTGTTGAGGGACGTGTGGAGAAGAGAACTGATGCTCAATTCCACGCTCAGCACAAAAAGAAGCAAATGAGGTATTCTTGAACTCCGTGCCATTGTCACTGCGAATCGCTCTCAAGGCACCCGGAAGTTCAGAAGCCAAACGAAAAACAAGATCATGATAAAAGTCAAAAGCTTCATCCTTCGAAGCAAGAAAGAACACCCAAGTGTATCTAGAAAAATCATCGACTATGACAAAAATGTACCATTTTTCACCAACTGACCGAACCCTATCAGGACCAACAGTATCCATATGAAGCAACTATCCCTGTCCGTCAGTCATAACCATAGTCACTGAAGGGTGTGATGCGGCAACTTGCTTGCCATGCCTACAGGGCGCACAAACATCATCTTTGACGGCTTTGAGTTTGGGCAAACCTCTCATAAACTCAAGGTTGCTAACTAGCGTCAGATGATCAAAACCAATGTGCCCCAAACGACAGTGCCAAAGCCAGAACTTAGAAGAAGATGATGAAATCAAGCATTTTAGAGAACCAGCAAGAGATTCAGAAAAGTCAACTCCAAAGATCCTAGCAACTCTAGTAATTCCAAAAACAAGCTCACCAGTTGAATCAAGCACCCGACAAGCATTTTTCTTAAATATAGTCTCATATCCATCATCAAGAAGTTGAGAGACAGAAAGCAAATTAAACCTTACCTTGTCCACAAGGGCGACGTCTTTGACGATGAAACTGTCGTTCACCCTGGTCGATCATGTTCCTTCAATCCGCCCTTGTTTATCATCTCCAAAGGTGATGAAATAATTACCTGTCGACCGCGTGAAGGAGGTGAACCATCTTGAGCCTCTGGTCATGTGGCGTGAACAGCCGGACTCGACGAACCACGTATCCTTCCTCTTTTCGTGGTAATCCTGAAGATCAGGGAACAGAAGAACGATGTGTCTCAATACTGGGGTTAGTTAAACAAAACTTAGGAACCCAATACTGAGACACACGTATGCGAGTAGTATGAAAAGCAGAAGTGTTATCCTTGATTTTATTTAAAGTTCTATTATGAGCAATGGTTAAAGTAACATGAGAGTTATCCTTTCTAGAAACATGATGATGAGCATGTGACACAAATCCTAAATCATGTTTCTTCTTTTCTATGTTACCATGTCTCATAGAAGCTCTAGGTTGATTAGATAAAATTCTAGCAAAATATTTATTATCATTTTTCAGCCTACGCCAACAGAACTCAATCAAATGCCCATCCTTTTTACAATAGGTGCAATGGTACTTAATACCACTAGGAGAAGCACCCTTAGACTTAACAGATAATTGGGCAATACCTGCAGATTTAAATATAGTTTTTGCAGGTTGTGTTTTGAATTCAATTAACCAATTTTCCAAGACTTGAGTAACTTTTGGGTTAGAATTATTTTGAACATGATTATATCCTAATCCTTGCTTCTTATAAGGCGTTTTAGACTTGTCCAGAATCATGTTTAATTATTTCTTACCTTTAGAGAATTTTTCTAAAGTATCCTTAAGATAAGCATTTTCTTCTTTAAGATTAATACATGATTCACAGGTTTTACCCTTAATGGCTCTAGCATATTTTTCCTTATATAAAGCAGTTTCAAGTTTAAAAGTTGGACATAAAGCATATATAGAAGACTCAATATTGTCCTTAAGCTTGACATACTTAGCTCTAGCTGCTTCTAACATATCTTTAACTTCATGTTCGTGTTCTAAGTAAAAAGTGCAAAGGCTAGAATCAACTACACCAGAAGTAACTAACTTGCTAGACTCTAAGCATTTTTCACATGGAGCATATTTAACCTCAAAAAGTTCAGTCCTAGCATTTTCAAGTTGTTGCAAAGCAATATCATGAGCACATTGTAGTTTAGCAAATTCTGAGTGCATAGCATGGCAAGATGAACATTCATCATATTCAAGAGTCTTAGCATTTTCAAGTTCTAAAGTTAAATTATCTATTTGTGACTCTAATTCCTTATTCTTGGCCATGACAAAGTCTAAGCCTTATCCTGACTCATGAGTTGCTCAAACATAGATTCACATCTATCAGAAAAAAACATCATAGGAAGGAAGTACCTCATTGTTGTCGTCGTCAACGGAGTCGGCCATGAAGCACAAGCCGGTGAAGTCCTTTGCCTTCCCTTTCTTCTTGCTTTGAGGGATCTCCTCCTCCTTGTCCTCCTCACTCCCGGAGTCAACATCGCTTAAGGATTGATCCTCAAAAGCGGCAAGCACCCGGTGAGCAACCTTTGTCAGCTTGATAGTATCAAACCTTGATTTGTTCCATTAGGGCTTCATCTAAGCTGGCTTTCCCTCCTTGTGGTTGCTCTTACCTTTCAGCTTGGGGCAATTTGCCCGAATATGATTAAGCTCACCACACTCATAGCAAGTCTGTAATACCCCGAAGGTGAATCGGATTATTAGAAGAAGTTTCGGAAGAGGGAGCTAATCGAAAAACCAGAATTATCTTTTCACCGGGGGGTTTTCTGTGATTTCACGGCAACCTGGGCTTTGGGCCACGGCCTAATAGGCCCAAGAGGGGGCCGGCCAAGGGGGGGTGCCTTTCCCCCCAAACCCTAGCCGCCCCTTCTCCTCTCTCCCTCACTTGGCGCCTCCACTCCTCTCCCTTGGCCGCCACCTCCACTTCCCCATCCGGCGCCCCTGCAGCCCCCTTGCTGCTGTTTCTCCCCAGTGGTGGCAACCCCGGTGATCCCCGGTGCTGTCCCCCAAGATCCCCTCCGTGGTTGCCTCCTCCCGCCGTCGTCTCCGGCCGTTCATCGTCGTTTTGTGGCCAGCCATGGGAGAGGGAAGGGAGGAGAAGGGAGGAAGATCTTCGGGCAGCGGATCAACGTCGTCTTGTGGGTCTCCAAGGGTAACGAGGAGTCTCACCCGCTGTTTGATAATGTTTGGTGGTAGATTGATCGATTAGTGGTAATTCGTTTTGCAGTCTGTCAAATTCCAGATTCTGTACTCTTTGTTGTGCGCCCACTTTCGACCTCTTAGAGGCCGATCTGGAGGTTCAACCCTGTTAGATAATTGTAGCCACGGATTTTATCTTTCCATAGCCACTGAGATCACATGATTCCGCCTTACGGTTTAGGAGATATGATTTATTTAGTGCGCGTTGTTCTGTTTATCTGACGAGAAGGAACTGTCGGTTTGAACCTCGGTTTTGATCTAGTTAGAGGCATTTCCATAACCTCTACCCAAATAAGTTATTGTAGAATTTTAAATTATCTTTCAAAGCTGATAAAGATCATCTCCATTGGATCTGTAGAATAAAAGTTATGATATTTTATTTACCACTGTTCTAAATTCTGGGCAGATAACTGTTAGTGTTTTCATATATTGTTTATACCACTGTATTGGCCGAATCAAAGGATCCCGCCAACTAGAGTTTCGTAGTGTTGTGCGTTATGTTTCACTGGGCACTGGTTTCGTGTCATTTCGAGTTCCAGATAATTAAATATGTTTTTTCTCGTACCGCTGCTCAGAAGGGCTGAAATCTGGCTGAATAGTTTATTTTCAATTTGGGTCTATGCGGTATATTGGATAGTCAGGGGTTATTGTAGAACACCGGTAGCAATGTTATATAGTTGTTCTTATTTTGGGAACATGCTTGTGTAGGCGGCGAGGCATCATGTGTGGGAACACCTCCGTTGCCTGCTAGCGAGTCACAACGCGAAAGGCAAGTACTGTATGTTAACTGGTGTTGAATTCAAAGGAATGCATAATGATATGTTGTTTACATGAATGTTCTTGTGCTTTGTTCATGGTGTTGATATACTGCAAGTGACTAGTGTGGCCTTATTGGTACATTATGTTGGTGTGAATACATACTTATACTTGTTTACACATGTTGTTGAATGCCATGTGTCTTTTCCACTAATGTGTGATATTCATTCATACCATGAGAAATCATCATGTTCATTCATAAAATTCATTATGACCACGGAAGTGGATTCTTTTTGGTAAGTCCCATCAATTCCAGTATGGGCATTTGAAAGACCCATCAATTCCAGTATGGGCATTTGAAAACCCATCAATTTCAGAATGGGTACGTGTGATCCACCATTCCAATGTGGGCCACGTTGGACTGCCGTATGAAACATTCTTCATACGGTAACTTTAAGTGAACACCGACGGGTGATTCACTCGCTATACTGCATATATCTGATCGATAAGTCCATACCTTCAATGCATTCTTACATTTCATCCATTCATGTATTCATTCCATACACACATGTATGTGTTCCAATAATTGTTCGTAATTCAACTGAATTGTGTTGTCCACTCCATGCTTTATTATTCTTGTTTAGTACTTGCTGAGTCTTCGACTCACCCTTGCTTTGTATGTTTTAACTAGGTAATTGAGGAGGACGACAAGATGATTTGGTGGGGTAGTTCGGCACACTACACTTCACTTTTATCCAATCAGAACAATTATTATTGCCATTCAGTCAAGCCAAATTGTTGAAATAAGTTCCAGATTGTAATAACCCTATGTTGGTATCGTTTGACTGCTCGTGGTATTATGACCGTTTATCTATTCTTTACCATGATTCTAGTGATCGTTCATTGTCATTCCTTAGGAATTTATGTTGATTGAATCTGGATAATCTAGTTTTAATGCTATGCTTAGTAGTTTGATGGGTTTGTGTGACATTTTGGCTTCCGAATAGCCAGGGTGTTACAGTTGGTATCAGAGCGGGCTTTAGGTCTGTGGTTCATTCAAATATATTAAATTGACACACTGTGCACATTAGGAGGGGTTGGGTAAACTGTTGCTTCCGCATTTCAATTGTGGTGACTCGAGTATTGAGTCGTTGTTAAATTGTGTTGTGCTATGATGTGTTAAACTATGATATGATGTGTTATCCTATATATATATATATATATATATATATATGGATTAATTTTATGATTGTCATGAGATGATCCTATATATTCCTAATTGATTATTTTGGTTATGCGTTTCGATAGCGGACGTCGAGAAGTTGAGTTCGTGGTTGATGTCCTGGGTTTTGCCAGGCTACACCACTGTTTGTAGTATGATATTAGAGAACTTCTTACCTCTGTTCCATAAGCTCTGTATTGAGCATGAGCTCATTGATGAACTTGTTGCCTTTCTCGAACTGATATCTGGTTTCCTAGTTGTGGTTCCTTGCAGTTCGTGAATTCTTTTGAAATTGGGGTTTTAATGAAGAAGGCAAGCTCCAGCAGTTCTCTGATTCGTTCTTTGAAACAAATATTGCCCTTTCGACTATTGTGATATTTCTGCTCCACGTGAGCATAGTTCAAATGCAAGATTCCTCTTTTCACAAAAGACTTGTTTTACCACTGTTGGGGGAAATTTAACTCATTCGTTCGTTTGGAATCTCGGCATTGGAAGACTTCTTTTGCAAGTTCTTTATCAAGTGTGTATTGAACTTGCATATTTCTCTTGGGCTGCTTTAGTAAGTCGTTCTCTTCCTTGATTTTCGAATTTAACAAATTCTTGTCCGGTGGCGATTGATGAATTTCTCTTGGGTTCATTATTTTGGTAGACGAGTTTAAATAGGCCTTTAATGGTACTCCGAAAACATTATTGTTTTTCGATTGTCGAATTGTTTTTACTACGAATGATCTTTGTAAATTGGCAACATTGATATTTTCATGGTTGTTCTTTCTTTCTCATTGGAAAAGAGCGACTCATTTACTCGTTTGATGGTTTGCCTAATGAGAATTCTTATTGCAAGATCGTTAACACGAGAAAGCATTGACTCAATGTATTCCTTTTGGAACCCTCTGCTTGTTGAAATTTGATGCATCTCTTTTCTAAAGAAAAGCGTTAAAACCCTTTTGGAGTGCTTGGTTATGCTTAAGTCGGGGGTTGCACCCAAACAAAGATAGTGGGTTACGGGTTTCTATTAGACCCTATTTGTTTTTCAAAATAGTTTCTTGCCTTTCTAGCTGCGGAGCTCTCATTGCTGTTTGTGAACGTTATTCTTGACAAGATCGTTCTCTTTATGTTAGCCCTATCTCTCTTGTTGATAAGGGCAGCTCGGTTATCCGTTTGACAGTTCGGAGAATGAAAATTTCCTTTCACAAAGTTCATTGAAGAAAATTTCGACCATGTTCATTTCTTTGGAATATTTGGAGTGTTGGAGTTTAGAACCTCCCTTTGAAAAGAAAAGTGTCGAAACCCCCTTTCTCTAGAGTTTTGTAGTGCTGGGTGTGACGTTTGTTCAACTTTGTGGTTTTTGTACCAGAATTCTTTTCTAGAATAAGTGTTATTACAATTCCATTTGATCTCTGAAAATTTTTATGACCCGATTTGTCATGTTCCCTTTAGAAGGTTTATTGACACGATCAGTAATGTGAGAGTAAGGTTGATTCTTTTATAGAGAAATAAGTTTGACCACTTTTCTTGATGTTTCCAAAATGATTCAATTTCGAGTTTTGTGTTCATGACCTATTGGAGGTCCCAGTTAATTATGATAAACGAAGTTTGCCACGTAAAACGATTTGTTGCAGAGTTATAATGGTTCTTCAGTGATGCGACCGTTTTGATCTTGAATGCTCGTTGTTCTTATCTGTAAAGATCCGATATTCTCTTCTTGTGAGGCTCATGTTTTCAATTGTGGACTCCACCTAGGTTCAATGAGTTCATTGCCTAAATTTTCTGCCCTTTTCACTCAAAAAATTTCGAGTTTCAATCGTAATGCCGTTTTCTTATCGGTTGTTATTTGCTATTATCTTCTGAGGAATGTGTTCCCTCAACCACGAACTTAGTTTTCGTTTTCCAAGATCACCTTTAGTAGAATATTTCTTTTGGTTTCTTGGCCGCCGTGGTGATCAACGCTTTCCTATATGAATGAACTTGTTTTTGTTCGCCTCTTTCTTTTGAGAAAGGATCACAGTTTTGTGTTGCGAAGTGTTTGCAAGGTGAAAGTTTGGCAACTGTTTGGTGGTGGATGAGTAATCGTAGCGATGATATTTTGCTACCAAGTTATCGGAGGAGTAGTAGAATGTGAAATGGTTTTGATCTGTATCCCTTGGAGAGAAATTGATTCACCTGAGATGTTTGACTTCGAAGTAAGTCTGAAAAGTGTTACGGCTGATTAACACCTGGTATAGTGAAATTCTAGAACTTCAATTCAGGATTGAAAGGTTGGTGATTATCGGAGGTATGGAAACCTTCATTGAATTTTTAGAGTAACGCAATTGGATAGCATTGTGAGATGGTGTGGGTGATTTCTGATGATGTCAATGAGTGAGTATGTTAGAATGGTGGTAATGTTGGAGATTTAATTCGATGATTTCACTATCAGTTATAAGAGCAATCTGTTGTAGAGGTTTTGGAAGTTAAATCTGGGCTTTGCATTCGTTTATGCTAGACCTTTGGTCACCTACAGATTGTGTGTATAGAGGGTGGAATAAATGAGTTTCCCGAGCATGTTTATGCTAGGACCCTTGTGAAGCAGTACATTAGCATGTGTACTGACGATTCTGAGTTGTTCTTGAAAATTTGGGGTAATGTGATTGTGAGGTATCTATCCTGTGGCGCTTTGGGTGCCTTTAATCAAATTAAGGTTGAATAGTAGAACGAGATGTCTAGAGCAATCAAAAAAAAATTCAATGGAGTCTCTCCACCATGGTGTGGATAATGTATTTCAGTTTGAGTATAATTTGATAATGTTCAATTAATAGGTTTAATCTCTTGAGGTATGCGATGAATTCGAATTCCAATATTGGAGAGAAGTTTTACTCCTCGAAGAGAGAAGCGGAAGAAAGGATGTTTCCTCGGAAAATGATGCGTTTCCTTACTTCGCGTTTGGGTTTTGTCTTTGTTGATAAGTGTTTTCGCACTTTGAGTTGGGGTCGTGTTGGCATGACCAATCTTTCGGATCGATCGGAGTAAAAGAAATATTTGATTTGAGTATTCAAGTAAATTTCTCTTTTGGTTTTCGTGGTGTTCTTTCGCAAATTGATTCGTTGGAAGTGGAATTGCTTTACTGATGAATTGTCACATTTGGGATTTAACCTTTTTGGTGAAGAGTTAACATTGCGTGGTTGCGATGAGAACTCTCTATTTTTTCGATTGGATTCACTTCATTTCCGTGATAAGAAATTAGGAAGCTGGCTTATCGCTTTGACCGTCACGGGTACATACGCGAAGTACGCAACGTAAGGTGCGTGCTGGTGCTGAGTGAACAGCAGGACTATTCAAAGTTTGAGATTAAGTTAAAAACGATGACCATCGAGTAAGGTCTTCTGATGAGTGTACCTAGAAAGTTCAAGTTGATTGTTAGGTCAGACGTCGCTTCACATCTTTGCTTTGTGGTTTCTCTATTCCGAGAGAGAGGCCACTTGGGAGATAGAGTCTCGCATGCGCGGCGAGATCGAACCGTTTGTTTCTGGTACAGGTTAAATCCGTTAATTTCAACTCCTTGGAAATTCGTTCTGGTATTAGTTGCCGGTTAGAATTCGAGGTCGAGTTCCGTTAAGGGGGGTATAATGTAATACCCCGAAGGTGAATCGGCTTATTAGAAGAAGTTTCAGAAGAGGGAGCTAATCGAAAAACCAGAATTATCTTTTCACCGGAGGGTTTTCTGTGATTTCGCGGCAACTGGGCTTTGGGCCACACCTAATAGGCCCAAGAGGGGCCGACCAAGGGGGTGCCTTCCCCCAAACCCTAGCCCCCCCTTCTCCTCTCTCCTCACTTGGCCGCCTCCACTCCTCCCTTGGCCGCCACCTCCACTTCCCCATCTGGCGCCCTGCAGCCCCTTGCTGCTGTTTCTCCCTATGGTGGCAACCCGGTGATCCCGGTGCTGTCCCCAAGATCCTCTCAGGTTGCCTCCTCCCGCCGTCGTCTCCGGCCGTTCATCGTCGTTTTGTGGCCGGCCATGGGAGAGGGAAGGGAGGAGAAGGGAGGAAGATCTTCGGGCAACGGATCAACGTCGTCTTGTGGGTCTACAGGGGTAACGAGGAGTCTCACCCGCTGTTTGATAATGTTTGGTGGTAGATTGATCGATTAGTGGTAATTCGTTTTGCAGTCTGTCAAATTCCAGATTCTGTACTCTTTGTTGTGCGCCCAGTTTCGACCTCTTAGAGGCCGATCTGGAGGTTCACCCCTCTTAAAGAATTGTAGCCACGGGTTTTATCTTTCCATAGCCACTGAGATCACATAATTCCGCCTTACGGTTTAGGAGATATGATTTATTTAGTGCGCGCTGTTCTGTCTGTCTGACGAGAAGGAACTGTCGGTTGGATCCTCGGTTTTGATCTAGTTATAAGCATTTCCAGAACCTCTACCCAAATAAGTTATTGTAGCCCTTTAAATTATCTTTCAAAGATGATAAAGATCATCTCCATTGGATCTGTAGAATAAAAGTTATGATATTTTCTTTACCACTGTTCTGAATTCTGGGCAGATAACTGTTAGTGTTTTCATCTATTGTTTAGACCACCGTATTGGCCGAATCAAAGGATCCCTCCAACTAGAGTTTCGTAGTGTTGAGCGTTATGTTTCACTGGGCACTAGTTTCGGGTCGTTTCGAGTTCCAGATAATTAAATATGTTTTTTCTCGTACCGCTGCTCAGAAGGGCTGAAATCTGGCTGAATAGTTTATTTTCAATTTGGGTCTATGCGGTATATTGGATAGTCAGGAGTTATTGTAGAACACCGGTAGTAGTGTTATATCGTTGTTCTTATTTTGGGAACATGCTTGTGTAAGCGGCGAGGCATCATGTGTGGGAACACCTCCGTTGCCTGCTAGCGAGTCACAACGCGAAAGGCAATCTTGTATGTTAGCGGTGTTGAATTCAAAGGAATGCATAATGATATGTTGTTTACATGAATGTTCTTGTGCTTTGTTCATGGTGTTGATGTACTGCAAGTGACTAGTGTGGCCTTATTGGTACATTATGTTGAGTGTGAATGCATACTTATACTTGTTTACACATGTTGTTGAATGCCATGTGTCTTTTCCACTAATGTGTGATATTCATTCATACCATGAGAAATCATGTTCATTCATAAAATTCATTATGACCACGGAAGTGGATTCTTTTTGGTAAGTCCCATCAATTCCAGTATGGGCATTTGAAAGACCCATCAATTCCATTATGGGCATTTGAAAACCCATCAATTCCAGAATGGGTACGTGTGATCCACCATTCCAATGTGGGCCACGTTGGACTGCCGTATGAAACGTTCTTCATACGGTAACTTTAAGTGAACACCGACGGGTGATTCACTCGCTATATCGGTATATGCAGTCGATAAGTCCATACCTTCAATGCATTCTTACATTTCATCCATTCATGTATTCATTCCATACACACATGTATGTGTTCCAATAATTGTTCGTAATTCAACTGAATTGTGTTGCCCACTCCATGCTTGATTATTCTTGTTTAGTACTTGCTGAGTCTTCGACTCACCCTTGCTTTGTATGTTTTAATTAGGTAATTGAGGAGGACGACAAGATGATTTGGTGGGGTAGTTCGGCACACTACACTTCACTTTTATCCAATCAAAACAATTATTATTGCCATTCAGTCAAGCCAAATTGTTGAAATAAGTTCCAGATTGTAATAACCCTATGTTGGTATCGTTTGACTGTTCGTGGTATTATGACCGTTTATCCATTCTTTACCATGATTCTAGTGATCGTTCATTGTCATTCCTTAGGAATTTATGTTGATTGAATCTGGATAATCTAGTTTTAATGCTATGCTTAGTAGTTTGATGGGTTTGCGTGATATTTTGGCTTCTGAATAGCCAGGGTGTTACAAAGTCACGTGACCTCCTCTATTTCTGTTTCTCATATTATTGTAGGCCCGTGTGATCTTTCTGACTATGAGGGCCAACTCAGCCTTAGTGAGACTCTCAAACTCCTCTTCATGAATTACAGATAAACCAGCAAGCGAAAATCCAGAAGAAGACTCAGAAGACCCATCAGAAACTCTATTGAGCGGGTCTGCTACCAAAACCATATTTTCCTTCTTGGGATGATCAATCCTCTTGATCTCATAAGTCTTGAGCTTGCTATAGAGCAGCTCCAAAGTCAGATCAGAAAGATTTACAGTCCCCTCAATGGTTGTAGCCTTTATCTCCACTCCTTGGTGTTGATTGCAGCCAAGAGGTGGGTGGCATTTTCAGATTGGGAATATTCAATACCAACAGCTTTCATCTGATTAATCATTTTATTAAAGCGACTGAAGATGTCATCGATGCTCTCTCCAAGACGCATCTCGAATTGTCATATTCGCGTTTATAGACTATTTGGCGTACTTTCTTGACTTGGGACGAACCCTCATGATAGGTTTCGAGGGTGTTCCAAATCTCATGCGCAGTCTCAAGATTGCAAATCCGATCATACTCCTGTCTCCCAAGCCCACCATACAAGAGGTTTTCAGCCTTATTGTTGTTAGCCAAAAGGGTTTCTGAAGCCGGCATAGCAACTTCGGGCACAACGAGCGGGACTCGAACAACCTCCCATATAGCGTGTCCTTTGCTCTCAAGGAAGACTCGCATGCGATTCTTCCAATAAGCATAGTCGTGCCCATCGAAGATATGCGGCTTTGTGGAGTATCTATCCATCGCCAAGTTCAGTGACCGGTTAAGATCAAGATTGAACTAACCGGGCTCTGATACCACTTGTTGGACCGAAAAGTCGACTAGAGGGGGGGTGAATAGGAGCACGCTCACTTTTTCACAAATAATGGATTCAATAAAACTTTACTCCAGTAGCTATAGAAGCTATGAAGATCGAGATATCGATGCAAATGGAAGACTAATATTGAATCTAATTTAAACCCCTAAGCAAAAAGAGAAAATCATCAAAGATTAAAGCAAAAATAATCTGCTGGCCGGTCTGATCACTTAGTAGATGGCGGTCGGACAGCTGGTATTGCCGGTCTGACCGGTGGGACACGGCGGTATGACCGTCGGGCTCCAGAACAGATCAAAACGCCCGATGACGAAGATGCAAATAGGTGAAACTTTTGATCTACTAATCCAAACTTGATAAAACTTGGAGCACACCTTCTCTATGATAGCAGGAACCTATTCCAATCGAAGATTATGATAATTCATGGAAGAATAGCGATCCTTTTCAATTTGATTAAAGAGAGGTTCAAAACCGGGTCAAAACAAAAACTAGGTCAAAACTCTTGCTCGTGGATGATTTGATGAGGACATCCCTACCATGGATATAACCGTGCCTACACACACAACTCAACCACAACCAGTACAAGGACCTCTTACCCGAGCTCGTGCTCGCCAACTTAATTATCAGGTGAATTCGTTCCTAGGACTATATTCTACTGAGAATAGACCGCTACATAATGCAAGTGATTTAACTGTGCTTAGGAATATGGGAAAGGACCATGGAGAGGCATGTGGAGTCGTGGAGATGTATGGAAGGCATAATGGAGATCATCACGTCACTTTGGGTCCAAGACAAGCAAGAGTTCGAGTTGGGCTCGTTCTCGAGTCAGATTCGGACTACGGCGTCAGGACTAACTTTAAACGGGCGTAACTTCTTCATACGGACTCCGTTTGGGGCGTTTCTGGACTTCGTGGAAAGCTTATCAAGTCTACTTTCTAACGGATCCAACCTCATCACCAAATTCTATCCGAGCCGGCTGCAATTATCAAAGGAGACCGTATCCATATCAGAGTCCGAGTCGAAGGGTGCTACGCCACCTCCACTTTGGCCCACGGGCCTTGTAACCCTAGGGCGTGCGTCCACCTCGCTGGCCACCACCCCTGGTCGTTTCCCCTATATAGGAGCCGCCGTCTCCCTCGCTTGAACTCGGATTTCGTTGAGTTTAGGTTTAGCCATTGTGCAAACTTCTGTTCTTCAGTTGTGTCGAACGACCACCTGTCAGGACAGCCTTCGGGATCCCACCTTTGTTTTCAATACACTACAATCTTATTCACAATATCAGATTGCCTACATCTTATTCTTGCTAGTTCTTCGATTGCTCGCAGGAATTGAACTTCGTGTTCAGGTTGATCGCGCTTCCAGCAAGGTCAATAACATCCCGGAGTTGGCTCAACGATTGCTAAGGCGCAAGCGTTGTCGTACGGTTGTAGTCGGATCGCGAGAGTCACCTCCACCAAATCGATAGTTATCAATCTCATCGAAAGATCGGGCACCCGCCTTCATTATGATTGATGATCAAGATGATCCTAGATATATTCCCACACGTTAGAGCAAGCTAGATCACGTGAAAAAACCAAGCAAAAACTCACGGATCAAAGAAAGACCCAAAATCATCAAATAAAGAGAAAGAACGCAATGAGACAAAACATTGATCAAACTTTCCTTTGATTGATTGATATGATATGGGCTTACAGCCTCTCTATCAATGGAGGACAATGCTCAATCCAAGAGCATAAAAATCACATCAAACTATCAAGAACCCTAGCCTCCAGAAAAGATCTTCCTAAGAAAATTAGGGTTTACAAAAATAGCAAAAGAGACTTAGAGTAGGTGCAGCCACCTCCCTCTCCTATTTATAGTGGAGGCTTAGACCTTCTAGAAGTTTGACTCAATTGGGCTCCCATTAAGACTCAAAACAAACAGGACACTTACGCACGTATTTTAATGCACCGTCTTTAACACCCCTTGACCTAATTAGCTACACCTTGTGCCATCTTGCACTTTGAATTAGCTAATAGGTCATCCTTGTCCATCTTGCACCACGCTTCAGTACATTGACCTCACCCGGCATCGTCGATTGTTATGGACCTCAGCTCTCCAATCCTAGTCCCGATCATCCTCGCCGTTGACCGTCGTTGACCACCAAGCAACCTGCACAACAATAGACAAGTAAACCGAATTTGGGAATAAGTTCATCACAACTTAACCCATGTTAGTCAAAACATGCATCATGCAACATATATGCCCTGAAACTCATGACTTTGACCTAACAACCGAATATCGCCGCCACGACGGGCGACGACCCAAGTGACAACCGTCGATCGCCCCGTGGCGGCCTCGATCACCACTATTAGCCGGTCGGACCGCCGAGATGACTTAGCCGATTTTCAACCTCTGAAAACCGAAACCTACTGGAAATTTCAAACCAATAGAACTTTTGACTGGGACTCCAAAAATTATTAGACCAAGTGCAATAGAATCTCCTCTCTTGCCTGCTACCTCTATGTTTGGCCTAGCTCAATCCACCATTTTCTGACATTGCCGGTCCGACCGCCACTAGGGCCGGTCAGACCGATCTTGGACCGGTCTGACTGCCGCCCTGGCCGGTCAGACCGGTTGAGACTTGACAGTTCTGAACCGTTGCCGAAAACACGTGAAACGACAAACCGTAAACGTCATTGCCAATTATCACATCATCCTAAGATCTGGAGCATATCACCTCAGGCACTTGTCACTTCCTGGGCACTTCTCTTGTCTCTTGGTCTTCTAGGATGGTAACCACTCTTAAGGATTTTGGGTGAAGTTTTGCTAGTGTTCCTCTTTTCTGTGATAACACTTCTACCATTAATATTGCTAAGAACCCTGTGCAACACTATAGGACCAAGCACATAGACATTCGCTATAACTTCCTTAGAGACCATATCAAAAAAGGTGATATTGTGCTGCGCTTCGTGGAGTCCGAAGCTCAACTGGCTGATATCCTCACCAAGCCTTTAAACCCAACTAGGTTTGCCACTTGAGGAGCGAGTTAGGGGTAATTTATCCCTATGGGTTGGTTTGAGGGGGAGTTTGATCTTTTTTTATCTTTCCTTGTTCTTCTGATCTTTCCTTGTTCTTTTCTGAACTTATTGATCTTTTTGAACTTTTTAGGTTTTTACGCTTTTATTGCATCTCATTGTATCATATTGCATTCATATGAAAAATACAAAAAGATGCATTGTAATATAAGATTTTCTGCTTATCTTTTAAAATTGATGAAGCTTTACCTATTACCCTTTGGAGCTTTAGTATTTCAATTCTTGCTCAATGTCATGTCTAGTTCTTTGACTTGCTGGAATTATCATGATTTCACATATACAAATAAGTCTTTGCTGTATGAGCTAGAACTCTAAAACAACTCGAACTAAAAACTGCAATATGTGGATGTTTTAGCTAGTTCGTAATTAGTGCTCCTTTTGTGACATTGGCCCTGTCAGAATTGCTTTGTAAGCTCTTGAATCTAAAATTGACCATTACTTGAGCTTTTGTGTTATTGAGAATCTAAAAACTGCTCTTGTGAAACATGAAAAATCAAATTTCAAGATTTTCTTATGCTTAAATTGTGCCAAACTACTCTTACGAGACTACATGTCTAAGAAATGAACTTGCAGATAGTTTGATGATCCAGACGATCTCATGGGGACTGCTTGTCAGAACTGACATGAACCACAAGATTTGTCGCCCTAGTAGAAGCGTAGGAAGAGTTTGTGGATGGCTCCTAGTCCAGGATCTTCTTCACTAAGATATATCTTTAATCAACTTCTGGTCGAAACTTAGGATGAGTTTGTGGATGGCTCCTAGTCCAGGATTTTGTCACTAAGTTAGACCATTAGTCAACTTCCATATTCAGTGCAAATGAAAAACTGTTGAAAAATGGGCGTTTGTGAAATTTGAGCAAAATAATTCAATACAGGACCTGATTGTCTCTTAATGTGGTCATTGCTAGCTTTTTGATCTCACTTTGATATTTTGACATGGCTAGTTTCATTTTAGGATCCCTGTTGATGAACTTGCTAAATTTGAAGCTTTGATTAAATTGATCAAATTTATTACTTTATATTGAGCCTTCGTACTTAGCTTTGATATATATATTTTATCATGATCTTGCTAGCGCTGTTAGGCTTGATATGTTGTTTGTGCAATATTAGAAATGCTAGCTTGTTCTTTGGGCAATCTCCAAAGCTTCTTGTAATCAAAAATTGAAAAAATACAAAAATGAAGCCACTCCATTGCACTTCTTGCATACTCCTTCTTATGCTTCTTTATTTATTCTGCATTTGTTATCTCTGGACGAGAGGAAGACGTGATTCCTTGATGACTCCATTGTCAAAGGGGGAGAAGATATTTCAATGTTGGGAGAGAAGATATCTCAATGTTGTATAAAGGGGAGAAGATATAAAAATGTTATAAAGGGGGAGAAAAAGGGAGAATTTGAAATTTTCTAAAATCTGAGGATCAAAATGAGGGGGAGCTTTTCAATTTAATTCTTATCATCTAATTGCTTTTCTGAACTTGAATTGCATTTCTTAATCCTCACGATGATCATAGGTAACTTGAACAATTGTTCTTTCATATGGACCTTAAGTGATATTTTTGACTCTTTTCTGGAATTTAAAGATTTTATGCTTTCTTTTGCCTTATTTCACTTGCCTATGCTATTCTGATGACAACTTGGTCATCTCCATCGCTGCTTATGGACCAAGTTGTGCCTTTATGCGAAAACGAAAGTATTTTACTTTTCAAACTGTTGGACCGAAAAGGCGACTAGAGGGGGGGTGAATAGGAGCACGCTCACTTTTTCATAAATAATTGATTCAATAATATTTGACTCCAGTAGCTATGGAAGCTATGAAGATCAATGTACCAGTACAACGGAAGACTAGTATTGAAACCAATTTAACCGCTTAAGCAATACGATGAAAAACAACACAAGCTAAAGCACAGCAGTGCACTGCCGGTTGGACCACTGGGACAATGGCGGTCTGACCGATTCCCTGGCGGTCTGATCGGTGACCTTGGGCGGTCTGACCGTTGTCCTCCAGAACAGATCAAACAGCCCGATGACGAAGTTGCAAACAGATGAAACTTTTGATCTACAACTCCAAACCTGATGAAACTTGGAAAACACCTTCTCTATGATATCAGGAACCTATTCCAATCAAAGATTATGAAAATTCTTGGAAGAATAGCGATCCTTTTAGGTTTGATCAAAGAAGGGTTTAAAACCGGGTCAAAACGAAAACTTGGTCCAAAATCTTGCTCGTGGGTGATTGATGGTCAAGATGATCCTAGATAGATAGGTTCCCACATGTCACAACAAGCTATATCACGTGGAGAATTCAATCAAAAACTCGCGGATCAAAGAAAGACTCGAAATCATCAAATATAGAGAAAGAACGCAATGAGACAAAACATTAATCAAACTTTCCTTTGATTGATTGATATGATATAGGCTTACAGCCTCTCCATCAATGGACGACAATGCTCAATCCAAGAGCACGAAAATCACATCAAACTATCAAGAACTCTAGCCTCCACAAAAGCTCTCCCTAAGAAAATTAGGGTTTACAAAAATAGCAAAAGAGACGAAGAGGATGTGCATCCACCTCCCTCTCCTATTTATAGTGGAGGCTTAGATCTTCTAGAAGTTTGACTCAATTGGGCTCCCGTTAAGGCTCAAAACAAACGGGACACTTACGCACGCATTTTAATGCATCGTCTTTAACACCCCTTGACCTAATTAGCTACACCTTGTGCCATCTTGCACCTTGGATTAGCCAATATGTCACCCTTGTCCATCTTGCACCACGCTTGAGTACATTGACCTCACCCGGCATCGTCGATCGTTCTGGACCTCAGCTCTCCAAGCCTAGTCCCGATCATCCTCGCCGTTGACTGTCGTTGACCACCAATCAACCTACACAACAATAGACAAGTAAACCGAATTTGGAAACAAGTTCTTCACAACTTGACCCATGTTAGTCAAAATATGCATCATGCAACATATATGCCCTGAAACTCATGACTTTGACCTAACAACCGAATATCGCCGCCACGACGGGCGACGACCCAAGGGACAATCGGTCAGACCACCCCAGGGCTGATCTGACCGCCCACCCTGGCCGGTCAGACCGCCAGTAATGACT
This sequence comes from Hsuehochloa calcarea, assembly GCA_036346395.1. Taxonomy (NCBI): domain Eukaryota; kingdom Viridiplantae; phylum Streptophyta; class Magnoliopsida; order Poales; family Poaceae; genus Hsuehochloa; species Hsuehochloa calcarea. The sequence continues at coordinate 15,578,685 of CM070616.1, read as the reverse complement.
TAGCCGATTTTCAACCTCTGAAAACCGAAACCTACTGGAAATTTGAAACCAATAGAACTTTTGACTGGACACTCCAAAAATTATGAGACCAAGTGCAATAGAATCTCCTCTCTTGCCTACACCCTCTATTTTTGGCCCAGCTCAATCCACCACTTTCTGACATGGCCGGTCCAACCGCCGCTAGGGCCGGTCAGACCGATCTGGATTATTGCCAATGTGTTCATCAAAGGGGAGAATATGGATATCATGGGGATATGCTCTAGATCTTAGGATGATATGACAATTGGCAATGGCGTTATACGTTTGTCGTTTCACGTGTTTTCGGTGACGAATCGAGTATCGTCGGGCCTCGGCGGTCTCGACCGCCGAACCGACGGCCGAGCCGGCCTAAGGCGGTCCGACCGCCACCCTCAAGCGATCGGACCGGCGGCGGCCGATCCGGCCAAAGCGGCGGTCAGACCGGCCAATTTCTAAAAGTGGTTTTTAGGGCTGGGCCAAAAATAGAGAGTGTAGGCAAGAGAGGATATTCTATTGCACTTGGTCCCATAATTTTTGGAGTCTCCAGTCAAAAGTTCTATTGGTTTGAAAATTCCAAGAGGTTTGAATTTCGGGGCTGAAATTAGCTAAGTCCCACCAAGGTCGACCGCCAGCAGTGTGGCGATCCGACCGGCGTGGTGGGCGGTCTGACCGGTTTTCACTTATATCGACGTTCTTCGTGGCGGCGATGTTCGGTTGTGTAATACCCCGGAAATGGATCGGTAATTAGAGATTCAGTCGGAGGAGAAAAATGCAAAGAAAGGAATAGAAATTCTGAGAAAAATAGGGGGTTTTCTACTTTTATTCGACAACCTGGGCCGCGGGCCGCGGCCCAGGGGGAAGCCCATGTGTTTGGCTGGCCATAAGGGGGGAACCCCACCCCACAAAACCCTAGCCCCACTCCTCTTTTCCCCTTTCCCCCACTTGGAGCCGCCACCCTCCTCCCTGTAGTGCAGCGCTTTTGTTCGTCAGATTTGAGTAAGTTCCGTACGTTTTATGATCTTCTCACCTCTTAGAAAGTTGTAGCCCTTGGTCTTAGCTTTCTTTTGGCACCGAGATCATCCGATTTGGAGTTACGGTTTAAGATATATGGTAGTTTTACCGCGACTGTCCAAGAGAGCTGACGTGATTTGGAAGATTTTCTTGTCGGGCCATTATGATTTACTTAGAGGCCGAATCTGGTATTTTCGTCTTCTAGAGTTTTGTTTCTGATGTCGTTATCTTTCTTTTGGCACCGAGATCACTTGATTCCACCTTACGGTTTAGGAGATATGAATTTTTAATCGCGCGCTGTCCTGTCTGCCTGAGAATTTGGAACTGTCGGTTTACCCCTCGGTTTTGATCTAGTTAGAGTCCGATTCAGAACTTCCACCCAACTAGGTTTTTGTAGCCCTTGAAAGTATCTTTCTGAGTTGATAAAGATCATATCAATTGGATCTGTAGAGTAAAAGTTATGCTATGTTCTTTACTGCTGTGCTGTATTCTGGACAGATATCTGTCAGTTGTTTTCAACGGTTGTTTAGACCACTGGTTTGGCCGAATCAAAGAACCCCACCAACTAGAGTTTCGTAGCCTGTTATGTTAAGAGTATTTGAGCACTGGTTTCAAGTCATTCGGAGTTATAGATATTTAATTATGATTTTTCTCGTACTGCTGATCAGAAGGGCCGATATTGGCTGATTAGTTAATTCGTCATTTTGAGTTTTTGGTTATGTTGATTAGATAGAGGGTTATGGTAAAACGCTTGTAGCCACATCATGTCTTGTTATTCTTATTTCAAATAAATATTTGTGTAGGCGGTGGGGCAGGGAGTGGAGAAATTCCGTCGTTGCCTCCTAACTCGTCACAACACGAAGGCAAGTACATGGTAGAGTGGTGAACAATGGGTTGTTCACCATGATCATTGTTATTACTTATCATGCTATTTATTATGCTTTTGTTCAGTTTATTCTTATACATGATATTGATGACCTTGAGTGAATGAGATTATGATAATGAGATTATGATATTGAGATAATGAGGAGGAGATATTGAGTTAATGAGATGGACTATGTTGATGAATAAATAAAGATGTCGCATCATTTACATTCATCATGACAGGGATTGCATGAGCCAGGTCGGTGAGAAAGTCATGTAACTATTCCGGTGAGGTCGGTGAGAAAGATACATGACTAGTCCGGAGAGCTCTAGATAAAATCCTACTTTGGTGGGGACTTCACGGGAGTGAAGGATAGAGTGTGTCATCGACGGTGAACACTCCGCTATACCGTATCGGTGATGAGATGCATTTGAGCATGAGCATGTTGGTGCATTCGCATATCTAAGTAAATTGTTAAATTGTGCAACTTTACCTATATGGAATATGGCTTGTTTGTTTGAGAATGACAATGGCATTAACTAAATGGATGATGATGATAACTTTGATTATGGTTAATAGACTATTGTTTATGGCTTTATTATGTATTTGCTTGAGTCTTGGACTCATTCTTGCTCTATTGTTGTTTTTAGGTGACCAAGATGACGTTTTACTCGGAAAGGGCTAGCGACTTGGAATCATGCACTTCACTCAATTATTTGATTCATTGGACATGAGAAAATTTTAGAATAACATGAATATTTATATATAGGACATGATGGTATTGAATAACCATAGATACTTGGTTTATGTTAATCTTGGTTTATTATTTTGTTATGCTCCTAGGTCTAATCTATTTATCATTGTCATAGTGTTATGCTTGTGTTAATGTGACCCGTGGATGGGTTTTAATGTTGTTATGCTTGCTGAAATTTCACAGTGTGTTGACGTATAATAGATGATAAGAGTAGTTTGGTGGCATTCCAGGCTCAGTTTTGGGCTGGGGTGTTACAGTTGGTATCAGAGCGGGCTTCAGGTCCGTGGTGAATAGATTAATAACTCAGTTAACCTAAAATTGCTAAAACTTGTTTTAGGACTTGTAAAATAAACCAAAATTTGATAATGGTTAATTAACTTAAAATTTTGACACACTGGTGCACAGTAGGATGGGAATGGGATGAGTATCGCATTTACGCTTCCGTTATGTTGTATTGATGATTTATGTTATGAATTTATTCTGACTACTTATGATTTGATTATGTGATTGCTATGGGTCATGATAGTCGAGAGGTGGAGATTGTGGTTGTGGCCATAGGCATGGCCAAGTTATATCACCGTTTGTTGTATGATAGTGGTGGAGTGTTTACATCGGGTAACTTAGTTACAGGTGTTGAGGATATATTTCTTTAGAAAAGTTGTTTTCTTCCTTGATTTTGAATTTGATTATTCCTGTTATAGTTGCGGTTGATGAATTTTCTTGGGTTAGTCTTTACAATGCAGTTGATGTATTTTCATTAGTCTTTGTTGGTTCTATTAAGTTATTATTTGTTCTCCTGACTGTTGATCTGTTGTTGTTTCTTGTGAACGTCGTTAATTTGCAAGGTTGATCTTTTCACGAGAGATCTGCCATTCTTGTTGGGGAAAAAATGACTCATTTGTTAGCTTGGTATTTTGGATAACGAAAGTTTTCTTTTTCAAGTTCTTTAACATGTGGAAGCTTCGACCCAATGTATTTCTTTTGGGTATTTTGAGTATTGAAGTTGAATGCTTCTCTGTTATAAAAGAAAATATTAAAACCCTTTAGCGATGTCTTGTTGTGGTTAAGTTAAAGGTTGTAATTAAATAAATTAATGGATGTGGTATGAGTTATCAAGTTGGGTCTGTAGTGTGGTGTATAATCAATCTTAACCAAGAACCTTGGAAGGAAAGTTGATTAACTTGATGGTGTCATGTGGTAGTTCTTGATGAACTATGATTAATAGTATGGCTATACCTAATTGGATTAAAAGGAGTTATTAAGAATTGTAGAACATTGATGACTGGTATGATCATTAAAATTATTTAGTTTTGCTAAACTTGTTGGATTAGTTGGTCTCAGTGGATTAATCTTACTGTGTGGGAAGGAAAAGTTGGGGAGATGCTAGATTATTACCATAGTGGATATTAGTATTGGAGTTATCTTATCTGTAGATACTAGATGATTTTATATTATAGAAGGAGTTTCTAGATAGATATTTTAACTAGAATAATTGGACGAATTTGGTTGCAGAGTTGTTGAGACTTTTTGATCGATGGAAGGCTATGATTTTGGAAGTTTTGTCAGGATTTTGCACCGAAATATGAATATGAGGATGGACAGTTGAACATTTATTTGTGATTGTTCATGTGATTTGAAAAGGAAAGTAGTTAGCATCTAGATTTCTTGATGAAGCCAGTTGATAGCAACAGTGGCTGGAGTGCAACAATTGTGTGTTGACGTTTGGTGTTGATCAACTATAAGAGTTGAACTGTGGGATTTAATTGGTGGCCTATGCTTTTATGATAGTGGAATTGTCAGACAATAGCATGTCCATAATGAAAGTATTTTGGTATAACATTTTGATTTGTGTAGTAGATCTCTGCTAAAATAAAGTTGTTGTTGTAGTAGTTTGTAAGCTTTTGGTGGACTCTCGATTTGAGGACGAGATGATAAAGTAGTATGAAACAATTTGGTGAGTTTTTAGAGAGTTTGTACAATGGAAGGGTAGACTATGATTAATTTTAGTTAACGATGTATTATTCGGATGTTAGTAAGATTATCAGCAATAGATTGGTAGTGTGTTGTCGATTCTTATAAAAAGAACGTAATTTGATCGTCACTCGTGGTATCGCTCAAATGAAAATTTTCAAGTTTTGCATCCGTGATCTTTTGTAGTTCATGGTTTATGTAGTAGCTGGGATTGGATTGAGCAAGTGGCTTGTTGGAAAGCTTTATTGGTTCTTAAGTGATTCATGTGATTTGGTCTTACAACTTTTCTTGTTTGAGTGGGCAACGTGACGTTATAATTAAAAAGAATTACTTTCTTTGTTAAAGAAAGGGTGAAGTAGAAGTATTCGAGATCGAAGTCAAGTTTTGTAACTCATGATTTACTTGAAGTGTGCCTAAACTTTCTATTTTTGCCCCATAGGAGTTTCTCGATTTTCAAAAGTGATGCTTTGTTTTATTTGAGATTTCAAATTCTCTTTTGTGGGACTTGTGCCCTCAATTGTGGTCTCCGCTTTTGCTTTCCCGAGATCCTTGTTATTTGTCTATTTCTCCCGGTCTTATGTTTGTTGCGAAAAGAAAACATTTTTTCCTGGGTGCTGAAAAAAAAATATTTTATTTGCCACTTCATCAATTTGTTTTACAAAATCTTATGGGGTATCTGATGGCATCCTGGTTAGTAGTGGTCAAGTATATGTTGATGTGAGACCTGATGTTGTAAGTTATTTCAAGAGCATTGGAGGAAGAATTGATTTTGTGATATAAATCTTGTAGAGAATTGGATCCAAAAGGAATGATGGTCGTTGAGGTAAAAGCGATTATGTTGTTACAACTAGTAAAACCAATAGTGAATTGTAATTCAAGAACCCTTGTTCATGTCGGTGGAATATTGAAATATTCAAAAGTTTGGAACTTGGTCAATTAGTTAGAGTCTTGCGAATGTGTATGTTAACGGATCGTGTGGGTGAAATGGAATAGTGTGGTTTAGTGGGTTCAAGTTTGGTGAAGCTAATCACATTAGGCGATTACTTGATTAGTGAGGAATGTTGATATTAATGATTGAGGATATTGTTTGGATTCGTGAATTTTAGTTATCCGATCAAAGAATTTCCTATCAAGTATACCAGAAGTTCATTGTAAGAGTCTTAGAGGTTGAATCTGGGCTTTACATTTTTATGCTAGACCTTTGGTCACACAATGAGTGTGTGTAAAGAAAGTGGAATAATAGAGTTTCCTGAGCAGTGGAATGATCATTGATAGAATCTTTACGATGTAGTACATGAGCGTGTGTGAGGATTACGAGTTGTTCTTGAAAAGTAGAGGTAATGTGATTGTGTGGGATCTATTTTGTGGCGCTTTGGGTACCTTCAATCAAATTAATGTTGATTAGTAGAATGAGATGCCTAGAGTACTTGGAGGATTCAATGGAGCCTCTTCACAATGGTGTTAATGATGTATTTCAGTTTGAGCATAATTTGAGGATGTTCAATTAAAAGGTTTAAGCTCATGTGGTATGCGATGAATTCGAATTCCAAGGTCCGAGAGAAGTTTTACTCCTAAAAGAGAAACTGAGGAAAAGGATGTTTACTCGGTTAGTGAAGCGTTTTCCTGATTTCGTTTGAGTTATGTGTTGTTGACTGTTGTTTTCCTTAACTGAGTTGGCGTTGTGTTGGCATGTCGATTCATTTTAATTCGCACAAACCAAAAGAAGTATTTAATTTGGGCATTCGAGTGGTTTCTTCTTTAGCTGTCGTGGTGTTCATTCGTAAACTGCCTATTTAGAAAATAGATTTGTTTTCGTGTTGAAATATCAAATTTTGGGATTTTACCTTTTTTGGTGGAGAGTTAGCATTGCGTGGATGCGATGAGGACTCTCTATTTCCAATTGGATTCTCTTCGTTCCCGAAACTTGCAGAAATTGGGAAGTTAGCATATCGTTTTGTCCGTCTTGGGTTCATTCGCAAAGTACACAACGTCTGTTGTATTCAATGAGTGAGCAATGAGCCATTCAAAGTTTGAGATTTAGTAAAAGACGTTGACCGTCAAGTAAGGTCTTACCTTCGATCCTCTTCTAATGAGTGAACCTAGAAAGTTCAGGTTGAGCGTTAGGTCAGTCATTGTTTTACATTTTTGTTTTGTGGTTTCTCTAGTCCGAGAGAGAGGCCACTTCAGGGCTAGAGTCTCGCATGTGCGAGTATTATTTAGACCTGTTCGTTTCTGATATGTGCTAATTCGTTGATTGCAATTCTGTGATATTTTTAATCGTGTATTCGTTTCATTGGTAGAATTCGGTCGACTTACATTGAGGGGTAGAATGTAATACCCCGGAAATGGATCGGTAATTAGAGATTCAGTCGGAGGAGAAAAATGCAAAGAAAGGAATAGAAATTCTGAGAATAATAGGGGGTTTTCTACTTTTATTCGACAACCTGGGCCGCGGGCCGCGGCCCAGGGGGAAGCCCATGTGTTTGGCTGGCCATAAGGGGGGAACCCCACCCCACAAAACCCTAGCCCCACTCCTCTTTTCCCCTTTCCCCCACTTGGAGCCGCCACCTTCCTCCCTGCAGTGCAGCGCTTTTGTTCGTCAGATTTGAGTAAGTTCCGTACGTTTTCTGATCTTCTCACCTCTTAGAAAGTTGTAGCCCTTGGTCTTAGCTTTCTTTTGGCACCGAGATCATCCGATTTGGAGTTACGGTTTAAGAGATATGGTAGTTTTACCGCGACTGTCCAAGAGAGCTGACGTGATTTGGAAGATTTTCTTGTCGGGCCATTATGATTTACTTAGAGGCCGAATCTGGTATTTTCGTCTTCTAGAGTTTTGTTTCTGATGTCGTTATCTTTCTTTTGGCACCGAGATCACTTGATTCCACCTTACGGTTTAGGAGATATGAATTTTTAATCGCGCGCTGTCCTGTCTGCCTGAGAATTTGAAACTGTCGGTTTACCCCTCGGTTTTGATCTAGTTAGAGTCCGATTCAGAACTTCCACCCAACTAGGTTTTTGTAGCCCTTGAAAGTATCTTTCTGAGTTGATAAAGATCATATCAATTGGATCTGTAGAGTAAAAGTTATGCCATGTTCTTTACTGCTGTGCTGTATTCTGGACAGATATCTGTCAGTTGTTTTCAACGGTTGTTTAGACCACTGGTTTGGCCGAATCAAAGAACCCCACCAACTAGAGTTTCGTAGCCTGTTATGTTAAGAGTATTTGAGCACTGGTTTCAAGTCATTCGGAGTTATAGATATTTAATTATGATTTTTCTCGTACTGCTGATCAGAAGGGCCGATATTGGCTGATTAGTTAATTCGTCATTTTGAGTTTTTGGTTATGTTGATTAGATAGAGGGTTATGGTAAAACGCTTGTAGCCACATCATGTCTTGTTATTCTTATTTCAAATAAATATTTGTGTAGGCGGTGGGGCAGGGAGTGGAGAAATTCCGTCGTTGCCTCCTAACTCGTCACAGCGCGGAAGGCAAGTACATGGTAGAGTGGTGAACAATGGGTTGTTCACCATGATCATTGTTATTACTTATCATGCTATTTATTATGCTTTTGTTCAGTTTATTCTTATACATGATATTGATGACCTTGAGTGAATGAGATTATGATAATGAGATTATGATATTGAGATAATGAGGAGGAGATATTGAGTTAATGAGATGGACTATGTTGATGAATAAATAAAGATGTCGCATCATTTACATTCATCATGACAGGGATTGCATGAGCCAGGTCGGTGAGAAAGTCATGTAACTATTCCGGTGAGGTCGGTGAGAAAGATACATGACTAGTCCGGAGAGCTCTAGATAAAATCCTACTTTGGTGGGGACTTCACGGGAGTGAAGGATAGAGTGTGTCATCGACGGGTGAACACTCCGCTATACCGGTATCAGCTGATGAGATGCATTTGAGCATGAGCATGTTGGTGCATTCGCATATCTAAGTAAATTGTTAAATTGTGCAACTTTACCTATATGGAATATGGCTTGTTTGTTTGAGAATGACAATGGCATTAACTAAATGGATGATGATGATAACTTTGATTATGGTTAATAAACTATTGTTTATGGCTTTATTATGTATTTGCTGAGTCTTGGACTCATTCTTGCTCTATTGTTGTTTTTAGGTGACCAGTGATGACGTTTTACTCGGGAAGGGCTAGCGCACTTGGAATCATGCACTTCACTCAATTATTTGATTCATTGGACATGAGAAAATTTTAGAATAACATGAATATTTATATATAGGACATGATGGTATTGAATAACCATAGATACTTGGTTTATGTTAATCTTGGTTTATTATTTTGTTATGCTCCTAGGTCTAATCTATTTATCATTGTCATAGTGTTATGCTTGTGTTAATGTGACCCGTGGATGGGTTTTAATGTTGTTATGCTTGCTGAAATTTCACAGTGTGTTGACGTATAATAGATGATAAGAGTAGTTTGGTGGCATTCCAGGCTCAGTTTTGGGCTGGGGTGTTACAGGTTGTTAGGTCAAAGTCATGAGTTTCAGTGCATATGTGTTGCATGATTCATGTTTTGACTAACATGGGTCAAGTTATGAAGAACTTCTTCCTGGATTCGGTTTACTTGTCTATTGTTGTGCATGTTGCTTGGTGGTCAACGACGGTCAATGGCGAGGATGATCGGGACTAGACTTGGAGAGCTGAGGTCCAGAACGATCGACGATGTCAGGTGAGGTCAATGAACTCAAGCGTGGTGCAAGATGGACAAGGGTGACCTATTGGCTAATCCGCGGCGCAAGATGGTGCAAGGTGTAGCTAATTAGGTCAAGAGGAGATAAAGACGACGCATTAAAATGCGTGTGTGTGTGACCCGTTTGTTTTGGGCCTTAACGGGAGCCTAATTGAGTCAAACTTCTATAAGGTCTAAGCCTCCACTATAAATAGAGGAGGGTGGTGGCTGCCCCCTCTCGTCTCTTTTTATTGTTTGAAACCCTAATTTGCTTAGGGAGAGGTTTGGTGGAGGCTGGGGTTCTAGAGAGTTTTGATTTGATTTCGTGCTCATAGATTGAGCTTTGTCCTCCATTGATGGAGTGGCTGTAAACCCAAAGTATATCAAATCAATACAATGAAAGTTTGATAAATGGTTTGTCTCTTTGCTTTCCTTCTCTCTTTTTGATGATTTGAGTCTTTCTTTGATCCGTGAGTTTTTGCTTGATTTCTTCACGTGATCTAGCTTGATGTAATATGTGGGAACATATCTAGGATCATCTTGATCATCAATCACCCACGAGCAAGATTTTGGATCTAGTTTTCGTTTTGACTCGATTTTGAACCTTTCTCGTCTCAAATGAAAAAGGATCATAATTCTTCTAAGAATTTTTATAATCTTTGGTTGGAATAGGTTCCTGACTTCATAGATAAGGTGTGTTCCAAGTTTTATCGAGTTTGGAGTTGCAGATTAAAAGTTTCATCTATTTGCAACTTCGTCATCGGGGCTGTTTTGATATGTTCCTCAGGCCGGCAGTCAGACCGCTAGGATCACCGGTCCGACCGCTAGGGGTCAGTGGTCAGACCGCCATTGACCCAGCGGTCAGACCGCCAGCATTGAGTCTTGTTTTAGATTGAGTTGATTTTTGTTGTTTTGGTTAGGGGGTTAAATTGGATTCAATACTAGTCTTCCGATATACTGGTATATTGATCTTCATAGCTTCCATATCTACTGGAGTAAAATCTTATTGAATCAATTATTTGTGAAAAAGTGAGCATACTCCTATTCATCCCCCCCCCCTCTAGTCGCCTTTTCGGTCCTACACAAACTCATTACATCAATGTAGAAATCACAAGAACTTCTAAAGAGACACTACTATGATCTAAGTCGAAGGAAATAGCAACAAACAATCTTTAAACCATGCCAAAGGAAGATGCATGAGTCCCAAAATTTATAAAACACATTTGCAAACTTACATCATGCCACAAGGAGTAGATATATAGACTTCAACCATTTAAAAAATATATTTACAAAATATAGTCACATGCTACAAGGAATAGATGCATGACCCTTGACTATTTTAAAAACACATTCACAAATAATAGTATCATGCAACGGAGAGATAGAGAAAGCAAGATTGAGCTATCAACACATGATGAGATTCAAGCTACTAGACAAGACCCCTCTTAATAGTACGACAAACCTATACTAGCTATCCGGTCTTTCAACCAAACACCAAGGCCAGTAAAAGACTAAGAACATATCCTTATCCTTAGCTAGTTATACCTTTGCCTTGAGCATCCTTTTGACGCTTGATGACCCACATCTTCAACCCATGACGCATCTTTCATGTCCCCTCTATCAGCACATGATGAGTCTTCTCTTGACTTGATGATCAACTCATGATCATCTCCTCTTTGAGATCTTGATATGCGTCAACACATGATGCATCCTCTTATTGAACCTTGACTTGATGACGATCAACTCATGATGACATCCAAAGTCTCCGCCGTCTTGGAACATAACATATTCACCCAACTCATGGGAAATATTAGTCCCACAATGCGATTATCATTATTACCAAAATATAATCGTTACTGCCAGGTGCGGTACTACCGTCAACTAGAAACCGGTACTACCACACAACGGTAAAATCGTTCGGCTATATCGGTATTACCGATTTCCAAAGGATCAAAAACACAAGAAAAAACACTTTCTCTGCAAATAACATACTGTCGTGTAAAACTCGGTATTACCGCACAAAGGTAATACCGCTCAAGAAACGCGGTCATACCGATTTCAGGTTTCAAGACAACTTCCAAAAACATACTCTCTAAAAAATACATACCGCCTATTAGATTCTAGTATTACCGACCTACGGTAATGACGCTCATCAAGTGCTGTCATACCCATTTTGGGATTTCAAGAAAACAACCAAAATATGCTATCTAGAAAATACATACCGCCATCTAGATTTTGATATACAGCTCATCAAATGTGGTCATACCGATTTTAGGATTTCAAGGAAACATCCAAAACATGCTCTCTAGAAAATACATACCGCCAACTAGATTTCGGTATTACCAACATGCGGTAATACCACTCATCACGTGCGGTCATACCGATTTTTCTGAACAGCTTTCCAGAGGCAAGGACAAATGCAATGCATGAACCCTAGTTTATCAAGATGGAACATAAATAGTCATTCAAGCTACTAGCCATGATCGCTCTATTGTCTTTGCATTACCATTTCCATGTCGCCATCTATAAACCGGGACTAAGCCTTTAAAACAACTTAACACATACATTAGTCCTAAACCACAATTACAAATAATTTAATTTAAAGCAATATGTGTATATATGAACTACACAAGTTTTATATGTCAAATGATATATTTCAAAGTAGAGATCCTCAATATATGTGGATAAAGAAATATGGACCAATACTAATAAAACCATAAAATATAGAGTGAACTCCCCTTAAATGTGTGCATACACAAATGTGTAATAAAAATATATGTACATATTCAAGCTAAACTTTTAATGGAGTTCAACCCATATTTTGGATCCGAGGAATGCAACAAGATATAAGAATATGATATCAAATGCATACCTCCATGATTTTCATATTTTCATCCAAATAAAACTACACAATAGGTATATCAATAAAAGTATTAGTTTCTCATATATATTTGTTAGTAATCACCAAAATACTCTATTAACTCATAATGGCGGGCCTAGATTCTTCAACGGAGGAGCGCCACCTTGGGTTTTCGACCACCACCTTGCCGACGAAGCAGAGATTGTCACCCTTAGCGACCATCATGTCGAACCAGTTCTTCTTCTATGATGACCATGGAGACTTTGAGTACATACGAATGTACTCCTTAGCCTTTCCATCGTGGAGGCGCAAGATGTACTCTCCAGGTGACACCGTCGACTTCCCCGACTTTGCTATCTTGTAGAAGTACCTGAAGACCTTCAGATTTGGTGGGATCCCCAGGTACAATTCGCAAAGGTAGATAAAGATGCTGATGTTAGTGACAGAGATGGGGACAAGGTTCACCAATTCAACTCTATAATACTCAAGAACCTTGGAGAGGAAAGGATGTGCTGGTAACATAAACCCGCACTCGATGTAAGTAAGAAAAACAGGGATTTCTCCCTCATCTCTGCTCGGAAAATATTCTCCGACCGCAAATCTCCTAGAGATCAAAGCCTTGTCGGGAAAGATCCGTTGTTCTCTAAAGCCTTGAGCTTCTTCTCGCTCAAATCGGAGACCAACCAGTTGGTGATTGAGTCCGACTTGTTGAATTTTGGGCGAGAAGACGAAAGGGAGTTGAAGAAAATTCTTGGCGAAAAGATGAAAGGACAAGAAAAACCGAGAGCATAAATACCCTAATTCGGCGCACTCGAGGGATTTCATAGCTGCACTTCTTTAACTGCAAGAAGGAGTTGCCCGAAGCCCAACGGACACAAGCCTCTTTGGTTTCCCAGACGGTTCCTCTACCCTAAAGTGAATACGGACCACCTCGTTATTTACGTGATTAAACAAATGTTTTTCCCGATATAGATTTCGTTGGAAGGGATTCACATTACAAATTCACTTAAAGTTCGGGGGCTAGCTGACGATGATTAAATTCCTAGGTATTAATTAAAAGCCACATTACATATGTTGTCGTAAACCTCATAGCTAATGACCCCCTATGGTCATTGGAATCCTAGAGGTTACCCGATGGATAACCTGGTCGGAGAGGGTCTTGTACCTATTGCTCGACTAGACGGTTGCTCGTAGAAGCTCTGAACTGGCACTTGAACCCAGTTCCAAGTATATTCCTTATATGTGATGAATGGAACATATCTCTTAATTGCTCCAACCCACACAACGTTTCCGGCCCTAATTCACTAATAAAATAACTCATTGACAGTTTTGTCTACTGTTAACTCTAACCGGTGATCAATTACTAGAACTACCTCTCCGACCAGACACGTCACTTCCAGGAGGCGTCTTCTCTAGGAGTAACTACCACCTCTTCGTCAGCTATTTAAGGATGAATGATGGACAGCAGAACGGATGAGTCGAAGGAAGCAAGTCCCAACGATGTGAAGACAATTTAGGTAGTATCAAGCAATTCTCTAAGTGTAATTAGGGCTAGTCTGTCGCCTTGTTCAAGACACCCATTGTAAAGATCTAGTTCATTGTAACAAAGAACAACTCCATTCTTATCAAAAACTCTTAGTCAGTTTTCTCTTTTTTATTTCGTAAGATTGACGACTTCATCTAGCGCTTTTCCTTTCTTGGATGATTAATTCGTGTCGATTCCGAATTCCTGCATGTCTTTCTTTAGCCATCTCTTTCTTGTGGTCTGCTTCATGGTTGTTTGTCCTTTCTTCTGCAGGCTGCCTCGTTGACTTCTCCTTTAACCACCTTAAACGGCTGACAAGAGTTGGCCTTGCCAAAATTTGACGGCAACAATTGTCTAAATGGCTAAGTGAAGCAGCTTAAGAAGCTAGAATGAGCCAAATTAATTGTTTCAACTGGCCCCAAAAAAAAAAGGACAATTAGACATTACAAAAACACAACCAGAACATATTCAACTCAAACTTAACAAGACCATAGCTTTATTTTAATTTACAAAAAGGATTTGCAGCCACATATATAACAAAGCTTTAGTCTCTCACAGGTACGGAGGAACCAATTGACGTAGCACAAACGAAGTTGCCTGTCCCTAGTTTTCTATTCTTTTTTTAAAAAAAAAAAAAAATTGGAGAGAGGTGGACATAGTGAGTACACGTTAACCGCCACGCATGACACATGCAGCCACACCTACCTACCCGCTTCCAGATCATGTGCGCGCCACCAGGAACCGTACCAGTACGAAACGCCCGGTCAAAACAAGAGTTTTACATGACACATGCAGCTTTGCGGCAGCGGCAAACTTGGTCCGGTCAATCCGCGAGGACAGGTCCCGTGGCTGACCAGCTGCCTGCCTCCGGCGTGGCTTAAATCCTCGTTCCCGGCGGGGAAAAAGACGTGGAAACCAGCGGCGCTCGATCTCCTCCCGGGTGACAGGTTCTTATGCACTAATTGACTTTTACGCCTTTGGTCTGGCTAAATCAGATCGGTTAAAGAACCGTCGTTAACGACTTTAGACTGAACGATTATCTTATAGATAAACTCAAAATTATAAAAATAATATAAGAATACAAGAACAGAATAATAGATTAAACACAGAGATATGATGGAACTTCAGACTTCTCTTTATTGCTTTTCGTACGATCAGTTTTTTATAATGACTAGTACTCCCTATTTATAGCCTAGAAACTATGTTAAGGTTTAGGATAGGGCGCTCATACATAGGCCGGCTGCTGGGTAAGCTCATGGTTTCCAACACTCCCCCTTTGGCACCCATCCTTACATGTTCATGTCTCGTCAAAAACTAAATAAAAATCCAGTGTAAAAAATTTAGAGAAAGAGTACATGACCCACGTTCTGCTGCGTTGCACGAATTACCTCGTTCAAAACCTTAGCCGAGAAACTTCAGGAAAACTCATTAAGGGAAAAAGAGTAATATCCATCCAATTTCATTCGATCTCCAGGATTTCTTCTTTGGGTACTTGATCTTTTTGATCAAGCTTTAATAAAGAGTACGTGAAGGTTCTCCCCCTCAATTCTACACTTCTCTAAATCTCATCATTCCAATTCCACGTATGCACCTTTTAAAGCTAGAAGCTGGAAGTGGCTTAGTGAATAAATCTGCAAGATTTTTATATGACTTAATATGCAGTACTTTAATTTCGTCCATGTTTTACAATTCTTGAGCATAGACGAACTTGGGGTTGATATGCTTTGTGAGATGACTCTTCACATAACCCCTCTGCACTTGTGCAGCACAAGCTGCATTATCTTCATAGATAATAGTGGGGTTTGCATTGTATTTAATACACATGAATGCTGGATGTGGTGAATCATCCACCGAAGCCAAGCACATTCTTGTGAAGCCTCGTATAGTGCTATGATTTCTGAGTGGTTCGTCGAAGTAGACACATGACTTTGTTTAGGCGATTTCTGTGGAATTGCAGTTCCACCACATAGAAATGCATAACTTATTTGCGACTTGGCTGTATGCAGGTTCTACAGGTACTCGGTATCTGCATAGCCATTCATAGTTAGGTCTTGGTTCTTTCTGTAGACCAGATCAAGTTCTTTGCTTTCTTTGGGGTATCGGAAGACGTCCTTCATTCCCTGCCAATGCCTTTGGTAGGTTCTGCACTATACCTTGCTAATTGGTTCACGACAAATACAATGTCTGATCTAGTACAGTTTGCTAAGTACATAAGTGTTTTTATTGTACTTAAGTATGAAAATTAATGTTCCAAGACTTCCTCCCCCTCTTCTATAGGTCTGTACGGTCCTTGTCTTACTGCGAAGAACTTTCGACCATTGGCACTTTCGAAAGGTATACCTTTTCAAAATAAAATATTTCTAACACATTCTGAGTGTAGGTTAACTAATGTACTAATATCCCTTTAGGGGTATGATAAAGCTGCAAGCCTACGCAATATTTGGTTTTACCCAAATCTTTCATTTCGAACTCTGGCTCCAAGTAAGAACTTGCTTTCTTAATACCTTCCAGGGTTCCTATGATATTCGGATCATCTTCATACACTGAGATTATACAAAATCCATCCTGAGATTGTTGTATAAATACACTGGGATTATTCTCAATGTTCGTGTAGTCTTTCTTGCATAGAAAGTCACTTCAAGTGATTATATCACATCCTGTCTAATTGCTTAAGTCCGTACAGTGATTTTATGAGTTTCACACTGTACAGATTTGTATTTGCTCTGTCTTGATTCGGGACAGGGATACATTCAGGTATCTTCATATAACTATTCGAATCCAAATTTTTGTAAAGGTATGATGTTACCACATCCATCAATTTCACTTTTAACTTCAAGTTTGCTGCCATTGAGATTAAATATCTAAAGGGTGGTTCCGCCTATGACTGGCAATAGGTTTCTTCATAATAATCTTCTGGACGTTGAGTGAAACCTTATGCAACGAGCCTTACTTATTTTTATTTCTCTTTCGAACAAATACCCACTTATTCCCTACGAGGTGCATATGGGGAGGCGTGCAGCTTACAGGCCCAAACACCTCTCTTTTGTTCAGAGAAAATAATTATGTTTCTATTGCCTTCTTCCAATCTTCTCAATCTGATTTTTTTTCTTACATTCAGCGAGCGATGCAGGCTCTGGATCAAAATCGATGATTATTACAATTTTCTTTGCAAAGTAAATATCAACATTGGCTGTTGTCTTTTCCATAGATTCTCCCGAGGTCACAAAGTTTATAGCTATTTCTTCAAGGGGCGATTCTTCTAATGCTTCTACTTGCTCACTGTTGTTTCCAATTACGGGGGCAAGTCCCTTTTGTTTTTTCAACTCTAATGTGTACGCACACATCCATGCTGATGTCTCCATGAGGATGTTCAATTCTGGTATGTCTTTCCTGAAAGTTCCATACTAGTGCCAAGTCTCAACTGGCTCCCTTCTGTTTCTGGGGAATTTCGGTGATCGACTGTGTCAAGTCCTTCTTATCCTTTTTCACTAGGCGTCCCCCGCTACATCGGATTCGAGGGGCAGGAGTTCTCGTCTTTTTAGAGGCCTTAGGACGGGATTAGGGATACCTTCATCGGTATTTCAACCCTCTCCAGTGCATTACGTGCAGGCACATACGACTTGATCATACTCTTTAAATCACTAAAGTGGCCAGGCAGATAATTTGCTAATAATTGCAAATCAATTATCTTCTAGATTGCAATTGTCTTCTAGACTTCAATTATTTTCTAGACTTCTCTATATACTTCACTAATAGGCGGGTCATGTGTATGGATTTCAATTATCTTCTGGACTTCTCTATTTGCTGATATTTTTCATCAAGGGGTTGATTCCCCCCTAATGACGGGAAACTATCCTCATCTAATATACTATCAGCGAATCAGGTCGTATGCAAATCTCTCGTCATAGGGTCCAAATACCTGATTATGGATGTTGTCTCATAACCAACGTATATCCTAGACTTTCGGAGAAGGCTCATTGCAGTTCGTTGTGGTGGTGGTATGGATATACAAACCTTACAACCAAAGATGAGAAATTTTCGGTGTTGACCCTTGCACTAGTTGCATAGGTAAATGTATGTTATATGTCGATGGTCTAATATTGATGAGAGTTGTTGCGAGCAGGACTGCGTATCCCCAACATATAGTTGGTAAATTACAATTCTTCAAAGTTGTCAGGCAAAAATTTAATTCTTTTAATTAATGCCTCTGCTAGTCCATTCCGGGTGTGGACATGCGGTACGGATCGCTCAATGTTAATTCCCATTGTCATATAATAATCATCAAATGCCTTTGAAGTAAATTCTCCGGTGTTGTCCATTCTGGTGGACTTCACATGATGATTAGAGAAATTATTCTTAATTTTAATTATCTGCGAGATTAGCTTTGCAAAAGTGTATTTTCTCGTAGACAATAAACATACCTGCGACCATTTCGAGGAAGCATCGATGAGCACCATAAATACCTAAATGGTTGTATAGGGCCGCAAAAGTCTCCTTGGATATGGTCCGGGAATGCAGGGACTTCATCCTTGGCTTTTAGAGCAGAAGGTTTAGTAATTAAATTCCCGAGGGTACATGCGCACACAAAATATTTCTGATTCGGAAAATTCTTTACATTGACATTTATGTCCCTGTGAACTATTAATTATATTTATCATCATCCTAAAACCTAGGTGGCATAATCTATCATGCCGGAGATAGAAAAGATCAGATCTTCTAAGTTCAATTTTCAGGGTAGTATAAGCTGCAGATGCCTTAATATTAGTGTAGTATAGCCTAGTTTCAAATGAAGGAAGTCGTTCTAATACCATTTTTTTTTACTTTCTTCATGCTTTGTAGTGAGTAGGTATTCCTTACCATACTCTTCTTTAGTCTCTACATGGAAACCGTTAGCGTGAATATCCTTGAGATTTCTAGTCGATTCTGGGTACAATAAGTCTTCTTTAATGATCAAAGCTGTGCCCATTGGGAGTATAATTGTGGCCTTTCCTGGGCCTATTATACAAGTATCGCTGCTTGCGATTGTCGTAAGACTACCAACATTCTTGCTGATCAACTGAAAAAGTTTCGTCTCTCTCAACATGGTATTCACTATGCTGCTACCTGCTAAGCACACTCCCTCCATAGGACGCCACACGCGTTCTAATATAATGTACTTTATTAATATGCAGCAAAAAGCAATAAACACATAAATAAAATACTTCAGATATCATAACATAACTTGCTATTATAAATACAGAAAAATAAACCTTGCAGGACTCATAATAAGAATTTAATGTTTTGCACTCCTAGAGCTTACAACTATTATTCAATAATTCAATGTTCTACTTCAATTACAAACTGCAAGTTACTATAAAAGATCTAAGTGCAATGAGTGCACTAGATCGAATTAGCGAAATATTCATAAAGTTCTCCCTCAATCTGCTACATGACGATCCTGTCCTCTTGGGCAACTTCAACTATGGCCGCTGCGATGTCCAAAGGAGGGATGATGGGGACTGCTATTGGGATGTCCACATCTATGAGTGCAACTAATGGGTGTGGATCCTTTGTGCCTGCAATGGCGATATGTGCATCATGTTGTTCTTTGCCCTTCTTCTTAGACTGGAAAGCATCAATAACGTGATGTGACCCACGACCTTACCCTTCTTGTCCTCTTCTTTACGAGAGGCTTCCTTACCTTGTAGCTGCTAGCATTGGCTTTGTGACCAATATTGCTACTAGGCGGCTGTGAGATGTAGTTCTTCCTTAGAACATCATCTTGAGCTTCCACAACTTGCATTATGTCAATCAATTCGGTATACTCTTTGTAGCCATCTTGACAATAGTTGCGTGCGGATTGCACTGCATTCGGGTGAAAGGTAGAGAGAGTCTTCTCAATCTTCTGCTCATTCGTGATTACCTTACCACAGAGTTGAAGACTGTACAAATTCTGGTTATGCTGGGCGACCTCTTTTGAACTTCTGGTTTGTGATTCCAGTCATTTACATATTCATTCAAAAGGTTCATAAGATTACTGTTGGTAATTTGCATAAAATAGTTGCAAAAATCTCATATGTTCTTCGAACTCTCTATTCGTGATTCCATAATTCTCTATGTATTTTTCATGATTTACTGCTGTTTTCAGTGATTAAAAGTAATATAAATAATCACATCTAATCAAAACAGTAAATACAATAAATAAATTGCATATAGATAACAATAACAAAGTTAAACATGCTTCAAATGCAAAAATTGATTCAAAAATTGAATTCACGAGGCCCTTTTCTGTTGGAAAAATGAATTTTCAGCAAATTCTACAATTTTCAGCAAATTCTACAATTTTCAGGGGTTAAAACGTGAAATTTCAGTTCTGAAAAAATTTCACAAAATCTTCATATTTTCGAAGGACCTTTTTGCAAATTTTGGGATTTCCTTTTCTTTTCCCATTTTTTTTTCTTTTCCACAGGAATTCCGGCCGGGCCGCCCTTTCAAAAAACCGTCCAGGCTGTGTTTCAAAAAGGCCCATGCGGCCCAATCGACCTTTTTTTTCTTTTGCCCATCCGGCCAGATCAAAAGAATGCGCACAGGGTTGGGGAAACCCTACCACGGTTCCCAGTGGCGGTGACGCCTTTTGTGAGGCCGGTGCGGGACCGGATGGGAGGAGGCGGTCACTACGAGCTGGTTGGCCCTGGCGAGGCGGGATGGCGGCCTAGCGCAACACGCGGCGCGCGCAGCCAGCTTCGGCGACGGCGACCACTCGCGCGATCCCGTCGCGGGAGGTGCGGAGCGACGCGGTGGCCGACGGTTGGCCACATGCGGGCGGAGGACTGCGGTGGGTCTTCGGGGCAGCTCCAAAAGCGGCCGGAGGCTACGGCCTTCAACGCGGTCAGAGGCGGCAGTTTCAATGAGGCCGGAGGCGGCGACCTTCAACGCGGTCGGTGGCGTGCGCGCTACATGTAGGGGCCAGCACCCTTCTTTTTTTGCTCTTCTCGCTTCGGGTTGTGTCGTGGCCATGCGATGGTGTTGCGTCGGTGGTGGTGCGGCCCGACGGCCATCGCGGCCCCGTCGGAGGTGGTGCGGCGCGGTGCGCGTCGGCTCTGACAGGCGGCGGCGCTGCGGAGCACGCAGAGAGCGGTGCAACGACGCTTCATGGCGCGGGGCCGATCTTCAAGTCGGGGGCGGCGCGGTGGCCGTATGGGGCCGTTGGGCAAATATTTTTTTACTGTTGATCCGATGTACTGTTCATGCAATGCAATGTAACGCAATCAATATATGCTCTTTCATGCAAACTACCGATCGGCTTGGCCGACGACTTCAAGTCGGCTCGTGGTACATTAGAACGTATTTACGATTTCTAATGTACGGTACAATCAACATCCACTTTTCCATGCCATCTACCGACCGACATTGTGCCGGCGACTTCAAGTCGGCTCGCGGTAGATTAGAGCGGATTTGCACCGTAGGTTACAATCTAGAAAGCCAAAAACGATTCGATCTACGAGTGTCGTTCTTCGACGGTTACCTTTTGATCTGAGGAGAGTCGATCGTGTTGATAACGTGTTGAGAAACCGTCGCTAGCGAGTTCAGTCTGAGCGATTACCTCGTAGACAAACTCAGAATCGTAAGAACAATGCAAGAACACAAAAACAGAATAATAGATTGAACACAGAAATATGAGGGGACTTCAGGCTTCTCTTTATTGCTCTTCATACGATCAGTCTTTTACAATGACTAGTACCTCCTATTTATAGGCTAAAAACCTTGCTAGTGCTTGCCCACAATAGAGAAAACCAAAGGTAGGGGATGGTGCTGGTGAGGAGAGAGAGTGTGTGTAAGGGAATATCTTTTTAATTTAATCCGAGCGAGTTCCAACTTTGGATATAGTAAGGAATGAATAGAAAAATACAAACTTAACATTCATGCGATGTAGTAGTGATACGACAGGTTTTAGTGTCTGAACGGAACCTCACGCCGTGGATGCTCAACGGGTTGGTAGTGGGCCCTGTGGCGATGCTTCAGCGGAGGTGACGGCATGGAAGAGAGGAAAACATGGGTGTTGTTTCGTTCTTGGTGCTTGCTCCCATGAAAAAAGGTTTATTTTTCTGGGCAAGGATCCTTCTGATTTCTCGAAAGTACTCCAACCAGTAGGTTTCAACAAATCAAACTTGTTTCTCAATGTTTGACATAGATTGGATTTGAAACTGACACGGGCTGACCGACCTAAAATGGTTCACGGGCGTTCAGTTGAGTTTTTCTCTCATAGTCCAGGTCTTCAATTTGAATCCTCCCACCATTATAATTTTGTTTGTTTTCACTTTTAGTTTACTTGGTGTAAAAGTTATTGAGATCTTGTTTTTATGTTGTTTCTTATGATTTCAATAACTTGTACATTTTGTTGAATAGCTTGTACATTTTATTATTGGAAATAAATATAAAAGAATGTATTTTTTTCAATGTATTTCAAAAACTTGTAAGGCCTGTAAGATTAGCAATTTACTACTGGATGTTACCATATTTTTCATCTCCTCTCTGTAACTTTGTCAAAAATAATATTGCATCTTCTACTATGATAACACGACTAGAGTGCTACATATCATGTTTTAAATCATTTCGAGATGTTGTTTCTAGCGTGAACATTTTGCACATTGATTATTGCTAATGTAGTCCTTGACATTTTCTGTGAAATAAAATTTTGTTAACTTCAGACACCTCCTGTCCGGGAAACCTGGGCCCCCCATAGAAATTGACATGTGTCAAAATCAACCAAGTAGACTTTTGGAGCTACGACAGTTTGAAAGGAATCCTTCCGTGATTTCTGACGCCTGACGAATTTTCCTCCGGTAAATGAACATGTTGATCACAGTTTATTGACTTATACACACTAAATCCGATTATTGAACATGTGTATACATTTTTTTAATGCACGTACGTGAGCCTTAATTGGACATGAGATTATTGAGATAAAATACAGCCAATTGTTTTCGATAAGTCCGTCGGTTGCTACTAGTGAAGCTTGAGTAGAGATGACAGGTACATGAAGGATAAAAGAATTGGTGCTAAGATAAGCTCATGGAAATAATAAGATTTTTCAGGGCAGGATCCTCGAGACCTCCCCTATGTCTAACAAGTAGATTTTAACTCGTATAAAATGTGTTGGTTATGGGTAACTCATATCTTAACATATTAGAACTCAGATATGTGTTCTACGAAGATTCCTATCATAATCCTATTAGGGTTAGGATTCATACTTTTCGTTTGCAGAAAAACTAGGGTGAACTATATAAAGTCATGGGGGTGGTCACCGAGAACACGAGCTACAAACCAACTCAATTAAAGCAAAAGACGTATGAGAGGATTAGAGACTAGGTTATCTTTTAGCGCTAGATTCTTGTATAGAGCAAGGATTGTTGGTCCTAAAAGGTTCGAGAGCGTTGTGAGAGGGCGATAATCTCTTGTACTCTTTTTGAGGTTGTGCTTAAGGAATTTGAGGTCGACTTCGCCAAATCTTTCTCTCTCGTCGTGATTATTTCGCCGCTGTTAATAGGTTCTCTACAGGATTTATTTACTTCGTTTTTGATACCATGAACGCTCGTACCGTATCTCACAATTTTGATATGATCTAGGATCTGCTGTGCATAAGAAGGGGTATCAGAGTATAACAAGTGGTATCAGAGCCAATGCCAGATTAGTCTGATTTGTAAGGAGGTACGCAAAACGTCACGTGGCACAAAATCAAAATCGGTGTCTATGATGTGGAATCAAGTGGAGAAATTTGACGGCAGAGAAAATTTCAACGTGTGGCAATGTGTGGTGAAGAATGCCCTTGTCTAGCATGGGTTATGCTCTTGAACAGTGTTGTAGCTAACCCATGGGCAGGACTCGGGCTGACCCAGCCAATTTCTCAAGAATGTGAATGAGACTAAGGAGTATTACTCAGAATTCACGTGAGATTTTGACCCTGGGCCTTGGGTTATTGCCCGGAGGCCCAAGGCCCAAATCCGCCTCTGCTCTTGAATGGGGCAAACCAGAAAAGACATCCCATGAAGACCGCAAGATAATAGAGTGGAAGGCTGTCAATACATTCCATCCATGTGTCTCTGATGATGTAAAGTACTTGGTGATTAATGATAATTTATTGAAGAAATTATGGAGTAACTTAGGAATAACGGTATATGGAAAAATTGCTAACAAACCGGTGGGTGCTAAAGCGGAAACTATTTAGGTTGCGCATAGAGGAAGACACACGGTTCGTTGACCATCTTAATGTCTTTAATAAGCTTATCATATAACTGACTAGTGTTGATGAGAAAATTGAGAAGAACGATAATGTTGTCATATTGGCGTGATCTCTAGCAACATTATGGGAGCAATTGGTAATGAATATCCTGATCCGAAAAATCACTCTCAACTTCAATGAGGCAATGACATATCTATTGAAGGCGGAGTCCTTGAAAAAGCTATCGGGTTTTTCATCCTCGGGTAATCAAGCATTGACTACAATAGGTGTTGCAGGAAAAAAAGTCATAGGAAGAAGGGTAAGAGCAAGAGCAAGAGCATAAGTGTATGCTATCTATGTGACAATGAATGTCATATGATAAAGGATTGTCCAAGTTTGAAGCAAATGAGTAGTGCATGCTTAGTGTTGGTAGCTAAAGATGATTTGAGATGTACTAGTTGTTAGTCAGTCATGTACTTATTATGGATGGATATTAGATTCAGATTGTCGCTTCTTTATATGTTCGGTGAGGGGGATGTTTGACAAAGGATCTCTACGCTCGGTGCAGGGAACTGTTCACTTAGCGGATTGCAAGGAGTATGTAATTATTGAGGTGGGAATTGTTACATTGCAGATGTATAATGGAAAACATCGCACATTGATGAGAGCTCCGTATATTCCCGGCTAAAAAGAATCTAATATCTTTGAGGTCGCTTGAACTCGACGATTGTGAGGTATCACTTTGAGGTGGAGTCATGCGAGTTACTTACAAAAGGCGAGTAGTCATGAGAAGTATCTGGAGCAATGGAGGATACTGATCGATGGGTAATCATCAGCGAAGAGCAACCAATGGGAGGTCTGATAAAAATCTTGACCAGGAGAGGTAAACCATGTCTTCAGCGATAGGTGTTCAAATCTTTTCTGTAGTTATGTGCAAAACTATAAAGATGGTTGCAAAATATAGAAGACGCAAAAGCAAATGTGCGAGCTATTGGAAGAAGAAAGACGTAGTGGGGACCAACCATACGGTACCAACGAGCCGAGATACAAGCCTATGACATAGAAGGCTGTAGGAATTGGAAGTGTGGTTAACCAAACTATGCAACAAAGAAGCTTTGTGGTGGAGTTTCTAGGTGGGCTAACCTGGATACTGACACGTATGTTGCAGTGATGTGCATGGCCCCTGTGGTGGGGGTATCCCCAAAGGTGGGAGGAAAAGAGAAAAAAATGGAAAAAGAAAAATAGTGGAGCTAACTTGGAGCGAGTTCTTAGAGGAACACGATGACCTCAACGGATATGACTCAAGTTAGAGATTGTTGAGTATGAACGACTCATATCCTAGCCTACTAGGAATTGGAGACGTATTCTACAAAGATTCCCATCCTACTTCATTTTGATGGAGAACTAGGGGTACTATATAAAGCTATGGGGCTGGTCATGGAGAACACAAACTACAAACTAACTCGTTCAAAGTAAGAGTCGCACGAGAGGATTAGATGCTAGGCTATTATTTAGCACTAGGTTCTTGTATAGTGCATGGATCCGAGGGTCTTAAAGGTTCGAGAGTGAAAATCCATTGTACTCTTGTGACGTTGTGCTTAAGAAATTTATGGTCGGCTTCATCAAATCTTTCTCACTCGCTGTTATTAGATTATCTCTACAGAATTCATCTATTTCGTTCTTAATACTGTGTATACTTGTACCGTATATCGCATATCTGATACGATCTTAGAACTGCTGTGCATAAGAAGGATATAAGAGTATAATAAAAATATTTTTTAGCGTTTGACACTAAGGATCTATGCTTACGTATGGAGAAACATTTTGATTTATGACGTGGTGGAGTTTCCAGCATTGGATTCGAAGTGGACATATGTCAGGTACGAGTTGTCGGGAACGCCAATAGTTGTCCCTATTATCGTGTTGTTAAATTTAATAGACAAGCCGTTGAATTTTGAGACTTTTTATTTTTTTAATTATCTTTTTAAAATTATTTTAAAAATATATTCTTCCTAACTTTATTTTCAATTCTGATCCCTTTGATCTGACCAGTGGCGTGATTAAACTATACTGTCACGTCACCGAACCCTTTGAACGCGTCTGATTTTAGGCTAAATTCTGTCACATCACTTCTCTTGATGTGACAATATAGTTTGATCATACCGCGATCGGTGGTATGACAGTACAGTTTGATCACGTCAAATAAAGTTAGGAAGATACTATCTTTAAATTATTATTTTATTAAAAAGATTAAATAATAAAAAACATTCCTGAATATTTGACGCCTGATTAGTTTTATTTAGTAAATAACCATGATGCATTTCGCTTAAAAATGATTTTTTATCTGGTATGGATCCTTCAAATATCTCTAAGCCCGACCATTAGATTTCAACGGATATAACCAGTTTTCCGGTGTTACACGCTCAGGATCTAAGCTTACGCTTGGAAGAAAAAAAAACTTTTGCTTGAAGAACTCTGGAACGCTTCACACACATTGGATTCGAAGACATGCATGTATCAAAATCCATCGTCTGGGTCGGAGATGTGGGTAAATCCAGTGCCTGGCTGCTCCAACTGTTTTGATTAATTTTGAAAGACAAACCTAGCTAGCTTCTTTGAACACTGATGCTGATGCCCTATGCCCTTTTTTCTTCTTCTAGTAAATAAACACGGTGAATCCTACCTATTGACTCTTGCAGAGAGAGATAATTTCCAAGAGAATAATACATATGGGTCCTACACATGTACCCTCTCCCCACGGGCATGATAAGAGGTGTGATTATTCACCACTAAACTCTCCAATCGTTCCACCATATATATATTCGTATTTTGAACTGAGCAACTCAGATAAGTTACGTGGTCCAACAACTGGTCATCTTCCAACTTGATCTCTTCAGCAGATTTTTTTTTAAAAAAAAATCCAATGGGATCAGTCAAATCGGACATTTTCTTGGACAAAGTAGAGAATGGCTCACACGCAACGCAAACGCAACACAAGTCTGCAGCATAGCATGATGTCGCCTTCTGTGTCCTCGGTTGATTCTCACCAACCAAACCAACCACCCCTCCTGGTTCCTGGTTAGATTGACTTATATAAGCACCAGGAACTAAACCACGGTTAACAGCATCCGTAGCCTCTTGGAGTGGCACAACACAGCGAAGCTAGTGGAAGGCAATCACGTCATGGAGCTCAACCTTGTATCGTCGGTGTCCCTCGCCCTCTTCGTCCTCTCCGCCGTGTACGTCTACTACACGACGCGCAGCCGGTCGCCGGGGCGGCTGCCGCCGTCGCCGCCTGGGTGGCCGGTGATCGGGCACCTCCACCTGCTGTCGGACATGCCGCACCACGCGCTAGCCGAGCTGGCAAAGAGCATGCGCGCGCCGCTGCTCCGGCTGCGGCTCGGGAGCATCCCGGCCGTGGTGATCTCCAAGCCGGACCTGGCCCGCGCCGCGCTCACCAGCAACGACGCCGCGCTGGCGTCGAGGCCGCACCTCCTGTCCGGGCAGTTCCTGTCGTTCGGGTGCTCCGACGTGACGTTCGCGCCGGCGGGGCCGTACCACCGCATGGCGCGGAGGGTGGTCGTCTCCGAGCTCCTCTCGGCGCGCCGCGTCGCCACCTACGGCAGCGTCCGGGTCAAGGAGCTCCGCCGCCTCCTCGCGCACCTCACCAAGAACACCTCGCCGGGGACCCCCGTCGACCTCACCGAGTGTTTCCTCAACCTGGCCAATGACGTGCTCTGCCGGGTCGCCTTCGGTCGCCGGTTTCCGCACGGTAAGGGCGACAAGCTCGGCGCGGTGCTCGCCGAGGCCCAGGACCTCTTCGCCGGGTTCACCATTGGAGACTTCTTCCCGGAGCTCGAGCCCGTGGCTAGCACCGTCACGGGACTCCGCCGCCGGCTCAAGAGCTGCCTCGCCGACCTCCGCGAGGTATGCGACGAGATCATCGACGAGCACATCAGCGGCAAGCGCCCGAACATCCCCGGCGACCGCGACGAGGACTTCGTCGACGTCCTCCTCCGCGTCCAGAAGTCCCCGACCTCGAGGTCCCCCTCACCGACGACAACCTCAAGGCCCTCGTCCTGGTACGCCACTGTCATAATTAAATTAAGTGCGTTTTTGCTATTCGTGAATTGCCATTTTTGTGACTATAGGATTTGTATGGAGAACGGTGTTGCGCAAAATTCTTAGTACTTATCAATAATATACAACATTGACGAGTCTTGAGTGTTTCACTAATGGTGCAGATCGAATTTGTATAATTTTCTTTTCAACTTAATATTTCGTGTTCGGATCTTGTCGTGTTGATGTTGTGATTACTAGTGAAAGTTGACTAGTGACTGTGACTCCGACCGACTCGTTGTTACATTGGGTGCTCACCAATCACCATGTTGTGGGTTACAGGACATGTTCGTCGCCGGCACGGACACGACGTTCGCGACACTGGAGTGGGTGATGACGGAGCTGGTCCGCCACCCTCGCATCCTCAAGAAGGCGCAGGACGAGGTCCGGCGCGTCGTCGGCGCCAAGGGCCTCGTGGAGGAGTCGGACCTCGGCGAGCTCCACTACATGCGTGCCATCATCAAGGAGACCTTCCGCCTCCACCCGGCGGTGCCGCTGCTCGTGCCGCGTGAGTCCGTCGCGCCGTGCACGCTCGGCGGCTACGACATCCCGGCCAAGACCCGCGTGTTCATCAACACCTTCGCCATGGGCCGGGACCCGGAGATCTGGGAGAACCCGCTCGAGTACTCGCCGGAGCGGTTCGAGAACAGCGGCGGCGAGATCGACCTCAAGGACCCCGACTACAAGCTGCTGCCGTTCGGCGGCGGCCGGAGGGGGTGCCCGGGCTACACGTTCGCGCTGGCCACCGTGCAGGTGTCACTGGCCAGTCTGCTATACCACTTCGACTGGACGCTGCCGGCCGGCGTGCGCCCCGAGGACGTCAACCTCGACGAGAGCTTCGGCCTCGCCACCAGGAAGAAGGAGTCACTCTTCGTCGCCGTCAGGAAGAGCGAGGAGTACGAGTTTAAGGGGGAGGAGCTTAACGAGGTTTAGTTTTAATTTAAGTAAGGGTTATGTTTTTATTTTTAATTGAAATAAGGGTTGAGTTTTGAGGGTGCTTAATTAGTACTCCAATCTAGACGAGTAGTGTTCTGCTGTGTGTGAGAGATGTGATTCGCGTGCGTGCGTGTGTATTAATTTTGTTGTAAAATTGAAGTTGGTGGGTAATAAAAAGGTGGTATTAATAAGGAGAAATTTCAAGGTATGTTCTGCCGGTAAGTATATAACGGTAGTATAAATTAGATCTGATTATTAATTTTTAAGAGCATAATAGGCATCATTTATTTGTATAAATCAGTATAAATCAAATCTAAATCTAACTATGTAGTTACCTTTTTAACCACAAGTGCAGAATGATGGGTAGGTGATACCAACCCTCAAGCGAAACAATTATTATCCGAATCCCAAAACATACTACAACAATGCACAATACTTAAAATAAGGTGGCAACGTGAACCCGATCTAATTAACCTCACTTCACCGGACAACCCATCCACTGTCTTGATGATTAGACTTCTATAACTTTTAGTTTCGGAACCCAAATAACGTGTTCTTTGGTCCACAAAATTTCAAACACATTTCTGGTTACGCAAGCTTCATGATTTAGTCCTCTTAAGAGATACGGTGTTCGATATCCATGATGTAGGATCAATGATAACTTTGGATTCGTACAACTTAACGAATCGATGGCACCAACCAATATCAAAACAACAACCTGCGATGAAATAATTTATCCAACCACAAGCTCGTGATCTCGTCTACTCGAGTATGCAAAAGTAGATGTCATGATGGTCCTGTCAAAACGCAAGCATACACTAGAACAATGGCGGCGAGAAATTTCCAATTCAGTGCACCTAGGAAACAAGAGTATAATTTTCAAATATTTAATGGTGGTCTGCACAAAACATTACGGGGCAGCTAAAGATACAGGGGTTCAGCTCCCCATGGTTCGGTCGAAACAAAGGCCCAAATCAGATTCGGACTTTGTGTTTAACCCTAGCTGGAAGTGTTCGGCCTCAAAGCATAAAAGATACATGGCTGAATCAAAGAGATATGCGGCCCAAATGTTAAGCATGCAAGCCCACTCGGATTCATTTTCAAAGTTTGAACCCAATTCGGATTTGAACCCACTTCCAATTCGGATTCAATGTTGGGCTGAATTCGGAGTGGGCTTGCTCTTCAATTTGGATGGCACTGCCAGGTGGATTTCGGACACACCATGTGGACTCCAATTCTGAATTGATGCTACCCTGATTTCGGACAAGCCCATTGGACTCCAATTCTGAACTGATGCTTACCCTGATTTCGGACAAAGCCCATTGGACTCCAATTCGGCTTTGCTCCCTTCTTCCATTTCTTTCGGTCGAAGCTGTCCCTCGGCCGCATGTGCTCCCACGGCCAACTTGTCCAAGTGCGACAAGCTCGGCGCGGTGGTCGCCGAGACCCAGGATATCTTTGCGGGGTTCACCATCGGCGACTTTTTCCCGGAGCTCGAGCCCGTTGCCAGCACCGTCACGGGACAACGCCGCCGGCTCAAGAGCTGCCTGGCCGACCTCCGTGAGGTCTGCGATGAGATCGTCGACGAGCACATCAGCGGCAAGCGCCAGCGTATCCCTGGCGACCGTGACGAGGACTTCGTCGACGTCCTCCTCCGCGTCCAGAAGTCCCCTGACCTCGAGGTCCCCCTCACCGACGACAACCTCGAGGCCCTCGTCCTGTATGCCACTCTTAATTATTGTATTAGTAAAAATGGATTATACAGTAAAAGAAAGGAACCTGGACAAGCTTAAAGTGTCTCCAGGGATTCTCTGAAGAAGTGATCAGTAGTGGTAAGAACGAGATAATTATTAAGTTAGGGCTGTTTTTCCCCGCTATATGAGGGAGATAACCCTCTATTTATAGTCCTTCATTACAGGGTCTTTACATTACCATTCTAACCCTATGATGGTACTGTGAGCGTAGAAGCTGTAGGGATATTTCTCTATATGCTTAGACCTTAGTCCATGGTAGGTGCTCCTGGGCTTGGTCTACCCCGCCGATGCACCCAGTCCATCCACGCCAGTAGGGTCTTCGGGTCCACTTCGAAGGTGACTCGGAGGGTCTGCTGTTTCAGGCCTCACTGGGCTCCGAGGACTCTCTGAGGAGGCTTTGGGTTCACTCCGAAGGTGATCTGGAGGCCTGCTGTTTCGGGCCTTTCGAGGCCTCCTGGGCCCCTCCGGGGAAGCTTCGGATCCACCCCGAGGGTGACTCGGAGTTCTTCGCCAAAGGTCTGCCCTAAAGGTTTTGACGATTAGTTCGCTTGACCGTCGGGGCCAATGGAGCCACCCTACGACAATTATGAGTACTGTTTTGCTATTGATAAGTTGCCTTAACTTTTCCATGTCAACTTTTGTTATTGCATTTGTACGGAGGTTGGTCTGCTACTCTGCTCTTCGCTGATAGTATACTTAATATTTAGTGTTCTGACCTTGTGGACTTGTGGTAACTGGTGAAAGTTGACTCCTGAGTATCCGAGTCGCTGTTACATTGGGTGCTCATCCATCACCATGTTGTGGTTTACAGGATATGTTCGTCGCCGGCACGGACACGATGTTTGCGACGCTGGATTGGGCGATCACGGAGCTGGTCCGCCACCCTCGCATCCTCAAGAAGGCGCAGGACGAGGTCTGGCGAGTCGTCGGCGACAAAGGCAGTGTGGAGGAGACAGACGTCGGGGAGCTCCACTACATGCGCGCCATCATCAAGGAGACCTTCCGGTTCCACCCGGCGGTGCCATTGCTCGTCCCGCGGGAGTCCGTTGCGCCGTGCACGCTCGGCGGCTACGACATCCCGGCCAAGACCCGCGTCTTCATCAATACCTTCGCCATGAACCGGGACCCGGAGATCTGGGACAACCCGCTCGAGTACTCGCCGGAGCGGTTCGACAACGGCGGCGGTGGGATTGACGTCAAGGACCCCGACCAAGCTGCTGCCGTTCGGCGGCAGGCGGAGGGGTGCCCTGGGTACTTATTCGCGCTGGCCACCGTGCAGGTGTCGCTGGCCAACCTGCTGTACCACTTCGAGTGGGCGCTGCCGGCCGGCGTGCACGCCGAAGACGTTAACCTCGATGAGAGCTTCGGGCTCGCTACCAGGAAGGAGCCGCTCTTTGTCGCCGTCAGGAAGAGCGAGGGTTACGAGTTTAAGGGGGAGGAGCTTAATGAGGTTTAATTTACGGAATTAATAAAAAAACTGTTTTATGTTTTTTTAAGAGAAAATAGTCGATTTTATGATCTTACAATTTTGCTTAGAGATTCGTGCTTCGGCCGGCAACATCGTCTTCTTCGGAGATTTGCTAAATAACATTCGACTGTTTTATTTTATCGAAATACTATTTTCTTTTGTCAAAATAGTTGAATTTTCATCTGTCCTATATGCTTTGAGATTTGCACTTCTTCTCATACGATGAATTGAGTCCGAATTTATTATATATTTTTTTCCGGACCATAACGGGTTCACTATATTGCCGTATTTTGTTGGTATAGAATTTTATTTTTTATCTTTGTTTTTGCTAAATATCTCAAAGTATATGTTAGATTTTGAATCATGTGATGGAAATATGAGTTATTAAGACTTTCGATAATAATTACAGTGATCGATAACAAAAATTACATATTTATGTATAATGAAGTTGTAAATAAACTAAAATTTGGCTGTTTCGATCGAGAAAACAGTCGAATGTTGTATGAATGGACCCATATTGAGTTTTTGTCTTTAATGCAAACAAGACTTGAGTTTTTTTAGTACAAATTAGACCTACATGCACCACACTCACACCATCCACGCACACACGTGAACGCATCTCCTACATATACTTGGAATTTATGGAGGCAACAAATCACTACCGAGCGTGGGGACGCTATTTTTCAGTAAAGCATATACGTGTGTACTCCTAAATAAGGATGGAGTTTTGAGGGTGCTTAAGTGGCAATATAGATGAGTTGGTGTGCTGATATCGTGAGAGATGAGAGAGGTGTGCTAGTGTGTATTAATATATTGTTGTAAAATTGAAGTTGGTGGGTATAGAAAGGCCGTGTTATCAAGAGAAAGTTGCATAGACACCTCCTTAACCTCCGAGTATTTTGTTCCTTCGTCGGTACTTAATTTTTTTTGTTCGTCGATACCGATCTGAGCGTTCCATCCCCTCAGCCCCTCTCGTAACAAACATGCATGCACACAACTTTGCTTTTTCCCCACCGTTCGCCTCGCCCCCGCACATTTAACGGGTTCCGGTTGCACCATTTTTTTTTTGTGTGGCTACACTGGGACGGCCGCGTTTTGTTGCTACTTGCTTTGATTGGACACGTGACTGTGGGCTGCAGCTTTTGCGTTACGGGCGTGTGAACTACAACAAACAAATATGTCCGCGAGGTGTTATTGAAAAAAAAAATGTACGTGGGGAGGGCTGTGTACAGCCCATATCAACCCGCAGTGGCCGCTGAGGTATTTGTGGGTGCCGCTAGCCCACAATGCAATATCACATTCAATTTTATGGATTTGATAGTAGCCCGCGAGGCAACGGGGCACGTGCTAGCAGGCCAGCTCATTCCCACTCACCACCTATCTCTCTCCTCACCGCCAGCGAACCGCACACTTCTGCCCCGCCACACCGCCACACTCCCTCCCGCCGTTCGCCGACACGATGTCGTATTCGCCCGCGCTCACGCAGCTCGACAGCGATCCGGAGCTCGCATACGAGGCCGGGCCGGTGGTGCCGCGTGGCGGGCGGACGGACGCCGCCACCACTGTTCTCGTGGCGCGCCGTAGTAGAAGCTAGAGGTGTTGTCGTGCTCGGCGCCATCGCCGCGCCTAGGAAGTCCTCCACCTTGACGATCGACCGATCACACACACCATGAATCCAAGAAACCAAGGTATTAAATGGATCGACTGATGCATATAATCTTATTATGGTAAACCGTATGCTAGTAGATTTTTGTTTTTGGAGTTCGAGTCTTTTACTAGTTGAGTTGTAATCGGTTTGTTAGTAAAATTCAGAGTTAGACTCTTTTTCGCTTCGCTTTCGTCTCTAGTAGTTCTTTGCCGTTGTCGTCTCTGTTTTGTCTGAAGAGCTGGACAAACAGAATTGAATTCCAATTGTAACACTTGAGTTGTATATAAAAGGAGTAAAACCAAAAAGTTGTATGATGTTGATGTAGCAAAAAATATATATGTTTGTCTACTCTCGTGATTTTCTAGTTCCTCACTGAACTTTCAGTGTCTTCGGAGTTTTGACAGGTTCTTCAGAATTTCGATTCCTAGTTTCTTTTCCAACATCGACGAAGCAAATGTGCTAGTGATTAGATATGCGCTGTGGTGATCTTGATCGGTTCTCTTGAGAACCTCCATGATGCATAACGAGTTGTCGTACTTGAGCAGCATGGACACCTGAGCGGGTAGTAGGAGTGCTGCATGTGGGTCACCCAACGGGCAATGCGGGCTAACCCGTTTAAAATGCTAATGACTTGGTGGGTTGGTGCGAACTGTTTAATGGGCTATTTTTGTGGGGCGGGCTAGCGGCTTAGCGGAGAGGCCGGTCCCACTTGCACCTCTATGTACAATGCATACAATCCTGTGTACAGTCTTCCATATTCATATCAATAACAAAACTAATTACACATTATATATATATATATATATATATATATATATATAT
Source organism: Hsuehochloa calcarea (assembly GCA_036346395.1). NCBI lineage: Eukaryota > Viridiplantae > Streptophyta > Magnoliopsida > Poales > Poaceae > Hsuehochloa > Hsuehochloa calcarea. The sequence goes on along the minus strand of CM070616.1, from coordinate 15,544,021 downwards.
ATATTAAAATTTTTAAAATAGGTAAAAAAATGTGAGGTGTCTAGGAAAGTATTTGCGAACTATTTTGTTATCGAGTACTCCAATTTTCAATTTTAAATTGTACTATAAATTTATTGCTAGAGCGCAACTTTTTTTTATCATCACTTTTCATAAGTATACCAAATCTTAACGGGACATTTTTTGTAATTTGTTTCCCATGCATGAGGTTGTACATGGGTTTGTCTCGGACCATTATAAGATTTACACTTTTGAGCACAAAAAAAAAACACTCCAAGCATCTTGAAAAGAAAAAAAAAGACAAGGTCACCTACAGAAAATAAGCTTAAATCATAATTTGATCTAAAAAAATTATAGAGACATAATTCATTAACAAACCTATTACAACCAAGAACTTCATCTATCTTGCAGATACAAAAATGATTTGCACAAATAATTTACAAAAGTTTAATTAAGTTTTTACAAAATTGAAGTAAATAAATTTATTAAATAAATCATGTAAAATAAAATTTGACACACCTATTTGCTTCAATCTACAAAGAATAGAGGTAACATAAACAAAATAAACAACAAAAAAATCTCATGGTGCAAAGAGCGTCACGAATCTCATGCTGCATTGGACGGACACAAAAGTCGAGTACTACCTATCAAAATAGTAGATGAGTACCAATTAGAAAATTCCAAAAAAAGGTCACCCAGAGAAAATAAATTTAAATCATAATTTCATCATAGAATTATATAATTTTTATACAATGTCACCTAGCGAAAATAAGTTTAAATCATAATTTCATCTAAAACAATTATGGAGACATAACTCATTAACAAACCTATTGCAACCAAGAACTTCATCTATCTTGCAGATACAAAAATGATTTGCACAAATAATTTACAAAAGTTCAATTAAGTTTTTACAAAAATTGAAGTAAATAAATTTAGTGTATAAATCATGTAAAATAATTTTTGGCACACCTATTTTCTTCAATCAACAAAGAATAGAGGTAACATAAAACAAAATAAACAACAAAAAAATCTCATGGTGCAAAGAGCGTCACGAATCTCATGCTGCATTGGACGGACACAAAAGTCGAGTACTACCTATCAAAATAGTAGATGAGTACCAATTAGAAAATTCCAAAAAAAGGTCACCCAGAGAAAATAAATTTAAATCATAATTTCATCATAGAATTATATAATTTTTATACAATGTCACCTAGCGAAAATAAGTTTAAATCATAATTTCATCTAAAACAATTATGGAGACATAACTCATTAACAAACCTATTGCAACCAAGAACTTCATCTATCTTGCAGATACAAAAATGATTTGCACAAATAATTTACAAAAGTTCAATTAAGTTTTTACAAAAATTGAAGTAAATAAATTTAGTGTATAAATCATGTAAAATAATTTTTGGCACACCTATTTTCTTCAATCAACAAAGAATAGAGGTAACATAAAACAAAATAAACAACAAAAAATCTCATGGTGCAAAGAACGTCATGAATCTCATGCTGCATCGGACAGACACAAAAATCAAGTACTACCTATCAAAATAGCAGACGAGTACCAATTCGAAAATTCCAAAAAAAAAGGTCACCGAGAGAAAATAAATTTAAATCATAATTTCATCATTATTTTTAACTCACCGGTCAAAGTGTAATATTTGAATTCAAATCAGTCAAACCCGTACTGTTTATCGGGCTCGAACCAGACCCGGCTCAAACCCAAACCGTAGCGACTCGAGTGCGACCCGAGCCATCTGATTCGACTGCGTCCACGAACTGCACCCGCGCCATGTCCGACTTGAACTCGCACCGTGTTGCGCCGCTTTGTTCCGCTGCCACACCGGGCCCACATCGTGGCTGAGCTCTACGCCACTCCTCTCATGCTGTGAATCCACTTCATGTGCTGACCACTCCTAGACGTTCGCCTCTTCATGCCGCCTGCGCTCCGTCACTATTCCGGGGATAATACCCCCTCCATGCCATTCTTTCCCGTCAATTCTTCTCTCGGCTGTTGAGAAGAAGGACACTCTCCTCCGCTCTCTGCTCTGGTGAGCTTCCAACCCTGGCGTCCCCTCTCTTCTACCTCCGTCGCTGTTTCCATTTTTGCTAATGCGAACCTTTGTTGTCCCTTGTAGCTTCTGGAATGCCAAGGACGTCCTCATTGGCTCTAGAGCGCGCACCGCGGACACTTCGAACCGTTCTATTGTCTCCGGTGAGCTTCGTCTCCTTCTTTGCGCATCATATTAAGTCTCTGGCAAGCTTGATTACATTTTGCCCCCAACTAATTTGGACAATGCACCTTAGGAGTTGTCGGATTTGAGAGATTCACTTTTGTCAGCCGCCGACACTACTCTTCATCTTCAGTTCTGGCCGATAAGGCATTACCCGATTGCTCTCGTTCACATCATCTCCACACCTCACTTGAGCATATCCAACATCTAGTTGCTCTTTTCCTTCTCCAGAGTGATGTCTCCACGTCAATTGTAACCGCCGCCGCGGACCTCGCCATCGACAAAGCAGCTCCGAGTTTCCCCTGTCCTTTCCTAGCTTCAGGTAGCACCCTCAGGCTTCATAGAGTCTTTTGGCACCTGCTTGACTGGACAACGCGGAGCTTTACCTTACTTGCACGCTCGGTCGTAGCTCACTCGCTTCCCCTCTCCCGCTCGCCGCAGGTACAGACGAGCTCAGCCGCCGAGAGCACCACCGTTAGGTGCGCAATGCTATTGCGCACCCATCCCTACCCTTGCTCGGTGCCGCCGTGGCGGCGTTTAATCACCGCGGCGAAAACCCGATCATCAACCCGGTGCTTTCGGTTTTGTCAGAACGCCCAATCGGCACTGTAACAAAGTAATTAGTAGCAAATCTCAGTTGTTAGAGCTAATGATTGCTTAACTATGTTAATAAATGATCATTTAATAGCTAATGAGTTACTGACTTGTGGGACCCGTGAACTGAAAATGAAACCAATTAACGGTTCAAAATGAGTTTGTGACATGTGGGTCTCGAGGGGTTAAGTGCACAGTCGTGGACCCTATGAACCGACTGTAGACTCGCGGTCCACGCGCTATTTCGTGGACCATGCTTATGACATGCGGGCCCCACATGTCAGTCTGGGTTAAATCAGGAATTTAATTGAAAAACAAACTATTCATCAGATCCCACCAGTCAGTGACTGCACCTAGGTAAGCCCCAGTAAGAAAAGTATTTTTTGCTTTAGAAATTCCGGAAATCAATTATTTACATACTGAAAATTTGAATAACTTAAAAAATACATAACTAATTTTGATAATTTTTATTTTAAGTGAGATTTATTTTAAAATAGGTTTCAAACATGTGTATATAACAGAGAATATACCTTTGAAAAATAATCCTTAAACTCCATTATTTTTTACAATTAAAAAAGTTGATAACTTCAAAAATTCATAAAAGCTCCAAATGAGTTGAACAAAGTTATTTTGTTCTTATAATAATATTCTCTATCGATCCATATAATCCTTACCTTAACCACTACTCTAAAAAATTTCACAAATTTTTTTATTATGGTGAACAGTACCGAATCCTATTTTTCTGGAATTTTTAGAAAATTGATTTTCAGACTGCTACGAATCTCTCATCTCAAATCCAAATTGAATAATTTTTTCACCTAAATTCATCTAAAATCATCATCTAGCTAATGTAGAAGTTTCATACATTTTTATCACTCTGTATTTTCACCTTTTTTGGATGTTTATTCGGTGTTGTATTTATATGGATCCCGAAGCTATTGATATTGGCACGTACACCACTAAGACCGAGCAATTGGACTTTCAGCAAGGCAAGCATCATTTAAACTTTCTTTATGCATCATATTGATCCCCGATTTTAATTAGTTAAGTGCAATGATAATTGCTTGGATGCTAATTTTGTTATGTCGATATTTTTTTGATGTGTAGTTAGTTATGTCCTATTCATGAGGTTATCCTAGAATTATTTCAGTACCTTCATGCTTAAGTTTGGTTGTATGAAATATATTATATGGGGCTGCTTAGCCAGGCAAGTCTAGTTGCGGTAGATTGATTGTCGGGTAAACATTCTTATCTTTTTTTATTCCAGATCTTCGTATCTGTTTCTCAAGTTAAACTTTGATATTTCAAAAGAGTTTTCAGTATGGATAAGTGCTTACTAGTGTGGGTGCTGTTATGCACGAGACTCGGATTTTGTGGTTGTCTTGTTCGGACCAACAAGGAGCGAACTTTGGTGACATCGGTAATTCAAACAAAACTCATGCTATCACACACAGGATATTAGTACCGTTTGATTAAGTAAGGGGTGAGTTTTATTGGGTTAAGTCCCAGGTGGTCTGAGGACATTTGTGTTCGATCATCTGTTCGTAGGAGCCGGTGCAATTTTCTATAATGTCCATGGGAGTACTATTTTTCTTTATTTACATTATATCGGTATCTCCAACACAACTTGCGAGCCCGCTTAGCAAGCGCTATCGATCGTTTTTACTAAGTTCGGGGTTCATCTCGTAAAGGGGATTCATCTCAATAGGGATTTCTTGCTAAACAATACCAAATCTTGATTTCCCCAACTAACACTCCAAAGGGAGTGTGTTAATTCCAGAGGCTTACGGGCTAGTCGAGTCATATGGGTAAAGTAGTACACCTCTACAGAGATAAATCTATTTGAATAGTCGTGTCCACGGTTACGGACGATCGCTTGAATTTGGAAGTCATTATTGTTAGACTTTGAATAAAAATTGACATGGTTACAACTTGGTATTCAATATGAACGGGCGTTCATGCATTTTAGTTTATCAAAGTGGGCTACCACTTTGATATTTTTTTGTTCAATTTTTTTAATCAATGTATTACTTTATTACATGCTTTATTTCTATTTCAAATCTGATTTTGAAATGGCAATTGAAAAACTTGTATGTGTAGGTTGAAAATTATTGCATCTTTCGCAAAACTAAAGTCACTAATGCTATTATTTGATTGTCCATTATGCATAACTAATTTTACCTTTGTGTAAGACTTGCATGTACATTTGGTACTCAACCCACTTGCTACAATTACAGGTGAGGATGAACATTCGATCGACGAGTTCGTTAGCGCCGATGACGTCGACGCTAATGAATAGTGCTATTCTTTCACTCCCAGTCGGTTGCCTTGGGCTTTGGGCACACTGTTGCTCGTATTTTGTTTATGTTACTATCTTCCGCCACCACTTTAAGTGTTTAATTGAATTTGGCCGTTTGGCCCCTTTTGTAATAGTTGTAGACTTAAACTATTGTTATATGTTTTTCATTATGTCTATGTATGAATGTTGTATGACTGTGATTGACGTTGATGAGGTTATGTGCGTGTTGTTCACTGATCTTGAGAGCCAACACGAGACGCATACCCGCTGTTTTGAATTGCATTTTAACTTGTTTGAGTGTGGACTTGGACTGTTTGGAGAACTGGTCATGATGCAGTGCTCGCAGAGGAGCAGTACGTATGATCACCGGGGCTCTAATTTCAGTCAGTCTCCTCACTTAGATAGAGTTAAGATGGAATTCATTCACTTGAGGCCCAAAGTTATTTCCATAAGACTGGAAAGGCCTCGGTCTTACGGAAATAACCCAGGTGTCCTGACAGTAGCGCACTGCAATGGACCCTCTCCGAAAGTCTAGGTTATACATTGGTTATGAGACATCATCTATAATAAGGTATTTGGACCCCATAACAGGAGATTTGCATATAACACGTTTCGTTGATAGCATATTTGATGAGAATTGTTTCCTGTCATTAGGGGGAGGATGTCAACCCCTTGATATAAAATATCGGGAAATAACGTGGTAAGCCATGGTAATCCATGCACACGACCCGCACACTAGTGAAACAGAAAGAGAAGTCCAGAAGATAATTGAAGTCCAGATGACAATTGAAGTCAAGAAGATAATTGATTTGCCAGAATTAGCGAATCAACTGCCTGACCACTTTAGTGATTTGAAGAGCGTGACCAAGTTGCATGTGCCTGCACGCAATGCACCGGAGAGGGTTGAAATACCAAAGAAAAAAAGGTATCCCTAATCCCGTCCTGAGGCTTCAGAAAGGACGAGAACTCCGGCCCCTCAAATCTGAAGTAACCGGAGATGACTGGTGAATAATGATAAGAATGACTTGATACAGTCGATCACTGAAATTCCCTAGAACCAGAAGGGGAGCCAATTGAGACCTGGAACCAGTATGGAATGTTCAGGAAGAGGCATACCGGATTTGAACATCCCCACAGAGGGAGACATCAGCATGGATGTGTGTGCACACATCGGAGCTGAAAAACTAAAGGGACTTGCCCCCGCAATTGGAAGCAGCGATGAGAAAGTAAAAGCATTAAAAGAATCGCCCCATGAAGAAATAGCTATAAATTATGTTCCACGGGAGAATCTATGAAGAGGACAATAACCAATGTCGATATTTATTTTGCAAAGAAAATTACCACAATCATTGATCTTTATCTAAAGCCTGCATCGTTCGCTGAATATAAGAAAAGATCAGATTGAGAAGATTGGAAGAAGGCAATAGAAGCAGAATTATTATCTCTAAATAAAAGAGAGGTGTTTGGGATTATAAGCCGCATGTCTCCCATGTGCACCCCGCAGGACATAAGTGAGTATTTGTTTGAAAGAGAAATGAAAATAATGAAGTTGTAAGCAAGACTCATTGCACAGAGTTTCACTCAATGTCCAAGAGTTTATTATGAAGAAACCTATTCCCCGGTCGTGAGTGAAACTACCTTTAGATATTTAATCTCAATGACATTAAATTTGAATTTAGAAATGAAATTGATGGATGTGGTAACTGCATTTCTTTATAGAAATTTGGATTCGGATATTTATATGAAGGTACATGAATGTATCCCTGTCCCGAACCAAGACAGAGCAAATGAAAATTTGTACAGTGTGAAACTCAGAAAGTCACTGTACGGACTTAAGCAATCAGGTAGGATGTGGTACAATCGCTTGAAGCGAGTGTCTATGTAAGAAATGCTACACGAACAATGAGAATAATCCATGTGTATTTATACGACGATCCTAGGATGGATTTGTATAATCTTAGAGTATGTAGATAATCTGAACATCATTAGAACACTGGAAGGTATTAAGAAAACAAGCGCTTACCTGGAGTTAGAGTTCGAAATGAATGATTTGGGTAAAACCAAATATTACCTAGGCTTGCAGCTTCAGCATGCCCCTGAAGGGATATTAGTACATCAGTCAGCCTACACTCAAAAGGTGTTATAAAGGTTCGACTTTGAAAAGGCATACCCTTCGAAAGTGCCAACGGTCGGGAGATCTTTGCAGCAAGACAATGATCCATACATACCTAGAGAAGAGGGGGAGGAAGTCCCGGGAACGAAATTCTCGTACTTAAGTGCAATAGGAACACTCATGTATTTAGCAAATTGTACTAGACCGGACATTACATTCACTCTAAACCTACTAGCAAGGTATAATGTAGAACATGCCAAAAGGCATTGGAAGGGAATAAAGAACATCTTCCGATACCTCTAGGGAAGCAAAAACCTAACTATGATTGGCTATGTAGATGTCGGGTACCTGTCGAACCCACATACAGTCAAATTTCAAACATGCTATGTATTCCTATGTGGTGGAACTGTATTTTCATGCAAATCGTCTAAGCAAAGTCTTGTATCGACTTCAACGAACCACTCAGAAATCATATCACTATTATCGTTCTTGGCTTTGGCGAATGATTCACCACATCTAGCAGTCATGTGGATTAAATACCACGCAGACCTCCACTATCATCTATGAAGATAATATAGCTTGTGTTGCACAAGTGTAGGTGGGTTATGTGAAGAGCTATCTCACAAAGCATATCAACCCCGCTGTCAAATAAGAGCCCTAAAAATAGAGTATGCTTATGAGGAATGTGAAAAATCATGCGAGAGGTGATACTAAAAAATAAGTAAATTATTTCAGCAGATTAAGCACCAAGAAGAATACATGAATTCCAAAGTTAACTCTGCTGTCAAATAAGAGCCCCCTACATATTAATTTTAGAAATCGATTGCTTTTCTTGGTTCAAACAAATTGCTGACGCTGGCTTGGGGAACAAAATTGGGAGGATATTCCACTATTCTTTCCAAAGACGAAAGAGATGTCAAATCAAGATGCAAAATTTTAAAAATCGTTGGACCATTAAAACAAGTATTACCTTCTTCATATTAATCAATCCCTTCTGCTCCATGGTTTCCAACAAATCCACACAGTCAACTGGTAATAGCAAATTGATATATCAATAGAAAAATTGACAGATGGAAAGGGTGAATAATTTACAATGAACATTACATATAATAACTCAAGGAGTGCTCTGGTAAAAAAACTTGTAGTGATTATCTATCAAATACTATACCCACCATCCATTAACAAACTATTGCATCTCCTCAAGTAATCTGATGTATCCTTTGTGCACTTTAATCCAGCTCTCTTTTCTGGAGCAAAATTATCTGGATTCACCTTGTTTAGTATACTGGAAATACTCCAGCCAATATTTTTTTTTTGCATCGTCATGGTCTTTGACTACTTTGTTTTGTTTACTCACTGGATTTCCATTAAGCATGCAACTGGAACTAATTGCCTTGAAAGTAAAGTATGCTTCCGAGGAATGGGGAAAATCATGCGAGAGGTGATATTAAAAAAAAATTTCTGGAGCAAAATTATCTGGATTCACCTTGTTTAGTATACTGGAAATACTCCAGCCAATATTTTTTTTTGCATCGTCATGGTCTTTGACTACTTTGTTTTGTTTACTCACTGGATTTCCATTAAGCATGCAACTGGAACTAATTGCCTTGAAAGTAAAGTATGCTTCCGAGGAATGGGGAAAATCATGCGAGAGGTGATATTAAAAAAAATTATTTCAGCAGACAAAGCACCAAGAAGAATACATGAATTCCAAAGTTAAACCTGCTGTGAAATAAGAGCCCCCTACATATGAATTCGAGAACTCAATTGCTTTTCTTGGTTCGAAGAAATTACTGACGCTAGCATGGAGAACAAAATTGGGAGGATATTCCACTGTTCTTTTCAAAGATGAAAGAGATGTCAAATAAAGATGTTCCTCTTGATCCTCTGGTTCGCGGCGAAGGTTTTGCACGCACACCTGCAAATTTCAGAAGGAAAAGGTAAGCAGGCTCCTTAGAGATGGGTAATCCTAGAGCAAATATGAGCAAACTGCACATATTTGTTTCATAGCAAACTATGCAACAACTTTTTAGTCCTTGTTGGTGTGAGTGTCGCTGTGGAGGCGAGGACGACGTGGGGCTTTCCCACGGACTTTTCCATGCAGGAATTGGCATCAACGATCCTCCTATACCCTTCCGCTCCATCATGGACCACCGAGTTGCCAGTGATGAACTCTTACACTTCCCCGCAATCACAGACTGCTCAAGCAATCACCTCTACTAAAGGAACAACTGGATTTGGATCGGCAAACGAAAAGAAACGAACTCATGACAGGAAAAAAGAAACTAAACCAAGACTAAGAAGCTAAAAAAATAAAAAAAAATTACCTCTGAGATGCGAACTGATCAGTCTTCAGAGGATGAGCGAAGCTGAATAGGCTGCGGGGAGAAACGGGAGGGGAGGAGCTGAGGCGGCGGCTGTGGAGGGAGGTCGAGGGAGCGACAGGGGAGGAAGAAGGAGGGAACGACAGAGCTAGCGGAGAGAGGCGACGGAGAAGGGAGAGGAAGGAAATGGGAGGCAGAGAGGGAAAGAAGCGAACACCATTCCCGATCCGATGAAGAACGGCGGTGGGTCTGACCCTCCAATGCGGTCGTCGGGGACGGCGAATGGTTGAAGGGGAGGAGAGGGCGGCGTGGCCGACACGGGAAAAGGGGACAGAGGGGGCAGCGGCAGCGGCAGCGGCGTGTGCAAAGGTGGTCAAGGGAGCTACGAGGGCCCGATTGAGAGGAAGGGATGGGAGGAAAGGAACCGAGAGCCATCCACACGGCGGGCGAGGAAAGAGCGAACGTAGAGGAAGGGACAGGAAGACTCGCGAGGCTCGCTCTTCTGGCCAAAATCGCTATGGTGGGTGCGATCGGACGGTGAAGGAATGGCTCTCACGCTATTGACTAAAAATCGGGATTGGCCAATGTGGACATAGTGAGTGCTCGACGATTCATTAGGCATACTCGCCACGCATGCGTTGCTACGAACGATCGGCTGGCTCAGAAACGGGCCGCGCATACTCGGCGAAAAATCAGAAGAGCCATGGAGGGGCGGGGAGGCCGACAATTCTCTTCCGTGTAGATCAAAGAGAGATTTATTAAAGGAGTAATACTTCCTTTACTTCCTTATCGCAGGCATGGCTAGGGTATTTCTATCTTGTAGTTAAGATGGGCCCTGACTTCGTGGTGTCTTGCTAAGCTAGGTGGGCCTAAGATAAAAAGAATTTCTATCTGGACTTATGTTGACCTGGCACTCGAGTCATTTTGTTTGTTGTGCTCTAAGAAATACTTTTTTCACTAATCTAAATACTATTTGTTCATGAGGTTGCTCCTTTGGAAAATGATGTGGAGGAACATACTGAGGGAAGGGATGGCAAAATTTTATGAGCAGTTCTTTGCCACATACGAGCAACTTGCAAGAAGGTAAACTGCCAATTTGTTTAGAAAAGTATAGTCTGATTGCCATGGAAGTTGGTAAAAGTACCTGAGGTTTATGTTTTTAAAAAAAAATCACCACAGTTTATGTTTGAGGTAGCAAGGATGCTCCATTGCTTGAATCACGAGTTTATTTTTCCTGTGGTGGGTATTTCACTGTTCACACCGTGCTGAAAGAGTAAATACAATGGCAAGGCAGGTATTTCCTGTTCAGTGACATAATGTGTTCCTCATGGAACTGAAAATAGAAAGCTGTAGGGCATTGTTGTGTGGGACCCTGGATTTCACCATCCGGATTCTTCTGTGAAACCCCTGTGCTATTCCCTGAATCAGTAGATAGCACTTCACAGGCACATTGCTGAATCGAACCATACATGGTTTAAAATCATTTCATTCATTAATTTACACATCAGAGTTTACATAGACCGCTTCAGGTCAATTTTTACAATAAGGGCCGAACAGGCCAAATGAATATATTACAAAAGATAGCGGAAACAACAACGGAAGCAAAAGGGTGATGGCACATCTTACCGCAGGCAAGTGACTGGGGAACCCGTGTACGCCCGATATTATCCGAAAATCTCGAACAATTTAGGAGGCACACAAGAACCGACGGAGTCAGCTAAACTGGGGCGAGACTAGAACAACTAAGGACTAAACTACGCTTCAACGATTCCTGGGTCTTCAGACTTCTGGATCCTTGTTGCAGTCGACAGCTCCAAGGTTCCTGTTTCTGAGGGTTTAGGGAAAGAGCGAGGATGAGCACAACTATCGTGCTCGCGAGCGAACACAACAGATGCAATAATATACATGTAAGGTGTAACAAGGATGGCTCGGGTTCTTCTATTAGCGTAAAGCAACATTTATAAATACAGATTTTAGAAAATCCTATCACTTAGCATTTTAACCAAATTGCATTTTTAAAGAGATTAATTGTGCAATAATTAATAAAAGCAGAGGCTATCTCCACCTTCATGCTTATATTTGATGGAGGTCATACCCACCTATTACCAACGCTGCGTAAGAATACCCAGGAAAATCCAATTCAAGGGCTAGGTGAGCCCCGCACATTTTTCAACCCATCCACAAAAGTTTTTAAAATAGAACTATATCTTGTAAGTTCCTATGCCCGCCCTTGACCGTGGGCACGGCTGTTCGAACAGTTTTTAGTCTCTGCAGAGATTGCACATCTTTACCCACAAGAGATAATCGTCTTGATATGTACACACGTTTCCTTGGACATGTGAATCAAGATGAGATTATCACAAGGCCTTTACAAGGCACCCTCGATATTTGCCACACCCGCTAAGGTTTCACCTGAGCGGGGTTTCGTTCCCGTGGGACCCGACAACCACTACGCCCAGACCCCCTCTTGCGCCATACGACTTACGCCTAGGTTCCGCAAGTCGCATACCCCAACCCGTAGCCTCGTGGGCTCACGGTGAAGGGGTGCCCCTCCAATGGTGTAGCTCGTACCGAAGGTCACCAATTAATTAGCCAGGTCGACACCCATTATAGAACTTGTGGCTGTACTGTTTTGCAATAGGAGGTCATCACAGGATTAAGTCCTTAAGATCATCTGGGCGGTTCTTACCACATACCCACCACAAAAATATCCTGGGCTACATTAGCACCCAACCATTTACCCTCCAGCTTACCATCCGCCCAGATGGGTATTAGCAAGTTTTAGGGTTTTGGAGAAGCATAAAACAAATTATCCAACCAGTTCAGTCATTCTCCCCAATGACTACCCAAAACAATTGTCATGATTAAAGAATGATGATTTGGGGTAGAATTACCAAGGTACTTAAACAAGTCTAGCATAGCGTTTAAGTACGACCTATAACTAGTAGGTTACCAGATATTTACTAGGGTGACAAGGGTATTGGGAGTTCAATTTTCAAGGAAATGGTATAATAATTATTTTAATCATCAAGTAGGCATTTAACTACCTTAGGGTGTTTGACATACATTTACATAGAAATTAGAGCATGCAATTTGATATTTTAAAAAAATATAATTTGCATAAAATGTAGGATCAATATGATCAAAGTGTTGACTCGCCTGGGCTATTTTTACCATGGCCTTGATCTTACTCAAAGCCTGATTAGACAGAGGTTGGAATTCTTGGTCGGCGTCCTTGCTTGAATCTTGGATCTGCTTGAGCCGTCGATTCTTCTGGACTTCGATTTCTAATTACGCAATAATGATTGAAAAACCAAATAAATCCAAAGAACTCAAGAGACCAAATAAAACACAAGAGCCTCAGAAAGATTGCGGAGGACGAGCTTGAGAGAAGGGTTTGGGCGACACTGGAATGTTAGACAGAGCCAAACGTCCAGTTGGGCGAAAGGAGGAATGACAAAGAATTTCTGCCAGGAGAGAGGATACAAAGGAGGGTAAGGTCGAAGGAGTTTTTGCCGGAATGCTCTACTGCGGATTTGGAAGATGGCAAGACTGTCCTTCTACAGGCGACAAAGTAACTTAACTACCGGTTCTATACTAAATCTAGGATACCAGATCAACACACAATCCAATGGCAATTCTATACCAAACTCCGCTACCAGATAATACTCAACGATTCAATTGCTAGCCACTCAACCTTCTACTACAACCTACTACCAACTATACAATTGCAAGATTACCAATCATTGCCAAACCATACGGATTGATAAAGCAATCAAATCAATATTTCCAGCTTTCACCAAATATCATTACTTCCGACAATCATTGACCTACGGACGAAACACTAACCAATAACTAACAATTGATTAACAAATCCAATAGACAATACTGCTACTGAAGATCAAGCTATCCCTAATAATCAGGATCACAACCAATCGTTTAAATTACAGCCAAAACACTTATACTGATGATCAGTAATTACATACAATTAATCAATAATCAATTTACTACCAGCAAAACATCCTACTATCCTATTGTAACATTTCTTAATCGTTAGATCGATTGTAACCTCAATGCTACCGCTACGATCTGGGGAAGCCACTACGAATCAAGTATAGACAATTGAAACAGATGAATAACAATTAATCGCAACCTCTACAACACAACAACTCGATCGACAGATTAACACAACCTCAACTATCGGTTGATCACAGACTTTCCAATTGCAAGCCATACAGACTATTGACCTAATGCAACAATTCACAAATGTACGATTACTAAACGGGGATTCAAAAGACATAACAAAATCTCCAATTGTCAGAGCAACTAGTAACAAAGTTCAATCAATCGCCGGATTACACACAGAATTTTCAAAATGACAGAACACATAATCAACAACAATTCCATTCCCACTGCCATTACTCATTGATATGGGGAGCAAATAATCGACACAATCAAACCAACACTTAAACAACATTTGGCCTGAAGACCAACGTTTCGACAGCAAAGGTACACTCACCAACAATACACAAATCACTAACAATATTGATCCGGGAAGCAGTAATTGCAACAATCATCAATCCAGCTCACTCGATGCCAACAACATTGTCACCGATGATTACTTGACCAAAAACCACAAGGGAGTAGTCGGCAGAGAGGGGCAGGGCAAGGGGGAGGCTCAGCCAAGTGAGGAGCCGGGAGCAGGAGAAGGGGGTGTGGGGCGGCTTTGGGCAAAGCAGGGGAGGCTCGGCGATGGCGGCCGGCGACGGTGGAGGCCGGAGGGGTGCCGGAGGTGGCCAAAACGGGCCTTTGGAGGAAGGGTTGCCACGGAGGCGTCATTGGGAAGAAAGAGAGGGAAAGAGTAAGGGCACAGGAGAAGGGGAGGCTCACCGAGCGATGGTGGAGGCGAGGAGCGCGGATATGGTCGTTGATGGAAGCCGAGGCGACGCCGAGGGGAGCACGGTGGCGGCGGTCCCGGGAGGCGGAGTCTTTGCACGGTGGAGTCGGGGGCGTCGCCGCTGGCTCTGGTGCCAGACTTGGGCCGAGGCGACGGCGAGGCGGCCGGCAGAGAGAGGCCTTCACGGAGGGAGAAGGAAGGATTGGGGGCTTTGGAGCTCTTACCTGGGGAGAGGAGGAGACGGGGGAGAGGCAGAGGGGTGCTGGCCCTTTTATAGCCAGGGAAGGAGGGGAGCCGGAGGCTATGACGGCAGCGGATCAGGGCGGCATGGGCGGCCATGGCTCGGAGGGGACACGGTATGGGTGCGGAGCTGGTGGAGCGGACGACATGGCGCTGTGGAGGACGACGAGACGTCGGTGCTGACCGGAGAGGCGACGGACCGGGCGGCGCAGGATTTGGACCGGGGTGCTTCGCCCTTGGACTGGTCGGAGCCGTGCCGCGAGGACGAAGAGGACGACGATGGCGATGATGCGTCGGGAAGCGCGCGAGGATGGAGAGGCGCTTGGCTGGGGCCTGGTGGAGGCGACGCGACAGTGGAGCAGTTGGAGGTGGGGGCGAGGGAGCAGGTGGGGGAGATGGAGCCGGGCCGAGCCAAAGAAGAGGGCGGAGGCTGGGGTGGCGAGGTGGGCCGGATGGAGGCGGCGGATCTGGGGAAGAGCGGCGGAGGGGAGGCGAAGAGCCGGCGGCGCGCACGGGAGAGGGAGACGGGGAAGACGAAGGGGCGACGGGCGCGAGAAGACGAAGCAGCGACGGGGTGAAGAGGCCGAGGCGGCGGGGAGAAATGGATAAGGGAGAGAGAGAGAGACGGGGGAGAGAAAAGCGACGCGCGTCAGGGGAAAAGAAAGGGAAAAGCAGAACCGGGCCGTGGCTAGGAGACGAAAGCGGGCCGGGCTGGGCTGGCGGTGGGCCGGAGGAAACGGGATGTCACATGTTGTCGAACTAATCTGCAGCTGGCTTTCCTTGATGAGCCTTGTGATAGTTAACTTCGTAAATCTGTGGCCGATACGATGTACAGTGTTTGATTATTGCTAAACGCCCACAAAAAGCTGACCTGCAAGCTAAATTACGATGGTACACAGACGTTTATAAGAACTAGCTGCAGTTAAGATGGTGTCATGCATGCAGTTGTTGTAGAAATGTGACCTCAATAGCTGAATATCCAGTTATGTAAATATCTTGGCTGTCTAACTTGTTCTGTACATTCGATTTCCATTATCTACTGTCTTTAGAGATGAACTGATTCTGAAGGTGTTATTCGATGGTGTACTGCTTGCGAAATTATTGTTATCTCATAATTTTCTCCGAGTTTGAAATGATTCTTCAATTTTTTACACGATTAAATGTTCCCTAGAATGAGGTGTAGAAAACCTGCAATGAGGTGTAGAAAGTACCAAGGTCATCATCTATTGATCTATATGCTACTACTGAGTATACTAGAAGCCATTGGAGGAGTATATAGGTAATTGTCACTGCCAATTGCTTTTTTTTTTGTGTGTCTTTTCCATGGAATTTCCTTTTATTATGTGACAACTTTGCTACATCTTTTGTGTATATATATAGGGGCACGGATAGACTATTTTGTACCTTCACATCCCACCAATCAATAAAGAGAAAAAAGGTTGCCGGTACTACCATCTTCTATGTTATTCTACTTAATGTGCTTTATTGTCCTCAACGCAATCACAACTATAATAGACATGTACAATACTGAAATTTCACTAGTCCCTTCCACGCAATGTACACCAATCTTATTAATTTTTAAGAAAAAAAGAGAAAAAAAATGTAAGAGCAATTCACCATATACATGTAATGGAGAACATATACAACAGTAATCCACATAATCGATGGGACAAAACCTGCAATTGAGAAAACATCGATATTATAAAATGTTGTTTGCGAATTAAAAAGGCCGTTCACCTCCATTATGTGCAGAATCCCTAAATTTAAATATTTAAAATTGTGATTTTCATTTTATTTTTGAAGTTATATTTTACTCTACCGTATTACAATAATAGCACAATAGGTGAATGTTAATATATTTTTGATTCCCTGTATATCACATAATTCATTTTTCAACTACTGTATCATCACACAATTAAACAGAAAGATTCCACACTAAAGATTGAATTCAAAGCTGATGACCACCAAGTTTTCAGTTACATAATTGACGACAAGACAAGCTCATGTGATCGATGTCTATAGAGCACCACTTGTTAAACAAATGGCCACAAGTTCCAGCTAATACTAGCGACTGCAAATTATATATGGATTGATAGCATTGAGGCGGTTTGTCCAACTTGCAGTGGCGTTCTACGGATTTCATGTATTATTGGTTTAAGTTTGCTAGAATAACTAAAAGTACCAATAATTAAAGCAAATCAATTTCAAAGTTGGAACTTTTTTTATGTACTCTATCACACGAGTTAATCAGTAGGAAGAATCTGAACACATTATTTACATATATGGCATTAAAAGCAAAGTTTTGACTTTTTTTGAGGCCGGCATTTGGTACATGGCCACAATTCTGACGTGAGATACTGTCTTAGACGATTTCTAATCTTTCAGACTCATTTTGCTTGTGTGATGGTTGAGTGTGTGTGTGTGTGTGTGTGTGTGTGTGTGTGTGTGAATATATATATATATGTATGTGTGTGTGTGTGTGTGTGTGTGTGTGTTTAGCCATAATATCAGCAAAAAATGCAGTTAACCCACAAATAAAACTTCCACATTCAAGCTTTATCTAGTGCAGAATAGAAAACAAGATAAGTTTGTGTGTAGACAAATATGATGGGTTAATTAATACTAGTAACAGAAGAAAAGGGGGCCTTCGATATATATGCCACCAAATTTTTTGTAGTTTAGAAAAATGCTACTCGTTGTCTGAGCTCGAAATGTTTTACTAACATGTGGGATGAATGCCCGCTTGTACTTAATTACAAAGGGTCATGTCTTTCTAAACCACAAACTTTTGGGGTAGTACCTAAAATGAACATTGAGACATCTAAAAGCTGAACATTGAAGTTTGATGAGGTCTTGTCACTACTACAAATAGGCTAATGCTGAACGGCTTATCACAGACGGTTGATCAAAACCGTCTGTATTAAATACAACCACAGAAGATTTTAGTTTAGCGACCATCTGTGTTACTGACTGTGCTAAAAACTATCTATGAATAAGTATTATCACAGATGGTTCATGTTGAAAATCGTCTGTGAAGTATCATTGATACTACTAAATTCACAGACGGTTATTTATTAGAACCATCTGTAATTAGAAAAAATTGATTAGTCGATTCCGACCACTCCTAGTCGGGCCAGATTGATATTTTAAAGTGGCCGAATTGAAGCTGATTTCCCTAATAGAAGAAAGCAGGAGATATGTAATCCGGTAGGCACTTTGTTTCGTATCATATGTAACTTCATTGTCTTGACGTGTAACTTCCGATCAACCGAGGAATGTAGAAGTACTTCACATGATCGATCGATCGGAAGTTACACATAATAGACAGTGAAGTGCTCACCTGATCGTAGGGTTATGATCTTATACCAATTTTCATAGACCAAATTGACTTTCTGACAACCTAAATTGAAGTAGTTGATCGATCATCTATGGATTTTGTTCTTTCCATGCACAGTGGTTGAAAAGTCAATTTGTTTCATGAATTTTATCTTACTAACTAGTTAGAAGGGTAGGGATCGAGATGAGAACTTTAAGAAGAATTGAAAGTCAGAAAAGAGGAGAAGTTTGTGAGTGATTTTTTCTTAATTCTATGCGCCCTTCTGATGGTTATTTATAGGCTTAATTAACAACTTGTGGTAAGATTAAATTAATGAATAAAGATGAAAGTCCGACGGATAGGATTTATTAGAATATGTTCCTAATAAATCGTTGGTAAGCAAAGCATCACCATCTTTTCGGGAATTGTTTTTCATAAATACGGTTGACGCTCATTTTCCTATGTTTACAACTGAAGCTAGAGAGCTCATCACAGACGGTTTTTAATAAGAACCTTCACAGATGGTTTTTTTTAATAAGAACCGTATGTGATTACATACTTCACAGACGGTTTTTAAATATAACCATCTGTGATAATTCAATCTTTCGGCTTCTATGCGATGTGTCTCTTCATCTTGTGCACCGACGTTACGTACAATGCGTCTCTTCGACGTTTTAGAAGAATGATCATTGCGCGTCATGGTGAGCACGCGGAGCATGACGGCGAGGACCAAGGCGAGGAGGTCGGCGATCACTATCGCTTTTCCTCACGATGTCGTCGTCCACATCGTCGGCCTCGTCGCCATGAGCTCTCCTCAGCCCATTGCTGACCTCTACAGCTTATGCGCCACGTACGTATTCTGTTCTTTTGTTTTTGGTAGGTTTGAAGGAGTCGGCATTCTGTTCAGTTTTTGTCAATGAAGATGACTGTAATGTATCATATCCTAGTTAATTGTCTAAAAGCTTCAGGTGTTTGTTTCGGGTTCAAGTTCTGATAGAGAACCTGATTGTAATTCCTCTGAAAATCTATAAAAGGAGAAAAACTGAAAAGTCGTATCAGTTGATACGATGCAAAATAATCTCATGTTGATTTCATTTTGTGTCCAATATCCATACAGTTCCGAACTAAATTTGACTAGAAACAATGACCTTAATTTGACCTTGCTTTTAATTTTCTCTTATAGAGTAATTCTTGTATTAAGATTCTGTTGACTTGAATTTCATAGTTGCAAGGCCATGTACAAGGCGTCCAAAGAGTGTGCTGTGAGGAGGCGCGTGGCGCTGGAGCGGGAGGAGGTGATGAAGTGGCAGGACAATGAGCGCTACCTCGCCGTTGTCAACCACTTGGCCAGTGCCGACAACCCAGAAGCCTACTTCATCGTCGGCTTTGCGCTTGTCTTCACGCCCCAAGACATGGAGCCCAACCTCGTGTTCCTTGAACGGGCGGCCGTCGCTGGCCACAAGGCCACGACCTACGTGCTCGGCCTCCTCCTTTACACGGCCGACGAAACACACGACGTTGGAAATCACTACATTAGCTAGGTCAAGGGCGAGCCAGCAGGGGGTGGGTGTGAGACGGCCAAAAGGACCAACTGGGAGTACAGGTGGTGCTGGAGGCGCACTGCGAACATGGTCCAAGAGGCGGCATGGAAAAAGATGGCTAGGCCGCTAGGCCGGGTGTGGGCGCTGTCGGAGGACGGCCACCCGTGCGCGAGCACCAGCTATGGCGTGATGGAAGGATGGGACGACTATGTCGTCTTTTACAGCGACGACTACAGGTTTAGGCATGAGTATGCCAAGTTCTTTGCAGAGGTGTTGAAGTACTTGCCGTAAAATTATCGGTTTTAGCATAGTTTTAGCAAATATTCATATATAATTCTTTACTAATATGTATATGTGTCATATGTACTTCTGAATTTGTATTTATGTATGAATATTATAGCAGACGGTTCTATTATGGAACCGTTTGTGATGTGGTCTCGTATCACAGACGGTTCCATAATAGAACCGTCTGTGATGTGAGACCATATCACAGACGATTCCATTATAGAACCGTCTATGATAAGTATCACTCACGGTTCCATAATAGATTCGTCTGTTATATCCCTATATTAATAGGAGTCCACTAGGTTTTGTGCCCTAATTCGTCACTCTCCAGCGCCCTTAATCTCGCCCGTTCCCCTCCCTACCCGTGTGCCTCCGACCTCGACGCCGCCGCCCGAAGCCTCCTCCCCGACGACAGCCCCCAAGTCGCACCTTCTACCCGATGCCGCCCTTCTTCCCATCGCCGCCGGTTGTGGCACCACGGTTCACACACAATGACACTCTTACGATAAGAGTGTCTTATGCAGTGTCTGTTGGAAATATGCCCTAGAGGCAATAATAGAGATGATGATATTTCGTTGTATCTATGATTTAATAAATGTTTCTTGAATATTGCCTTTGTGTTGATTAACAAGTATGTGACTTGTTTGTGAAACTCTTTACTTGTATGGTTATTCTAAAGTTGTCCCTAGTCGGAGTTCATGTGAGGACACACGTGAATAGTGGATTAGCACATGTATCGGTTGATGACTATGTTTCACAGGTCATAGACATGGAGATGTCAAACCAATAATGTGGACACATGTTTAGAACATGGGGTTGGACCGACCCAACATGAGACATAACAATTATACTTATGGTTCTCTCTACACAATGTGTACGCCTTGTCCTTAGACCTAAGATTGTCGCATGTACTTGAGATGTGAATCGACCTACTTAGGGGCCATCAAACGCTACTCCGTAACTGGGTAGTTATAAAGGTAGTTTTCGGGTTTGTCATGAAGCATGCTGCGAGGCATGGTCAGTCAAGATGGGATTTGCCCCTCTCTACCTGAGAGATATCTCTGGGCCCCTCGAGTGATCGGATCCAGAAATGCATGGCCATGCTACTTAAGGTTAAGAGTTAACCTAGTAAGGGATTCCGGATCACAAGATCGAGAAAGAGTGGTCATCTTGGAGCTCGACCGAATATCTTGAGGCAAAGGGATTGGCATGTACATAACGTTGTGTTGGTTCGTCCGATATGATCTTTGTGTACGTTTAGGAGTTGGGACGTCTTACTAGAGGCCGCTACCAACTATTGACCAAGTATGTATACTCGTGTCATGTCTAAACATACGTGAACCTATAGGGTCACACACTTAAGGGGCTGAAGCTTAATTCGGATTAGATCCGAATTAGACTGGGCATTGAGTTCTAATGAGCCTCTATTAGTAGAAGCCCATTGTAAGGACGTCTATAAAAGGAGGGCAAGGGCGCACAGGATGAAGAGAAGTTTTTCGTGACATCCTCAAACCCTGGCCGCCACCTCTCCCACGCCCTAGTCGCTCACGCGGATCTAGCAGTTCGGCGTGCGTCGCTTCCTCCCGTACGTGTGGATACCTTTGGAGGCGCTGCATCTGTAGCGTTTGGACGAACCGCAAGAGCGGAGCTGTACGTGGGACGCCGCGACGAGGACGAGGAAGTAGTACGACTACTCTGCCCCGACGTGCTGCATCAACTTAGTACGACTACTCTGCCCTGACGTGCTGCATCAGTTTCCGCACCTGCGCGTCTAGTGGTAAGACCGTGATCTATAACTGCAGTGATCTTGGTTTACGGGTAGAATTTTTATTAATTTGCGTTAGTGTAGCCTACCCATAGCCTTTCAGTGGTATCAGAGCAGTTGCTGTCATGTTATAGGTTCGGGTGATTTGCATATGGCCATATGTAAGTCGGTATGATCGATGTGATCGATTGTATAGTTCTGGTAATGGATTGATCTGGTTTCCGTGATCATGCTGCTAAGGTCGTGAAACAACATACCCCTACCGGTCGGATTCGCCATCGGGGTAGACAGTGACACGTAAAACCGGTTGCGGAATGCGAAGATCAATATGATTGGTCGAATCGGAACCTAGATTGATAATCGATGTACCGTGATCGTGCTATCGGGCTCCATGAGCCGAAAGTTGTCTCGGTTCTCAAACCACGGCATGCTGCACGCAAAGATCAATACAAATTGGTCGAATTAGAACAATAGTTGATTTGTGGTAAATATGATTTACCGATCAAAATTCTAAGTAAAAATTGCATAGATTGGATCTCTGTTTTTTTACGAATGTCCGCGAGGGGCGCTGCCCCTTTGAACCCTGCGGGGGAAACCCCCTCGACCCCTTATGCATAACTTGTTTTTGCAGGATGTATGTGACCAGTATGGCCTAATGTGTATGTGATGCATGTTTATAATATTTTCATGACCTACGTGTCGTGGGTTCGGCAACACGGCTGGAGCCATTGGGTTGTCAAAGTATTGTATTAACGGCCTGCGTGCTGACTTGTGATGATTCCTGGTATCCATGTATTTTATTACTAGCTGTTATGAGTAATAGCTTATATTAGTACTCGGAGGACACATCACTTGGAGGGATGGCACACATTAACCATGGAGATGGAGATCATCATGGTGGACAGATTCTATGGCGATGGAGATCACCATGAGAAAATGGGCCATACTGAGTCACAACTGTGTGAATGCTATTCCTGTTTGTTTTACTCCTATGCATATTCGAATGGTAGAAGTATAACGATCCCTCACAAAATGTTAAGTTAAACATATGCCCTCCCAACTAAACTCTACACCATCCCATGTCTTGTAAATTGATGGTGGGTCTATAAAATTAGGGCACCATCGACTTTCCTTGACTAGATGGGTTTGTATCGGATACCTACATGCATAAAGATTGGTGAACTTAACAAGGTTATCATAAAGGTTATGGGCCTTGAGGCATAAAGGTTGGGCGCCGGGGCATAGAGATGTCATCCAACAACAAGAGTCATATAGAGATATGATTAGTAAGGTGTTGCTTACCGAATTACCGTGTCTCCTAGCGGTGATGCAAAAGCTCACTAGTAGACTCGTTAATTGCGGATCTTGAATCGCTAAGAATCAATAGAGGGATGTTGATTTTAGTGGGAGTACATTCTATTAAATTTGTTTAATACAGTTTACTCTATCATGGTTTTATTTGTCTTAGTATTTTGCATTTCCTATTGTAGATCAATGGCATCTAGCAACCGCGCACACCCTTTTGCTTTGCGATCGATTCTTGAGAAAGAAAAATTAAATGGAACAAACTATTCAGACTGGGTCCGTAACCTGAGAATTGTTCTCAGGGCAGATAAAAAGGAAAACGTTCTGGACACCCCAATCCCAAAAGAGCCTGCTAACAATGCGGCTGCTGCTATTAAAACTGCCTACAAGAAAGCATGTGATGACTCTCTTGAGATTAGTTGTCTTATGCTTGCATGCATGGAACCTGACCTTCAAAAGCAGTTTGAGGATCAGGAAGCGTATGATATGATCATGGCGCTTAAGGACATGTTCCAGACACAGGCCAGGACTGAACGATTCAATGTCTCTAAGGCTTTTCTGGAATGCAAGCTAACAGAAGGTGCACCCGTAGGCCCACATGTAATCAAAATGGTTGGTTCTGATGGACTTTGGATAAACTTGGTTTTCCAATTGGCCAAGAGTTGGCAATCGATTTCATTTTACGTCTCTTCCACCTAGCTATGGACATTTCATTTCGAACTACCATATGCATGGGGTGGAAAAGGGCCTTAATGAGCTTTGTGGGATGCTCAAAACAGCAGAGAGTGACATTAAGAAGTGTGCAGGCCCTAGCCATGTGATGGCTGTGCAGAACAAGTCTAGCTTCAAGAAAAAGGGTAGGAAGCCATGGGCAAAGAATAAAGGCAAGGTTAAAGATATGATCTCGAAGCCAACGCCTAAGCCTAATCTTTGGACTCGAGTCGAGACAGTATGCTTCTTTTGTAAAGAAACTGGCCACTGGAAGAGAAACTGCAAGAAGTACATGGATTCCGAGGAATGCAAGAAGAAGGCTGGAAGTAAGACTTCCACCCATGGTACACTTGTCATAAATGTTTTAGACATTTTTCTCGCTGATTCTCCTATTAACTCTTGGGTATTTGATACCGAATCAGTTGCTCACATTTGCAACTCGATGCAGGGGCTAATAAGAAGTAGAGGAGTCGCAAGAGGTGAAGTTGATTTTCGCGTCGGAAATAAAGCAAGGGTTGCTGCGTTGACCGTCGGCACCATGGAACTTCAGTTTCCTTCAAGATTTATTATGGAATTGAATAATTGTTATTATGTTCCTAGTATGAGTCGAAACATTTTATCCCCCTCATGTTTGATGAGAGATGGTTATTCATTTGCAAGTAAAGACAATGGTTGTTTGATCTCTAAAAATGAAATATTTATGGCTTTTGCACCCATTGTGAATGGGTTATTTATTTTAAATCTTGATGATGCGTCCATCTTTAACATAAATGCTAAAAGACTTCGACCTAATGATTTGAATCCCACCTATGTTTGGCATTGTCGTTTGGGTCACATAAGTGAAAAGCGCATGAAGAAGCTCCATGATGATGGTCTTCTAACTTCATTTGATTTTGAATCATACGAGACATGTGAAGCTTGTTTGCTTGGTAAGATGACCAAGTCACCTTTCAAAGGTTCTTTTGAGAGGGCGTCAGACTTGTTGGAAATCATACATACTGATGTATGTGGACCAATGAGCAAGACTGCTAGAGGTGGATTTCATTACTTCATAACTTTCACTGATGATTTTAGTAGATATGGCTATGTCTACTTAATGAAGCATAAGTCTGAAACTTTTGAAAAGTTCAAAGAATTCCAGAATGAAGTTGAAAATCAACGTGCCAAGAAAATTAAGGCTCTGCGATCTGATCGTGGTGGCAAGTTTTTGAGTCATGAATTTAGCAATCATCTGAAGAGTTGCGGAATTGTTCCACAGCTAACACCGCCCGGAACGCCTCAAAGAAACGGGGTATCCGAGCGGCGTAATCGGACCTTGTTGGACATGGTTCGATCGATGATGAGCCAGTCAAATCTACCATTATCATTTTGGGGTTACGCTCTAGAAACGGCAGCTTTCACACTTAATAGGGTACCATCTAAATCCGTAGTTAAGACACCATATGAGATATGGACTGGGAAGAGTCACAGTTTGTCTTTTCTAAAGATTTGGGGATGTGATGCGTTTGTCAAGCGACTACAGTCGGACAAGCTCACACCCAAGTCGGATAAATGTATTTTCGTGGGATATCCGAAGGAAACCTTTGGATATTACTTCTACAACCGACTAGAGGGCAAAGTGTTTTCGCTCAAAGTGGTGTTTTCCTAGAGAAAGAGTTTCTCAACAAGGAGACAAGTGGAAGAACGGTGCAGCTTGAAGAGATTCAAGATGAACCAATCGGGGAAGACTCGACAAATGATGCCCACGTGGCAGAACAAGTTGAGGAACCCATGGCAAAGGAAGCACCACCACCATGAAGGTCGGAAAGGCTCCGCAATATGCGAGATATATTATTGTTAGACAATGATGAGCCTACGACCTATGCGGAAGCAATGATGGACCCAGACTCTGAGAAATGGCATAGTGCCATGAGATCCGAGATAGCATGCATGGGAGATAATCAAGTTTGGAACTTGGTTGACCCGCCTGATGGTGTTAAAACCATAGAGTGCAAATGGATCTATAAAAGGAAGATTGATATGGATGGAAATGTTCATATCCATAAAGCTCGACTTGTCGCAAAAGGTTTTCGGCAAGTTCAAGGAGTTGACTACGATGAGACCTTCTCGCCTGTAGCGATGCTTAAATCTATACGGATCATTCTAGCTATTGCTGCATATTTCGACTATGAGATATGGCAGATGGATGTCAAAACGGTTTTCCTTAATGGAAATTTAACCAAGGATGTGTATATGATACAGCCCGAGGGTTTTGTCGATCCAATCAATGCTAGAAAAGTATGCAAACTTTAAAAATCTATTTATGGATTGAAGCAAGCATCTCGGAGTTGGAACATTCGTTTTGATGAAGTGGTCAAAGGGTTTGGCTTCATCAAAAACGAAGAAGAATCCTGCGTTTACAAGAAGGCAAGTGGGAGCTCGCTCGTATTTCTAATCTTATATGTAGATGACATATTACTGATTGGAAATGATATTCCTATGCATCTGTAGCGTTTGGACGAACCGCAAGAGCGGAGCTGTACGTGGGACGCCGCGACGAGGACGAGGAAGTAGTACGACTACTCTGCCCCGACGTGCTGCATCAACTTAGTACGACTACTCGCCTCGACGACGTCTTTGCATCGGTTTACGCACGCGCGTCTAGTGGTAAGACCGTGATCTATAACTGCAGTGATCTTGGTTTACGGGTAGAATTTTTATTAATTTGCGCTAGTGTAGCCTACCCATAGCCTTTCAGTGGTATCAGAGCAGTTGCTGTCATGTTATAGGTTCGGGTGATTTGCATATGGCGATATGTAAGTCGGTATGATCGATGTGATCGATTGTATAGTTCTGGTAATGGATTGATCTGGTTTCCGTGATCATGCTGCTAAGGTCGTGAAACAACATACCCCTACCGGTCGGATTCGCCATCGGGGTAGACAGTGACATGTAAAACCGGTTGCGGAATGTGAAAATCAATATGATTGGTCGAATCGGAACCTAGATTGATAATCGATGTACCGTGATCGTGCTATCGGGCTCCATGAGCCGAAAGTTGTCTCGGTTCTCAAACCACGGCATGCTGCACGCAAAGATCAATACAAATTGGTCGAATCGGAACAATAGTTGATTTGTGGTAAATATGATTTACCGATCAAAATCCTAAGTTAAAATTACATAGATTGGATCTCTGTTTTTTTACGAATGTCCGCGAGGGGCACTGCCCCTTCGAACCCCGCGGGGGGAAATCCCCTCGACCCCTTCTCTGTGTATGATGTTGGTTCATGAGATATGGTTAATTCGGATGGGGCAAAACATCAGTCTTAACACATACAAAATTTTTCATTCTCTGCTGCTTCAGTTTTTGAGTTTGAGTTTGACTTGTTTACTGATGCAAGTTGTTGTTGCTTATGCATACATGCTGGAAATGGATGTGATGAGTTACAGCCGATGGTTAATTTGCCGGTTGCATTGGTGTAACTACTCTCCTTACTCTCTATCCCTTTCCTTCCCCTTGTTCTGTGATGTGGGTGATGAATGATGTGGGCTATTATGGGTGTTTTGAGATAGGTGGATAATATGGGTGGGTTCTCTATAAAGTCTCACAAGCAGTGGCTGCTTGTGCGTTTTAAAAACGGCTTCATTATATATATATAGGATTAATACTTTCTACTCCCGAGTGTAGTTACTCCCACCTTTGATATACCACCTAAAAAAACTTGACATACTCCTTTATCACTTTGAGTATACTCATATACTAATTATAAGATAATCCAATGCGAACCAAACGAAAAATTTAGAAGAGAGTCCATAGTTTTTAGCATATTTTGTAAATACATTCATATTCGCACTAAAAAGGAGTATGTCTAAAAAATTGTACATACCACCCCTGAAAAGGTGTCAATACCACCTAGGTGGTTTTATATACTCGTATACTACACATACATACTCTCGGTTGCGCAAAATACTCCATACATTGTGAGATACGTAATAGGGAGTAACTACTCCCGGGAGTAGGAAAAAGGCTTCCTATATAGGTATTGTTCGTAGTCCCCATCTACTTTGGGGGGGGGGGGGTTGCCCATGCAGTATGAGGAGGATGAGACAGCAGCCACGGGCAACTTCAAGAAGCATGGTTGTCAGGAGAGCACATGGACATCCAATTACCTTAATACTATCGATGGGTAATTAGACATCGCTATGTTCAGAAAATGGCGTGGACGAGCAGGTACTCCGACTAGGAAGTGGTATCTTGTATCAGCAACCAACCATAAAACTTGTCAGAGTATGATGTTGGTTCATGAGATGTGGTTCTATGGTTGGTTGCTGATACATGACGCTACTTCCTAGTCGGAGTACTTACGCGTCCACGCCATTTTCTGAATATAGCGATGTCCAATTACCTGTCGACGGCATCCAGATAATTAGATGTCCACGTACTCTCCTGAGAGCCACGCTTCATGAAGTTGCCCGTGGCTGCGGTCTTATCCTCCTCATGCTGCATGGATGACCCAGTGAAAGTGGCTGAGAGACTACGAACAATATATATATATATATATATATATATATATATATATGTGTGTGTGTGTGTGTGTGTGTGTGTGTGTGGGGGTGTGGGAATATATCTAGTGTTAATGGGTAATTGAGTGCTAAGGTGCTAATACCAATCTTGACCATTGGATCTGGATCTTGACTGTTGGAGGTGGGAGCATGCAGGGTGTTTAATGAAAACGCATTAATGAAAGCGCATTGAAGGTGGGAGCATGCAAAGTGATTAAATGGTTTAGAGGTGGGAGCTCGTATTAATCTTGGTTGTTCAATTCAGATCCAACGGTCAAGATTGGTATTAGCACCTTATCACTGAATTAACCATTAGCACTAGATATGTTCTTGACCGTTGGATCACGAAGGGTGTTTAATGTAGGACATTGGATATGGGAGCATGCAGCCGCATTAATGAAGGCGCATTGGAGGTGGGAGCATGCAAGGTGATTAAATGGTTTTGGAGTGGGAGCCCGCATTAATCTTGGCTGTTAAATACAGATCCAACGATCAAGATGACATTAGCACCTTAGCACTCAATTACCCATTAGCACTAGATATGTTACCATATATATATATATATATATATATAATGGGTAATTTAGTGTTAATGTGCTAATACCAATCTTGACCGTTGGAGGTGGAGCATGCATGTTGTTTAATGAAGACACATTAATGAAGGTGCACTAAAGGTGTGAGCATGCAAAGTGATTAAATGATTTAGAGATGGGAGCTCGCATTAATCTTGGTTGTTCAATTCAGATCAAACGGTCAAGATTGGTATTAACACCTTAGTACTGAATTATCCATTAGCACTAGATACGTTCTATATATATATATATATATATATATATATATATGAAGCCGATTTTAAAGGCACAAGCAGCCACTGCATGGAGACTTTATAGAGAAGAGTCATCACCGTCGGTGATAGTATGCATCACAGACGGCTCAAAAACTATCTGTGATGACCTTATGTTATTACTGACCTATAAATTTAGACGGCTCATGAAACCGTCTGCGATGGCGTTTTTGACCTGTCTGTGAATAGCTTTTATGTAGTAGTGTGTCTACTTCTATGTTATAAAAAATGTGAAAAGTACACCCTCCGTTCCTCAATATGATGTCATTCTAAATTTTTGAACTACAACTAAGTCATACAAAAAAAAGACCATATTACTTATTACACACCTTGATTTAGCTCACTTATTACTCTTGTAACTAGTGTACAGTAATAAATGACATTGAAAATAACGATTGGAAGAGGTATGCAAGGGACATAATAGTACAGAATTGTCTCGAATTGTAGAATGACATGTATGTGGGAATAAAAATTTAAAGCTAGAATGACATGTATTTAGAAATGGAGGGATAGTACAAATTTAAAAGCATTAATGGCCTGATTTACAGCCACCCACTGCTCTATGCCTGACAACTGCTTTAGAATTTGTAAAATTTAGTTTTCGGGAGAGTATTTCATGACTTATTTCACAAACCTCGTACTGTAGAACGTAGATAGATTCTGTATCAGTAGTTCATTACTTCGATGGTAACTAATCTGAAAGTACAGATATCGAAACATACATTTCTAAAAAAGAACACAAGTACCTAAATATAGTTCAGTGTAGCCATTTAATATGGCTAGTACTTGAGAGTTACGAGTTCATACTTGTGATGAAAGAATACAATCCTCCCATCATGACCTACAAACTCCCCTATTTTTTTAATATAAAATAATAATAATTCAAGAACAAAAGTACTGATGAAAATGGACAATTCGAAGCAAATTAAGAACGTAAACGCAGGCACAACATTGCTCGAAGGTGGAATGAATCAGTGTAAGGACAACAAACTGATGCACCTTCAGTTAGTGGGATCATCGATCAATCGGTGGCCGACCGGAGGAGGCACGCGACCTCGTCGGCGGCCAGGACGCAAGTCGAGATCCAGCCGTCGAGCAGCACCCACACGTTGCCCACTATGCACACCACCATCTCCCAAGGCATCGCCATTGGCAAGATTGAAAACCTCGCAGCTCAACTAACATACGCATACACATCTATGTACTCGCATCGCATGCTCTGGATTATTCGTCATAGAGGAAGGAGAGGAGAAGGTGGATACAGAGACACGGGACAGATGGCTTACGGAATCTGATATGAACAATCTGGCATGATCCACGCTACAATTAACAGATACCAGCTCAAGCCGACGACCAATGACTGAATGATTGCCCAGTTTGGTATATGGGAGGTTGAACATCTTTTTAATTTGATAGGATTTCACATCAACGGCGGCAGGTTGGGACAGTTCGGCGGAGGATCAACCTGATTACGACAACAGGGAGGAATAATTTCTTCTTTTTTTCGATTCCTGATGAAGAATAATCGGACGACATACCCTCCCCACATGCCACTCCAATTGGTTTCACAGGCAATCATTTTGGAACGCATCTTCGCAAGATAGAATCTAATTGTTTGTTAACCGTTGACTTTTTGGGTTAAGCCTCCGTTCTTTCACAGGTGAAAGTTTTAAGAGTTTTTGTAGTTGAATTTTCTTTCGCTACTGATTTTTTTTATATTTTGTTTTTCTCTAATGCAATTCTTCCGTTAGAGTCCTGTATCACGAAAATAATTTGCTTCGCTTAGAGAAAATCATAAGAGAAGTACAATTTTTTTGTACCTCCTTTTGTTCGAAATTGGTAGTTTCGTTGAACTTAAACTAGCAGAATTACCTGCGCAATTGTATGGCTAGGTATTGCAACCTATAGTATTAGTTATATAAATCAAATATCTTTCAAAAACATAGTTGTTATATCTGTACATATGTGATTAATATGCACGAGCATATGCAAAGAATCCATCCATCTTACTAGTAATTAAACCGATGGATAGTATCACCCTGTTGATTAGAAGGCTGATCTTATGGAGATTATGTTATATATCTCTACAAAAATTGAATATCAAACTCAGACATATTTGCTACAGATGAAAAAGATAAATGCAAATGTGATAGAGTGTGATGTTAAAATTTTGACAAGATATGAAACCCCCCTACATTTGGTTATTTTTTTTTGAGAATTATAGAAACTTCTGCGTGTGCAATTCATATTTTTCACATGATATTGCTTCTTTGTGGTGGTGGATTGTGGGTGTACGACTCCACCCACTAGGGTTCAAATCCTGGTACTCATCTTTACACACAAGTGTCTGCGGTTCAGTAGAAATTTGGTAAGGTCGTGGATTTATCTCCGGCCTCCGTCTATCTAGGCGTGTGCTAAGAGGGCATACTCGTGTGTGTGGTGTACGCGTGGAGTTGTGTGTGCGTGAGTGCGCTTTCCTTGTATTCGCAACAAAAAAAATTGCACCCTAACATGACATCATTAACAATACGAAGAAACTAAAAATTACTAATATATATAGATAAGTGTAACATCCCATTTTTGGGATGTTTTAAATTTTTC
This sequence comes from Hsuehochloa calcarea, assembly GCA_036346395.1. NCBI lineage: Eukaryota > Viridiplantae > Streptophyta > Magnoliopsida > Poales > Poaceae > Hsuehochloa > Hsuehochloa calcarea. Next base: position 15,512,410 of record CM070616.1, on the reverse strand, counting down.
TAGAGTTCCAAAACCTAATTCAAATTAAGTTCTTATTTAAAAAATCTCTCAAAATTCAAAACCCCATTTCAAATTTCCAGCTCCTTGGGCCCAGCCCATCTCTTTTCCCCGTTGGGCCTAACATCCTTTCCCCCTACCCTGGCCCAAGCCAGCGCAGAGCACGCCCGAGCCACCCGAAGCATGCTTTGGCGCACACCCAGCTCGTCGCCGCCGCTCTGACAGCACCGCGTGCGCTTCGCACACGCCCGGAGCCCTCTGTCGCCACCTGCTCCCCACTTGCCTTGACTCCAATGCCTCCCTCACCTAGTCTAGTCGCCAGCTCATCCCCGTCGCACCTGCTCCAGCCACGCTCCTGTGACATTAACGTCGCGCACCAAGCCGCTCGGTCCGCGTCCTACTTTATCGCGCTACGCTTGCGCATGTGCGCCTGCGCCCACCAGCTCGCCTTATACCATAACAGAGCCACTCCTCTCCAGCCATCTGCTCGCCCTCGACCGCGTCAATGAGCACCCATGCCACAACGTCAACACCCCACTCTGTCGCATCATCGCTAGCATGCCCGTACCGTTGCCCTATGCTCCCTTTGGGCCTTGTCACATCGCTAATGCTCTGTCACCCAGCCTACGTGCCTTGGCCCTCTGAGTTGCCGCCGTGACATCACCACCGTGATGTCAACACCATCGCCATCGCCAGCGGTCTGCCCGCCAGTGCTACTACCTCGGGATAGTATGCTGCCTCTGAGCCCTCCAACAGCTCCATCCTCCCTCACCCACTATAAGAGCCCTAGCAACTTCACTCTTGTCCCTCCCCACCTGATCTTCCTCTCCTTGAGCGCCGAACCGATGAAACCAGGGATCCCTTTGTTCTGTCGCCACGCCACCCTTGCGCGGCCCGTCGCTCCGGTGATCTCCTCACGGCGCCACCACCATTACCAAGTGTTCTCAGAGCCAGGTAAGCTTCTCCCCAAGCCGATTTGACTTTGGTCCACCGAAGCCACCGGATTTCACATTCTCCTCCGCCTCTGGCCCCAACCATCCTCGTTGCCGTTCTCTGCCCTCCGTCCATCTCTGTCATTACCTTTTGTGTCGGTAAGTTCCCCGAGCTCTGTTCTTTCCCGTGCTCCCTTTCCCCAGCTCAGAGAACTATCGGTCCGCTTTGGCCGCTGTGGCTCAGTGCGCCGCCACTGCACCGAGCCTCCTCCGCCGCCGCCGGCACCATCGGATGTGCAAGGTCGCAAGCTTTCCATTTTTGGTCTCGCCGGCCACCGCGCTCCCTCTAGCTGGCAACAATCTTGGTCAGCAAGCGCGCAGAAGTCCCCTGTTTGGTCTGAACTCAGACAGCACCTGTAACTCGCATTTAATTGATAAATCTCGGTCCTTATGGTCGGGTAATGATTAGCTTTAATTAAACAGCCGGTTTAGTGCTGCTCTAATCTCAGTGATGCGTGGGCTGGTCGGCAGTAAATGAACCCCTTGATTTCAGTTTCCTCTGTGGTCTAAATGACAGTGGGCCCGATTCATTTGGTTGTGCAGTAAAAGCACTGGTGAACCGAGGACTGTGCACGTGGACCTTGGTCCATGCTTGTGCTGTGGACTGAGCCGCTGTACGTTGGGTCCCGCATGTCAGAGATCTTACTAATGACAGTGGCCTTATTTAATTTAGAGTTTATTTATTATTTCTTATGTATTTATTTATTTTATTAGCTTGTTTGTTTTCTCGGGGTGTTCGTCCGAGTAAAGTTCGTAGAAGCCGGAGAGCTCCAATTTGACCAAACTCAAGATTATTAAGACCCTCTTGCCTTTAATCTAGGTGAGTCAATACTTTGATCATATTGAACCTATATTTTATACAATTTATATTATTTTAAAATAGCAAATTGCATGCTAAATTCTTTATGCAAATGTATGTTAAATATTTAAGGTAGTTAAATGCCAACTTGATACTTTAAGTATTATCATGCCATCCCTTGACAAATGACATGCTTAATCCTTGTCACGCTAGTCATTATGTGGTAACTATACTAGTTATAGGTTATGCTTAGGCGTCATGCTAGTCTTACTTAATTATCGGGTAATTTATTTACCCCAACCATCATGTTTAAACTCATAAACTTAATTTGGGTAGTCATTTGTAGTAAATGACTAAAATGGTGGAGCTAATTTAATTTATACTTCTCAAAATCATAACAAATGTTGTTAGCACATCTGGGCGGATGGTATGATGGATGATATATTGGTGGGTGCTAATGCAACCCAAGGAATATTGGTATGTGGTTAGTATGTGGAATGTGTTGGAAATATGCCATAGAGGCAATTATAAAGAAGAATATATTTCATTATGTTTAAAACATTGGATAATATGTTATGTTGTTCCTAGAATAATATCAATAATATTTATTATCAAGTATGTGACTTGAATGTGAAACTCTATATTTATGTGATGATTATTCTTAAACGCTCCCTGGTTAGAAACATATGAAAACACATATGAATAGACTAGCATATGTATTGGTTGTCGTAGCAAACAAAAGACTAGACAGTAAGAGAAAAGGGGACTTCCGTCACTCTTGGGGGAGCCGAAGGATCCTCGAAAAGGGGATCAGCAGCAAGTGAACAAATACTGATTGTTTTTCTTTAATCACCGAAAAAGTCCTCTTACAGGGGGGTGACTCCCTATTTATAGCCCTACGTTTACATTACTATCCTACCACTACAAGAATATTGTATGTGCAGGGGCTGCAGGGACCTTTCCTCCCCCTACACCTAGGTCTTGGCCCACGGTAGGCCTTTCTACACTTGGTCCACCTGGCTGGTGCACCAGCTCTAGCCGTGCCCAAAGTGCTCCAATGCAGGGGGACCTTCGAGTCTTTTCCGGAGGTGGCCCGAAGAGCTCCGGGCTTCGCGAGAAGCCGAGGACCCTCTGGGGGTGCTTCGGATCTTCTCCGGAGGTGGCCCAGAGGGCCTGATGCACCGAGCTTCGTGAAGAGCCGAGGACTCTCTGGGGGGCTTCGGAAATTCTCCGAAGGTGGCCCAGGGGGCCTGCTGCTCTGGGCTTCGCGAGGCACCGAGGATCCTTCGGGGATGCTTCGACTCTTCTTCGGAGATGGCACGGAGGGCCTGCTGCTCTGGGCTTCGTGACGCGCTGAGGACCCTCCGGAGGTGCTTCGGCTCTTCTCCGGAGGTGGCGCGGAGGGCCTGCTACTTTGGGCTTCGCGAGGCGCCGAGGACCCTCCGGGGGTGCTTCGGCTCTTCTCCAGAGGTGGCGCGGAGGGACTGCTGCTCCGGGCTTTGCGAGGTGCCTAGGGCCCTCCGGGGGTGCTTCGGCTCTTCTCCGGAGGGAGCCCAGAGGGCCTGCCACTCCGGGCTTTGCACGGCCCCGAGGACCCTCCAGGGATGCTTCAGATCTCCTCCGGAGGTGGCTTTTCGTGGCCGTTGGGGTTGGTGGGGCCGCCCCTACGACAAGCCCCTCACGGTCGAGATTGTGCTTCGTCAAGGCTGAAACCGCGCTGCTCTTCCTGAAGGGTCGAGGCACACCGTCGCGTTGTGCGGTTACGTTTTACGAAATGTGATGTTATTGTTGTGCCCTCTAGGGTTGCGGCTGTTCTTGTTGAGTTGAGTGCGGTACACGTGTTGGCTTGCAATTGGTTCGTGTCTCTTCGTTTTTCGTGTCGTTTTGTTTTTTGTGGCCGGTTAGCTATAAATAAGGGACGCGTTGTCCTCCTTTCGCTACCCTACACCTGATTGCTTTCTAATTCCATCTAGTTGGACCGAAACAGCGACTAGAGGGGGGGTGAATAGGAGCACGATCTCTTTTTCACCAAGATCAGATTCAACACGATTTTCACTACAATAGCTATAAGAGCTATGAAGATCAATATACAAGCATAGCAGAAGACTTGTATTGAACCCAACCAAAGCCCCGAAGCAAAACAACCAAAAACTATAAAAACTCAATCTGCCATAAGATGGGTGGTCTGACCTCTCAAATTGGCGGGTTGACTTTTACATGGGGCTGTCTGGCCTCTCAGATGGGCGGTCTGACCTCCAGCCTGATGAACAGTAAAATTAGCCTGAAAAACGAAGTTGTAAATAGGTCCAACTTTTGATCTACAGCTACAAACTCGATGAAACTTGGAACACACCTTCTCTAGGATGCCAGGAACATATTCCAATCAAATATCATGAAGACCCTTGGCAATGTTCTGACATTTTTTCGTTTGAGTGAAGGATGGTTCAAAATCGAGTTAAAACAAAAACTAGATCCAAAAACTTGCTCATGGGTTAGAGATGATCAAGATGATCTTAGATGAGTTCCCACACGTCACAACAGGCAAGATTGGGGGTAGAAACCAAAAGAAAACTTGAGAATCAAAGACGGCCTCAAAATCACAAAATAGAGAGCAAGAACGAAAAGAGACTCATCTCAAGAAAACTTGCATAGATTGATTTGTGATTGTTGCTGGTTTACAACCACTCCAACATGGAGAACAAAACTCAATACATGAGCACACAATCAATCTCCTCTTCAAGAATCATAACCTCTCCACTCCCTAATCTCAAAAACAAAACTAGGATTTCGAAATAAGCAAAATAATTAAGGAGGTGCACGGCACCCTCCCATATTTATAGTGGAGGTTAACCTTCTAGTAGAGTTCCTATTGGGCTCCCATTAAGTTCACACATAAACGAGTTTAACTCACGCACGCATTTTAAAGCGTCATCTTCATCTTCTCTTGACCTAAACCGCTTCTCCCTGCGTCGTCTTGCGCCGCGGTTTAGCCAAAAGCAATCAAGGCAGTATTTTAGTGATATTACCAAAATACCCCTTCTCGATCCTTCTCCAAAGACCGAGTCCAATATTCATGAAGCAGTTCCATACTTCGCCACGTGTAGGTTGATCAACGGCTCTCATCATGTCGCCAAGTCTCTCCCATCCGGCTCCCACCGAAACCACCAAGGCACTTTGATACGGGGTGGACCGATCTTCTCGAGTAGAACCATGGATAAATAGCGCTTGATGACGAAATAACGCTCAGCTGTACACCACGCGCCAGTGCATGGAATTGCAGCTCTATGGATATTCGCCAACAAGCACCTGGATGATCGCCGCTAGACCACGAGCGGAGATCGCCAAGCCCTCAATTCCCAGAGGAAAAGCAAACTTGACCTTAAAAATGCAGAACGAACAATTGATCGCCTAATTCTCTCTCAGAAGTCTTCGCATGAACTCTGTTTTGAAAGAACAAGCAATAACTTGTGTTCTATTCTTATGCATAAACATAGTCTGTTTTACAATGGGGGGTATACCCCTCAATATATAGTCTCAGCCTAAGAACTATTCTGCCTAAATTTCCCATATGTGTACTATTCATGTGGAAACACTGTTCACATAGGTACTGCAGCAATCACTGTTCACGACCCATTACGGTAGCAAATTACTATCAACGACCCGCAATGTAGCAAATTCTCGCTCGTGGTAATCAGAGCAAATTATCGTAACGTAGGTACCGCTTACGCGCCCGACATCGTGGCGTGCATCGCTCACATGCACCGCAGCAGTCTTTGCTCACACGTGGCACTATTCATATACCGATCACTTTTCATGCCGTGGACTTGTGCTTTCTTGGATGACGACCGCATATCCTTGATTTCCGTCCATCGCTGACTCTTCAAACCTGAGCACAAGTAAAATATTGTTTTTAGGTAGTATGAAATTCTCATTAAAATTAATGACATATTCATTAAGGAGCAAGTTCATCTGAGATTGTAATTTCTTGGCACGTGCTCTTGTTATTGGTCCTATCGTCAACTCGAGCCGTATATCATGAGCATTAGGTGGAGGAGAAGAATGCGTTGTAGGGATGCCCTCATCACACTTGTACCGACCCCCACGCTGCTTGATGCAACCCGTCACACCGAACTTCCCGTTCGGTCATCCTTATCTATTTTGTGCAATACTCGAATCCAATGACTTCACCCGACACCATTGATCGTTCTGAACCTCAGCTCTCAAGCCTAGTCCCGATCATCCTCGTCGTTGACCGTCGTTGATCTCCAAGCAACCTGCACAACAATAGACAAAGAAATCGATTCCGGAACAAGTTCTTCGCAACTTGACCCACGTTAGTCAAAACATGCATCATGCAACACATATGCATTGAAAATCATGAACTTGACTCAACAAACAAACATCGCCGCTACAAGTGCCGATGATACAAGTGAAACCGGTTAGACTGCCATTCAATGGCGGTCGATCACGCCGCCGGTCGGACCACCAAATAGGACTTAGCCAATTTTCACCAAAATGCAAAGCTCCTCGAAATTTTAAACGAATAGATCTTTTGACTGAAGACTCCAAAAATTATGAGACCAAGTGCATTAGAATCCGCTCTCTTGCCTACACCCTCTATTTTTGGCCCAGCTCCAAAATCCACTTTTTATATCTGGCCGGTCTGACCGCCGCTAAGGCCGGTCAGACCGCCCCAGACCGGTATGACCACCAGGGGTGGCCGGTCGGACCACCACTGGCCAGTCCGACCGCTTATGGCCTGACAGAACTGACACTTTGCCAAAAACGCGTGATTCGACAAACCTTTAACGCCATTGCCATTTGTAACATCATCATAAGATCATGAGCATATCCCCATGATATCCACAATCTCCCCCTTGATGCACACATTGTCAATTTTCCAAAAATATAAGTTTTAATGTTTGAAAAGTAAACTACTTGACGTTTTCGCACAAAGGCACAACTTGGTCCAAGAGCAATATAAAGCAATATAAATAACCAAGTTGGCTTCAGATTAGTATAGGCAAGCGAGATAAGTCAAAAGAAAGCAAGAAAGCTTTAATTTACAAAGAAGCGTAAAAAATCTCACTTGAGCTCCATATGAAAGAACAATGGTTCAAATTGACCTTTGATCATTGTGAGGTTCCAAGAATTGCAATTCAAGTTCAGAAATGACAATAAGATCATAAGAATGCAAATTAAAAGCTCCCCCTCACTTTGATCATCATTTTTTCATAAAATTTTATTTTCTCCAAATTCTCCAAATTGCTCCCCCTTTCAACATTTTTGCTATTTTTTCTCCCCCTTTGACAATGGAGTCATCAAGGAATCACTCCTTCCTCTCATCCAGAGATAATAAATACATAAATGAGGAAGAAGCATAAGAAAGAGCATGCATGAAATGCAATGGAGTGGCTTCATTTTTTTTGAATTTTGCATATTTTAATACAAGAAGCCTTGAAGATTATCCAAAAGAACAAGCTAGCATTTCTATAATTACACAATACATATCAAGCCTGAAAGCGCTAGCAAGATCATGTTAAGACATATATATCAAAGCTAAGCTAGAAGGCTTAAAGTAAAAGCGATGAATTGTAACAATTTAAGCAAAGCTTCAAAATTAGCAAGTTCATCAACAGAGATTCTAAAGTGGTAATGGCCATGTCAGAATGTCAATGTGAGATAAAGAAGCTAACAATGACCATCCTAGAGATAGAAAGTCCGGAATTGAATCATTTTGCTCAAAAAGCTTCAGTCATCTATTTTTACAACAGTTTTTCATTTGCAATGAATATTGACGTTGATTAAAGGTCCATCTTAGTGAAGAAGATCCTGAACTAGGAGTCATCCATAACCTGTTTCTAAGCTTCAATCAAGGCAATTTAACAGTCTATCTTAGTGAAGAAAATCCTGGACTAGGAGACATCCACAATCTCTTCCTAAGCTTCAACCAGGGCGACAAATCTTGAGGTTCATGTCAATTTTGACAAGCAATCCCCATGAGATCATCTGGATCATCAAACTATCTCCAAGTTCATGTCTTTAACAAACAGTCTCGTGAGAATAGTTTGGCACATATTTTGAAATTTGATTTTTCAATTTGCACAAGAGTAGTTTTAGATTCGCAAGGGAACAAAATGCTCAAGAGATGTTCAATCCTAGATTCAAGATCTAACAAAACAATTTTAACATGGCCAATGTCATAAGAGGATCACTAATTGTGCAACTTAGCTAAAAGATCCACAAATTATAATTTTTACTTCAAGTTGTCTTAAAGTTCTAGCTCATTTAGCAAAGACTTAGCTACACATATGAAAGCATGATGATTCTAACAAGTCAAAGAACTAGACATGATATTGAGCAAAATTGAAATACTAAAGCTCAAGAAGGTAATAAGCAAAACTTCATCAATTTAAAAGACAAGTAGTAAGACTTATATTACAATGCATCTTTTTGAGATTTTCATATGAATGCAATATAATACAATGAGATGCAAGAAAAACCTAAAAGCCAAAAAGTTCAAAAAGATCAACAAGTTCAGAAAAGAACAAGGAAAGATCATAAGAACTAGGAAAATTCAGAAACGAACCGACTCCCCCTCAAACCAACCCATAAGGGTAAATTACCCTTAACTCACTTCTCAAGGTGAGAAATCTAGTTGGGTCTAAAGGCTTAGTGAGGATATGAGCTAACTGAGCCTCAGACTCCACAAAAGGTAGCACAATATCACCTTTCTCTGCATGGTCTCTAAGGAAGTGATAGCGAATATCTATGTGCTTGGTCCGAGAGTGTTGCACAGGGTTTTTAGCAATATTAATGGCAGAAGTGTTATCACAGAGAAGAGGAACACTAGCAAAAGATAACCCAAAGTCTTTAAGAGTGGACACCATCCACAAAATCTGACTACAGCAACTAGCAGCAGCTACATACTCAACTTCTGCAGTGGATTGTGCAACAGAAGACTGCGTCCTAGAAGACCAAGAGACAAGAGAAGTGCCTAAGAAGTGACAAGTGCCCGAGGTACTCTTCATATCTAACCGACAGCCCGCAAAATCAGAATCAGAAAACCCCCGAATGGACAAAGAAGAAGAGCAGGAACACCAAATGCCATACTGGAGGGTAGAGTGAAGGTACATGAAGATACGCTTAACGGCTTGGCGATGTGAAGTCCTCGGAGACACCTGAAACCTCGCGCAGAGCATGAGAAGAACCACCAAAGATAATATCATCTACATAAATCTGAATAAGCAGGAAGTCATTGCCATGCCTAAGAATGAATATAGTCTTATCCACCTTACCTATCTCAAAATTATTCTTACGCAGGAAGGTCTTAAGTCTTGTAAGGATACACGGCAATGCTACGATAGTACAAACAAAAATTTTCGCGCAACCAAGGAACCACCGCAAGTAATAGATCACGAGATTACCGCTAGACGCGCCGGTTCGTAGCGGAAGTAGAGTCGTTGTAGCGAGTTGATGCAGTCGTAGTCGTACTCACGACACGTCTCCTCCTTCGAGTAGTCGTACTCGATGCGCGTCTGCTAATTCGAGTGGTCGTACCCACCACGCGACTTCTTCCCGACTACGGTGATCAACACAAGTCGCGGATCGTCCTAATGCTGATGCTTCACAACAACACCTCCGAGGTATCCACACGTACGGGGCAGGATCACCACGCATTGGAGTGCTAGCCCTGGCAGCGTGGTAAAGAAGGCGTGGCTATTAGGGTTTCAGGAGTTCTTCCAAAGATCATCCTCTTCCTCTTACCCCATGCCACCACCCCTCTTTATATAGGCATCCATGATGGGTCTCGTACCTGAGGTCCATTAGGAACTCGTGGCCTATACGAATTTGGATCACCATCCAAAACAGATCCTTGCCCTTTAAGTGTGCGACCCACGTGTTCATGTGTAATCGGTTATGACTCTAAACTCTTTTCCGATCACTAGTCGTTAGCGGTACCTAGCAAAGACATAACGATTCCCAAAGACACATAGAATAAATTAGACGAACCTTGATGTAATATGATCTATGATCGTCCTCATCACTTACGACCATTCAGATCTCTATACGACTGTGTTGTAATTGGTCACGACCATTCGTAACTCCTTACGACTGTGTTCTTACCATTCGTGATTACGTTCAACTTTGTCTACACCAAAGATGTATCTCCATACGATCGGTCCAGAATCGATCGAACTAAGCGACCTACTCATGCATTCTCCCTTTGCCTCACGATGTCTGGTTGAACTCCAGGTGAGATGATGTATCATCCATGGACTGTTCAATACTTTCTCGATCGAGTGTCGGATAACATCATGTGGTCGATACTTCGACCACGAGTGGCATGACCATGCACTTTCTTTATCCGATCACTACGAGGGGCCCAAAGACATCTCTCCTGTTATGTTAGGAGGGGCAAATCACATCTCGACCAGTCACATCCCTCCGCATGTTTCATAGCATACCCGAAAGCTACCTTTATAACTAGCTAGTTACGGAGTAGCGTTTGGCAACCCCTGAGAGTGCTATTACACGTGTAGGAAACCATGCTGATCTCAGGTCTAAGGATTATACATCATCATTACTTGAGACCAACTAATGACACAAAGATTCAAAACAATCTCAATAGTGTCTCAATGATGGGTCTATCCAACACCATATTCTCTAACATGTGTTCACATTATTGATTCGATATCTCCATATCTATGACCGGTGAAACCAGGTCATCAATCAATACATGTGCTAGTCACATAGTCACTGGTGTTCCAACCAGTGATCTTCCGACCAGGGATACATTTAGAATGACATCATATAAGTTAAAGAGTTCCACCAACAAGTCACGTACTTATTGATATATAACAAATGATTCATTCAAGGAACATGATAACATATTATCAAAATCATGAACATAATGAAATATCATCATCTCTATGATTGCCTCTAGGGCATATTTCCAAAAGTCTCCCACTTGCACTAGAGTCAATCATTTAAGTATCTAATACCGATAGCTCTTGTGTGCGCCTCATGCTTAGGCTGTGGAAGAGGCTTAGTCAACGGATCAGCAACATTTGAATCCGTATGAACTTTGCATATCTTAACATCTCCTCTATCGACCAGTTCGCGAAGGAGATGGTAACGCCTGAGTATGTGTTTGGACTTCTGATGGGATCTCGGCTCCTTAGCCTGCGCAATGGCTCCATTATTGTCACAATAGAGATCCAATTGGCATAAGGCACTCGGAACTACACCCAACTCTGTAAGGAAATTTCTTATCCAAACACCTTCTTTTGCAGCTTCGGAAGCTGCAATGTACTCAGCCTCCATCGTAGAATCAGCAACCGTTTCTTGCTTGGAACTTTTCCAGCTCACTACTTATCCATTCAAAATGAATACAAAACCAGATTGCGAACGATAATCATCTTTGTCGGTTTGAAAGCTTGCATCGGTGTAACCCTTTACAACGAGCTCTTCAACACCGCCATAAACTAGGAATACATCCTTAGTCCTTCTTAAGTACTTAAGAATATTTTTCACAGCTGTCCAGTGACATTCACCGGGATCAGCCTGTTATCTGCTCGTAACACTTAGAGCATATGATACACCTGGTCGTGTACAAACCATAGCATACATAATAGATTCAATGGCCGAAGCATATTGTAACAGCCCAAAATCCCTAAGTTGGATTAGTTAAGCATCTAATGTGCATTAGTGAAATTTTGGACTTTTTAAAACTTTTTGTGTAACCCACATGTTGATAATCATGTGATAATTGAAGACTAGTATTTAAAACCTAGTAATTCAATACATCGTCTCCCATTCAAAAGCTCAATTTGTAGTCAGAGAAAAACTAAAATGATTTCAATTGTGGGACTATTTTATTTGGATTCTATATTATCTGATATGCTTGTTTGGATTTTTGTTGAATTTTTGGTGGTTAATTGGTTACCTAATTATTTTGCTTGCTCAATTTTGAAATTGAATTTAAAACGCAAACTTAATAGATAAATAAAACAAATGGACGTAAAAATGGCTAATTAGAAATCTAAACTCAGCATAATGATTCTAAATACATATTGAGGAAATAATTAAAATATGTTTTGTAATTTTCTCACATCAAGTAATAATAATAAATATTAAACCGAAGGTCTGAAAGACTGTAATTAAAATTTATTATGTTGATTTCTTGATTCGCATGCATCACAAAAATCATATCATTATGCATATATTAGTATCGTCATTTTTCTCTTTCGGATTGACCAACCGCAGGCGAAACGCCTGTGTTTTCCTATCTTTTCTGGTCATCTTTTCCATTTGTCGTCCATACTAACTAGTTTCGCTTCTCTCCTTCAAATCTCGTCTAAAAAACCCAAAACCAAGCCACGCATGTCATACCACCGCGATCATCATCGCGCGGCCAACCCGATTCTATAAATTGTTTTCGCATGCAAGGCAGTTTGAGCGAATTCGCAAAATCGAGAAAAGAATTAGCAGTTGAAATACCCGCGTGTCCATTCTTTATTTTTCCAACTTTTCTCCTCGCAATCACCAATAAAAATCAAGAATTTGTCAACACATGTTATACCGTTGCGATCGTCATCACGAGGGCAATCTATTCCTATCTTTAGTTCTCGCATATGAGGTCATCTGAGCAAATCGAAGAAATTAAAGAAGAATTCCAATACTATGTAATCCTGCCATCTAATTTTCCATAAGGGCACTACACGGTATTTTTTTCCCACCCCACTGCCCATGCCCGGCCGAACCATTCACCCCCACTGCCCCTTTCTTTCTACCATCCTCCCCATTTCTTTAATGCAAGTCCAGTAGCTCAAGTCACCTCCCCATCAAAAGTAATACACTGCCGAACCCCCCTCTCCACTTCATCTCTCTCTCCCCACTCAATGCCCTGCCAATTCTTTGTCTTTTTCTAGTAGCACAGCCGAACTACCCATAGCCATTCATCCCCACTGCCTTCTCCCTCACAGGACAAGCATTTTAGTCAAGCAAGAACTCCAAAACAAGTTCATCACTTCTCTCCTTCCAATCTCCCACAAAAACTGAAAATTAGCCTATGCATGTTATACCATGGTGTTCATCATCTCCTAGGCTTTCCATCCATCCAAATAATTTTTGCATGCATAGTCTTTTGAGTGAGTTTGAGAGGAAGGGGAAGAAGCAGTAGTGGTACTGCACAGTTCAGCAATGCGGCTGGGCGGCATGGCGTTGGTGCAGCAGCCGACGCTAGGAGTAAGCATTCCCGGGTGCAGCAAAGACGCGGCTCGGCAGGGGCAGGATGGAAGGTAACGGCTTGGTGGTGCTGGCCGGACTGCAATGCTAGCAGTAGCTCCAGTGCGCTAGTAGCAGGCCGAGTAGGGGCGGGCTGCAGCGCATGCAGCCGGGAGCACCTGCAGCGGCGTGGAGGGGCCGGCCAGCGATGGCATCCGGCCAATGCAGCAGGCGACGGCATCGACTTGGAGGCGTAGCGTCGGCTGCCATGCAGGCGACGGTCGGCAGCAGGCGGCTCCAACGGCAGGAGCTGGCACAGCAGCAGTTCGGCCAGCATTGGTAGTCGCACATGCCGACGGAGCTAGCACAGCGGCATGTAGAGCAGCCGGACTGGAACTGCAGCAGCCAGTGTCGATCCATGCAACTGGGACTGCTGGCTTGCTCTTGTTGCATTTAGCAGTTCGGCCAAGCATATGCTTGTCCGATTGTGATACACTGGATTTTTGCAAAGTGCGATTGCAGATTTATTGTCAATCATCAATTTTACCTTACCCGGTGTTTGTTTACTTAAATCTCCGATGAGACGACTCAGCCAAATTCCCTGACAAGCTGCTGTTGCTGCTGCAATATATTTTGCTTCGCAGGAAGATAAGGCTACTATTTTTTGTTTCTGAGATCCCCAAGTGATCAGACTTTTCCCAAAATAAAATCCCATTCCTGTGGTACTTTTTCGATCATTGATATCCCCTCCCATATCACTATCAGAATAACCAACTATTCTTGGTTCTGGATCATCACTCCTTTCATACCTGCACCCAAAATTCTTTGTTCCACTTACATATCTCAAAATACGTTTTACAGCTGCTAAATGTTCTGTAGTTGGTTCTTCCATGAATCTGCTTACCATGCCAACTGAAAATGCTATATCTGGTCTGGTGTTTACTAAGTACCGAAGACTTCCAACTAAACTCCGATACTCAGTTTGATTCACTGCAATACCTTTTCCCTTCTTACTCAATTTTAAACGATTCTCCATTGGTGTTATGCGGCTATTGCAACTGTTAAACCCGTCAACGCTAATAATTTTTCTAAGATATCCTCTTTGGCACATAGTGATGATCCCAATTTCTTGTTTCACTTCAATACCGAGATAATAGCTTAGTAAGCCAAGATCACTCATATTAAAAGACATCTTCATCTGATTTTTGAATTCAGAAATATCATTGACATTCGACTGCACTGGCTTGGAGCATCGGACGGCAGCAGCACACAGCAGCCTTGCATGCAGGCGGCAGCTGCAGCCGGCGCTAGTAGCTGCTCAGCCGTGCACAGCCGCAATGCATGGCGCGCAGCCACAGCCAAGGCCGGGCGCAGGCACATGAGCGGTCCCATGCGCCGTGTCGTGGCTCGGGTCGGCGGAGCTACGGTAGGCTAGCTGAAGCGCGGCGCGGTGCTGCAGCTCGGCACGCGGGAGCGGCTCGACGGCTTGGACGCAGGCGTGGCGTCATGGCCGAGACCAGGTGTGGCTAATTGGCGGCGTCAAAGGCAGTGGCGGCATATACGGCGGCCAAGGTGACGCGGCCCGGCGGCCACTTGAGGCCGGTGCCGGAGCCGTGCATGTCGTAGTGGTTTGCGCGGCGTATGCATGCGCGCGGCGCGGCCAAAGCCGAGCCGACGGCGTGGCGCATTCGGCACCGAAGGTGCGGTGCATGTGCCGGGACGCGGACGTGACCGAAAAGCCGAGCACGGCGCGGCGGCTTATCGTCGACGACTACGGCGGACGAGCACCGAGAAGACGACGTCAGGTGGTAGTCGCGCCTAGTGCGTGCGGCGGTAAAATCTATATTTAATTGCGTTAATGCATTCGATATTACCTATACATGTGCATAATCATGTTAAGCATACCATTTTATTAGTCATGCATGTTTAGAGATAATTAACAAATTGATGATTTCTTTTAACTATTGCCTAAGTGATCACTCAAATATATTTAACAAATACATGCATAGCACTATGTCTTATCTAGTCAGATATATGTATATAGTTAGTTAAGTGATTTCAATGAGTATTGCGACTGTCAATTACATTAATGAGTCAAGCTAGTAGAGTTAGAAAGCATTTGTCAGTGGATCTCATATCATTAAGTAATTTTCTTAGAGTTTTTAGTTGAGACAAGTTCACTGTAGTGTGCGATATCTTGGAATGAGAATATAAAAGGGAAAGAATATAAGAGGATTTTTTTATTGTATGATCATCGTGATTGTATAGATAGAATACCTAGAGTGGGTGCTTGTGAGTACTGGGTGTCCTGTTAAGGAAAAAAAACACTTTTATTGAGCAAGAATTTTGATTAATCTTCACAAATTCCTAACTAATTGGAATCAACTCCAATTGAACAAAACAAATATCACCTAAATGCATCTAAAATTATTTTATATCTTCTTTATTAATTTCGTAATTTTTGGAGACTCTTGGAATTCTGATGTTTATTCGGTGTTTTCAATTTGTCAGTTCTTGCCATGAGACGACGATGATTCAGAGTGCAATTGAGAAGTTCGTGTGAATGTCCAGAATTCCAGCAAATAAAGGCAAGCGGTTTGATCATAAATGTCCTATTACTTTCAAATCTAATGCTTTGTTTAGAAATTGTATGTATGCATGCTTTTGTGTCAAAGTATTTTTCTCGATTAGAGGTAGCTATTCCTATTGCATTGTTGCCTTTAAATTGTTATCTCCTGCCATAAACATAAGTTATTAATATCGTTGGTGAATTAGATCCGGTGATTTGATTACGCTTTTTATTGTCTTTTCGATGTCATGCTTAGAAATACTTAGCTATTGGTAGTATTGGGCGATCATCGACTTAGTCGATGATCTTGATCACACAAATCTTATAATTACTCCATTATGTCCAGCACCTTGTGCTTTGTTAATTTGTAAATCTAAAACTAAAAATAAAATTATTTTAGACTTGGGCACAATGGTATGTTAGTGTGATTGTTTGGTGTGACATGGAAAGGTGCCCGAGTCAACAAGGACCGAATTACTTGCGCCATTGATCCAAGCACTTTTGCGTGCTAACCACACGAGAGGGATATGGGACCTCTCTTGACTTAGTACTTTGGCGTGTGTTAGCTCCGAGTCGCAGGAGGTGGGTTGTGTGTGTTGTGTGAAAAAGGATCTGTGTTATTGTGTTGGGTGTGCGGTGGTGGAGTTCCGGGTAGGTTCTCCACCTCGAGGGGCATCGCAGTTGCCCAAGGCTGTGCTCGTGAGGGGTAGTTGACCGAGGGTTTCGATGACTCCGACACAACGTATGGGTTTCTATCCATACGGGCGACTCGTAGTTAATACATAATATTGGAAATATCTCGTAGGACTTAGCTGTGCTGGCATACCAAAGGTAGTGTGCTTAATCATGTGCCAAAAAGGCGGTCTGGCGTGTGGGTACATTGGTACACCATTGCAGGGTTAAATCTATTCGAATAGCCTTGTCCTAGGTTATGGACAAGCTTGGTTATTTTCCACAAGAATTAGACTACAACCTTTGATTTAAAACTTGACATGGGTGGTATGAATGGGGAATTCATACTATTGTTGTGGTGGCTATTGGGTTAGCTACTTCCAGGATATCTTGTTATTATTGTTACTTGTATATCACGGTTTTTATCAAATAAAATTAGATTGTAAAATTGCTTTCAATCTATTACATTATTGCAAATGAAAACTTGCTTTATGCTGAAAATGAGTCTAGAGCCTGCTCCACTTAAATAAGCTTGCATGTAGCTATTTATATAGGCCTGTTACTCTACACATAAGTCTTATGGAGTACAATTTTTGTACTCATTTGCTTTGCTTAACTATTTGTTGCAGAGGAGGAAGGTGAGCCCCTAGGGCCTCACTTTTGTGAGATGTGCTGCGGGTTTGATGACTAGCTTGGCGGTCCGGTTAGTTGCCTTGTGGGTAAAGGCACACTAATTGACTCTTTTGTTTATCGCCATCTTATGGCATTTTGCCTCCGCTGTCTAATTAATTATTTGTATGTCTTTTGGCCGGTCTGCCTCCCTTTTGTAATAACTCTTCTATGTATGTCTTTTGAATTGTTAAGCGTTGCTTTGGTTCTATGTCTTGAATGGGATTGATGCATGAATTTTGTAAAGGGTGTGTATACTGCATTTCTGGGAAGTATACATATCTCGAAGACACGGGTTATTTTATTTGTGATGCTAGGATCAATTGGTGACTAAGCATTACAAGCTTTATAAACCGGGGTCCTCACACATATGGAATACTATTCATATGGTCTCGCTCATCAGTGGTCGAAGGACACTGATTCTTGCTAAAATTTATGCCATGTGACATAGGCAAGAACCCTTTCTTGGCATCATGCATGTTGAACCTATTCAACACCTTGTCAATGTAAGTACTTTGGCTTAATTCAATTAGCCTTCTTGATCTATCTCTATAGATCTTTATTCCCAAGATATAAGTTGCTTCTCCTAGGTCTTTCATAGAAAAACTATTTTTCAATGATACCTTAACAGATTCTAGCATAGAAATGTCATTCCCAATCAATAATATGTCATCCACATATAAGATTAGAATCACAAGTGCGCTCCCACTAACCTTCATGTAAACACAAGGTTCTTCTTTGTTTTTAACGAAACCAAACCTTTTGATTTTGTCATCAAAACACAGATTCCAACTCCGAGATGCTTGCTTCAACCCATAAATGGATTTCTGAAGTTTGCAAACTTTACTAGCATTCTTTGGATCGACAAATCTTCAGGTTGTGTCATGTACACATCCCCACTTAGGTTTCCATTAAGGAAAGCCATTTTGACATCCATTTGCCATATCTCATAATCGAAATATGCAGCAATAGCTAGAATGATCAGAATAGATTTAAGCATCGCTACTGGTGAGAAAGTCTCATCGTAGTCAACTCCTTGAACTTGTCGAAACTCCTTTGCGACAAGTCGAGCCTTATGAATGTGAACATTTTCATCCATATCAATCTTTTTCTTATAGATCCATTTGCACTCAATGGTTTTAACACCATCAAGAGGCTCGACCAGGTTCCAAACCTGATTGACACTCATGGAGTCTATCTCGGACTTCATGGCTCCAAGCCATTTCTCAGAGTCTGGGTCCATCATCGCTTCCTTATAAGTGTTAGGCTCACCATTATTCACCAATAATACATCATGCCCATACCTTATAGGCAATTGACGTGGCTTTTTAGATCTATGTGGGGTTGATGTCTCTTCTACAGGTTCAACAACACTTTGTTCGTCCTGTAGAGGTTTAGTAGGAGTTGAAACACTTTCAGATGTTTCTCGAACTTCTTCGAGTTGCATCTTTCTCCTACTGACTCCTTTTGAAAGAAACTCTTTCTCCAAAAAGATACTATTTCGGGCAACAAACACTTTGCCCTCCTCTTGATTGTAGAAATAATATCCTTTGGTTTCCCTAGGATATCCTATGAAGAAGCATTTATCCGACTTGGGTGTGAGTTTGTCAGACGTCAAACGTTTAACATAGACATCACAACCCCAAATCTTTAGAAAAGACAAACTAGGACTCTTCCCAATCCATATCTCATATGGTGTCTTATCTACTGATTTAGATGGTACCTTGTTTAAAGTGAAAGCGGTAGTTTCTAGAGCATAACCCCAAAAATACAATGGCAGATCCGATTGGCTCATCATTGACTGAACCATGTCCAACAAGGTCCGATTACGCCGCTCGGACACTCCATTCCACTGTGGAGTACCCGGTGGTGTAAGCTATGGAACAATTCCACATTTTTTCAAATGATCACCAAACTCATGGCTCAAAAACTCTCCTCCACGATCAGATCGCAAGGACTTAATTGTCTTGCCAAGTTGATTCTGTAGCTCATTCTGGAACTCCTTGAACTTTTCAAAGGATTCCAACTTGTGCCTCATTAAATAGATATATCCATATCTACTAAAGTCATTAGTAAAAGTAATGAAGTACTGAAAACCACCTCTAGCTGTCGTGCTCTTTGGTCCACACACATCAGTATGTATGAGTGCCAACAAGTCGGACGCCCTTTCATTCCGACCAGTGAAAGGTGTCTTGGTCATCTTTCCAATCAGGCAAGATTCGTACGTTTCAAATGATTCCAAATCAAATGAGTTTAGAATTCCATCACTATGGAGCCTTTTCATGTGTTTTTCACTGATGTGACCCAAACGACAATGCCAAATGAATGTGGAATTCGTATCATTAGGCCGAAGCCCTTTTGCATTAATATTATAGATGGGTGCAACATCAAGATTCAAAATAAACAACCCGTTCAAAACGGGAGCATAGCCATAACACATTTCATTCAAATATATAGAACAACCATTGTTCTCTATAATGAACTTATAACCTTCTGCCATCAAACATGATGCAGAGATGATATTTCTACTTATGGCTGGAACGTAATAACAATTATTTAGTTCCATAATGAATCCTGAAGGTAACAGCAATGGCAAAGTCCCGACGGCTAATGCAACAATTCTTGCTTTATTCCCGACGCGACGATCCATCTCACCCCTTGTTAATATCTTACTCCTTGTTAGACTCTGAATTGAATTGCAAATATGAGCAACCGATCTGGTATCAAATACCCACGAGTTAACATAAGAATCAACAAGAAAAACATCTATAACATTAATACCTAAAGTGGAAGTTTTAGTCCCACCATTCCTTTTCAGATCAGCCAGGCATTTCTTGCAGTTCCTCTTGAACATGTTCCTTTTTATCTTGCCTAAGAACAATTCTCAGGTTGTGGGACCAATCCGCAAAATTTGTTCCATTCAGTTTTTCCTTATCGAGAATCGAACGTAAAGCAAAACTGGATGTAGGTACAATAGATGGTGACATGATCTACAACAGAAATATGCAACACTAAGACATATGTTCAAGAAAAGTAACTTTTATTAAACAATTTAATGAAGATACTCCCACTGAATACCATATCCCTCTTATGACATTTAGTGATTCAAGACCCACAAACAGTTAATCTACTAGTGAGCTTTGGCATCATAGCTAGAAGATTAGTGAATATGGTAAGCAACCCTTTGCTAATCATATCTCTATATGACTCTTGTTGTTGGGCAGAATCTCTATGCTTCGGCACCCAACCTTATGCCCCAAGGTCCATAACCGTTATGATGACCTTGTCAAGTTAAACTAACGCTTGCGTGTAAGTGTCCGACACAAACCCATCTAGTGAAGAAGTATTAATGGCACTCTGCTTTGGCAAGACCTACCATTAAACTACATTACTTTGGATGGTGCAACTAATTGGGAGGGCAACAATTTACCTTAATATTACCTGAGGGAAAATTACTTCTACCATGTTAAAAGTATTTTCAAGCAATTAAAGCATGCATAGAAATAAATGAACATGAATATAAGGGCAATCACAGACAATCAAATTGCATTGTGATATAGTATGACCCTTCCTCATTGTGATCTCCATCGCTGAGCTTCCTATTCAACATGCCTCCAGGTGGCCAATTCCTCCAAGTACTCCCACTAAGCCATTACTCCTAACAGCACTAGTGATAAATTACAAGGAGTGAATTTAGCACCACAAGTCGATACGCAGGCCGTTATACAAATATAGACAGCCTTGGGCTGTAATAAACATGACACACAGGTCATGAACATTACACACATGCATCCATCTCATACATCATGGGTTATACTATTCACATCAACCTGCAGAAACAAGTTAGGCATGGAATAGCATTCTAACGGGCAACAAGAACACACACTTCAAAAGCGCGATCCGATTACCCAAAGACGGCGGTCCTCGCCGTCGAGGGCAAGATCAAAAATTTTCGAATATGAATCTCATTCATGTAACAACCTTTTTCGCTCGAATAATCACATTAACCATATTCGATTCGATCGATCATTACCTTGATACGACTACACACTGCGGCATACTCCGATGGCGGAACTACGACCGGTAGGAGTATCATGCAATGTGGTCGTGAACAAGCGCAATAAAACATCTGGTACATAATCGATCATAACTCCGATTCGATCAACCACATTGATCTTCGCGTGCTCCAATGGATTTACGATCACTGTCTGCCCCGATGGCGGAAACCGACCGGTAGAGGCAAGTCGTGATACGACCATGCAAGCACGATCACAGAATAATGAATAAACACCCATCTTACCACCAATGCACATGGACGATCATATCGACCACCGCCAAACAGAGATAGATCACATCTATAACTGCCACATATCACAATATGTGTCCAATCCGAATCTAGAACTAGACGGTATGGCTCTGATACCACTGTAAGGATACGCGGCAATGCTACAATAGCACAAACAAAAATTTCGCGCAACCAAGGAACCACCACAAGTAATAGATCACGATATTACCGCTAGACACACCGACTCGTAGTGGAAGTAGAGTCGTTGTAGCGAGTTGATGCAGTCGTAGTCGTACTCACGACGCGTCTCCTCCTTTGAGTAGTCGTACTCGATGCGCGTCTGCTTCTTCGAGTGGTCGTACCCACCACGCGACTTCTTCCCGACTCCGTGATCAACACAAGTCGCGAATCGTCCTAGTGCTGATGCATCGCAACAACACCTCTGAGGTATCCACACGTACAGGGCAGGATCACCACGCATTGGAGTGCTAACTCCAGTAGCGTGGTAAAGAAGGCGTGGCTATTAGGGTTTCAGGAGTTCTTCCAAAGATCATCCTCTTCCTCTTACCCCATGCCACCGCCCCTCTTTATATAGGCATCCATGATGGGTCTCGTACCTGAGACCCATTAGGAACTCGTGGCCTATACGAATTTGGATCACCATCCAAAACAGATCCTTGCCCTTTAAGTGTGCGACCCCACAGATTCATGTGTAATCGGTTATGACTCTGAAACTCTTTTCCGATCACTAGTCGTTAGCGGTACATAGCGAAGACATAACGATTCCCAAAGACACATAGAATTAATCTGACGAACCTTGATGTAATATGATCTATGATCGTCCTCATCACTTACGACCGATTCAGATCTCTATACGACTGTGTTGTAATTGGTCACGACTATTCAGAACTCCTTACGATCGTGTTCTTACCATTCAGTGATTACGTTCGACTGCCTACGACCAAAGATGTATCTCCATATGATCGGTCCGTGAATCGATCGAACTAAGCGACCTACTCATGCATTCTCCCTTTGCCTCACGATGTCTGGTTGAACTCCAGGTGAGATGATGTGTCATCCATGGACTGTTCAATACTTTCTGATCGAGTGTCGGATAACATTATGTGGTCGACACTTCGAACAATAGTGGCATGGTCATGCACTTTCTTTATCCGATCACCACGAGGGGCCCAAAGACATCTCTCCTGTTATGTTAGGAGGGGCAAATCCCATCTCGACCAGTCACATCCCTCCGCATGTTTCATAGCATACCCGAAAGCTACCTTTGTAACTAGCTAGTTACGGAGTAGCGTTTGGCAACCCCTGAGAGTTCTATTACATTTGTAGAAAACCATGCTGATCTCAGGTCTAAGGATTATACATCATCATTACTTGAGACCAACTAATGACACAAAGATTCATAGCAATCTCAATAGTATCTCAATGATGGGTCTATCCACCACCATGTTCTCTAACATGTGTTCACATTATTGATTCGATATCTCCATATCTATGACCAGTGAAACGAGGTCATCAATCAATACATGTGCTAGTCACATAGTCATTGGTGTTCCGACCAGTGATCTCCGACCAGAGATACATTTAGAATGACATCATATATGTTAAAGAGTTCCACCAACAAGTCACATACTTATTGATCTATAACAAATGATTCATTCACGGAACGTGATAACATATTATTAGAATCATGAACATAATGAAATATCATCATCTCTATGATTGCCTCTAGGGCATATTTCCAACAGTCTCCCACTTGCACTAGAGTCAATCATTTAAGTATCTAATACCGATAGTTTTTGTGTGCGCTTCATGCTTAGGCTGTGGAAGAGGCTTAGTCAACGGATCAGCAACATTTGAATCCGTATGAACTTTGCATATCTTAACACCTCCTCTATCGACTAGTTCGCGAAGGAGATGATAACGCCTGAGTATGTGTTTGTACTTCTGGTGGGATCTCAGCTCCTTAGCCTGCGCAATGGCTCCATTATTGTCACAATAGAGATCCAATTGGCATAAGGCACTCGGAACTACACCCAACTCTGTAAGGAAATTTCTTATCCAAACACCTTCTTTGCCGCCTGAAGTCAGAATGTACTCACCGCCGTCAGAGAATCAGAAGAACCGCTGAAACCAGGTCATCAATCAATACATGTGCTAGTCACATAGTCACTGTTGTTCCGACCACTGATCTCCGACCAGAGATACATTTAGAATGACATCATACAAGTTAAAGAGTTCCACCAACAAGTCACGTACTTATTGTTCTATTACAAATGATTCATTCAAGGAACATGATAACATATTATCAAAATCATGAACATAATGAAATATCATCATCTCTATGATTGCCTCTAAGGTATATTTCCAACAAGTCTATCATACCAGGCTCTAGGGGCTTGCTTAAGACCATACAAGGCTTTGAATAGCTTGAAAACATGATGTGGATACTTGGAATTTTCAAAGCCCGGGGGTTGTCTAACATACACTTCCTCCTCTATATAACCATTCAGAAAAGCACTCTTGACATCCATCTGATGCAGCCTAAAACCCTTAGATGCAGCAAATCAAGCAGAATGCGAATGGCTTCTAATCTAGCAACAGGAGCAAATGTTTCATCAAAATCTAAACCCTCAACCTGGCTAAAACCCTGAGCTACCAATCTAGTCTTGTTTCTAACCACAGAACCATCCTCACTTTGTTTATTTTTTAACACCCAACGGGTTCCTATCACATTATGACCACTAGGAGGCTCTACTAGGTTCCAGACCTTGTTCCTCTCAAAATTCTCTAACTCCTCATGCATGGCATTGACCCGGCTAGAATCAGATAAAGCATGTGATATATCGCGGGGTTCGAAGATGCAACAAAAGCAGAATGAGAGTAGAGATTCGGATCATGATACATGGAGCAAGTGACTCGCTAATGAAGCTGACCGATCATCTGATCCGGAGGATGACTCTTCTGGATGTGAAGTGGAGCGCCCGGGGGTGATAGCATTTCTTTGACCTCCGCAGGTACTGCTGATGATGAAGATGCAGTAGGAGCCTCAAATGAGGGTGAAGTAGTCGCAGCAGGTTCTTGTGCTGGAATGGGAGCCTCAACAGCAGTAGGTGGAAGACAAGTATCAGCTTCATCCTCGTCTTCCTCCACAAAGATGCTCTCTGTAACTTGTGAATCACGAGAAACATCGGATCTAGCTCCAGGGCTAGTCTCATCAAAAGTTATATTGCATGTCTCCTGGACAATATTAGTTTCAACATTAAAGACCCGAAAACCCCTCGAATGTGTAGGATAACCCATAAATAAACCATCAGAAGTTCTTGATTCAAATTTATCTAGTTTTCCTGTCTTTAGAATGAAAAACTTGGCTCCAAAAACTCGAAAATGAGAAACAGAAGGTTTTCTACCAAACCGAAGCTCATAATGAGTCTTGCCCAAAGAAGATCTCAAAAAGATACGATTTGCAATATGGCAAGCTGTAGCAATAGTTTCGGCCCAAAAACTCCTCGGTGCTATACTCATCTAGCATCGTCCTAGCCATCTCGACTAGGGTCCTGTTCTTCCTTTCCGCTATGCCATTTTGTTGAGGGACGTGTGGAGAAGAGAATTGATGCTCAACACCACGCTCAGCACAGAAAGAGGCAAACAAGGTATTCTTGAACTCGGTGCCATTGTCACCGCGGATCGCTCTCAGGACACAAGGAAGTTCAAAGACCAAACGAAGAATAAGATCATGATAGTGACAAAAAGCTTCATCCTACGAAGCAAAAAAGAACACCCAAGTATATCTCAAAAAAATCATCAACTATGACCAGGATATACAATTTGCCACCGACTGACCGAACCCAAGAAGGACCAACAGTATCCATATGAAGCAACTGTCTCGGTCCGTCAGTCATGATCATAGTCACTGATGGTTGTGAGGCAGCAACTTGCTTGCGATGCCTGCAGGGCGCACATAAAGCATCCTTGACAGCTTTGAGTTTGGGCAAACCTCTCATGAGATCAAGGTTGCTAACTCGTGTCAGCTGATCAAAACCAATGTGCCCCAACCGTCGGTGCCAAAACCAGAAATCAGAAGAAGATGCAAGCAAACATTTGAGAGTTCCAGCAAGAGATTCAGAAAAATCAGCTCCAAAGATTCTACCAACTCTAGAAATCCCAAAAACGAGCTCACCAGCAGAATCAAGCACACGACAAGTATTTTTCTTAAATCCAGTCTCATAGCCCTCATCAAGAAGCTGTGAGATAGACAGCAGATTGTACCTTAGCTTGTCCACAAGAGCGACGTTTCGTTCACCCTGATCGATCCCGTCCATTCAATCCGCCCTTGTGTATCATCTCCAAAGGTGATGAAATCATCACCCATCGCCCGCGTGAAGGAGGTGAACCATTTTAAATCTCCGGTCATGTGGCGTGAATACCCGGAGTCGACGAACCACGTGTTCTTCCCCCTTCTACGGCGATCCTGAAAATCAAGGCACAGAAGAACGATGTGTCTTAATACTGGGGTTAATTAAACATGACTTGGGAACCCAGTACTGAGACACACGTCTGCAAGTAGTATGCAAAGCAGAAGTGCTATCCTTGATTCTATTTGAAGTTCTATCATGAGCAATGGTCACACGGACATGGGAAACATCCTGTCTTGGAACATGATAATGACGAGTATGAGAAATAAATCCTAGACTAGGTTTATTCTTTTCAAAATGACCATATCTCATGACGGCTCTAGGTTGATGAGATGAATTTCTAACAAACTTTTTTCTATCATTTTCCAACCTACGCCAACAGAACTCAACCAAATGCTCATCCTTCTTGCAATAGATGCAATGGTACTTGGTACCACTAGGAGAAGCACCCTTTGACTTAATAGATGGTTAGGCAAAACCCGCAGATTTAAAAATTATTTTTGCCGATTGGGTTTTGAATTCAACTAAGCCATTTTTCAAGATTTGAACGACATTTGGTTCAGAATTGTCTCGGGCTGAGTTGTATCATAACCCTTGCTTCTTGTAAGGAGTTTTAGACTTGTACATAATCATGTTTAACTATTTCTTACCTTTAGAGAATTTTTCTAATGTGTCCTTAAGGTAAGCATTTTCTTTTTCAAGATTAAGATAAGATTCACAAGTTTTATTTTGAATAGCCCTAGTATGTCTACTCTTATGGAAAGCTACTTCAAGTTTAAGAGCTTCACATGAAGCACAAGTAGCAGAATCAATTCTATCCTTAAGCTTAGCATACTTAGCTCTAACTGCATCTACTATGTTCTCGTTTAATGCAAAAAGAGCAAATGCTAGAATCAACATTACCAGAAGCAACCAAATTGCTAGATTCTAAGCATTTTTTACAAGGAGCATATTTAACTTCAATTAGCTCAGTTCTAGAATTTTCAAGTTGATGCAAAGCGACATCATGAGCAGTTTGCAGTTTAGTAAGTTCAGAATGTAACGCATGGCAGAATGAACATTCGTCATAGTCAAGACTCTTGGAGTTCACAAGTTCGAATTTTAAATTATCAATTTGTGACTCTAAATCCTTGTTCTTAGCCATGGTAAAATCTAAAGCTTCATCTTGACTAATCAGTTGCTCATACATGTTTTCACATCTAGCAAATAGAATGTCATAAGATGGAGGTAATTCATTGATGTCATCGGCGTCGATGGAGTTGGCCATGAAGCACATGCCGGTGAAGTCCTTGGCCTTCCCTTTCTTCTTGTCTTGGAGAATTTTCACCTTGTCATCTTCGCTCCCGAGTCTACATCGCTCATGGATTGCTCTCCAAAAGCGGCAAGGACCCGGTGTGCGGCCTTCATGAGCTTGGCAGCATCATACTTGGGCTTGTTCCCATGAGGCTTCTTCCAAGCAGCCTTCAGCTCCTTGTTGTTGCTCTTTCCTTTTAGCTTGGGGCAATTTGCCCGAATATGATTGAGCTCTCCACACTCATAGCAAGTCACATGGCCGCCTCTCTTTCTGTTTCTCACATTGTTGTAGGCCCTTGTGAACTTTCTGGCTAGAATGGCTAATTCAGCCTCAGGAATACTCTCAAATTCCTCTTCTAGGATTGCAGATAAACAAGCAAGACAAAAACCAGAAGAATATTCAAAAGAACCATCAGAAGCTCTCTTGAGAGGATCTGCCACCAAAGCCATGTTCTCCTTCTTGGGATGATCAACTCTCTTAATCTCATGAGTCTTGAGCTTGCTCTATAGCAACTCCAAAGTGAGAGCAGAAATATTAACATTCTCCTCGATGGCGGTAGCCTTCATCTCCCACTCCTTGGTGTTGATTGCAGCCAAGAGATGGGTGGTATTCTCAGATTGAGAATACTCAATATCAACCACTCTCAGCTGGTTGAGTACTTTGTTGAAGTGATTAAAGACGTCTCGATGCTCTCTCCAGGACGTATCTCGAACTTGTTATACTCTCGCTTAAAGACCGTCTGACGCACCTACTTGATCTGGGATGAACCCTCATGGTAAGTTTCGAGGATGTTTCAGATTTCGTGCGCGGTCTCAAGGTGACAGATTCTATCGTACTCCTGTCTACCAAGTCCGGCATATAAAGGTTCTTTGCCTTATGGTTGTTAGCCAAGAGGGTTGCTGAAGCCGGCGTAGCAACCTCAGGAAAAACGAGCGGAGCTCGAACAACCTCCCATATGGCTTGTCCTTTGCTCTGAAGGTAGACACGTATGCGATTCTTCCAATAGGCATTGTCGAGCCCATCAAAGACATGCGGCTTTGTGGAGTACTTCTCCATCACCAATGTTAAGCGACTGGTTAAGATCAAGATTGAACTAACCGGGCTCTGATACCACTTGTTGGACCGAAACAGCGACTAAGGGGGGTGAATAGGAGCACGATCTCTTTTTCACCAAGATCAGATTTAACACAATTTTTACTCCAATAGCTATGAGAGCTATGAAGATCAATATACAAGCATAGCGGAAGATTTGTATTGAATCCAATCAAAACTCCGAAGTAAAACAACCAAAAACCATAAAAACTCAATCTGCCATAAGATGGGAGGTCTGACCTCTCAGATTGGCGCGTTGACTTTTACATGGGGCGGTCTGACCTCTCAGATGGGTGGTCTGACCTCCAGCCTGATGAACAATAAAATCAGACCGAAAAACGAAGTTACAAATAGGTCTAACTTTTGATCTACAGCTCCAAACTCGATGAGACTTAGAACACACCTTCTCTAGGATGTTAGGAAGCTATTCCAATCAAAGATCATGAAGATCCTTTGCAAAGTTCTGATCTTTTTCCGTTTGAGTGAAGGATGGTTCAAAACCGAGTCAAAATGAAAACTAGATCCAAAAACTTGCTCATGAGTTCCCACATGTCACAGCAAGCAAGATTGGGGGCAAAAACCAAAAGAAAACTTGAGAATCAAAGACGGCCCCAAAATCACAAAATAGAGAGCAAGAACGAAAAGAGACTCATCTCAAGAAAACTTGCATAGATTGATTTGTGATTGTTGCTGGTTTATAGCCACTCCAACATGGAGGACAAAACTCAATAGATGAGCACACAATCAATCTCCTCTTCAAGAATCCTAACCTCTCCACTCCCTAATCTCAAAAATAAAACTAGTGTTTCAAAATAAGCAAAGGATTAAGGAGGTGCACAGCACCCTCCCATATTTATAGTGGAGGCTAACCTTCTAGAAGAGTTCCTATTGGGCACCCGTTAAGCCCCCACACAAACGGATTTAACTCACGCACGTATTTTAAAGCGTCGTCTTAATCTTCTCTTGACCTAAACCGCTTCTCCTTGCGTCATCTTGCGCCGTGGTTTAGACAAAAGCAATCAAGGCGGTATTTTAGTGATATTACCAAAATACCTCTTCTCGATTCTTCTCCAAAGACCTAGTCCAATCTTCATGAAGCAGTTCCATGCTTCGCCACGTGTAGTTTGATCAACGACTCTCATCATGTCGGTAAGTCTCTCCCATCCGGCTCCCACCGAAGCCACCATGGCACTTGTACCGACTCCCACGCTGCTTGATGCTACCCGTCGCATCGAACTTCTCGTTCGGTCATCCTTGTTCATTTTACGCAACGCTCGAACCCAATGACTTCACCTGACACCATTGATCGTTTTGAACCTCAGCTCTCAAGCCTAGTCCCGATCATTCTTGCCGTTGACCGTCGTTGATCTCCAAGCAACCTGCACAACAATAGACAAAGAAATCGATTCTAGGAACAAGTTCTTTGCAACTTGACCCACGTTAGTTAAAACATGCATCATGCAACACATATGCACTGAAACTCATGAACTTGACTCAACAAATGAAAACCGATCAGACCGCCATAAAATGGCCGGTCTAACCGCCCTCTGGCCGGTCTGACCACCGCCCTGGCCGGTCAGACTGCCCAATAGGGACTTAGCCAATTTTTAGCCCCTGAAAACCGAAAGCTCTCTGAAAATTTTAAACGAATAGATCTTTTGATTGGAGACTCCAAAAATTATGAGACCAAGTGCATTAGAATCCCGTCTCTTGCCTACACCCTCCATTTTTTTTGCCCAGACCAAAATCCACTTTTTATATCTAGCTGGTCCGACCGCCGCTAAGGCCACCCGCCACTGGCCTGACCGCTAGGATGGCTGGGCGACGCCATCGGTGGTCTCGCCATCGCCCCGCCTGGCCAAACCGCTTTATGGCTCTCGATGAAATGACACTTTGCTGAAAACACGTGATTCGATAAACCTTTAACGCCATTGCCAATTGTAACATCATCCTGAGATCATAAGCATATCCCCATGGTATCCACACATCTTTTATTTCCTTCTCTTGCCGTGTTGTGATGACGAAGCATGCACGAGATGGTGGGCCCGCTTCGGTTCTAACGAATGAGCTGGGTCCATTCTGCAGTCACTTGTAGATGAAGGCAAGATTGCTGACTTGTCTCTAGTACGATTGCCCGGTTCGGACGTGGTGCCGGAGCCTCAGGAAGAGGAGGCATTCATTTTTGTTGCCTTCTTGGACGCGGGCCTCCGGTTCCCTTGACGTTGAGCTGGTGTCTTGCGCGCTTCGGTTGTACTGGGTGGAGCTTGCACAGCTGATGCCCAATTCCATTTTGAAGCTGGGCATCTTTGAGTGGGTTATGCGATCGGCCGGAGCGACCGGAGAAGGTTGCTTATTCATGTATCTTCACGATGGGCGCTGCCAGCTGAAGAAGTAGAAGGATACATGAGAAACACTCAACATTGGGAGCGTAAACTTTCAGCCGAAGATGCTGCTTTGGTACCTACCCGCGCCTGCGCCCGCAATAGATGGCAAAAGGACTGGACTCGAAGGTGGTTCTACCATAAGCCTTCGTGGGCCGATGGTCATCAATCCTCCGGTGGTCCTATTCAACCTGTCCCCTCGCCAGAGATTCAGTTGACCTCTCGCGAGGAAGCGCTGCTGCAGCTTTTGCTAAGCGTTACGCGAAGGCTCTCCACTCGGGATCTAGTGGAGGAATTTTGTGCGCTTCGGCTATGGTAGCTTGCGCGCGGATGGGACGTGAAGCTTGGAACCACGAGGAGAGGTGTTCTTTCGTTTGATTTGCCCTACGGGGAGGATGGTATGTATTGCTTTTGTATTTGAAATCTCTTTATCATCACTTTACTGAACTTATAATTAGGGTGACGGGCGGTGCTACCTATCGATGAGGCGGCCCGAGCTGCGGAGCAACTCTTGGGGCCCTACACTGGGGAGGAGCACTCAAACAAGGACTTGTGATTCGTGAGCCTCGTCTCAACCGGGCGTATTCAGATCAAGCCTCCCGTTTGGCCGAGCGCCCGATCCTGATGAGGGGAAACGGAAGAGAAGCCGCGTGCCGGAGGAGCTGGATGTTGCAGGGCCTATCGACGCGGTGCCTGTGCAATGTGGCGGGCCCACGGTTCTTGGCAGGACGGGATGCGCAAGGGTGGACTCGCCCTTCTGAGGCCCGAAGGCAGCTGCAACCCTGTGGAGCGGGTTGAACAAGTGTGATCAACGGAGTCTTCCTCTGGACCTCAGGTGAGAACAACGTTGCGCCCCGTTGTGACCTCCAGCGCCCCGGCGAGGGCTACCAGCTCTTTTAAGGTGGCGAGCTTAGCCTCGAGGAGTCGTCGGTTGGGACGCCCTTGCACGTGTACGTGCGGTGTTCAACTGACACACTAGTTGAGGAGCCCCCCGTCACTGCGGGTAGGTTTTGTTTGAAGTACTTTGGTCAGGTTGCTGTTGCGATGCCAATAATATATTATTTTTTATAGCCGCTCGTGACGAAGGAGCCACTGGTGGTGACGCCGGTGCCGGCGGTTCAAAGAATGACTCCGGCAATGGCGGTACTGGGGAACGGTTTGGTGCGGGGGCGTCCAGCGGGCAAGCTGTTCCCATTGCTCCTAGGGCTTCCCCTATGGCTGATGTCGGACCGCTGTGCCTGAATGACATCAAGCTGAGCCCCGGGATAGCTATTGTATGCGAGGAGGTGGCTCGATTCGCCGCCGCTCCGATAATAGAGCGCCTATTCGAGAGAATGTCTCTGCAGGGGATGCTACGCTCGATCGAGGCGAATGCCGCCAAGGCATGTCCCTTTCCTTTTATTTTTTTTATAGTGGGCGCATGTTGTGCAGACTCTAATGCTGTCCCGCGCCCTCGAAGAGAATATTGATCGCAACTATGCGGAGTTCCAAGGGCGGATCAACTCAGAGCACTTGAGGAATGAGTCGCTGCGCTCTGAGCACGGAGGACTAATCGAAAAAAACACCCGGGATACGATGGAATTGATGGAGTCGAGCCGAGGCGCCCGGTGGCAACTCGAAGCGGAAATCGAGGCCGAGAGAGAATTGTCTGAGACGGATTGTCGTGTCTCTTGGGATACGATGGAATTGATGGACAGTAAAGCGACCGAGCTCGGAGCCTTGCCCCCGCCCCGGAGACATACAATTGCTCAGATCGTCCGGACGATTGACCGCCTTCGGCGTGCTGGTGAGATTTGCCTACCTGCTGCGCGGGCCTACAGCGACCATTGCACGAAGGCGGCTTGGACGGCGGCCTTCATGTCACTACAGAAGGCCGTCTATGAGCATGTGGATGCCCTCGGCGCGCGCACTGTGCCTATTGCTTCATCGCCGGTGGTGTCGGCGGATAATCGTGCGGTGCGGAAAGCGAGCAATGGTTTTGCTCAAGCTTGTTGGGTGCCGTACGGGCGTGACGTAGCAATGACCTCCCTTTGCAGGGTGTTGGAGCACAAAACAAAGAAAAAAATAGTGGAGGCTACCGAAGGGGGTGGCGAGCGGGGGGCACCACCGCTGACAAGGTGTGACCCTCCGCCCTATTATAGCTTTTTGAGGCGTAGGTTTTGGTAAGTCTTGTAACTACTTGTCCCGTTGTTGATTTTTTTGTAACCCTCGACTTTTGAATGGAAAGAAATAATTACCGTGCTATCTCATGATTTTCATAGCTTACCTTATTGCTTTGGCTAGGCTGTATCGGTGAGGTTTAGTTGTGCCGCTCGCCGACGTGTACAACCCTCGGAAGGCGAAATTGTGAAAACGACTGTCCCACCCAGCGGTACAAAATATGAACATGCTCTTTTGTCCAAGTGGCCTCTGAAGCTATGCTACGTGGTGTTGTGCACCACAGCGCGAACTGGCAGCGATGGAAATTTGCGAATCCGAAGGGGTCTATGGAGCAGTTTCATCAATTCCAGGAACGTAAGGCTGCCCAGGCACGCGTGCAGATTTGCGCGTGCTGGGAGAAATAAGGTGTCATTTTCGCCTTGAAGACACAGTGTGAGTGAAGCGGAGGAGTTCGGTTGGGAATAGTATTTCACACACCAGTTTCGTGGGGCACTTATGTATGTACTATTGCCGCGTACTTGTATTGTAGTGCTTGAGCTTTTCGTATAGCGTGTAACTTCTACTATTGTTTGGGGAATTTTTCATGGATTATGTAAGATGGTTTGGCTTGTATACCTAAAGGCTGCGTTCCGAGGGGGAGGCGAAGCCTGCGTCGTCCCTCGTCCCTTTTAAAATAGGGCTTCGAAGGAGCCCTTTTACATTCCGCGGAGCGGTTTCGAAGGCTGCGCTCCGAGGGGGAGGCGAAGCCTGCGCCATCCCCCGTACCTTTTAAAATAGGGCCCCGAAGGAGCCCTTTTATCTTTCGCAAAGCGGTTTCGAAGGCTGTGCTCCGAGGGGGAGGCGAAGCCTGCGCCGTCCCCCGTACATTTTAAAATAGGGCTCCGAAGGTGCCCTTTTATATTCCGCGGAGCGGTTTCCAAGGTTGCGCTCTGAGGGGGAGGCGAAGCCTGCGCCGTTTCCCGTACCTTTTAAAATAGTGCTCCGAAGGAGCCCTTTTACATTCGCTAAGCGGTTTTGAAGGCTGCGCTCCAAGGGGAGGCAAAGCATGCGCCGTCCCACGTACCTTTTAAAATCGCGGAGCTGTTTTGAAGGCTACGCTACGAGTGGGAGGCGAAGCCTGCGTCGTCCCCCGTACTTTTTAAAATAGGGCTCCAAAGGAGCCCTTTTACATTCCGCAGAGCGGTTTCGAAGGCTGCGCTACGAGGGGGAGGCGAAGCCTGCGCCATCCCCCGTACCTTTTAAAATATGGCTTCAAAGGAGCTCTTTTACATTCCGCGGAGGCTTCAAGGAGCTTTACAAGGTCAAGGTCGCCCGAGGGGAGGTGAAGCCTGCGCCATCCCCCGTACCTTTTAAAATAGGACTCCGAAGGAGCCCTTTGATATTCAGCGGAGCGGTTTCAAAGGCTTCGCTCCGAGGGGGAGGCGAACCCTGCACCGTCCCACCCCCCCAGCGAGCGGGGTTAGTGTGCACTGGGGCTCGTGGCCACGCGTGGTGGCTTTTTTATACACTTCACCCCAGCGAGGGTTGTTAGTGTGCACCGGTGCTCGTGGCCACGCCGGATTCGCTTTTTATACACTTCACCCCAACGAGGCGGGTTAGTGTGCATCGGGGCTTAGGGCTGCGCGCTATGGCTTTTTATACACTTCACCCATGCGAGGGGGGTTAGTGTGCACCAGGGCTCGGGGCCACGCGCGGTGTCTTTTTTATACACTTCACCCCAGCGAGGGGGGTTAGTGTGCACCGGGGCTTGGGGCCACGCGCGGTGAATTTTTTATACACTTCACCCCAGCGAGGGGGATTAGTGTGCACCGGGGCTCGGAGCCGCGCGCGGTGTCTTGTCTATACACTTTACACCTGCGAGGGTGAGTGTGCACTTGGGCTCTGGGCCGCGCGCGGTGGCTTTCTATACATTTATTTGTACATGACATTACAAGTTTAATACAAACTCCCGTTTCGTGAGTGCGGAGTTATTTTCTGGCTGCAACTGGGTCGTATCCTAGGGGTAGTATTTTCGGATGGTGTTTGCGTTCCACGTATGGTCGAGCTGTTGGTCTTACGGTGTTGCGATATAATACGATCATGCTCTTGTGCTTCTGATGATGATGTAAGGGCCTTCCCCTTGGATTCTAGTTTTCCAATGGTCGTCGTGTTGGCTGCACATTTGAGTACCATATCACCGGGTGCAAGGTTACGGACGCATAATTTTCTGTTGTACACTTTAGCTACCCCTTCAGCATACTTCGTCATCGTTGAGATGGCCTGGACTCGATGTTCTTCCAAGAGGTCCACTAATGTGCTTCGATCTTCCGGGCTTGCACTGTGCGTTGTCCGAAAGGACTTCGCCTGGAATTCGGCTGGAGTCATTGCTTCATCCCCGAATGACAGTTTGAAAGGGGAGAAACCCATGGCTCTTGTACGTGAGGTGTGAATTGCCCACAGAGCTTTCTCGAGCTCCGTCGGCAACAGTCCCTTGGGTAGACATACAAGCCGTTTGGATAGGCCCGATAGTAAGTTACCATTTGCCCTCTCGACTGCTCCATTTGACTCGGGGTGACCAACCGATGCGAAACATAATGTGATGCCAATATTTTCACAAAACGCTCAGAATGCCTCGGAGTCGAATTGGGTACCATTGTCAGTGATGATATCGCGGGGTATGCCATAGTCACATACAATATTTTTCCATACGAAGCACTGCGCCGCTGCCGCCGTTATTTTTTCAACTGGCTCGGCCTCCACCCATCTAGAGAAGTACTCGATAGCGACGAAGCCGAAGCGAAGGCTGCTCTTGGCCGTTGGGAATGGCCCGATAATGTCGAGTCCCCATCGGGCGAAGGGCCACACTGGTGCCAACGGTGGCGGTGCCGGTGGCTTTGTTTCTTCTTTGGATTTGCCCATCGGCGCTTTTGGCAATGTCAGCACTAGGTCTTGCGCGTCCCGCGGCGTTGTAGGCCAATAGAAACCCTACCGGAAGGTTTCGGAGACGAGGCCTCGGGGAGCCTGGTGCACCCCGCAGAAGCTTCCATGTATTTCTTTTAGCAAAGATTGGCCTTTCACTTGGGAGATTCATCGCAACAGAGGGGCGCAAACGCCTCCTTTGTACAGCTAGCCGTCCATGATATGGTAGTTGCGCGCTCGGTGCTTTATGCGGTTGGCTTCGGTAGCGTCGTTTGGCTCGTCTCCTTCTAAGTATTTGCGTATGACGTTGTCTATTTGGAGAACCATGCGAACCCGCACGTGGGGCTGCCTGGCAGCCCCTAGTGCTTCCGGGGCAGCCCCTAGTTCTTTTAGGGCAGCCCCCGGTGCTTCCGGCAGCCCCTGGTTCTTTTAGGGCAGCCCCTGGTGCTTCCGGGTTGATGGACGGCTTGAGTACTATGCTGTAGATGACGTCCGAAGGACAACATTCGCCTAAGCTGTCCATTTTGGCCAGTTTATCCGCTGCGTCGTTGTCGGCTCTTGGGATGTTTCGAACGGTGATGCCGTGAAAGTGCTTAGCTTCGGCCCGAACTGCGCCAAGTACCGTGCCATCTCTGGATCCCTGGTTGTAAAAGTCCTATCCAAGTGCCCTGCGACAAGGCGTCAGTCGGTCTTGATGAGTATACGTTTCGCGCCCAACTCCCTTGCCCTTCGCAAGGCAAGAAGCAAGGCCTCGTACTCGGAAGCTTTGTTGGTTGTTGGAAACTCTAGTCGCGTGGTGTAAGAGATCTGGCAACCATTTGGTGCGGTTATGATGACTATAGTGCCTTCCCTAGTCATGCACCATGATCCATCGGTGTATATCACCCAAGGTGCTTGAATTTCGACGTGTGGATGATCTCCGGCCCGGGGCGTCCACTCAGCGACAAAATCGGCTAATGCTTGTGACTTTATTGCGGTGCGTGCGGCAAAGGTATGTCGAAGGGTGCCAGCTCCGCTGCCTACTTGCCTATGTGGTCCGAGGCGTCCCTGTTTCTTAGCATGAGGGCCAGTGGGTACGATGCTGGGATTTATGATGGCATGTGCCAAGAAATAGTGCCGGAGCTTGCGCGGAGCCATTAGTAGGCGTAAGCCAACTTTTCCAACTTGGTGTACCTGGCCCTTGCCCCTTGGAGAGCCTCTCAGACGTAGCACACCGGGTGTTGCACTCCATCTTCTTGAACGAGGACCGCGTTGACGGCAGAGGAAGAGGCCGCAAGGTATAACACGAGGCTCGCGCCTCGGTCCGGGCTTGCTAAGCTTGGTAACTGGGTCAAGTACTATTTTAGTTGGATAAACGCTACTTGGCACTCTTCAATCCATTTGAACGGTTTCGCTCCTCGGAGCGTTATGAAAATAAAGAATGCTCGCTTCGCTGAAAGGGATGTAAAATCGCCGATACCGATAGGCGCATGTTAGCTTCAGACTCGCAAGTAGTTCGGCGTGGTGCCATCTCTTGTATGGCTTTTATTTTCTCCGGGTTCGCCTCGATACCCCTCTCGGAGATGAGAAAACCAAGAAGCTTTCTTGCCTTGACGCCAAAGTCACACTTGTCTGGGTTGAGCTTGATGCCTTGCAGCCGAAGGTTGCTAATGTTTCTTGCAAGTCTGTAGTGTGCGAAGCTTCGCGCCTGCTTTTGATCACTATATCATCAATATATGCTTCAACATGGCGGCCGAGCTGGTTGGCCAAAATTTTGGTGATGATGCGGATGAATGTGGCACCCGCGTTTTTGAGCCCGAAGGGCATGCGGTTGTAACAGTAGGTGCCGATGGGTATGATGAAAGCTGTTTTGAGTTCATCTTCCTTTGCCATGAATATTTGATGGTAACTAGGGTACGTGTCTAGGAAGCTCATGAGCTCACAACCCGATGTGGCATCCACAAGTTGATTGATGCGGGGCAAGGGGAAATCGTCCTTCGGTGATGCTTTGTTGAGATCAGTGAAGTCGACGCACATCTGCCAACTGCCATTGCTTTTCTGAACAAGGATGGGGCTGGCCAGCCATTCGGAGTGTTTGATCTCTTAGATGACTCCTGCTTTCAGGAGTTTTACGATCTCTTTCTTCACCGCTTCTAAGGACCGAAATGGCAACAGAGGGGGTGAATGGTGCCTTAAAATTAAGAACTCCCTTTATCAGATTTAAAACAAACCTACAAAGCCCTCTCGATATCTCAAGAAGAGTGAAGCAAAATCGAGAACGAAAACAAACTTCAGATCGCTCGCCGTAAATCGAAGTCTGATTCTACCCGGCAAACTAGTTCCGCATCACTGATTCTACCCGTAGTTCCGGTTCAAGTTCGGAAGTTCCGCCAAGTTCCAGAAGTTCCGCACATGAACAATCGGAAGTTCCGATTGTCCCGACCAAGAACAAGCGCTGGTTTTTCCTAAAATCCAAATACTAAATCTTGAATGCTCTTCTCAGTCAAGTTTCACAGACATCATCCTAAACAACATCTTGACCTCATGGAGAAGAATCGCAAACAAAGATTCATTAATCAAAGCAAAACGGATTTCTTGAAGAAGGGCAAGAAAGACCAAAACCACAATAGACAAGATTCTCGATTCTTAGCTCATGAAACTTTGAGGATATATTAGCAATATCAAAACGACTCTAGATATCAAGTTTCATGCTATTTCATAAGACGAATCAAAAGATACATCAAAACCCTAGATATTCAACATGAACAGAGAGGAATAAAGAGAGGCATAAACAAGTAATCAAAACCTCGTAGTTTCATTGATAGAAATCAAGAGATTACAGAGGAAACACAGAGGAATGATTACAAAGATTTTCAGCCATCCTCTCCAACTCAACAAACTCTCAAAAAGCAAAACAAACCCTTTTGCTAAAGCTAACCCTAATTTTCTCTCTCAAAGTCTAACCCTAACACCGTGGGTTCACCTCTATTTATAGCCCTTGGCTAATGGGCCTCCAACCCATTAAGCCCGCTACACCCGAACGGAACCGCCTCCACTTGTGCCGCTTATGAAAAGACCGCTTTCGCCTTTGCGCACCTTCCGAAGCCTCCCAGACGCCTTTGCTGTCCTTGACTCGCAACCACCTCAAGATTCACGCCGCCTTCGACACATCCCGACCGCTCGACCTCAACGCCGCCGCGCTTAGTCCGATCACCTCGTGTCTCGCCACGACTTCGCCTCGATGTCCCGCAACAACACGCATAAAAACACATCACATAGCATTGCACAATATCATAGCATCAATATTTGTACAAGACTCAAACTCATACAAACTCAAAATCACAAACTATCCTTCTCTCGCACAGCTCGACACAATCGAAGTTCCGCGACTTACCATTGCGGAAGTTCCGATTTCTAACGTCCGCACTTGTCGATTATCGGAAGTTCGCGCTACCATTGCGGAACTTCCGATTATCTAACGTCCGCACTCCTGCATTTTCAATTCGATTTTCGCCTCGAGAGAATACTCACGCCAAGATATCGACAAACCGCGACCCCAAAGCGAAGTTCCGATTACTTCAACCAACACAATTCCCGATTAATCGGAAGTTCCTATTTCCAAAGCCAGAGTTCTGACATCTAACTTCCGCTCCATACACAATGTAGTTCCGACACCTCCCTTCAAAGACGTAAACAAGACAAAACCGAGAGACTCAACTCTCAACCTATTCAACAAGTTGTCAAATACTCATCACTCACAATGGAGGATCTCTCACATGGTCTCTCAATCTCCCCCTTGATGAGTATATTGACAATCACCGAAAAAGCATAAGATGAGTTTGAGTTTAAAGTCAACCAAGGTCTAAACAAGTAGTACAGAAGCTCAAGACCATGTTGACACAAGAGAAAGACTTGAGATGAGATGAAAGAGCAATTTTCGCAAAACTCAAGGCTTTTCTCCAGAAGACTTTTTCTCTCCAAAATTCTCCCCCTTTGGCAATAAAATCATCAAGATGTATTAAAGAGAGGAAATGACTATATGATATTCATTTTAAGCATTAGGAGCCATGTAGATTATCCAAAATGACTATTAGAGTATTACACCAAGCCATAACACATAAGAATGCTATCAAGATCATGACAATTGATGTATAGAATAGCTAAGACAGAAAATCCATAATCTGATTAATGATCCAATTCTTTAGCAAGTCAAATAAACCAAGATTGAAGTCTAGCTAAAGGTATCCAAGGATGATACAAGCCATGTCAAATAATCTAAGTTGAACCAAGAAGACTCATATTGAACAGTTTAGAGTGCTACCAGTTGAAGAAGGACTCATTTTATCCAAACTTGGTCTTTTAATGATAAGCAATTTTAGCACATTTTTCTTTTTCTCGAAAGCTCTTATGGTTTTATCTTAGTGAAGCAAGCTCGACTAGGTGCCATCCACAACCGCCTCCTAAGCTTCAACCAAATTTTCAAATCTTAACCATGTGCTAGATCCCAAGCCTTATGCGACCACTCCAAGCAACAGACTTAAGGAGGTGATCTTAGGTCATCCAAGGCTCCCCCTGAGTTCATGCCTAGTGCAATGGCAAGCCGTCTCATGAGAAAGATTTGGTGAGATCAGTTTTTTCGCACAAAAGAGATCATTTTTGCTTTTGAAGTTTTTAGACCAACGATTAAAGATAAGTCAAGTTTCTTAACAAACTGACATAGCTTACTCAAAAGTTCAAAAGAGATTCAAGACTCAACTCAGCCTACTTGACATGGCCAGAATCATAAAAGGATAGCTTCAACCAGACTAGTCTCAAGAGCTATTATGACAAGATTTTAATTCAAGTTTAGCATATTTAATCACCTTAGCATGGCAAAGACTAAACTACACATAAAAAGTCATGATAAATCTAGCGCTTTAGCATAAATCATGGCAAGATGTAAAACAAAGAAAACAGATCATAAGGGATAATAAACAAGGCTCCATATGATTATAATACAATGCAGATGAAATGCACGAAAATCCGATCCCTTCGTAATGAAATGCATCTTTTAATTCAAAGTTGAGTTATGACAAATTTAAGAACCGAATAACCAAGATGAACTCCCCAAACCAAAGGAACAAAAACGAGAATCGATAAGAGAAATGTAAAAGGCATTCTTAGAGCATAGAAAAGATATAGAGAATACTATCGCCGATGTGTTCTTATCTACCCCATATGATTCTAGGACTATCACCGATCAACTCACACACTAAGGAGCAAACATCGTCCCTCGCTACCCAAGGGTGGCCCACCCTTGCTAGAACCTATAAGAAGTGAGTAAGCTCTACTTAGAGAGAGAAGAGACAAATAATAAGCAAGATCCTAGAAGCACAAGATAAGAATTAGCAACAAAGCAACTTGGCAAGAGAACCACTCTAACCTATGCCGAAGGACTTAGACCCAAAACACTCAAAAGAAATGCAACCAGAAAGGAGAAAGCATAAATAAAATATAATACAAGAGTAAAACATAAGCTCCCTCACAACAAATTCAGTAGGACAAACCACCCCAAGCTCTCCTCGCAGAGTAAAACCGAGAGTCGCCCAGAGGCTTGGTGAAGATATCACCAACCGGTGCTCACTCTCCACAAACCGAGCACAATGTCACCCTTCTCTACATGGTCTCAAGAAAGTGATATCTCGATATCAATATGCTTGGTCCGAGAATGTTGCACTCGGGTTCTGGCAATGCAAATCGCAGACGTGTTATCACAAAAGAGTGGAACACACCGATTGCTAACCCAAAGTCCCGCAGGTCGAGACCATCCAAAGCACTTGGCTACAAAGAATCGGTCGCAAAGAACGCACTCGCCTCCGCAGCGGATCGCGCAACACCGGATCGCTTCCTTGACGACCAGAGACAAGAGAAGTGCCAATGAATTGGCAAGTGCCGAGGTGCTCTTCCTATCTATCCTACACCAAATAAATCAGACGGAGAAGGCTCTAAGAGATAGACAAGAAGAGGAAGAGTACCAGATACCATAGTCAATGGTAGCTCAAGGTACCGAAGATGCGCTTCACCGCCGACGATGAGATACGCGAGGAGAAGCTCAAACCGAGCACAAAGACACACAGAGAAGTGTATGTCCGGTCTCGAGGCCGTGAGGTACAAGAGAGAGCCAATCATGCTCCCAAACTCCTTTTGGTCAATGTGTTCGCCTTCATCCGGATCAAGAGCACCAGAGATGCCATCGAGTTGATATCGCTTTCCATCATTCATGTCAAGCGCTCAGAGGTCTCGAGTGTACTTGCCTTGGTGAAGAAAAGTACCTTCCCGAGTCTGCTTGATTTGGAAGCCAAGGAAGAAGCTCAACTCGCCCATCATGCTCATCTCAAATTCCGAGCTCATAACATCGTAAAACCGAGACACGAGAGTATGTGAGGAGCCGCTAAAGATGATGTCGCCCACATAGATCCGACGAGCAAAAGATCGCTGCAAGACGGCGATGAACAAGGTCTTGTCTATTTTACCCATTTCAAAACCATGACTCAGCAGATAGGACTTAAGCCTTTCATACCAAGCTCGGGAGCCTCGCTTGAGTCCATACAAAGCTTTGGAAAGCTCAGACATGGTTAGGTATTTGGGGTTCTCAAACTCGAGGTCAGTCTCGACATAGACTTCTTCCTCAATAAGGCCATTGAGGAAAGCACTCTTGACATCCATCTGTAAAGCTTGAAACCCTTAGAAGCCGCAAAGGCAAGCAGATTCTAATGGCTTCAAGTCTAGCTACAGGGCAAAGGTCTCTTCAAATCTAGACCTCAACTTGGGAGTACCCCGAGCTACCAAATTTAGCCTTGTTTCAATGACTAACCCATCTTCACTTTGCTTGTTCTTGAACACCCATTTGGTCCCAATGATATTGTGACCTTGAGGGGCTCAACAAGGACCGACCTTGTTTCTTTCAAAGTTTTCCAACTCCTCATGCATGGCGCTTATCCAAGACTCGCGATAGAGCATGACAAACGCCTTTGGGCTCAAATGAGGCAACAAAGGCGTAATGGAGACAGTAAGAGAGACAAACCGCTTTTGAACGTGTGACACGCCAAAGAGGTCTCCAATGATCTCGCTCAAGGATGGTCCTTTGAATGTGTCTAGGAGGTCCAGGTGAGATGAAGAAGTGGCCTCTACCTCATTAGCGATGAGATAGGAACAGAGCCACTAGCTTCGTAAGAGCTGTATGTAAGGGTCGATCTCCTCGAGGTGCAAGTGGAAGAAGGCACTCAAGAGGAGGAGGAAGAACTGATCTGTAGACAACCTCATCTCCGCCTTCCTCATCGCCCACAAAGATGGACTCAGATCGCTTAGAGAACTCGAGATATCGTGCCTAGTCCCTGACCGCCTCATCAAGGTCACCTCACGTGTTTCTACCATTTTGCTAGACTCGCAGCCTGCACTCTATAGGCACGAGAAGAAGTCGAGTAACCTGTAAAGATCCCATCACAAGATCGTGACTCAACTTATCTAGGTTCCTGCACTTCGTAATAAAACACTTGCAACCAAACACACGAAAATGCGAGACGCTGGTTTTCGCCATATCTCAACTCATAAGAAGTGCGATGCAAGAGTGCCCAAGAAAGACTCATAGAAACATGACAAGCAAGAGCAATTGCCTCACCAAAACTTCCTAGGTGTAGAGTACTCATCAAGCATCGCCCCGCCATCTCGACTAAGGTACGGCTTCTTCCTCTCCACAACGCCATTCTCTGGGGGACGATGGAGACGAGAACCGTGCTCTACACTGCCTCACCACAGAAACTCTCAAAGTAGGAATTTTGAACTCGTGCCATTATCACCGCGAATTGCTCGTAATGCACCGGGAGCTCAACAGAAAGCCTACTAAAAGACCACGAAAAGAGTAAACGCCTCATCCTTCGAGGCTAAGAAAACACCCAAGAGTACCTCGAGAAGTCATCGACCACAACAAGAATATACCACTTCCTCCCGCCGATCAAGACTCGAGCCGACCAATCAGATCCATATGGAGCAGCTTGTCCCGTGCATCACCATTGTCACCGTGGATCGAGAGTGAGAAGCGGCAACCATCTTGCCGCGTTTAAGATGGAGAGCAAACTAGATCCTTGACCATCTTGAGTTTTGGCAAACCACGAATGAGATCGTGGCCGCTAACTCGTGTCAAATGATCAAAGCCTATATGACCTAGTCTCCTATGCCGTAAGGTCAAATCACGGATTCGTATAATTAAACACCGAGAGGATCACCGTAAGACTCGTAAAAATCAGCACGAAAGATCCTCCCATATCGAGAAATCCCGCAAACTAGGCTACCCAAGAATCAAGAATTTTGCAATTGTTTTTCTTAAAGCTCACCTCAGAATCGCTATCCAGAAGTCGAGAGACCGAAAGCGATTATACCGCAGCCTTACTTACTAAGGCAACATCTTTCAAAATAAAAGAATCATTAATGCTCACAAGACTTTTAGCGATGACGCGCCTAAATGAAGCATCTCCAAGGTGATCGCCTCATCACCTCGAGCACGGCTAGGAAGAAAACCAACGAGAGTCTCCTGGCCATATGACGAGAACACCCGAGTCTACAATCCGCACCTTTCCTTCCCAAATTTCGCGAACCCGAGTCAAACAGAGAGTAAAGTCTCAAGATCGGGTGAATCAACAAAGGATTTTGGCACCCAATACCGAGTAACACGCCGAATGTATGAAGTAGTCAAGCAAGACCGACTCTATCTACCCTACGCCTCGCCACTCAACAAGTCGTAAGGTCTGTGTGCAGACTGGTCGTTGTCAATCCGATCGCTATGGAAGAGCGAGTCGAATTCGCAACATGTCGATCACGCCGCGTAGCCATCTCGAAAGGGAAACCGAGATCTACCTCAAAGCGACGGAAGTCACGACCAAAGGGAGCATGAGGACGAAAATCGTAAAACTCGTAAAAACCAAGTCCTCGATGTCGCCCTAAATCATCACCAGATCAAACCTAGACTCATGTTGGTCTTAGGTGCACTCATGGTCCGGGCTGACCTCGAATGTACCTAAAGACTCAACACGATCTCTACGCGATCTTGGCGCTACCAAGCAATG
The DNA here is from genome assembly GCA_036346395.1 of Hsuehochloa calcarea. Lineage (NCBI taxonomy): Eukaryota > Viridiplantae > Streptophyta > Magnoliopsida > Poales > Poaceae > Hsuehochloa > Hsuehochloa calcarea. The sequence continues at coordinate 15,467,863 of CM070616.1, read as the reverse complement.
ATCAACCAAATGTCCATCCTTCCGATGTAAGGTGCAATGATACTTCGCCTCGAGGGGTCAAGCCGCAGTGGAATCACCTTGTCGCCGAGATCCTTTGAACAAAACCCACGATTTAAAATTTACTTTCTCACCCCGGCTTAGTTTTGATCACACCTGGTGCTATGGTTCTGAGCACGACAGGTGGATGCTTCCTCATATCCTCATGGAAATCATATCCTAGACCCTGATTAAATCTGCAAATCTTAGATTGGTCTAGAATGAGATTGAGCTTCTTCTTGCCTCCTACAAACCTCTCGAGAGTGTTCATAAGATACTGACACTCCCGAAAGAGAGAGGTGCAAGAAGAGCAGGGGGAAGAAGGAACAAAGAGAGGTAAGGGAGCGTAAGAAGAACCAACAAAGAGAGGAAAGATTGGCTTGTGCATGCACAAATTGACTTTGGGGGACAAATTCCATCGCTAGCGATTGGTTCACGCTACAGGCGCCTCTACCAAACCCTTAGACTTCTTCCCAGCACACACAATACAAGCAGATGATTGTGTTTCTAGAAGGTCCTTAGTTAGCTTCACACATTTTTCATCCAAAGCAACCAAATCACATTTTAGTTTATTACATTGATTGCATGGTGAGCTAACAAGGTCCTTAGAAGCATACTGAGCCAGTTTGTTATTGTGATCAATCATTTCTTGAAACTGCTTGGATACAGATTCTAGTTCAGCAGTTAACTTAGGACAGCTTTAAACAAGAAACAATGGGCTCTAGTAGCGCAGCTTGAATTCAAGAATTTTGTGATCCGCCTGCTTTAGGTTCATCTTGAGATTATTACAATTTTCACAAGTCTCAAAGCAGATCAAGCAACATGGTATAAAGACCTCTAAACGAGTTGTCCTTAACCTCACATGAGGTGCAAGCAGTAGCCTCAACAGTAGTAGATGAAGGAGGTGCTACCCTACTCATCTCTAATTCAGCAAGAAGGCTAATGTTCTCCACTTTAATCATGTCTAGTTCAGAGGACACACTATCATGCAAGGTCCTTAGTTTTTCCATGTCATCAAGCAAAGCACAAGATGTGTCACAATCATCACGGAGGGAGCAGATGTAAGTAAGTAAGCTCCCGTGATAGTCTAGCTACTTCCTTCTCCAACTCAACACACTTAGCCCTAGACTTAGCATGAAATCTACCTAGCTTAAGAAAAGCATCATTGTCGGGTCGTAAGTGGACTAACCTCATCGGAGTCGGAGTACACCGCTGTCGCTTAGATCGCCTCGAGGGCCATGAAGCACATGCCGAGAAGTTGCCGCCGCCCTGGGATCTTGATCGCCCTTTCCATCATCGCCACTCCACCCTCCACCTCGCCGGTGTCCAGCCTGCCGAGGGCGGTGAGGACGCGATGGAATGCCTTCTTTGCCTTCCCAAAGTTGCGAACTTCTTCTTGCCTTGGTCAGTGCCGAGGGCTTCGTGTTGCGGTTCTTGTCGATGTAGTCGTTTTGCCCGAACCGCCATAGTCACCTTTGCCCTTCCCGCCTTGGGGCGCTTTGCTCGGATGTGGTTGGGGCCACCACACTCAAGCAAATCACAGACCTCCTCTTTTCCATCCCTCCTCCTCTTGTAAGCATGGGAAAACTTCCGAGCTAGGAGGGCTAGTCGTTCATCCTCAAGTCGCCTAACCGATCATCGCTATGTCACAGAGAGCAGCAAGGGAGAACCCGTATCGACTCGTAAGAAGATCCAGAGGTGGGATCGCTGACTAAAGCCATCGATCGTGACTTCGACCTTCGAGAGACAATGTCAATCTCGTGAGTCTTGAGACGCGAGTAAAGCGATCAAGAGTCGTGGTCGAGAGGTCCGTATATCCTTGATGGTAGTCACTTTCATCTCCCAAACACGAAGATCGAGTGCGTAAAGCATCTGTCGAGCGCTATCCGAGTCGGGTATGTAAGACCGACCGCCGAGGTTGCTCAAAATCTTATGAAACCGCGAAAAGCACTCGCCAAGAGATTCACCAAAAAGCATCTCAAATTTGCTGATTCACGCTTGAACCGGTCTTGTCGAACCGTTTTAACTGGGTGGTGCCTCATGGTATGCATCGAGGGTCACCTGATGTCGTAAGCGTAAGGCAAATGAGAAATGCGATCGAACTCACTTCGCCAAACCTCGAATGATAATGTTCCTAGCCTTAGCATTGGCCTCAACATCGTGCATGTTTCCCACATTGATGTTTTCATCTGCAGAACGGAGAATCTAACCTTCACCTTTCTCCGATGGCATACCCCGAGCCTCGATGTATGTTTCCATTCGCTCTTCCGTAAGGGGTAATCCAGCCATCAAAGACCGGAGGCTTGGTGGAATACTTGTCCGCTGTTATGGCTCAACCGACCGTTAAGATCTATAAGGAAGAGCTAACCGCTCGATACCAATTGAAGGACCGAAATGGCAACAGAGGGGGTGAATGGTGCCTTAAAAATTAAGAACTCCCTTTATCAGATTTAAACAAACCTACAAAGCCCTCTCGATATCTCAAGAAGAGTGAAGCAAAATCGAGAACGAAACAAACTTCAGATCGTTTCGCCGTAAATCGAAGTCTCGATTCTACCCGGCAGTAGTTCCGATCATGTAGTTCCGGTTCAAGGAAGTTCCGCCAATGAGTCTCACTGTGAACAATCTAAGTTCCATTGTCCCGACCAAGAACAGTGCGCCGGTTTTTCCTAAAATCCAAAATACTAAATCTTGAATGCTCTTCTCAGTCAAGTTTCACAGACATCATCCTAAACAACATCTTGACCTCATGGAGAAGAATCGCAAACAAAGATTCATTAATCAAAGCAAAATCGAATTTCTTGAAGAAGGGGCAAGAAAGACCAAAAACCACAATAGACAAGATTCTCAGATTCTTAGCTCATGAAACTTTGAGGATATATTAGCAATATCAAAACATCTCTAGATATCAAGTTTCATGCTATTTCATAAGACGAATCAAAAGATACATCAAAACCCTAGATATTCAAACTGAACAGGAGGAATAAAGAGAGGCATAAACAAGTAATCAAAACCTCGTAGTTTCATTGATAGAAGTCAAGAGATTACAGAGGAAACACAGAGGAATGATTACAAAGATTTTCAGTTCATCCTCTCCAACTAAACAAACTCTCAAAAAGCAAAATAAACCCTTTTGCTAAAGCTAACTCTAATTTTCTCTCTCAAAAAGTCTAACCCTAACACCAGGGGTTCACCTCTATTTATAGCCCTTGGCTAATGGGCCTCCAACCCATTAAGCCCGCTACACCCGAACGGAACCGCCTCCACTTGTGCCGCTTGCTAAAGACCGCTTCGCCTTGCGCACCTTCCGAAGCCTCCCAGACGCCTTGCTGTCCTTGACTCGCAACCACCTCAAGATTCACGCCGCCTTCGACACATCCCGACCGCTTCGACCTCAACGCCGCCGCGCTTAGTCCGATCACCTCGTGTCTCGCCACGACTTCGCCTCGATGTCCCGCAACAACATGCATAAAAACACATCACATAGCATTGCACAATATCATAGCATCAATATTTGTACAAGACTCAAACTCATACAAACTCAAAATCACAAACTTTCCTTCTCTCGCACAGCTCGACACAATCGAAGTTCCGACTTACCATTGCGTGAAGTTCCGATTTCGAACGTCCGCACTTGTCGATTATCTAAGTTCCGCTACCATTGCGGAACTTCCGATTATCTAACGTCCGCACTCCCTGCATTTTCAATTCCGATTTTCGCCTCAGAGGAATACTCACGCCAAGATATCTGACAAACCGCGACCCCAAAGCGAAGTTCCGATTACTTCAACCGAACACAATTCCCAGATTAATCTAAGTTCCTATTTTCAAAGCCAGAGTTCTGACATCTAAACTTCCGCCCATACACAATGTAGTTCCGATTATCCTGCTTCAAAGACAAACAAGACAAAACCGAGAGACACAACTCTCAACCTATTCAACAAGTTGTCAAATACTCATCACTCACAATGGAGGACCTCTCACATGGTCTCTCAGGTGGTGTGTGATCCCTTTCCATGCAGGTCCCAAAAGAGCGGACGCCCATTTCCGCTCGGCCATCCTCGCGACCCTACGGCGGCAACCACGGCACATGCCTGCCCCGCTTCCCCACGGGTATTGTTGCGCTCCGTCTACATGGTAGACAGTTCACCCTCTAGGGTGGTATTCATTGGTGCGTGGCTTGGCCGCTACTCCTGCTACAGTTGGTGCGGTCTCTTTCACGGGAGGCACGCTCGGTTTCGCCACCGGGGTGCTATGGTTAGGGAGTCCCGCCTGCCGAGCGCTATCCTCCTCTGCCCGGGCGTACTCTTCCAAATTGTCGAAGAGATCCGCCACAGAGCGGATGGGCTTGCGAGCCAATCTTTCTGCCATGGGACCTTTCTGAAGCCCGCAAGTCGAGGCATTTATGAAGGGAGTTTAATTGACCCCCTTCACTTGACACTTTACTTTCGCAAGTCTCCTAAAGAAATTGCAAGGGATTCGCCCGGGGCCTGCTTGGTGTCAAAGAGGTTCCCGGCATTTTTGGTTCAGCGTAGTTCCCCTGGAAGTTGTTCTACACTAGGTCCCGTAATTGCTCCCATGCATACACAGAGCGAGGTGGAAAGGTGAAGAACCATGTAAACGCTACTTCTTTCAAGGCCAGGGTGATGCTTTTCGCCTTTGTGGTGTCATCTCCCCCTGCGGCTTCGATAGCCGTTTCATAAACGCGGAGGAACTCCAAGAGTCAGTGGATCCCTCGAAGGGCGTGACTTCTAGCATCTTCAAACCTTGAGGCCAATGGGATGCTTCCACCCTACGCTCAAGGGGGAGTTGGGATCCCCCCGGAATACCGGTGCCGTGCGGTGGTGGGTGACATCCTTTCGACATGTCCAGGGGCTTCGGGCGGCGCGGGCCTGCTGGGGTTAGGCCCCGACCGCTGGAGCTCCAGCATCTCCTGGCAGAGGTCGGTTAATTCCTGCTGGAGTGCCTCATGCACCTCCTGTGTTACGCCTGTCGCCCCCGTTGGCTGGTTTGCCGCGAGCATACCGGGCGACCCTTCGCCCCCGATGATGTCACCACGCACAGAGTTGTCTGTTGCTTCTTCCACGGTGATGGTGGCCGTCGAAGCCGCCACCGCAGTCCTAGTGTGCTTGGCCCTCTGGGTGCCTTGCGACGCTGTCGCTGCCGCGGCTTTGGCCGAAGACCTCTTTAATGGTACTCTTCGAGGTGGTGCCATTACGCTACTTTGGAGTTGGACCTGACTTTTATCGAGACCCCACGGACGGTGCCAACCGTCATAGCAAACAAAAGAGTAGACAGTAAGAGAAAAGGGGACCTCTGTCACTCTTGGGGGAGCCGAAGGATCCTCGGAAAGGGTATCTGTGGATATCATGGGGATATGCTCCAGATCTTAGGATGATGTGACAATTGGCAATGGCATTAACGTTTATCGTTTCACGTGTTTTCGGCAAAGTTACAGTGTTGTCGCCATAATCGGCTCGACCGCCACCGGGCAATGATCGTTCAAGGGCGGTCCAACCGGCCAAAGCGGCGGTCGGACCGGCCAACTTCAAAAATGGTATTTTGAGCTAGGCCAAAAATAGAGGTAGCAGGCAACAGGGGGGATTCTATTGCACTTGGTCTCATAATTTTTGGAGTCTCTAGTCAAAAGTTCTATTGGATTAAAAATTCCAGTAGGTTTCGGTTTTCTAGAGAGGAAATTCGACTAAGTCATAACTGGCGGTCTGACCGGCTGTAACAGCCCAAAAGTTCCATTTCAGTTAAAAATAAAACATCAATAATTTTTGTGGATTTTCTGGAAATTTTAAAAGCTTTTCCCTAAAGTATATTAAGGCTAAAAGAATTTATGTGCAAATCTATTACCAACTAAAAGTTGGAATTATTTTATTTAAGTCCGTAATGCCTCATAGAATTTCGTGAATTTTCTCAAAATTTTTGACTTCATTTACTATTTTCTAAAGCCTATTTGAATTTCTCGAATTAAATCAATTGAAAAAGGTTTAAAATCTTTTGTAACAAGATCGGGTCAAGCCCAAAGACTGCGCTGCCTCGCCAAATTCTCCTCAAGGTAACGCTGGCCGTCCGATCAAATCGGACGACCGACAATCAATCCACTCAACGCCTCTCTCCTCTCTGTCTCTCGACACAGGGGCCCGCCGCATGATGTCTTCTTCCCCGCCCTTCTTCTCCCTCACATACCTGCCGCCTCGCCGCCATTACCGCCGCCGAGCTCTTCACTCCCGTGATTCCTCCCCATTTCTCTCGCCATCACGCGCAATGAAAGCGGCTGCTCCCACCGCTCGCTCCCGCTTTACTCGCTTTAAAACCCCTGAACGCCGCCACCACCGCAGAACGGCCGCCACCTCGCCCACGATCTCCATCTCCGCCTCGCCTCTATATAAAGGGAGCACCAGTGCGCCTCCTCAAGCTTTTGCCCCAACTCCTCGCCTCGCCTCCCCCCGCCGCCTGCAGATTTGGCTTTTTCTCTCTCGCCGCCGAGCCAGGTTCACGCTTCTAGCGCCGCCACGGTGAACCTCCGCCGCCGATCAGCACTCATCGGCCACCAAGATCGCAACTCGTGCGCACTCTCGCACGACTCGAACGTCGCCGAAGCTTCTTCGCCGCTAACGATCGAACCTCGCCGCTTCTTCACATCGCCGACAACCTTCCGACTCGCCTCGCCGCCGCCAGTAGCGCCCTAGAACCAGCCCTCCCTCTATCTATGCGCACCACCGAGCTCGCCGCCCGCTGTCACGGCATCTATTGAACCCGAAGGCCCTCTCCGGCGTCGACGTGGTCACCACCTCGGCGCCACTCACCGCTGCGTGGGTGCAGCCAGTCGGGCCAGCATTGGCAAATAAGAATAGCCAAATAAGCAAATGCTTCCTTCACACATAGCAGGCGCCGAGTCCACCGTGAGTTTGAAGCGCCAGTGGACTCACCCATGACTGTCGGGTCCACATGTCACTCTCTAGTGAATAAAGGTCACTGACGATGCTTATGCAATAAATGGAATTTTCTTTAGAAATTTAATTCGGGAAATTCGTAAATTCGATTTTAGGATTTAATTTAGGTTTTAACTTCCGTGAGCTCGTATTTCTTCATACAAACTCCGATTTAGGTGATTCAAATTTCTAAATTTGTATAAAATCAAGATCTAGCTAACTAAACCAAAATTATTTAATTTGGAGTTAATTTGAATTTTCATTTGAATTTATTTGTGTTTATTTGAATTCGCTTGAATTTGGAATATTTTCGTATAGATTTTGACGACCAAGAGCTTGACCTATTGAAGAAGTAGAATACCAGTGAATTTGAACAAGGCAAGTTACACCATTGAACATTTTGCCCCTAATATTTAAAATTATTTAATTCTGCTTTTAAATTATTATTGCATGCATAATTGTATTTAATTATTTTAAATTCTGCTTTAAATATTTAATTATTCCAATTCCTTTGTATAGCCAAATTTGATTGTTGTATTATCAATTCCTTGTAACCTTAGTCAAATGAATTTAAAAATAAATAAATGCATAGCAAATGCTTAGACCATGAAATATTTGACTTTGGGAGAATTTAGCCAAAATTTCATAAATTGATAAAAGCCTATGACATTGCTTTGTCATGGTGGACTTTTGCAAATGTCTTTGAAAATTATAAAGATAAAAGAAAATAGGTTTGTACTTGGGCAAAATGGACCGCTGGTGGGTGCAGTTTATGCACGGTTCGTCTGTTAGGACCGAGACCTGTGGTTTTATTGAAAGTTGCCCAAGTAGGTTAAGGATGTGTCTTTGAGCCGCATCTTGCAAAAGCTCCACCAGTATTACCACATGTTCTCAGATGGGCGAACTGTGCTTAATAATTTGTCTTACCTCATTATTGTTTATGCTATTTTTGTTGTGTGGGTGTCGGCTAGATCTGTATTCCCACTTGGCGAAGAGGGGCTTCCAGTGGTTAGCCTAATGGAAGTGAAACCTTAGCGGCATATTGGTATTGAGGTAGTGCATTGAAACGCCTTGTGATAATTGCCACCACACGCCTAAGGAAGCGTGTATTGGCCGACATAACTGCAAATTATCTCGTGTGGGTAAAGTTGTACCACCTCTGCAGAGTGTAAATCTATTCGAATAGCCGTGTCCACTGCTATGGACATGCCGAGCAAAGCCACTCCAAGTTAGATTTGTTTTGGTTTTAAAATAACTTTGGACATGATTTGAGGATGGTTAATCCTTGTGGTAAATTTGGGCTGTAGCCTTGTGATAGGAGGGTATCCTTCACCATGTTTCATTTGGAGGTTATCCACTATAAAATGATAAATTTTAAATCTGATTTTAGTTATGTAATGAAAATGTGCCTTGAAACTTAGTATAACTATTTAAACCAAAATGTCGATTTATGCAAATAAACCCTACAACCTTCCTTTGAATAACTTATGCATGCATTCTAAATTCAGATTGGTGTAATTTGCGAGCACACTTGTAGTGCTCACTCTTGTCAATAGTATTATTCAGAGAAGACTTCTATCCGTATGGTGAGGAGCAGGACGATTAGGCAATGACCTCGCATTTATTGCCTGTGGCGATCGTGTGGCTTATCATTATATTTTGCTTCCGCTAATGTTTTATTTGGCGTCCGCCCCAGCTTGTAATAAACTCTATGCTTATTAATTATACACGCCGGATATGTTTGTGATAACATTTTGTGATCTGTACACCGGAAATCTCGACTAGTGTATGAACACGAGAATTCGGATCCTTCGCTCCCTGGGTTCGACAAAAGTGGTATCGAGCCATATCGATCGTAGGTCGTGACCTAGAAGGAAATCAAACCCTTAAGGATTTATTTTGAAAATTAAAAATAACTTGGTCCTCTAGAGTCATTCCTCAACTTTTCTCTTGAAAAATTATTTACTAACTCATCTCCTTTTCAAAAATTGTAGATGGCTGAAGTTCCGAATGCCATTTCACATGGAGTCTTTGCTGGTCATTGGGCCGCCATTCTCTGGAAGATGATGCAAAGACTTGGACTTTGAAGAAAGTCCGACGATCAAGGATACAAGTATAAGGTGGGAAATCAGAACGGTGGAGAGTAGAGGTGATCCTCTACTCCAATCTATCGCCAACACGCACTTCCACGTCTTCGATGCCCCAATGCGACGAGACACCTTCGCCGAAGGCATCCAGGATGCAGCCAGGGAAGCAACCCGCAGACTTCGCTATATCTACGATCACCGCCTCAACGGCACTGGGTTCCACTATTACCCAATGCACATCCCAACCCGGCATGACAGTGCTTTTCGCTCAACTAGAGATGAAACTGTCCCGATCTCACTCATCGTGGATCCGCCAGAGCCATGGATTATGCCTACGGAATACACTAGATGAGTGCTCTCCTACAAGTGAAATTACAAGATGCAGAAGAAAAGTTGAAGACTGCAGAAAAAGAACTGGCCTCCTACAAGGAAGGCAAGGCTAGTTCTAGTGAGCCAGATTATACCCCAATAACACCATAGATTTGACCTTAAATTTTTTTTTTCTTTAGTTGCGAATTATGAGCTACCAAACCTTTGTAGTAGCCATAATGAATTAATAAAATAAAAATAAATTATTTTGCCGAAATGTTCTTGCCTTGTGTTTGTTGAATTTGGGCTATTTTTGAAGGACCGAAATGGCAACAGAGGGGGGGGTGAATGGTGCAATAAAAATTAAGAACTCCCCTTTACTGTATTTAAAACAAATCTACAAAGCCCTCTGGATCTCTTAAGAAAAGTGAAGCAAAATCAGAGAATTAAAACAACCTTCAGACTGTTCTGTCAGAAATCGGAAGGTTCGATTCTACCCGGCGGTAGTTCCGCACTCCAGAGTTCCGGATCTCGCGGAAGTTCACGTGGACAATCGGAAGTTCCGATTGTCCCGATCAAGAACAAATTCGCTCGGTTTTTCCTAAAAATCCAAACGACTAAATCTTGAATGCTCTTCTCAGGTCAAGTTTCACAGGACATCATCCTAAACACCATCTTGACCTTATGGAGAAGAATCGCAAACAAAGATTCAATAATCAAGTCAAAAACGGATTTCTTGAAGAAGGGGCAAGAAAGACCAAAACCCGAAATACACACTATTCTCTGATTCCTAGTTCATGAAACTTTGAGGATACATTAGCAATATCAAAACGAATCTAGATATCAAGTTTCATGCTATTTCATAAGACGAATCAAAAGATATGTCAAAACCCTAGATATTCAACATGAAACAGAAAGAGAGAGAGTTGCAAAATCAAGTAATCGAAACCTCAGATTTCATTGGATTGAAATATGGATTACAGAGGTAACACAAAGAGGAATGATTACAATAGGTTTCAGTTCATCAACTCCACAAACTCAAAAAGCAAAACACACCCTTTTGGTGAAGCTAACCCTAATTTTCTCTCCAAAAATCTAACCCTAACTCCAGGGTTCTCCCCTATTTATAGCCTTTGCTAATGGGCCTCCAACCCATTAAGCCCGCTACACCCGAACGGAACCGCCTCCACTTTTGCCGCTTTGCGAAAAGACCCTTTCGCCTTTGCGCACCTTCCGAAGCCTCCGTACACCTTGTTGTGCACGACTCGCAACCGCTTCAAGATTCACGCCGCCTTCGACACATCCCGACCGCTCGACCTCAACGCCTCCTGCGCTTAGTCCGTCCACGTGTCTCGCCACGACTCCATCTTGATGCCCCGCACCAAAACAGCATAAAAACACATCACATAGCATTGCACAATATCATAGCATCAATATTTGTATAAGACTCAAACTCATACAAAATCAAAATCACAATTTAACCTTCTCTGCACAGTTCTGGACACAATCGGAAGTTCCGCACTTACCACAATGAAGTTCCGATTTCTAACATCCGCACTTGTCGAATTATCGGAAGTTCCGTGCTTACCATCGCGAACTTCCGATCTTCGAACATCCGACGCCTAAAAATTCTATTCCGATTTTCGCCTGAGGAATCTCAATACCAGATATCGGACACTCCGCTACCCCATGTGCGGAAGTTCCGATTTTCTTCACCAAACCAAAACCGTAAATCGGAAGTTCCTTTTTCAACACCGTAGTTCTGATTAATCGGAACTTCCGCCCCATACACGTAGTTCCGATTTCCGACTCAAATTTTAAAATACCCAAACCAAAACCTCAACTCTCAATCTAATCAACACACTTGTCAAATACTCATCACTCAGAGGAGGACCTCTCACATGGTCTCTCAATCTCCCCTTGATGAGTATATTGACAATTACCAAAAAGCATAAGATGAGTTTGAGATTACAACAACCAAGGTCTAAACAAGAGTAACTAAGCACAAGACCAAGTTGACACAAAGAAAAAGACTTGAGATGAGATGAAAGAGCAATTTTCGCAATTTTCGCACAAAACTCAAGGCTTTTCTTCAGAAGGCTTTTTCTCACAATCATTCTCCCCCTTTGGCAATAAAATCATCAATATGTAGAAAAGGGAGGAAAAGACTATATGATGTTCATTTTAAGCATTAGGAGCCATGTAGATTATCCAAATGACTATTAGAGTATTACACCAAGCCATAACACGTAAGAATGCTATCAAGATCATGACAATCGATGTATAGAAGAGCTAAGATGTAAGGTCCATAATCGATTAATGATCCAATTCTTTAGCAGTCAAATAAGTCAAGATTGAAGTCTAGCTACAGATATCCAAAGATGATACAAGCCATGTCAAATAATCTAAGTTGAACCAAGAAGACTCATACTGAACAGTTTAGAGTGCTACCAGTTGAAGAGGGACTCATTTTATCCAGAACTTGGTCTCTTTGATGATAAGCAATTTTAGCACATTTTTCTTTTTCTGAAGTCTTTTTATGGTTTTATCTCAGTAAAGCAAGCTCTGGACTAGGTGCCATCCACAACTGCCTCCTAAGCTTCAACCAAAAATTTTTTTAACCATGTGCTAGATCCCAAGTCTTATGCGACCACCCAAGCAATGACTTAAGGAGGTGATCTTAGGTCATCCAAGGCTCCCCACAGTTCATGCCTAGTGCAATGGCAAGCCGTCTCATGAGAAAGATTTGGTGAGATCGGTTTTTCGCACAAAAGAGATCATTTTTGCTTTTGAAGTTTTTAGACCAGTGATTAGAGATAAGTCATGTTTCTTAACAAAATGACATAGCTTACTCAAAAGTTCAAAAGAGATTCAGGACTCAACTCAGCCTACTTGACATGGCAAAAATCATAAAAGGATAGTTTCAACCAGACTAGTCTCAAGAGCTATCATGACAAGATTTTAATTCAAGTTTAGCATTTTAAATACCTTAGCATGGCAAAGACTAAACTACACATAAAAAGTCATGATAGATCTAGCAAAGGTAGCATAAATCATGGCAAGATGTAAAATAGTGAAAACAGATCATAAGGGATAATAAACAAGGCTCCATTTGATTATCATGCAATGCTTGATGAAATACACAAAAATCCAGATTCCTTCGAATGAGATGCATCTTTTAATTCAGGTTGAGATATGACACAATTAAGAATATGGAATTACCAAGAATAACTCCCCAACCAAAGGAACAAAAACGAGAATCGATAAGTAAACCGTAAAAGGCAAATTCTTTAGAGCATAGAAAAGATATAGAGAAAACTATCGCCGCATGCATTCTTATCTACCCCATATGATTCTAGAACTATTAGTGATCTACACAAACACTAAGGAGCAAACATCGCCCCTGCTCTACCCAAGGGTGGCCCGACCCTCGCTAGAACCTATAAGAAGTGAGTAAGCTCTACTTAGAGAGGGAAGAGACAACTAATAAGCAAGATCCTAGAAGCACAAGACAAGAAGTAGCAGTCAAAGCAATGTGGCAAGAGAAACACTCTAACCTATGCCGAAGGACTTTGACCCAGATATTAAAAGAAATGAAACCGTAAAGGAGTAAGCGATAATATAATATAATATAATATAATATAATAGTAGGACAACGCCCTCACAAAGAATCCGTAAGGACAAACCACCCCAAGCTCTCCCCGCAGAGCTGAAAACCGAGAGCTGTCCAGAGGCTTAGTGAAGATATCAGCCAACTGGTGCTCACTTTCCACAAACTGGAGCACAATGTCACCCTTCTCTACATGGTCTCTAAGAAAGTGATATCCGTATCAATATGCTTAGTCCGAGAATGTTGCATCGGGTTCTGGCAATGCAAATCGCAGACGTGTTATCACAAAAGAGTGAGACGCAATGATAGATAGCCCGAAATCCTGCAGGTCGAGACCATCCAAAGCACTTGGCTACAAAGAATCGGCCGCAAGAACGCATTCGCCTCTCGCAGCGGGATCACAGAACACCGGATTGCTTCCTCGACGCACCGTGAGATTTGAGAGAAGTGCCAATGAATTGGCAAGTGCCGTGCGTTTTCCTATCTATCCTACACCAAAGAAAGTCTCAGACGGAGAAGGCTCTAAGAGATAGACAAGAAGAGGAAGAGTACCGATGCCATAGTCAATGGTAGCTCAAGGTACCGAAGATGCGCTTCACCGCTCGACGGTGAGATACGCGAGGAGAAGCTCAAACCGAGCACAAAGACACACGTAAAAGTGTATGTCCGGTCTCGAGGTCAGAGGTACAAGAGAGAGCCAATCATGCTCCCAAATCCTTTTGGTCAACAGTTCGCCGCCTTCATCCGATCCGAGAGCACCAGAGATGCCATTGGAGTTGATACCGCTTTCCATCATTCATGTCGAAACGCTCGTGAGGTCTCGAGTGTATTTGCCTTGATGAAGAAAGGTACCTCCCGAGTCTGCTTGATTTGGAAGCCAAGGAAGAAGCTCAACTCGCCCATCATGCTCATTTCAAACTCCAAGCTCATGACATCGGAAAACTGGGAAACGAGAGCATGCGAGGAGCCGCCAAAGATAATGTCATCCACGTAGATCTGGACGAGCAGAAGATCAGTGCAAAGACGGCGGATGAACAAGGTTTTGTCAATTTTACCCATCTCAAAACCATGGCTCAAACAGATAGGACTTAAGCCTTTCATACCAAGCTCGGGAGCTCGCTTGAGTCCATACAAAGCTTTGGAAAGCCTCAGACATGGTTAGGTATTTGGGGTTCTCGAAACTGTGAGGTCAGTTCGACATAGACTTCTTCCTCATTAAGGCCATTGAGGAAGGCACTCTTGACATCCATTCGATAAAGCTTGAAACCCTTAGAAGTCGCAAAGGCAAGCGTGATTCTAATGGCTTCAAGTCTAGCTACAGGGCAAAAGTCTCTTCAAATCTAGACCTCAACTTGAGAGTACCCGAGCTACCAAATTTAGCCTTGTTTCAATGATTAACCCATCTTCACTTTGCTTGTTCTTGAACACCCATTTGGTCCCAATGATATTGTGACCTTGAGGGGGCTCAACAAGGACCGACCTTGTTCCTTTCAAAGTTTTCCAATTCCTCGCATGGCGTTAGTCCATGACTCATCGAAAGAGCATGACAAACGCCTTTAGGCTCAAATGAGGCGACAAATGCGTAATGGAGACAAAAGAGAGATAAGCCGCCTTTGGAACGTGTGACACGCTCAAGATGTCTCCAATGATCCGCTCAAGGATGGTCCTTTGAATGTGTCTTGGAGGTCCAGGTGATATGAAGACGTGGCCTCTACCTCATGATCGATGAGATAGGAACAGAGCCACTAGCTTCGTAAGAAGCGAAGGTAGGGCTGATCTCCTCGAGGTGCGGTGGAAGAAGGCACCTCAAGAGGAGGAGAAGGAACTGGATCGGTAAACAACCTCATCTCCATCCTCCTCATCGTCCACAAAGATGGACTCGATCGCTCTAAGGAACTCGAGATGTCGTGCCTAGTCCCCTGACCGCCTCATCAAGGTCACCTCACGTGTCTCTAACAATTTACTAGACTCAGCCTGCACTCTATAGGCACGAGAAGAAGTCGAGTAACCCGTAAAGATCCCATCACAAGATCGTGACTCGAACTTATCTAGGTTCCTGCACTTGAAATAAAACACTTGCAACCAAACACACGAAAATACGAGACGCTGGTTTTCGCCATATCTCAACTCATAAGAAGTGCGATGCAAGAGTGCCCAAGAAAACTCATTAGAAACATGACAAGCAAAGGCAATTCCCTCACCCAAAACTTCCTAGGTGTAGAGTACTCATCAAGCATCGCCCCGCCATCTCGACTAAGGTACGGTTCTTCCTCTCCACAACGCCATTTTGTTGGGGGACGATGGAGACGAGAACGGTGCTCTACACTGCCTCACCACAAAACTCTCAAAGTAGGAATTCTTGAACTCGGTGCCATTATCGCGTCATTGCTCGTAATGCACCGGGAGCTCAACAGAGCCTACCAAAAGACCACGAAAAAGTAAACGCCTCATCCTTCGAGGCTAAGAAAAACACCCAAGAGTACCTCGAGAAGTCATCGACCACGACAAGTACATACCACTTCCTCCCATCGACCGCACTCAAGCCGGTCCCATCGTGTCCATATGGAGCAGCTTGACTGTGCATCCGCTATAGTCATCAGAATCGAGGATGTGAAGCGGCAACCATTTTGCCGCGTGCGGCAAGGAGCACAAACAAGATCCTTGACCATTTTGAGTTTCGCAAACCATGAATGAGATCGTGGCGCTAACTCGGTCGATGATCAAATCCTATATGACCAAGTCTCCTATGCTAGAAAGTCAAATCACGAGATTCGTATAATTAAACATCGGAGAGGATCACCGTAAGATCCGTAAAATCAGCACGAAAGATCCTCCCATATCGAGAAATCCATAAACTAGACTACCCAAGAATCAAGAATTTTGCAATTGTTTTTCTTAAAGCTTACCTCGAAACCATCATCTAGAAGTCGAGAGACCAAAGCGATTATACCGCAGCCTTACTTACTAAGGCAACATCTTTTAAAATAAAAGAATCATTAATGCTCACAAGACCTTTAGCGATGACGCGCCTAAATGAAGCATCTCCAAGGTGATCGCCTCATCACCGGAGCACGGGCTAGGGAAGAAAACCAACGAGAATCTCCAATATATGGCGAAACAACCGAGTCTACAATCCGCACCTTTCCTTCCCAAACCGGCGACTCGAGTCAAACAGAGAGTAAAGTCTCAAGATCGGGTGAATCAACGAGATTTTGGCACCCAATACCGAGTAACACGGCGAATGATGAAGTAGTCAAGCAAGACTCGACTCTATCTACCCTACGCCTCTCGCCACTCAACAAGTCAAAGATCTCACTGTTAGTCGGATCCGATCGCTATGGAAGAGCGAGTCAAGTGCCAAGAATATGTCGATCTCGCCGCGGTAGCTATCTCGAAGGAAAACGAGATCTACCTCGTGACGGCGGATTAAGACCAAAAGGAGCATGAGGACGAAACTCAGAAAACTCAGAAAAACCAAGTCCTCGATGCTGCCCAAAATCATCAGATGGAACAAACCTAGACCTCGTGTTGGTCTTAGGTGCACTCAAGATCCGGGCTGACCTCGAATGTGCCTAAGAAACTCAACACGGTCTCTACGCGATCTTGGCGCTACCAAGCAATGATCAACTAAATGTCCATCTTTCCGATGAAGGTGCAATGATACTTCGCTTCGAGGGGCGGGCCGCAGTGGAATCACCTTGTCGTCGAAATCCTTTGAACAAAACCCACGACTTAAAATTGACTTTCTCACCCCGGCTTAGTTTTGATCACACCGTGCTATGGTTTTGAGCACGACAGGTGGATACTTCCTCATATCCTCCTGGATATCATATCCTAGACCCTGATTAAATCTGCCAATTTTAGATTTGTCTAGAATGAGATTGAGCTTCTTCTTGCCTCCTACAAACCTCTCGAGAGTGTTCATAAGATACTGACACTCCCGAAAGAGAGAGGTGCAAGAAGAGCAGGGGAAGAAGGGACAAAGAAGGTAAGGGAGCGAAGAGGAACCAACAACAGAGGAAAGATTGGCTTGTGCAAGCACAAACCGACTTTGGGGACAGTCCCATCATCTAGCAGCGATTGGTTCACGCATTAGGCGCCTCTACCAAACCCTTAGGCTTCTTCCCAAAGACACACAATACAAGCAGATGATTGTGTCTCTAGAAGGTCCTTAGTTAGCTTCACACATTTTTCATCCAAAGCAACCAAATCACATTTTAGTTTATTACAATGATTGCAAGGTGAGCTAACAAGATCCTTAGAAGCATACTGAGCCAATTTGTTACTGTGATCAATCATTTCTTGAAACTGCTTAGATACTGATTCTAATTCAGCAGTTAACTTAGGACAGTTTAAACAAGAAACAATAGGCTCTAGTAGCGCAGCTTGAAATTCAGCAATTTTGTGATCTGCCCGTTTTAGGTTCATCTTGAGATTATTACAATTTTCACAAGTTTCGTGCAGATCAAGCAAAGATGGTATAAAGACTCTAAACGAATTGTCCTTAACCTCACATGAGGTGCAAGCATTAGCCTCAACAAAGAGTGGATGAAGGAGGTGCTATCCTACTCATCTCTAATTCAAGAAGAAGGCTAATGTTCTCTACCTTAATCATGTCAAGTTCAGAGGACACACTATCATGTAAGGTCCTTAGTTTTTCCATATCATCAATCAAAGCACAGCATGTGTCACATTCATCACGTGAGGGAGCAGATGTAAGTAAAGTGAGCTCCCGTGATAGTCTAGCTACTTCCTTCTCCAACCCAAAGACACTTAGCCCTAGACTTAGCATGGAATCTACCTAGCTTAAGAAAAGCATCATTGTCGGGTCATAAGTGGGACTAACCTCATCGAGTCGGAGTACACTCACATTGTCGCTCGATTCGCCTCGAGGGCCATGAAGCACATGCCGAGAAGTTGCCGTCGCCCTTGGGATCATGATCGCCCTTCCCATCATCGCCGCTCCATCCCTCCACCTCGCCGGTGTCCAGCCTGCCGAGGGCGTGAGGACGCGATGGAATGTGCCTTCTTTGCCTTCCCAAAGTTGCGGAACTTCTTCTTGCCTTGATCAGTGCTAAGGGCTTCGTGTTGCGGTTCTTGTCGATGTAGTCGTTCTTGCTTGGACCGCCATAGTCACCTTTGCCCTTCCCAAGCTTGGGACAGCTTTGCTCGGATGTGGTTGGGGCCACCACACTCAAACAAATCACAGACCTCCTCTTTACCATCCCTCCTCCTCTTGTAAGCATGGGAAAACTTCCAGCTAGGAGGGCTAGCTGCTCATCCTCAAGTCGCTCTAATCGATCATCGCTATGTCACGAGAGCAGCTAGGAGAACCCACGACGACTCGTAAGAAGATCCGTATGGGATCGATGAGTAAAGCCATCGATCGTGACTTCGACCTTCGAGACAATGTCAATCTCGTGAGTCTTGAGACGCGAGTAAAGCGCATCAAGAGTCGTGGTCGAGAGGTCCGTGCTATCTTTGATGGTAGTCACTTTCATCTCCCAAACACGAAGATCAAGTGCGAAAGCATTTGTCGAGCGCTATCCGAGTCGGGTATGTAAGACCGACCGCCTCGAGGTTGCTCAAAATCTTGTGAAAACGCCGAAAAGCACTCGCCAAGAGATTCACCAAAGAAGCATCTCAAATTTATTGTATTCACGCTTGAACCGGTCTTGTCTAACCGTCTTAACTGAGTGGTGCCTCATGGTATGCATCGAGGGTCACCCGCATGTCGAAGCGTAAATCAAATGAGAAATACGATCAAACTCACTTCGCTTAAACCTCGAATGATTATGTTCCTTGCCTTAGCATTTGCCTCAACATCGCCATGTTTCCAAAGATTGATGTTCTCATCGGCAGAACAAAGAAATCTAACCTTCACCTTTCTCCGATGGCATACCCCGAGCCTCGATGTAAGTTTCCATTCGGCTCTTCCGTAAGGGTAATCCGCACCATCAAAACCGGAGGCTTGGTGGAATACTTGTCCGCTGCCATGGCTCAACCGACCGTTAAGATCTATCAAGAAGAGCTAACCGCTCGATACCAATTGAAGGACCGAAATGGCAACAGAGGGGGTGAATGGTGCAATAAAAATTAAGAACTCCCTTTATCAGTATTTAAAACAAATCTACAAAGCCCTCGGATCTCTTAAGAAAAGTGAAGCAAAATCGAGAATTAAAACAACCTTCGATCGTTCACGTCAAATCGGAAGGTCCGATTCTACCCGCGGTAGTTCCGCACCAGTAGTTCCGGATCATGCGGAAGTTCCGCTGCAGATAATTCCGTGGACAATCGGAAGTTCCGATTGTCCCGACCAAGAACGATCCGCTCGGTTTTTCCCAAAATCCAAACGACTAAATCTTGAATGCTCTTCTCGTGTCAAGTTTCACAGACATCATCCTAAACACCATCTTGACCTTATGGAGAAGAATCGCAAACAAAGATTCAATAATCAAGTCAAAAACGGATTTCTTGAAGAAGGGGCAAGAAAGACCAAAACCCGAAATAGACAATATTCTCTGATTCCTAGTTCATGAAACTTTGAGGATACATTAGCAATATCAAAACGAATCTAGATATCAAGTTTCATGCTATTTCATAAGACGAATCAAAAGATATGTCAAAACCCTAGATATTCAACATGAAACAGAAAGAGAGAGAGTTGCAAAATCAAGTAATCGAAACCTCAGATTTCATTGGATTGAAATATGGATTACAGAGGTAACACAAAGAGGAATGATTACAATAGGTTTCAGTTCATCAACTCCACAAACTCAAAAAGCAAAACACACCCTTTTGGTGAACCTAACCCTAATTTTCTCTCCAAAAATCTAACCCTAACTCCAGGGTTCTCCCCTATTTATAGCCTTTGCTAATGGGCCTCCAACCCATTAAGCCCGCTACACCGAACGGAACCGCTCCACTTTTGCCGCTTATGCGAAAAGACCCTTCGCCTTTGCGCACCTTCCGAAGCCTCCCAGACACCTTGTTGTGCACGACTCGCAACCGCTTCAAGATTCACGCCGCCTTCGACACATCCCGACTGCTCGACCTCAACGCCTCCTGCGCTTAGTCCGACACGTGTCTCGCCACGACTCCATCTTGATGCCCCGCAACAACAACACATAAAAACACATCACATAGCATTGCACAATATCATAGCATCAATATTTGTATAAGACTCAAACTCATACAAAATTAAAATCACAATTTAACCTTCTCTCGCATAGCTCGACACAATCGGAAGTTCCGCACTTACCACAATGGAAGTTCCGATTTCGAACATCCGCACTTGTCGAATTATCGGAAGTTCCGTGCTTACCATCGCGGAACTTCCGATCTTCGAACATCCGCGACGCCTAAAAATTCTATTCCGATTTTCGCCTCTGAGGAATCTCAATACCGAGATATCTGACACTCCGCTACCCCATGTGCGAAGTTCCGATTTTCTTCACCAAACCAAAACCGTAAATCGGAAGTTCCTTTTCAACACCGGTAGTTCGATTAATCGAACTTCCGCTCCATACACGGTAGTTCCGATTTCCGACTCAAACCGTAAACACCCAAACCGAAAACCTCAACTCTCAATCTAATCAACACACTTGTCAAATACTCATCACTCAGTGGAGGACCTCTCACATGGTCTCTCAATTTTAGATCTATACTCTTAGAATTCCTATCTCTTGTCTAACTCGTGAAGAGTCCATCGATGGTGACCACCCGCACCGAAGTGTCGCGCTGCAGAGGGCAAGGAAATGAGAATGCTGATTATCAAGAAAACCAGCTCAACACCCACCACCTCCTCCAATCAAGCTCCCGATCGGCGCTAAATGATGGCCAATCGACTCATCCGATTGAGTTGCTAGCCCATTCCTTCACAAAGAATCGTAATACTCAAGCGCCGTGACCTATCATGCTCCTCCACCTCCCGCAAGAGTGACTTTGTCGAGTTCATGAGGATGCGTCCGCCAACGCTTTCTAGTAGCACGAACCCATGGACGCAGATGATTGGCTCGTGGTCATTGGAAAGAAGTCGGATATTGCTCAATGCATGATCGTGAGAGAGTTTTGTTTGCCTCTCATCAATTGATGGGTCCCGCATCGTAATGGTGGATAACTTCAAAGATGTCCCATGCTAATGCCCAAGAAATCACTTGGGATGAGTTCATGCAAGCTTTCCGCGATCTCACATTCCATCCGCATGATTACTTTGAAAAGAAGGAGTTTCGCTCGCTTCGCCAAGGAAACCGCTCACCGGCGAATATCTCGCATAAGTTTAACCAACTTGCTCGCTATGCCCCGAGGATGTAGCCAGAGATGAAGACAAAAGAGCGATTTACGAAGGGTTGAACGACGAACTCTCTGCTCGCTTGATTTCTCGTGATTTTACCGACTTTCAGCAGCTTGGTAAATAAGGTCATACGCCAGAAGGCAAACATCAAGAAATGGAGAATCGCAAGCGAGGATGGCCGCCGAAGTTTAACTCAGAGGACGCCCAAGCCTCGGTTTTCGGGCCTCACCACCTCAACGTGGGAGATTCCACTACTACACCGAGAATTCCAGCCTGTGTCCGCGCCCAAATACTCCCTGATTCCGTAGTAGTTCACTTGGAGGTCGGCCCAGCAGGCGCCTATTTCCACAAAGAGAATCACTTGCTTTCATCGCAACGAGTTGGGTCACTATGCCAATAAGTGTCCCAAGAAGCAGCAGATCACACCCCGCAAGCCAACTCCCGAGCTTGGTCCTCCCATGGTCCTCAAGACCAAATTGGTCGGTTCATGAAGGGACGTGTGAATCACGCCACCGCAGAGGAAGCCTATGCAAGACCAGATGTTGTTCTTGGTACGCCCTTGTTAACTCAAGATCAAAGATCGCTTTATTTGATTCCGAGCTTCGATTCTTTGTGTCAAATAAGTTTGTGGAAAAGTATGGGTTATCTACCTCCCCTTAGATAAGCCCATGTTAATCCATTCCTGTGCTCGTAAATGAGGGCTAGTTTCTTTTGCCCAAATCTTACCTTTGAAATCTCTGGAGTAACTTTCTCGGCAAACTTAATAGTCTTATGCTCGCAGGATTGATGTAATCCTTGGAATGGATCTGCTTGCCAAAAATCAAGGTAGGATAGATTGTGCTAGTAGATCTATCAACCTCACCAATGAACAAGGGATTTCAATAGAGTTCACCCAAGACTTCTACGGAAAGAAGTCCTATCTTGACCAATTTAAAGGAAGTAAATCGAAGATATACCGTGGTACAAGAATATCCAGATGTTTTTCGAGGACTTACTCGGTATGCCACCGACCGACATAATGTTCTTAATTGACTTAGTCCTGTGGATCGCTCCAATTTCAAGCGACCCTACTGCATGCCTAAAACGATCTAGCAGAGTTGAAGAAGCAAATCAAGAACTACAGAGTAAAGGTTACATTCAACCGAAGTTCATCGCCTTGGGGAGCTCCAAAGACTATTTGTCAAAAGAAAGACAATAGTATGAGAATGTGTGTGGACTATAGATCACTCAACGAGGTAACAATCAAAAACAAGTACCCGTTACCTAGGATAGATGATCTGCTTGATCAACTTAAAGGAGCCATGTTTTCTCCAAGATTGATTTGAGGTCGCTACCATCGCTAAAAATCGACCTAAGATATTCAAAACACCTTCACCACCGATATGGATCAGACGAGTTCACAAGTGATGTCATTTGGACTAACAAATGCCCTCGCTTATTTCATGAATATGATGAACAAAGTGTTCATGGAATTCTTGGATAAGTTTGTAGTGGTATTCATAGATGATATTCTCATCTACTCAAGAGATGTGGAAGAGCATGAAAACATCTCGTAATTATTTTGGACAAACTCCGAGAACACCAACTTTATGCCAAACTCAAAGAAAAGTGAATTTTGGCTCACCAAGTGGCTTTTCTTGGACACATTGTGTCACAGGGGAGTTGCAGAGACCCCTCAAAGGTTGAAGTCAGAATGGATTGAAGCAACCCAAGTCCGTCATGTATGAGAAGTTTTCTGATTAGTGGGTACTACCGCAGATTCATTGAAAATTTCTCCAAGATCGCCAAACCCATGACTCAACTTCAAGAAGGAAAAGAAATTTGAATGGACAAGTGCTTGTGAACATAGTTTTCAAGAGTCAAGAAAAGATTAGTCTCTGCACATGCTAGTCTTACCAGATATACGTAAGGATTTTAAAGTTTTCAGGACGATATCCAGTGGGCTAGGATGTGTACCGATGCAGAAGGAAAGGTCGTGGCTTATGCATCTCGCCGCTTAAGGCCACATGAAGGAAATTATCCAACTCATGATTTAGAGTTAGCGGCAATTGTGCATGCTTTGAAAATCGGCATTATCTCATTGGTAATCACGTGTGAGATTTTCACAGATCATAAGAGTTCAAATATATCTTCACCCAATGATCTTAATCTCGTGCAAAGAAGATGGTTAGAGCCGATAAAGGATTATGACCTAGGAATTCATTATCACCCGGTAAAGCTAACGTGGTAGCAGATGCTCGAGTAGGAAGGCATACCGCAACACGGTGTTAGTTCAAGAAAATCAACCAGAGTTGTATGAAGAACTAAAGCATCCGAATCGAAATTGTCACCAAGGTCAGATCAACACAAAGGAAGTCCAACCAACCATACAAGGACGGATCGAGAAAACAAATAGAAGACGAAGACATCAAATAAATCATGAAGAATATGAGAAGAGGCAAAGCCCGTGATTTTCTCAAGACGAGCAGGCACAAGATGGTTTGGCAACCGCATCTGTACCTAAACATCATGAAACCGCATAACCGATTCGAAAGAAGCTCATGAATCACCTTACTCTATCCATCCCGGAGTACCAAGATGTACCAGATCCAAGGAAAAGTATTGGTAGGTTAGTATGAAGCGAGAGATCGCTGAGTTTGTTGCATCGCCAGATGTATGTCGTGTTAAGGCGTAACATCGAGACCTGCGGATTGTTACAACCATTACCAATTCCCGAGTGGAAATGGGAGGAGATTGGTATGGATTTTATCACCGACTACCTAGGACCCAATCAGTTGTGATTCCATTTGGGTAATAATTGACCGATTAACAAAAGTGGCTCATTTTATTCCACCAAGACCACTTACGTAAGCAATAAGTTAGCGAAATTGTACATGGCCAGATCGTCTGCCTACATGGTATACCCAAGAAAATTATGTCCGATGAGGTTCGCAGCTCACTTCAAAATTTTGGCAGAGTCTACATGAAGCTTTGGGAACTGTGACTCAACTTCAAAGACACCTTATCATCCCCAAACAGATGGCCGACCGAACGTAAATCAGTCCTAGAAGACATGCTTCGAGCGTGTGCTATAGATTATGGAAGAAGTTGGGATAAGAATTTGCCCTATGCGAATTTTCCTACAACAACGACTTTTCAAGCTAGCCTACGATGTCGCCATTCAAGCATTGTATGGTAGAAAGTGTAGAACCCTCTCCTTTGGGATCAAGTAGAGAGCACCAATTCTTCTGACTGCATTGATAAAAGAAGTCAAAGTAAGGTAAAAGCAATAAGAGAACGTCTCAAAGTAGCTCAAACCCGACAAAAGAGTTATGCCGATAATCGCTTGAGAGAACTATCCTTCGAGATGGGAGATTTTGTCTATCTCAGGTAACTCCACTCCGAGGAGTGAAGAGATTTCGACTAAAGGAAAACTCGCACCTGCATTTGTTGGACCCTATAAGATTTTGGCAAAAGAGGGAAGTTGCTTATCGCTTGGAACTACCAAAGATCACTGCATTTGCTCACAATGTCTTCCATGTATCCCAGCTTAAAGAAATGTCTCAGAGTACCAATGGAAGAAACACTGCTGAGAGCATCGATCTTCGTGAAGATCTCACCTATGTGGAACAACCAATCAAGATTCTCGATGTGGCGTAACGCGCCACCGTAAGCAAAGTCATTCGCTCTTGTAAGGTTCAAGGAGCAATCATTCGTAAGAAGAAGCTACCGGGAGCGAGAAGAAGTTTTGAGAGCCGAGTATCCCTACCTTTTGTCGACCAAGTCCAATCTCTGGTCGAGATTCCCTTTAAGGGGGTAGGTTTGTAATGTACCCAAAAGTTCCATTTCATTAAAAATAAAACATCAATAATTTTGTGGATTTTCCGAAATTTTAAAAGCTTTTCCTAAAGTATATTAAGGCTAAAAGAATTTATGTGCAAAATCTATTACCAACTAAAAGTTGGAATTATTTTATTTAAGTCCGTAATGCCTCATAGAATTTCGTGAATTTTCTCAAAATTTTTGACTTCATTTACTATTTTCTAAAGCCTATTTGAATTTCTCGAATTAAATCAATTAAAAAGGTTTAAAATCTTTGTAACAAGATCGGGCGAAGCCCAAAGATCTTTGTCGCTGCCTCGCCCAATTCTCCCAGCGCGATAGTAACGCTGGCCGTCCGATCGAATCGGACGGCCGACAATCAATCCACTCGCCTTCTCTCTCTCTCTCTGTCTCACGACAGTGGGCCCGCCGCACAATGTCTTCTTCCCGCCCCTTCTTCCCTCACATACCACGCTCGCCGCCATTACCGCTCGCCTCGAGCTCTTCACTCCCGTGATTCCTCCCCATTTCTCTCGCCATCACGCGCAATGAAAGCGGCCGTTCCCACCGCTGCTCGCTCCCGCTTTACTCGCTTTAAAACCCCAAGAACGCCGCCTCCACCTCCGCAAGCGGCCGCGCCACCTCGCCCACGATCTCCATCTCCGGCCTCGCCGCCTCTATAAAGGGAGCACCAGTGCGCCTCTCCTCCTCAAGCTTTTGCCCCAACTCCTCGCCTCGCCTCACGCCGCTCGAGATTTGGCTTTTCTCTCGCCGCCGAGCCAGGCTCACGCTTAGCGCCATACCGGTGAACCTCCGCCGCCTCGGCCGCACCACCGCCTCGCCAAGATCGCGAACTCAGTGCGCACCTCCGCACTTAACGTCATTGAGCTTCTTCGCCGCTAACGATCAACCTCGCGCCGCTTCTTCACATCGCCGACAACCTTCCGACTCGCCGCTGCCGCCAGTAGCGCCCTAGAACCGCGTCCTCCCTCTATCTGCGCGACTCACCGAGCTCGCCAAGCCTGTCACGGCACCATTGGAACCCGAAGCGCCTCCCCTCCGGCGACGTGGTCACCACCTCGGCGCCACCTCACTGCTCGCGTGCGTGGCAGCCAAGTCAGCCAGCGTGGTCGCTAAATAAGCAGCCACAAGGCGCAAGGCAAATGCTTCCTTCATATCGTGCGGCGCCGAGTCCACCGTGGACTCTGAAGCGCCGTGGACTCACCCATGACTGTTGGGCCCACATGTCGTTGTCGGTGAATAAGGTTTCGACGCATGCTTGCGCAATAAATGGAATTTTCTTTAGAAATTTAATTCGGGAAATTCGGAAATTCTGATTTTAGGATTTAATTTAGGTTTTAACTTCCAAGAGCTCGTATTTCTTCATACAAACTCCGATTTAGGTGATTCAAATTTCTAAATTTGTATAAAATCAAGATCTAGCTAACTAAACCAAAATTATTTAATTTGGAGTTAATTTGAATTTTCATTTGAATTTATTTGTGTTCATTTGAATTCTGTTTAAATTTGGAATATTTTCACAGATAGATTTTGACGACCCCGAAGAGCTTGACCCTATTGAAGAAGTAGAATACCAGGAATTTGAATAAGGCAAGTTACACTATTGACCATTTTGCCCCTAATATTTAAAATTATTTAATTCCTATTTTAAATTATTATTGCATGCATAATTGTATTTAATTATTTTAAATTCCTGTTTTAAATATTTAATTATTCCAATTCCTTTGTATAGCCAAATTTGATTGTTGTATTATCAATTCCTTGTAACCTTAGTCAAATGAATTTAAAAATAAATATATGCATAGCAAATGCTTAGACCATGAAATATTTGACTTTGGGAGAATTTAGCCAAAATTTCATAAATTGATAAAAAGCCTATGACATTGCTTTGTCATGGTGGACTTTTGCAAATGTCTTTGAAAATTATAAAGATAAAAGAAAATAGGTTTGTACTTGGGCAAAATGGACCGCTGGTGGGTGCAGTTTATGCACCGGTTCGTCTCTGTTAGGATCGAGACCTGTGGTTTTATTGAAAGTTGCCCAAGTAGGTTAAGGACCGGTCTTTGAGCCGCATCTTGCAAAAGCTCCACCGTACTACCACATGTTCTCAGATGGGCGTAACCAAAGCTAAATAATTTGTCTTACCTCATTATTGTTTATGCCATTTTTGTTGTGTGGGTGTCGGTTAGACTGTATTCCCACTTGCCGTAAGAGGGGGCTTCCGGCAGGTGGTTAGCCTAATAGAAGTGAAACCTTAGCGGGCATATTGGTATTGAGGTAGTGCATTGGAAACGCCTTGTGATAATTGTCCAGTCACACGCCTAAGAAAGCGTGTATTGGCCGACATAACGGGCAAATTATCTCATGTGGGTAAAGTTGTACCACCTCTGCAGAGTGTAAATCTATTCGAATAGCCGTGTCCACGGTTATGGACATGCTGAGCAAAGCCACTCCAAGTTAGATTTGTTTTGGTTTTAAAATAACTTTAGACATGATTTGAGGATGGTTAATCCTTGTGGTAAATTTGGGCGGGTAGCCTTGTGATAGGAGGGTATCCTTCACCATGTTTCATTTGGAGGTTATCCACTATAAAATGATAAATTTTAAATCTGATTTTAGTTATGTAATGAAAATGTGCCTTGAAACTTAGTATAACTATTTAAACCAAAATGCCGATTTATGCAAATAAACCCTACAACCTTCCTTTGAATAACTTATGCATGCATTCTAAATTTCAGATTGGGTGTAATTTGCAGCACGCTTGTAGTGCTCACTCTTGCAATATTATTATTCAGAGAAGACTTCTATCCGTATGGTGAGGAGCAGGACGATTAGGCAATACCTCCGACGATTGCTTGTTGTATGCGTATCGTGTGGCTTATCATTATATTTTGCTTCCGCTTAATGTTTTATTTCATCCTCCGCCCCAGCTTGTAATAAACTCTATGCTTATTAATTATACACGCTGGATATGTTTGTGATAACATTTTTGTGACTGTGTACACTGGAAATCCTGGACTAGTGTATGAACACAGAGAATTCGGGATCCTTCGTTCCCGGGTTCGACACCGGCCAATAGGTGGCGGTAAGACCGACCAGGGTGGGCGGTCACACCGACCCTATGGGCGGTCTGACCGGTTTTCACTTGGATCGTCGCCCGTCATGGTGGCGATGTTCGGTTGTTAGGTCAAAGTCATGAGTTTCAGGGCATATATGTTGCATGATGCATGTATTGACTAACATGGGTCAAGTTGTGAAGAACTTGTTCCCAAATTCAGTTTACTTGTCTATTGTTGTGCAGGTTACTTGGTGGTCAACGACGGTCAACGGCGAGGATGATCGGGACTAGGCTTGGAGAGCTGAGGTCCAGAACGATCGACGATGTCGGGTGAGGCCAATGAACTCAAGCGTGGTGCAAGATAGACAAGGGTGACCTATTGGCTAATCCGAGGTGCAAGATGGCGCAAGGTGTAGCTAATTAGGTCAAGAGGTGTTAAAAACGGCGCATTAAAATGCGTGCGTATGTGTCCTGTTTGTTTTGGGCCTTAAAAGGAGCTCAATTGAGTCAAACTTCTAGAAGGTCTAAACCTCCACTATAAAAGGGGAGGGAGGTGGCTGCACCTCCGCTTCGTCTCTTTTGCTATTTGAAACCCTAATTTGTTTAGGGAGAGATTTTGTGGAGGCTAGGGTTCTAGAGATTTTGATGTGATTTTCGTGCTCTTGCATTAAGCATTGTCCTCCATTGATGGAGTGACTGTAAGCCCATATCATATCAAACCAATAAAAGGAAAGAATGATCAATATTTTGTCTTATTACGTTCTTTCTCTATATTTGATGATTTTTAGTCTTTCTTTCATCCGTGAGTTTTTTATTGAATTCGTCACGTGATCTAGCTTGCTGTGACATGTGGGAACCTATCTA
Source organism: Hsuehochloa calcarea (assembly GCA_036346395.1). NCBI lineage: Eukaryota > Viridiplantae > Streptophyta > Magnoliopsida > Poales > Poaceae > Hsuehochloa > Hsuehochloa calcarea. The sequence goes on along the minus strand of CM070616.1, from coordinate 15,438,840 downwards.
GGATCATTTTGATCATCAATCACCCACGAGCAAGATTTTGGATCAAGTTTTCGTTTTGACTTGGTTTTGAACCCTTCTTCAATCAAACGGAAAAGGATCGTTATTCTTCCAAGAATTGTCACAATCTTTGATTGGAATAGGTTCCTGATATTGTAGAGAAGGTGTGTTCCAAGTTTCATCAAGTTTGGAGTTGTAGATCAAAAGTTTCATCTATTTGCAACTTCGTTATCGAGGCTTTCTTACGTTCTTTTCAGTGGCGATCGACCGCCGTGGTCACCGGTCCGACCGGCAGGTAATCGGTCAGACCGCCATTGACCCAACGGTCTGACCGCCCTGCACTGAGATCTGGCTTGTGTTGATCTTCGGTTGTTTTGCTTCGGGGATTAGGTTGGATTCAATACTAGTCTTCCGTTGTACTGGTATATTGATCTTCATAGCTTCCATAGCTACTGGAGTGAAATTTGTGTTGAATCTATTATTTATGAAAAAGTGAGCGTGCTCCTATTCACCCGCCCCCCTAGTCACCTTTTCAATCTAACAAGTGGTATAAGAGCCCGGTTAGTTCAATCTTGATCTTAACTGGTCACTGAACTTGGCGATGGATAGATACTCCATGAAGTCGCATATCTTCGATGGACATAACTATGCCTATTGGAAGAATCACATGTGAGTCTTCTGTGAGAGCGAAGGACACGCTATATGGGAGGTTGTTCGAGTCCCGCTCGTTGTGCCCGAAGTTGCTACGCCGGCTTCAGAAGCCCTCTTAGCTAACAACAATAAGGCTAAAAACCTCTTATATGGTGGGCTTGGTAAACATGAGTATGATCGGATTTGCAATCTTGAGACACTAGAGGTGCTCCGGGCTTCGCGACGCGCTGAGGACCCGCGGGGCTACTTCGGTGCTTCTTCGAGGTGGCGCGGAGGGCCTGCTGCTCTGGGCTTCGTGAGGCACCGAGGACTCTCCAGTTGCGCTTTGGATCTTCTCCAGAGGTGGCGCCGAGGGCCTATTGCTCCGGGCTTCGCTAGGCGCCTAGGACCCTCCGAGGGTGCTTGGCTCTTCTCTGGAGGGGGCCCGGAGGGCCTACCGCTCCGGGCTTTGCGAGGCACTAAGGACCCTCTGGGGATGCTTCGAATCTCCTCTGGAGGTGGCTTTGCCTGGCGGTTGGGGTTGGTGGGGTCGCCCCTACGACAGTTGATGACTATATTTCTCAAGTCATGGATATTGAGATATCAAACCAATAATATGGACACATGTTAGTGAACATGGTGTTGGAAAAGACCCACCTTGAGACATTGTTGAGATTGTTATGATTCTATGTATCATTAGTTGGTCTCAAGTAATGATGATGTATAATCCTTAGACCTGAGATCAGCATGGTTTCCTACATGTGTAGTAGCACTCTTAGGGGTTGCCAAACCCTACTCATAACTGGGTAGTTATAAAGGTAGCTTTTGGGTATGCTATGAAATATGCGGAGGGATGTGATTGGTCAAATATGGGATTTGCCCTTCCTAACATAACAGGAGAAATGTCTCCGGGCCCCTCGTTGTGCTCAGATAAAGAAAGTGCATGGCCATGCCACTAGTGGTCGAAGTGTCGACCACATGAAGTTATTTGACATTTGATCGAGAAAGTATTGAACAGTACATGGATGATACACATCTAACCTGGAGTTCAACCAGACATCGTGAGGCAAAGGGAGAATACACGAGAAGGTCTTTCAGTTCGATCAGATTCGGACTAGTCGTATGGAGATACGAGCTGGTCGTAGGCTGGTCGAACATGGTCATTAAGTGGTCGAAACCTGGTCGTAAGGAGTTACGAATTGGTCGAGACCAAATATGAACTGATCATATAGAGATACGAGCTGGTCGTTAGTGATATAGACCTAGTCATAGATCATATTGCATTAAGGTTCGTCTGATATTTTCTATGTGTGTTTGGGAGTCGTTGTGTGCTGCTAGGTACCGCTAACAAATAGTGGTTAGAAAAAAGTTTCCGATTCACAACCGATTACACATGAACCTATAGGGTCGCACACTTAAAGGGCTAGGATTTGATTTGGATGGTGATCTGAATTCTTGTAGGCCACGAGTTCCTAATGGGCCACAAGTACGAGACCCATTATGGATGCCTATAAATAGAGGGGCGGTGGCAAGGGGTGCGATAATTTTTAGAACAACTCCTAAAACCCTAATAGCCACGCCATCCTCAACCATGCCGCCAGTGCTAACACTCCAGCGCGTGGTGCCCCTGCCCTGTACGTGTGGATACCTTGGAGGTGTTGTTGTGAAGCATTAGCACTAGGACGATCCACAAACTCAGTACGACCCCTCGGATGAGCAGACGCGCGGCGAGTACGACTACTCGGAGGAGCAGACGCGCGGCGAGTACGACTACTCGTAGGAGAAGACGTGCGGCAAGTACGAATACTCGGAGAAGAAGACGTGTGGCGAGTATGACTACGGCCGCATCAACTCGCTACATCAATTCTACTTCCGCTACGAGTCTGCGTCCTAGTGGTAATCTCGTGATCTATTACTAGCGGAGGTTCCTTGGTTGAGCAAGAAATTTTTTGTTTTGTGCTACCGTAGCCTTCCCGCTATCCTTCAGTGGTATCAGAGTCATCCCGTCTAGTTTTATATTTGGATTATATGCATATTGTGATATGTGAAAGTCATAGATTATTTTGGCGATGGTCGATATGACCGTCCATGCACGGTGGTCGCAAGATGGGTTCATGTTTGTTATTATGTGATCGTGCTTTCATAGTCGTATCACGACTTGCCTCTACCGGTCGGTTTCCGCCATCGGGGCCGATAGTGATCGTAAAACCATTGGAACACGTGAAGATCAGTCTGGTTGATCGAATCGGATTTGCGATCGAAAAGGACCATATGGTTTATTGCGCTTGTTCATGATCACACTTCATAACACTCCTACCAGTAAATTCCGCCATCGGAGTTTGCCGCAGTGTGTGATCACATCAAGGTAATGATCAGATTGGTCGAAATAGGGTTAATATGATTAGTCCAATGATTTCCAAGGCTCGGTTACGTGAATAAGATTCATGTCGAGATAAATTTTTTCGAGCGCACTGCCCTCGACCAGTGAGGTTCGCTGCCCCTTCGAACCCCACCCGGTAACCAGCTAGCGGGACCGCCGTGTTGAGTAACGTACCGCGCATTATAGGTAGTATGTTTTTATGTCGCTTGATAGAATGCGATTCTATGCCTAACTTATTTTTTTGCAGGTTTTTGTGAATAGTATAACCCATGATGTATGAGATGCATATATGTGTGGAATGTTCATGACCTGTGTGTCATGTTTATTGCAGCCCAAGGCTGTTTATATTTGTATAACGGCCTGCGTGTCGACTTGTGGTTCTTCTTCACTCCTTGTAATTTATTGCTAGTGCTATTAGGAGTAATGACTTAGTGGGAGTACTTGGAGGATTTGATCACTTGGAGACATGGCGAATAGGAAGCTCGGCGATGGAGATCTCCATGTGGAAGGGTCATGCCCTTCCTATCACATGGTAGAAGTATAATTCCCTCACATAATATTAAGTTAAATTGATGCCCTCCCAATTAGCTGCACCATCCAAAGTCATGTATTTTAATGGTAGGTCTTGCTAAAGCAAAATGCCATTAATATTTCTTGACTAGATGGGTTTGTGTCGAACAACTTACACGCACAACATTAGTTTAACTTGACAAGGTCATCATAACAGTTATGGACTTTGGGGCATAGTGTTGTGTGCCGGAGCTTAGAAATGCTGCCCAACAACAAGAGTCATATAGAGATATGATTAGCAAAGGGTTGCTTACAAAATTCACAATCTTCTAGCGGTGATGCCAAAGCTCACTAGCAGATTAACTGATTGCGGGTCTTGAACCACCAAATGTCATAAGAGGGATATGGTATTAAGTGGGAGTAACTTTATTAAATTATTTAATAGAAGTTATTTTTCTTGAACATATGTCTTAGTTTTGCATATTTTATGTTGTAGATAATGGCACTAACTGCTGTACCTACATCCAGTTTTGCTTTACGTTCGATACTTGATAAGGAAAAAATGAATAGAACAAATTTTGTGGATTGATCTCGCAACCTAAGAATTGTTCTTAGGCAAGATAAAAAGGAACATGTTCTAGAGGAACCAATTTCTGATGTGCCTGCTGAGAATGCTGCTGCTGCTCTTATCAAAACTGGGATCAATATGATGAAAACAAAAGTTCAAATAATGCTTGACTTGTTGGAAGTCTAATTGCTTGCCCTCGGTGGCGTACGAGTCGATATCAATAGCTTCGGGATCTATATAAATACAACAACGAATACACATATAGAAAAGGTGAAAAATACAAATTGCTAAAAAATACATGAAATTTATACATTAGCGACATGGTGATTTTATATTAATTTATGTGAAATAATTATTCAAATTAAATTTGAGATGAGAGAGTTATAGCAGTGTGAAAATCAGTTTTCTGGAAATTCCAAAAAAAATCACTTCCGGTACTGTTCATCCAGAATTGATTTTTCGTGAAAAATTTTAGAGTGGTGGTGGAGATAATAATTATATGGATGGATATATAATATTATTATAAAAACAAAATAACTTGGTTAATCTCATTTAGAATTTTTATGAATTAGTTATGAATTCTTAAAGTTATCAGCTTTTTCTATTGTAAAAATAATAGAGTTATGGATCATTTTCCAAAACTATATTCTCTAATATAGAGACATGTTTGAAACATATTTTAAAATAAATCTCACTTAAAATGAAAATTATTAAAATTGGTCTCACTGGATTTGGAGTTAAAATGATTTAGTTATGCATTTTTTAAGTTAATAGAATTTTCAGTGTGTAAATAATTGACTGGGGTAGCGGCCTAGTCGTCGAGATCTGAAGTCCTTCTCCTCTGAAATTTATTTGCATGAAGTATGGGTGAGCACAACTATCATGCTCGCAAGTTACACCCAATAACAGAGTTAATGCATGCATGGATATATCAAAGGAAGGTTTATTGGTTGAATTTGCATAAAGCAATATTTTCTTTAAATATTTGTTACTAAGTTCCAAAGCAATTATTCTATAACTAAAATTCATTTTTATAAATTCTTAAGTTTTATAGTAGGATAACCTCCATATGAAATATGGTGAGCTCGAAGACCGGTCCTTAACTGACTTAGTCGACTTCCAAAATAACCCCTGGGTCACAATCCTACCCGAATTGAGCCCGTACATAAATCTGCACCCACCAAACATCCATTTCGCCCAAGTACAAACCAGCTTTTCCTTTTTGCTTTTCAAAATCATTTGTAAAATCTTCCATGACAAACCAATGTCATAGGATCTTAAACATTAGTTGATTATTTGGCCAAATTCCCGAAACTAAATATTTTTGGTCTAAGCATGTCCAAGCATAATTTTTCCCAAAATATTCTAGTTCATACTATTGCATAAACTAGATTTTCATCTAAGGTGTTAAGGTAAGACTGATTCAATAACAAGATTGGCTATACAATGGAATTGGGAATAGCTATAACTTTAAAACAAGAATTTAAATTACTTGAATATAAATACGCATGCAATAATAATTTAAAACATAATTTAAATAATTTGAAATAATGGGATCAAATATGATCAAAGGTATAACTTGCCTTGCTTGGTTTATCGATGTTCTCAAACGACGTCGAAATCTGACTCTCCGAATTCGTCGAAATTTATACGCGTAAATGATCCAAATTCAAATAGCATTCAAATGAAATCCAAATAAAATCCAAAATTAAGATATAAATACTGGAAGTAAGATATCGTCTTTATATGAATATAGGAATTTGAATCGACGAAATCGGAGTTCGTATGAGGGAGAACGAAATTCCGGAAGAGAGAGTGAATAGTAGTTTGCATGATACTATTCACTTTCATGCAAACACGAATAGTAAAAAGAATGAAACAAATGGCCGTGCCGGCGATAGGAAGGGAGAGGTGACCGGCGAACAACAAAAATAGAATCTTGGGAATGAGACGGACCCAATGGTGGTGGTCGCGTCACTGGCGGAGGTCCAGCGTGACGGTGGTGCGCAAAACCGTGCAAGGTAAATAATAGCGTCGGAAAGCCGATGATGTTTTCGAGAAAAGGAAGGTAGCACAACGTAGAGCATCGCGAGGCGACGCTAACGGTAGTGACGATGTCGTCGGCGGATCAAAGACGGTGCCGGAAATGACGACAGAAGGTGGTTCGATCTCCGGTGGAAAATTCTTGGTTGCAGTCGGTTCGAAAAAATACTAACTGAGGAGGGAGAACGGAGGTGGCGAAGTTTGGTATGTGCATGAATTTGAATGGCACTATTCACTTGTCATACATGAATAGTGAATGAAACGGAAAAAATGGCCATGCAGGCGATTGGAAGGGAGAAGTGGCCGGCGGACAACGAATATGGAACCTCGGCGATGTACTCTACCCAACGTTAACAGTTCGGCCGGCGACGACTGGTTGCGGCGGCAACGCGCAATTAGAAAATTAGCTAATATATAATAAAAAATCAAAATTACAAAATAAATACTGAAAAATAAAAGATGAATTTAGATGATTTTACGAGCAAGAATCATCGGATTCGGAGTTTGCAATAGGAGAGGAATGATTTTTGGAAGAAAATTTCACAACTAATTCAGTTTGCACAGTGCACAGACTAACTAATAAGTCTACTGTGCTTCTTCTTTCTTGGCCGAGCTGAACAGGAAGAAGAAATGGACTTGGCGCTGGGGAGAGGGAAGGGAAGGGTGCTAGGCAAACTAGCAAAACGGATTGCTCACCTTGCGACGAAGCCAATGGAGGTGACGGCGCAGTCGGGGATGGCCGGCGACAGCGGCGGCGGCGCACAGGACGTGTCGGCCATGGAGGTGGGAGGAGCTCCGGCGAGTTTTCGACGAAGCGAAGGTGTGCACGCGTAGAGCACGACATCGCGGTGCCGGCGGTGGTGACGAAAGTGGTAGAGCTCCACCGGAGGCGACGCACGGGAGGTTAGACGCCAATCGAACGGCGATCTTCATTTCGCTCGTTCGGCCAAACCAGGAGGAGATGGGATGAGAGGCTTTGGGGGTGGGTTGAGGGTGGAGAGGAGATACTGGTGGATGCTTTATATAGGGGAGGGGGTGGCCGGATTGGTGAGAAGAGAAAAGAAACGACATTTTCGGGTGCAATAATGAGAGGGAGTAAACAGAAAATTGCTCTTAATTCACAAGAAGAAATAGCCAATTGATGGTGTAGTAACGTAGGTGACGTTACTACGGACATTTTGGTTCAGACGGCATTAATTTGATGCATTAAGTGAGGAGAAACGAGAGAAAGAGTGAAAGTAGCCATTAATGGAGCTTGAAGCTTTCGTTCATGGCTACGGCCGGCAGGGACGGTGGCGGCGGCGGCCGGAGCCAGGGATGGTGGCGGTGGGTGAGGGAGGGTCGGCGGGGTGGTCTACAGCGGCCGTCAAGGGCTATAGTGGTGCTGCCATTGTTGCACGAAGAAACAACAGAGAAGAAAGAAACTTTCGGCTGGACGTTGAAGATGAAGTCAAAGAAGGAATAAATAAAGGGAGGGTGGCTACTAATCAATACAAAGCAAATGCTCACATGGTAGTCTACGGGAGTTAAGTGAGCATTTGGCTGGAGAAGGAAAAGGATGGGTGACCGAATGGGAACACATTTTCTGATTTTTTTTATTTTTATTTTAAAATTCGAAATACATTTAAACCACAAATTGAACACATTTTTAGAATAAAGTAAATAGAGTCAAAAAAAATTATAGAAAAATTTATAAACATCCTAAAGTTCTGTTACCAAAATAAAAATAAATAAAGTTATTATTTTGTTGGATTTTCTAGTTGCTGGAGAATTTTCTCGATTTTCTGTAACCTAAAAAGAGTTTTCAATGTTAAAAAGAAAAATATTAATTATTTAATTTCTTTGTTTTAATGTCAAAAGAGAAATTTTATTGAGTTTATTGAATTTTCTGGAATTTTATTGGATTTAAATTGAAAAATAAAATTTTAATTAATTTCTGGTATTTAAAAAGTGTTTTCCTATTTTCTAGAAAATAAAATCAAAAATAAAAGTCAACTTTAAGTTAGAATTATTTTTATTAAGTTCAAAATAATTGTAGGAATTTTTATAAATTTTTCTATAATTTTTGGACTCTATTTACTTTGTTTTAAAAATATGTTCAATTTGTGGTTTAAATGTATTTCGAATTTTAAAATAAAAATCAAAAATCAGAAAATGGGTTCCCATTCGGTCACCCATCCTTTTCCATCAAAAGCCAAGTACTAACTTAACTCCCGTAGACTACCATGTGAGCATTTGCTTTGTATTTATTAGTAGCCACCCTCCCTTTATTTATTCCTTCTTTGACTTCATCTTCAACCTCCAGCCGAAAGTTTCTTTCTTCTCTGTTGTTTCTTCGTGCAACAATGGCAACACCACTATAGCGCTTGCCGGCCGCCGTAGACCACCCCGCCGACCCTTCCTCACCCACCGCCACCTTCCCTGGCTCCGACCGCCGCCGCCACCGTCCCTGCCGGCCGTAGCCATGAACGAAAACTTCAAGCTCCATTAATGGCTGCTTTCACTCTTTCTCTCGTTTTTCCTCACTCAATGCATTAAATTGAATGCCGTCTGAACCAAAACGTCCGTAGTAATGTCACCTACGTTACTACACCATCAATTGGTTGTTTCTTCTTGTGAATTAAGAGCAGTTTTCTGTTTAATCCCTCTCATTATTGCACCCGAAAATGTCGTTTCTTCTCTCTTGAATTCTCACCAATCCGGCCACCCCCTCCCCTATATAAAGCACCCACCAGTAGCTCCTCTCCACCCTCAACCCACCCCCAAAGCCTCTCCTCCCCTCTCCTCCTGGTTTGGCCGAACGAGCGAAATGAAGATCGCCGTCCGATTGGCGTCTAACCTCCCGTGCGTCACCTCCGGTGGAGTCTACCACTTTCGTCACCACCGCCGGCACCGCGACGTCGTTCTCTACGCGTGCATACCTTCGCTTCGTCGAAAACTCGCCGGAGCTCCGCCCACCTCCATGGCCGACACGTCCTGTGCGCCGCCGCCGCCGCCGACCATCCCCGACTGCGCCGTCATCTCCATTGGCTTCATCGCAAGGTGAGCAATCCGTTTTGCTAGTTTGCCTAGCACCCTTTCCTTCCCTCTCCCCAGCGCCAAGTCCATTTCTTCTTCCTGTTCAGTTCGGCCAAGAAAGAAGAAGCACAGTAGACTTATTAGTTAGTCTGTGCACTGTGCAAACTGAATTAGTTATGAAATCTTCTTCCAAAAATCATTCATATCTATTGCAAACTCCGAATCCGATGATTCTTGCTCTTAAAATCATCTAAATTCATCCTTTATTTTTCAGTATTTATTTTGTAATTTTGAGTTTTTATTATATATTAGCTGTTTTTCTAATTGCGCTGTTGCAAGCATGAATCGTCGCCGCCGACGAATCGCTACCGTTGGGTAGAGTACATCGCCGAGGTTCCATATTCGTTGTCCGCCGGCCACCTCTCCCTTCCAATCGCCTGCACGGCCATTTCTTCCGTTTCATTCACTATTCATGTATGATGAGTGAATAGATTCAAATTCATGCACGTACCAAACTTCGCCAGCTCCATTCTCCCTCCTCGGTTAGTATTTTTCCGAACCGACTGCGTCGCCGCATGCCCCTCGGTTTCCCCTTCCTATCTCTGGAGTTCGCCGCTCTCTTTTCGCCGCAACCAAGACTTTTCCACCAGAGATCGAACCACCTTCTGTCGTCGTTTTCGGCACCATCTTTGATCCGCAAGCGACGTCGTCACTACCGTTAGCTTCGCCTCGCGATGCTCTACGTTGTGCTACCTTCCTTTTCTCGAAAACATCATCGGCTTTCTGACGCTATTATTTACCTTGCACGGTTTTGCGCGCCACCGTCATGCTGGTCCTCCGCTAGTGACGCGACCACCACCATTGGGTCCGTCTCGCTCCCAAGATTCTATTTTTGTTGTTCGCCGGTCACCTCTCCCTTCCTATCGCCGGCACGACCATTTGTTCCATTCTTTTTACTATTTACGTATGCATGAAAGTGAATAGTAGCATGCAAACTACTATTCACTCTCTCTTCCGGAATTTCGTTCTCCCTCATACGAACTCCGATTTCGTCGATTCAAATTCCTATATTCATATAAAGTCGATATCTTACTTCCAGTATTTATATCTTAATTTTGGATTTTATTTGGATTTCATTTGAATGCTATTTGAATTTGGATCATTTACGCGTATAGATTTCGACGACTTCGGAGAGTCAGATTTCGACGCCGTTTGAGAACATCGATAAACCAAGCAAGGCGAGTTATACCTTTGATCATATTTGATCCTATTATTTCAAATTATTTAAATTATGTTTTAAATTATTATTGCATGCGTATTTATATTCAAGTAATTTAAATTCCTGTTTTAAAGTTATAGCTATTCCTAATTCCATTGTATATCTAATCTTGTTATTGAATCAGTCTTACCTTAACACCTTAGATGAAAATCTAGTTTATGCAATAGTATGAACTAGAACATTTTGGAAAAAATTATGCTTTGACATGCTAAGACCAAAAATGTTTAGTTTCGGGAATTTGACCAAATAATCAACTATTGTTTAAGATCCTATGACATTGGTTTGTCATGGAAGATTTTGCAAAAGATTTTGAAAAGCAAAAAGGAAAAGCTGGTTTGTACTTGGGCGAAATGGATGTTTGGTGGGTGCAGATTTATACACGGGCTCAATTCGGATAGGATTGTGACCCAGAGGTTATTTTGGAAGTCGCCCAAGTCAGTTAAGGACCGGTCTTCGAGCCGCATCTTGCTAAGCCACATCGTACTACCACATGTCCTGTATGGGCAGGACCTGGATAATAATTTGTAACATTCCATCGTAGTTGTGCCATTTTGGTGTGTGGGTGTCGGTTAGACAGTATTACCACATGGCGCAAGAGGGGGCTTGAATCCGACGGGTGGTTAGCCCAATGGAAGCGAAACCTCAGCGAGGCAAGGCTACGGTGGGATGGCGCATTGTAAAAGCCTTGACACGTGCTCTAGACTGCTTACCTAAGGTAGTGAGCAGTGGGATCGACGGATGTCAAACAAACTAGAGAATTCATGTCTTGTAGGTAAAGTTGTACAACCTCTGCAGAGTGTAAAACTATTCGAATAGCCGTGTCCACGGTCATGGACATGCTGAGCAAAGCCACTCAAAGTTAGACTTTGATTTTGTTTTTAAAATGATTTTTGTAAATGATTTCAGGATGGTTAATCTTTGTGGTAAAATTAGGCGGTTAGCCATGTGATAGGAGGGTATCTATCACCATGTTTCATATAGAGGTTATCCTACTATAAAACTTGAGAATTTATAAAAATGAATTTTAGTTATAGAATAACTGCTTTGGAACTTAGTAACAAATATTTAAAGAAAACATTGTTTTATGCAAATTCAACCAATAAACCTCCCTTTGATATATCCATGCATGCATTAACTCTGTTATTGGGTGTAACTTGCGAGCACGGTAGTTGTGCTCACCCTTGCTTCATGCAAATAAATTTCAGAGGAGAAGGACTTCGGATCTCGACGACTAAGCCGCTACCCTCACCGATTGCTCATGGCGAATCACCGACTCCACTACTTCTTCGTCTTCTCCTTGTTTGTTTATTATTGGCTTGTAAGCCTCTTCTGTAATAAACTCTGTTGATTATTAATAAAGTTATGCGAATTATGGATGTTACCATATTTGTTTACTGTGTGAACTAGCTACTGATCATGGGACTGGTTCAGAAATGCACAGAGGATTCTGGGGTGTTACTCCCGGATCCGACAAGCTAACACACGCCAAAGTACTAAGTCAAGAGAGGTCTCATATCTCTCTCGTGTGGTTAGCACGCAAAAGCGCTTGGCTTAGTGACACAAGTAACTCGGTCCTTGGGGGACTTAGGCACCATTCCATTCACACCCAACAGATCACACCAACATCCATTGTGCCCAAGTCGAAACAGTTTTATTTTCAGTTTTTGACTTTACAAAATTAACAAAGCACAAAGTGTTGGACATAATGAGGTAATAATTAGATTTGTGTGATCAAGATCATCGACTAAGTCGATGACCGCCCAATACTACCGATATCTAAGCATTTCTAAGGATGACATCGAAAAGACAATAAAAGAGCATAATTAAATCACCGGGCTCTAATTCACCAGCGATATTAATAACTTATGGTTGTGGCAGGGAATAACAATTTGAGTGCAACAATGCAATAGGAATAACTACTTCTAATCAGGGAAATTTATTTTAACACAAAAGTATGCATGCATATGATTTGTAAACAAGATATTAGACTTGAAAGTAATGAGAAGTTTATGATCAAACTGCTTGTCTTTATTTGCTGGAAATCTGGACATTCACACGAACTTCTCAATTGCAATCCGAATCGTCGTCTAACGGTAAGAACACAAATTGAAAACACCGAATAAACACCAGAACTCCAAACAGTTTCCAAAAAATTAAGAAATTAGTACGGAAGATAGAGAATGATCTTAGATGTATTTAGGTGATAATTTTTTGTTAAATTAGAGTTCATTTCAATTAATTAGGAATTTGTAAAATTTAATCAAACTTCTTGCTTGCTAAAAGTGTTATTTTCCTTAACAGGACACCTAGTACTCACAAGCACTCTCTCGACGCATTCTATGTATACATCCACGATTATCATACAGTCAAAAATCAATCCTCTTATATTCTTCATTTAACCATTTGAATTCTTTTACTAATTGTACAGTTAACAGGCTTCTATTATGCTTGATCAACTACAACTAGTTCAATCATGGAATTGACTAACCGTGATGTCATTATTCATTTATAGTAATCCCCTACTGATTTGACTCACTAATGTACTTGACAGTTGCAACACTATTCGATAATCACTTAACTAACTATCTATATATTTGACTAAATAAGACATAGTGCTATGTATGCATTTGTTAAATATATATTTGAGTGATCACTTAGGTAATGGTTAAAATAATTCATCAATTTGTTAATTACATTTAAACATGCATGACTAATAAAATGACATGCTCAACATGATTATGCACATGCATAAATAATATCGAATGCATTAATGCCATTAAAATAAAGATTTTACCACCGCACGCACTAGACGTACGACTACCACCGGATATCGTTTTCTCGGTGCTCGTCCGCCGTAGTCGTCGACTACAAGCCGCCGCATGCGCCATGCCGCTTGCATGCGCTACGCCTCCTCCGGGCTGCCGCTACCTCGTCTCGACCGCGCCGCTGCGGCTCCCGGTCGCCCGCGTCCTCGGCGTCGTTGGGTCGCCACAGCTGCTCCTGGCCATGGAGCTGCTGCTGCGCTGCTTGCTCCCGGCGCCGCTGCCTGCGGACAGCTCGCCGAGCTGCTGCACTGCTCTGTGCCCGGCTGCTCTCCAAGCCGCTGCTTGCTGCTCCTAGCTCCGACTGCCGGCTGCTCTACCGAGCTACTGCTAGCTGCATGCACCCAACGCCGCCGCCTACTACTGCCGAGCAACATCCCTGCTGCACTGCTGCTACTGCTCTTGCCGACTGGAGCTGCTGGCCCCAGGCTGCCGGACTACTCCCACCAGCAAGCCGACGCTGCAACTGCTGCCGCTGCTGCTTGCTGCACTGCCGCTGCATGTGCTGCTCCTGCCCAGGCCGCTGCTCACTGCTCCTCATGCTGCTGCCGGACTGGCCCAAGCTGCACAGGAGCTGCTGCTAGCATGCTGGGCTGCCGAACTGCTCGCCTCCTAGCTCGGTTTGCTGCAGCTGCACTGCCGACTGCATGTATGGAGCTGCTGCTGCCGATGCACAAGCCGCTGGCTTGCACAGCCGAACAGAACAAAGAACAGTACTAGCTATATCAAAATGCTACAGTGCATCACACCTTCCTCCCTCTTGCATGATGCCCAAAAGACAATGAATGCAAAATCTAATTGGATGAATGGAATCCTTAGATGATGAGGATCACCCAGGTATAACATGCATGAGCAGCATTTCTGTTTTTGATTGAGATTGGAAGGAGAGAAGTGGGAGATGAACTAGTGTAGTTTCATGACTAGAAATGGCGTGTGTGCTGTTCGGCTGGGAGGAGAAAGTGCAGAGGGGAGGAATGTGTGGCTGTGCTTGGCTTGATGGAAAATGAGTGGGAGAGGACGGAGAAGGGATGTTTGGCTGTGGACATACCACTGTGAGTGATAGAGATGGTGCTTGGGCTGGGCAATAAAACAATGGTGCAGTGGGTGCTCTGCTGGGGAGGTGACTTGAGCTACTGGACTTGCATTAAAGAAATGGGGAGGATGGTAGAAAGAAAAGATGGGGAAAGTGACAGGGTGTTGGGATGTGCAGTGGAGGTGGGTTCGGCTGGAACAAATTTTCGAATGAATAGTGATTTCAGGATTTGCAGAATAGTTGAGAGTGTTCAGTTAATTTTTAGACATAGTTTCTTAATTTCAAAAATTACAAACTTTTTAGGGGAGTTTCTGACCTAATGTAGATGCTTAGGTAAAACTTTCAGAAATTTATCTATAGTGTGGTACTCTCTAAAAATATTTAAATTTTTCTGTTTGGATGGGAAATGATTAGTATAGTTTTTCATCTCTTTTTCTTTTACGTCGCCCAAACGACCTTGCATGCGAGAACTAAAGGTAGGAATTAAGTGCCCTCGCAAGGATGATCGCAACGGTATAACATGCGTTGCCGAATTCTTGATTTTTATTGGTGATTGCGAGGAGAGAAGTTAGACAAGATAATGGACACGCAGGTGTTTCAACTGCTAATTCTTTTCTCATTTTTGCAAAATCGCTCAAACTGCCTTCCATGCGAAAATAAATTATAGAATCGGGTTGGTCGTGCGATGGGGATCGTAGTGGTATGACATGCATGGCTTGGTTTTGAGTTTTTGGATGAAATTTGAAGGAGAAGTGAAAGCAGTTAGCAGGGATGGTATGCGAAAAGATGACCGGAAAAGACGGGACACACATGTGTTTCGCCTGCAGTCGGTCGATCCGAAAAAGAAAAATGACGATACTAATACATGCATAATGATATGATTTTTGTGATGCATGTGAATCAAGAAATCAAAATAACTAATTTTAATTACGGTCTTTTTGACCTACGATTTAATATTTATTATTATTACTTGATGTGAGAAAATTTCAAAACATGCTTTAATTAATTTCTCAATTTATATTTAGAATAATAATGTTGAGTTTAGATTTTTAATTATCCATTTCCAATTCCGCTTGTTTTATTTATCTATTAAGTTCGCGTTTTAAATTCAATTTCAAAATTGGACAAGCGAAATAAATAGGGAACCAATTACCCACCAAAAATTCCAAAAAAAATCCAAACAATCATAATGGAGAATATAGAATCCAACTAAAATATTCCCACAGTTGTAATCCTTTTAATTTTTCTCTGACTTCAAATGAACTTTTGAATGGGAGACGATGTATTGGATTACTAGGTTTTAAATTATAGTCTTCACATAACACAGATTATCAACATATGGGTTACATAAAAAAAAGTTTTAAAAAGTCTAAAACTTCACTAATGCATATTAAATGCTTAACTAATCCAACATAGGGATTTTGGGCTGTTACAAATCTACCCCCCTTAAACAGAATCTTGTCCCGAGATTCCGGTAGTTCGGAAGTCGGAACGAAAGTCTGCGGCAAACCTAACTGGGTTTGGTCACGCGATCATACTTCGGATTTTGTTGCAAAACAAACTGGAATCCGAATCAAGTGAGGTTCTTTCTAAGTTTTAGGTCATATAGAAGGAAGCTTTACCGAAGGATTTCTATGATCCTTCTGTAAGGGTTTCCTAGACATTTCTTTCAAGTCTAAACGAAATGCACCATCAGCTATCATGATTTCCTTCAGAGATAGTGCTAGAAGATCCTGATGAGGTAACCGGACGTTGTTGACACATTTTTCTTTCCATTGTTTTGTTTAACCTTCCTTTCTTGATTCGAAGGCATTTTGACATATCACGCTTCAAGCCGTCTTTTGGTAGCGTGAAAGACACAACTCCATTCAGCCTATCGAAAGAGGTATCGATCGATAGAACTGAAAGACTAGTTTATTGGTAGTCTAGCATCAACACCGAAATGCTGTGCAGAGAAGAGAAGATAAAGCAAGGTTTATGGTAGTCTCACTTAACCCTTGCTTTACTAGTTCTATTTGCCCGGCTAGGAATGGAATGCATAAGATGAATGCATGAAAGGATGCATATGTGAAATTTAGTTATAAGACACTTTTAATTTTGGTTAGTGAGAGTACAAGTGTTCATATGCATGCTTACATGATTCTATCACAATGCAACAAAACAAATTCATTTTTGTTATGTGAGCATAAGATTCGATGACAACAAGACTTTATACTAGCAAGTCCTAATTCTTGATTGCTATGTTAAAGGCCAAACAAACAATCAATTTGATAACTTGAATAAACACCCAATAAGACCTAAACATGCAAGTATTATCATTTCAAATCAGACATACATCAAGCTTAGCATCTAGTTCAAAACAGATTTTTATTTAAATACTACTAGTGTGCAACTTAGGCTTGGGAAAAATATTTCAAAAGCTAGAAAAATTCTAGGATGTTCCTGGGATAATAGAGATGCTATAAAAATTTACCCTACACATAAAGCTCAGGTTATGGTGGGAACAACAATTCAGACAAGGAAAATAAGGTATAGACTCAAACAACAGTGAGCCAATCTCGAATTACGGATTTACCATCAATTGACGGGAAGGAAGATATGGCGCTACAGATCGTAAAGGAAAAGTTGAATACGAATCCAATCATATTCACATCTATGTTTTCCTGTCGAAACTGAATACCAATCCATCGGTTTTAAATCCCACAAGACTATTGCATTATTGGCATAACAAACAAGTACTAGCACAAATTTTTAGAACAAGAACTACCATTGATTCAGTCGTGGAAATCATCCCATCTTGTAATTTCCATATAACTTGACGGTAGAGCAAGCAGAATGGGCTTGATTACAACCTGACGAAGTGTGCAGGGTACGATAATACTGAATTATTTCAAACATACGTGGTTTACTAGCGTTGTTGAATTCTGATCAAGATAGTTCCAATATAAAGCTCGTCAATTTTGTAGTTACAAGTAACGTTTCATGTAGTCGTCCATGCGGGTGTACTGAACCTCTGGGTAGAGTTCAGATGCTTCCGCTCCACTGTCCCCAATGTCAAAGTTTGTCAAGCAGCCCTCGTAGAAAATGTGGTAGAAATGCCCCACTGCTACCTGATTAGCAAAGTCCGTGTCTGCATCCAAGCATATAATATCAATTGCAAACTTGCTTATGTGAGTTAGGGGGGAAACAGTGTTTTTGTCTGATAGGTTATATTTGCCCATTTGGTCCCTGGTATTCAATAAACATAGATAGTACTAAAACACAATAATTAATGAAAACATAAAACAAAATATAAATAAATTTCCCCAGTTACAGTTAAAGCCAAACAATATTTTCTCGTATCTATTCCGTATTTATTTAATGATGCTTTGCATGGCTTTCAAACACACACTGTCTCCCCAATATTGAAGTAAATTGGGCTTAAAACATTTCAGATTGAAAAAATCAAGATTATATTGGACGGAATATGACGCATTTACTTCTAATTTGGAACTTTCAAAAGGTGTGTAAAGGATTATTTTTTTTCAGAATACTATGTATAGTTTTGGATTTGAAAAAAAAAACTATGCTCACAGTTTACCTTGTCTCAGTAAGAAGTTGACTTCTAAATTAATGGCAATTTTTACCAAGAATTTACATATGTGTGATATTTAACCATTTGGGTGTTACTAAAAGGTCTTATCTTTAGTCCTTAAACTTCTATCCATAGATGACCTTTCATTGATGCCAAGAATTCATCACCAGGGATGGGAACTTTCGCAAGAGCTTTTCCTGAGAGCTTCTCCCATTTTGCAATCAACTCGTTTTGAGTAAGGATATTTTCCTGTGGTCTTAGGTATATCGTCTTGTTCAGGGCCAAAGGATCATCAATGGACTTGATTGTGTACATTGCCACATCATCTTCATCCACGAATATCGCTGCATAGTGCAACACAACTATACAGTCAGAAGTGGAAATTCGAAAAAAGGTCATCTTATGGATTCTTTCTTGGGAAATTATTTTCGGGGCGTAACTCATGGCAAAAAAGAAAATGAGGACACACTTTAATAGCAAAAACAAAAATGTGCCCTTCTTTTTAGTTCTTTATTATTGCAATTCTTTTAATGTTTTGATCAATTCTTTTTTTAACCATAGTTTGATCATTTGATATGTAGTAAAAATGGAATGAAATGTATCCCTTCGTAAATTATAAATGCATTATGTTTGTTTTAGAAAATATAGTACGTTGGCATGACATTTTGGACTAAAGATGCATTCAACTTTCTTTTAAAGTAAATAATTAGAAGTGGGGAAAATAACAAATCAAATGGCAATGGTAGAAAAATGAATCCTTTACTGGGAAATTTTCTAGTTTTCTGAAAAATATATATATGAACAAGTAGCTATAGAAACATACTCCAAAGGTGAAAAATTTCGAAAACAAAATAAATCTTTTACGATAGCACCAAAGCTACTCAATTGACGAGAATTAAAATCTCTATGTATTACTTTAATACAAAATTAAAAGACCATATGTCTTTACGGTCGTGACCCTAAGGCTAACGACCCTGTAGTCGTAAGGATTCAAGAGGTTACTTATGATTACCCTGGTCAGATGAGGTCCTGTACCCAGTCCTCGACTAGATGACTGCTCGTAGAAGCCTTAAACTGACATCTGGATCTAACTCTAAGTATATTCTTACCGTGTGACGAATGGAACACATGGCATATTTGTTCCATACCATGCGATGGTTCATGGTCCTAAGACACTGACAATAATTACTATACGGTTGAGTGTCTCACAGACGCTAACCGACGACCAATTATTATTTCATTAACTGCAACTGACCATTCAACTAGAAGTATTACTTCTAACAGGCGTCTTCTCCAGGAGTAACCGCCACCTCTTCGATGGTTATTCAAAGACGAAGCACGCATGAACAAGGCCATTAGATTGAAGCATTGCAATCAACACTAGATTCATGTTTTAACTCTGATTCAGTAGCATAGCAAACACTATGCTTGATGTAATTAGGATTAATCCACTGCCTTGTCGAAGGCACCTCCTGTAAAATATCAAGTTCATAGCAATAAAGAGCAATCCCATTGTTATCCAAGAACTCTTTACCATTTTTCTCTATTTTAATTCGTAAGATCGATGACTCGATCATCAACAGCTGGCGCCATCCGTAGGTAAGAAGGCGTTTTGTTCTTGAAGATCACTTTGCTCAAGCATTCTTCATTCACTCCTTTAGCTCCGTCATCGCTCATGCGAACATGGCAGAGACTTGGGATGAGGAAAACTGGTTCGACTTGGTGGATTACTCCGACCTCGATATGGACGCATGCATGTTGTAATCCTCCTCCTCCGCTGGCTCACCACTTGCTGACACCAGTGAGATCGACCGGATGGATGAGGATTCACCACCGCCATCCGTGGCGCTTCCGGAGGAACTGGTTGTTCCGACCAGTTCGGAACATTCGAATGCCTCTACAAGCCCAGTCAATACGACCGGCAAGAACGACGACAGTAGCCTAGCATTAGAGAATCAACGTACTTTCGATGTTATCATGGGTGACTGGTATTCGCTAACGGCTCCTATATATTCTGAGGGCCAACCGACACTTGGTGAGGGTGTCAATGAAGTTGCCATTGCCACTGGTCCACTACTACAGAACATGCTATACTAGACACCCATCGCGAGCATTTCGTTCAAAAGGAACCGCGTCAGATAAATATCACGCACGGTTCTTCGCTAACCGCTCGCGATATATAGTATCACGCACGGTTCGCTTAACAAACCGCTCAGGATATTACGCACGCTTCGCTAAACGAACCGCTCGGATATTTTCTCATCACGCACGTTCGTTAAACGAACCGCTCGTGATGATATCGCGCACGGTTCGCTTAACGAACCGCTCGTGATAATATTTGTATCACGCACGGTTCGTTAAACAAACCGTCATGCTATTCACGACGGTTCGTTAAACGAACCGCTCGCGTGATATAAGATATCACGAGCGGTTCTTTAAAAGAACCGTCAGGATATTCCCATATCACGCATTTCTTTTAAAGAACCGCTGCGTGATATATCGAAGCTTATAAGTAGCGCCGACGCGGTCCCCATTTCTATGAAATCCATTTGAACCGCCGCCACCCTCCTGCTGCTGCGTCCACGCCGACACCCCATTTCTATTAAATCCATTTGAACCGCCGCCACCCTCCTGCCAAGGCGTCCTCCCCATTTTGAGTCATTACCTGCACCTCCTCCTCTCCCATTTTGAGTCATTACCCCCTCCTCCTCCCCGCCCATTGCGGCACTGATCTGCCGCCTCCTCCCACATTGCGCCACTTTGGAGAGAAGGGTAACGATCGATCCAGAACCCTTTATATTTGCTATAGAGTACTCACTAATGTGTTTGGTCATTATAAAGGGTACTTGCGGTTTATTAATATAGAGTACTCACTAATGTGTAGATGGACCAAACTGATATACATTGAGAACCGTGAGTGAAGAGTATATTAATGGCGTGTTTGCTTTTAGAAGAGCCGCGAGGTGATATGTTGAAGAAGGGGATAAAATATATGTACCGTCCATGCATTGATTGCGTAATATGAAAATGTTTAACAACCCGTAGCAGATCGAAGCTCACTTAATACGAAGAGGTTTCAAAAAGGATATACATGTTGGAGCAATCCACGGTGAAGAGCAGATTATACCGAAGTCAAGAATGACGACATCGCCGAGGAAGTCAACGATATGCGTGGTATGGAATGTGCTTTTGATGAGGATAGATCGCATGATGACAATCTGATCGGATGCTACGCGATGCGTATGGAACTACGGTGAGAGAGAGTTTTGTAAATTCGAGGGCTTAATGGAGGACTCGGGAAACCTTTGTTCCCCGGCCGCAAGCCGGAATACAAGGTTGTCAACCGTGCTTGAACCGCTGAAATTGAAGGCAAGCAATGGTTGGTCCGACAAGAGTTTTACTGGCGTTGTTAGGTCTCTTAGTCGACATCCTTCCGGAGGGAAACGTGTTGCCCAGCACGACCTACCAAGCTAAGAAGGTTCTTTGTCCGTTGGGAATGGAAGTAGAAAGAATACATGCATGTCCGAACGATTGCATCCTCTACCAGTAAAGAGTATGCAGACATGCATGCATGTCCTGTGTGCGAGCATCCCGATACAAGCGGAAGAATATCGCTAAGGCGAAGCAAGGACCTCCTGCTAAGATGTTGTGGTATCCGCTGTGATCCCACGCTTGAAGTGTTTATTTGCGAACCGAAGGAGGCAAGATTGATGCGTTGGCACTCGGAGGAGCGTAAGAAAGATGGGAAGCTCAGACACCCTGCTGATTCTGCCCAGTGGAGAAACTTCGATCGGAGCTTCGAAGAGTTCGGTGCGGAACCGAGGAACATAAGGTTAGGGTTGAGTACGGACGGAATGAATCCTTTCGGTAACATGAGCAGCCGACATAGCACTTGGCCCGTGAATCTATGTATGTACAACCTTCCTCCTTGGCTGTGTATGAAGCGGAAATACATTTTGATGACACTACTTATCCAAGGGCCGAAGCAACCTGGGAATGATATTGATGTGTACCTAGCACCATTGCTGGAAGATCTTGTGACACTGTGGAATGAAGGGGTACAGGTATGGGATGCGTACAAACGAGAGAACTTCACTTTACGCGCCATGTTGTTCTGCACCATCAATGATTTTCCTGCCCTTGGTAACCTATCGGGCTTCAGTACAAAAGGAGCCAAAGCCTGTCCGCACTGCTTAGATGCTACGGAGAGTGTATGGTGAACAACTCGCGCAAAACTGTGTATATAAGTCACCGTAGGTTCCTTCCGAGGAGTCACCCATACCGCAAGATGAAGAAACAATTCGACGGAAATAAGGAAGACGGTTCAGCTTCAAGGGCTTTTAGTGGGAAAGAGGTCTATGATATGGTTAAGGATATCGATGTTGTGCTTGGGAAGGGCGTAAATTAAGAACCCGTGAGAAGAACATCCGAAGAAGCGGTCAATTTTTGGGACTTGCCTTATTGGGAGTACTTAGAAGTTCGCCATCGCATCGACGTTATGCACGTGAGAAGAATGTATGTGATAGCTTGATTGATCTCTTCTTCAACATTAGTGGCAAAACAAAGGATGGTGTTAACGCACGCGTGACTTGGTCGATATGAACATAAGGACCGGGTTAGCACCGAAAGAGACCGATACAGACGAACGTATTTTCCCCGACTTGCTACACTCGCCCAAGGACGAGAGAAATGAAGCGTGCGAGCTTGCACGGTGTGAAAGTCCCGTCTCGTTACTCGCTAACATTAAGAAACTTGTTTCTATGCAAGATTTGAAATTAATTGGTATGAAGTCGCATGATTGTCGTGTCTTGATGACACAAATGCTTCCTGTTGCAATTAGGAGTATCTTGCCAACAAGGTCCGAGTGGCAATCTTGAGGTCGTGTTATTTCTTCAACTCAATTGCTCGTAAGGTCATCGATCCCCAAGGACTAGATGCTCGCAGCCGAGGTAGTGACGACTCGTGTCATCTTGAGATGTATTTCCTCCGTCATTTTTCGATATCATGGTCCATCTCATTGTTCACCTTGTGAAAGAGATAAAGATATGCGCCCCTGTTTCTACGCCATATGTACCCGCTCGAGAGGTACATGGGAATTCTCAAGTCCTACGACGGAATCGATCTCGACCGAGGGCAAGATCATCGAAGGTTATGCAACTAAGAGGTCATTGAGTTCTGCGTCGACTACATGGCTCTGTGGATCCGATTGGTGTGCCTCTATCTCGCCATGAGGGGAGACCGGATGGTATCGGACCATCGGAAGGAAATCAATCACTCCCGATCCGATACGTCGCTCAAGCCCATTTCACGGCCTTGCAACACATGACCCAAGTGTCCCCGTACATCGACGAGCACAAAGACATGGTACGCCAACAGAATCCAGACCGGTCGGAGGTTTGGATCACCAGAGATAGCTGAAGCAACCATGACTCAACTATGGGAACCCCCTGTTGGTATGGTTCTTACACGAGTCATGTTGTCTATATCATGCAAAACAACAACATTTGACTCATAAATAGGACACATGAGTCAAAACATTCGAGTACAACATATAAACAATTTACTCAAATAGTAACATTCGAGTACAAATTCTAGTGATTAAATAAATCCTTTAATACTAAATAACAAAACCAGAACTCTTCTAGGGTTTAATTTGCAGGATTTCCATGTGTTAGAACAAAAATGCGTTAATTCTAAGGTCTAATCTAAAAGATTTTTGGCCCCAAGGACCTGAATGATATAAATTGAGTACCCCTTTGTAATTTCACAAAACACAGAGGGCTTATTTGCAAAATTCTAGTATGCCTGATGTGGAATACACATCACAGACGGTTCTCGAGGGAACCGTCTGTGATGTGTAAACATCACAGACGGTTTCTCATGAACCGTCTGTGATGTTTACACATCATGCATTTCTCAGAAGCCGTCATGCACGGCTCTTGAGGGAACTGCTGCGATGTTCTTGACATCACGCATTTCCTCGAGAACCGCCTCGTGATGCCTCTTGATTATATAAGGTTACGACACCGATAGGGTTTTGATCTAACCCTATCGGTGTCGCCCTCTCGCGCCGCCTCCTCCCGAACACCTCCCCGACCCGCCCCTCCTCCTCGACCCGGCGCCTCCCACCCCGGCGCCCCTCCTCCCGACCCGGCGCCTCCCAGGCCCCGCCCCCCTCCCCGACCCCGGCGCCTCCCGACCCGGCGCCCCTCCTCCCCGACCGGCGCCTCCCGACCCGGCGCCTCCTCCTCCCCGACCGGTTGCACCTACTTTTGTTTGCACATAACATACGTGAAGGTAACACCAAGCAACAAGATGTTTTTGTTTTGTTTTGTTTTGTTGTTGGCTGCTCAGATTTGATTTTTAAGGACTATAGCACTACAAACTTGATAAAGGTTATTGTGTATGTAAGATTGTGACAGTGTTATTGTGGTTATGTGTCAATTCGAGTGGAAACTATAGCACTACAAACTTGACAAGAGGTACTAAGTTTCTCCTTTTCTTTTAAGGACTGTTCGATTTGTACGTGTAGTTCGAAGGCCCAATGACTATAGTGTTTAATTGGGTTGTAACTGAGAGAAATTGCCGTGGTGGAGAGAGATTGCTATGACAAAAATCGTGCACGAATTTGACAATTTTTTTTACATCCATGCCTGCTTCCGATTGACGAACAGACAAGATAGGAACTGATATATTTCAATAAATGAAATCTTGAAGAATTACTGAAGTGCTATTTATTTGGAGAGAGATGATATATCATATTTATTTGGCTCACAGAGAGAGATGTACGCATGCATGTTTAGTATGACTCATGTGCCACTGAAAAAGTCCTATTGTTTTGTAATTGCTCTTGGTTGTAGTACACTTGTACTGACTGTTGGTTTGTTACATAGTCTCATCCATAGCATGTACTGGGGGGTTCATTATGTATACATTTCTTTGGTAGCTTCTGAGTTTTCAATACGATCTCCCTTGTTCATTTGTGCCATTCGTATGGCGCTACAGTATATGCATTGGATATAGAATCTGCTGGAGATAGTTCAGTTTGTTCTAACATGTTATTCTGGTGTGGGTTGCATGTTCCCTGGTTGTGTGTAACACATAAATTATCTGTTTTAAATAAAAGTATAATTCTTTCTATTATTATAAGAATTGGAGAATTGGAGTATTGTTCGTGATCAAACTTGATCTCCTGGTTAATCATAATTTTATTGAGTGGTCTATTGGCTTTGCTATCTTTAGACAGAGTAGTTAAGCATTATTTAGAGCTCAAGTTGTGAATTTGTGTTGTTTAGTTCAATTTATGAAGATTATTGACTACTATCTTTAATATCATCTAACGGAATACACTGGCATGACTGAGATCTGGAATGCTTTTGTGGACATTCAAATATTGACTACTATCTTTAATATCATCTAACGGAGTACACTGGCATGACTCACTTACGTATAGTCTCGACTCGTCTATGGATCAAAACGAGTTAATTTTAATATTTGAAGTACAAACTCAATTTTATATACTATGTAATAATTGCGTCGTAACTTATATAGATAGCAAGTAAGCGAGATGGCGAGAGGCACCGCCTTCGCCATTGGCATCGACGCCGCCAAATGCGTCTGGATCTCCGATCAAGGTGGTACGCAGCGAGAAGGCGAGGAATATCCAAATTGCCCTCGGGCCGCATGACGATCACGGAGGTCGTTGACGCCGGGATCCCGCCGAGTCCCAAGAAAGCAAACCGCGAGATTCCGGACCGTCTCATGGGTACTTGCAAGGAACGGGTCCCCATCACCACCCCAACCCGAAGTCTCTAACGGATGTACAGAGAGACCGGCCAGTGGTCAACTTTCGCCTCGCTCACTTTCCTCGGCGGACTGCACGCAGCGATGGCACGCGCCGCGGCGATGTCCCACGCGTGGAGGACCTTCAAGAGCACGCTTGTCACGCAAAGACGTGAACACGGGTCGGACGCCCTTCACGACGTATCAATTTTTGTCGCGGATACATGGGACGCCGCGTATGAAGACGACGGCTGAATTTCAGGAGCAAAGTGCGGCGCAAAAAGCTATCCAGCACAAAACACTCACCCCACGCACTCGCACCACTGGCACGCGGTAAAGCACGCAGATGGCGGCGGAGGACGAGACCGCCGCACGACCGCTTGTTATGATCTCGACGAGCGCCGATCCCGGTTAAGAGCGAGGGCATCACCACGCCTTCGGGCAACATCTCTCGACAAACCCGCAGACGCGGCAGTTGTCTCAACGTCTCGTAAATTTCCGAACCACTTAATTGTTAATAAGTTCATAACTTCATGGTGTCTACAATAACATGATGTTCTCTTGCAGAAGAATTGACTTCCGCATGTTCCCAAGGTTCCTTCAAGTAGACAGGAGAAGGATGTATCTGCCTACACTCGGAAACAAGGAGCACCCGTCGCACGCGAGGAGTTGGGGTTTACGTACCTTGGAGGGATGGATTCCACACAACTCCGACACGTATAGGAGTAGGAAGAGATCCAAGGACCAAAGACGACGCCGGTTGGAACATGTGATTATTTCACAATTTCAAGAACAAATAACAAACTTGCGTAACCAAGTAAATCAACTCATGCAGCGCAAGCCGCCTCGTAATTTGGGAGCAAGTCCCGCCGACATCGAGTAGCGCCGCGTCCACACATAATTCGGACATGACGACGTGCAATTACCGATCGACGGCATCGAGGTAATGTACATCTCGAGTGCTCGAAAGATAGACCTATAGGCGCCTTAGCTAATTGTGTACGCTTTTGTAGGAGCCGACGCCCGCAAGCTCCAAGTGAGGATAGTAGGGTCGATTCCTATTGAGGTCAAGGGCGGGTATGGTGTATCCATACCAGAAGGGGCAATCAAAGACGGTGCCCACCGGCGCAGGTTACGCCAGGTGCGGTGGACATGGTCCATGACAATTTCATGGCCATCCTACCGAGATTCCCGAACGAAGAAATCGTAACACTAGGGATGCCACGCACACTTTTATCCAGTGGCCCAAGAAGGACATCGACCGACCCTTCAAGGACGCGATATCGAGAGGACCCCGCCTCCAATAGGACCTCGCCGATGAGTCCGCCTCAACCAAAGCTTCGTAGGCCGCCACATCGCTTCCGTCGAGAAGACGACAAAGGGACAAGAAAAGCGTGTCACCATATCGGTCCTCGAGGCGCCACACGGAAGACGCCCTCACCGCCTCGTTAAGGAGAAATCAAATCAAGAACATTAAGGCACCTCCCAAACCCGTGAAATACTCCCTCGGAAGTCCGTTGGTCTCTGGCGCAGAAATAAAGAGCTCAGGAGTAGCTTGTCAAGCTTTGCATGATTGGTACTTGCGCAAGACCGGAGCGAAGGGGGTCATACTGGAATCACCGTCAGATACGGGAGGGAGCATTTTCTCCACGAGCCTGGCCACTTCGTCGTGGGCTTCGAAGACTTATATGACTTATACAACCTAACTGCCCTCGACGCCTCACTTCTACGATGCTGGACACTGTAAGTGTGTGCAATCAATTTCTACACTCACGTGATACCGATAAATATCATAACTCATCGCTTATGTACAGATACATTATGAAATGTGCCCGTCGAATCAAAGAACCTGGGTTTCTCGACCCACACGTGGTCTCTGAGCAAACAATCAACCAAGACGCATCCTACGTCGAGAATTACATAAAAATGGGATTGCTTGCTCAGAACGACAGGGAGTACATAATGGTACCCTACAACCAGAAGTAAGTGCTTCAATATTTGCTATACAAATTACGTTTCAACATAGGTTTATATGACTATAGCGACATACACGAGTAGGTTCCACTGGATTCTTCTGATTCTTGTGCCAAAGAGGAACATGGTATTGTACCTTGATTCTCTACTCAACAAAAATCACGACTTCACCATTCTTAAAGAAATACTCGACAGGTATGTAGTCTTCCTCCGCACATAACTCTATTGTAGTCTTCCTTCGCTTTAAATAGACAAGGATAACTTTTTGAATCATGTAGGGCGCTCATCTACTATGTTGCCGAGGGAGGTTTATACAAGGGAACGACCGCCACACCGACTCACGTGATGCGATTTCGAGACGCGCTACAACACAATAATCATATATCATACTCCGTAATATTGCGTCTCGAATCGACCGTGCATATATATGTAATTCTATTTTTGCAAAGGTCACCAAGAAAAACGAGATCACCTATGCGCATTCTACGTATGCCATCATATGCACTATTGATTGCTTCTAGGACTAATGATCCCTGTGTTTGTCAATCTCGTAATAATTATCTCCTAATTATAAATTTAAATATATATGCTTACTACTTTACTCGCTAGCGATGTGGCTTGAACATAGAGTTAAATGCACTCGAGATGGACCAGTCACGCACATTCGAGGGGAGCTCGTGGCTTCATCAAGGCGTATATCATAGTTAACACCAACGGAGAGTTTCACGCCGCCGACACCGATGAACGACCTCGAAACAATTGATTCAATATTGTAATTCACTTTGACCGGTTGTAATTCAATTTGTAACTCTAGCGACAATATATACTTGAAACATTCTTTTGTAATTGATTTTGAGTTAAATGATCACTTTGAGTTGTCGCAATTATCCGTGACATGTTTCTACTTGCTAGTTTTCAGAGGGCATGGCTAGCAATTCCCGAGGCTAGTAAAATACGAAAAATTCAATTAGGTTAAAGGACTTATCACGATTTGTTCTAACAACGAACCGAAATGCGCGATATCAATAACCACGACGGTTTGTAGTTGAAACAAGATGTGATATTTCTTATCACGCATTTGTTTAACTTTAACCGTCTGTGATACTAATAATCACTGCACGGTTGTGGAGTCGGAACCGCTCGTGATTATGTAGTATCACGACGGTTGTTGTTGGAACCGCTCGTGATATCGAATAATCACGACGGTTTGCCAGCCGGAACCGCTCGTGATTATGTAGTATCATAGACGGTTCGTTGTTGGAACCGCTCGCGATATTACATAATCACTGCATTTTCCCAAACCACGTAACCGCTCTGGATTATTAGTATCACGACGGTTTTCCAACCGCTCGTGATAACCGCCGTTATCTCGCACATAACATTTCGCACGGTTCAAAAACCGCTCGTGATGACCGCACGAACCGGCTCGTGATGACCTTTTCTGTAGTAGTGGTCGAAGGCCAAGTGGGAATAATAAAGCTCAGCATACGATCAACAATCCGCTGGATCATGATGAATCCACCACAAAGCCCGCCAGAGGTCGTAATCTCTGACCGCTCCCTGTCATGGAGGCTCCTTGACGAAGCTCTAGAAGGCTCTTCCTTAGCTACAACAGGAGCTCGTCGGAAGATCGCTGTTGGAGGCATAAAGTTAATGCAATCGGAGATACTAATCAAGTTCCCGTGCGCGATCCTCCATAGCCTAACCCATCACCACGTACTGATGGTGATGGTACTGGCGCTCAAGCAACACCTGCAGGAGGCATCGAACTGATGGATGTCGATTAGTTAATTTGCCTGTTCCTACCTCACGGGCTCACAGCATGTGATAAGTCGGACAATGCAAGACGGGGGTCGGAAGGACATTCGACTCATCAAACACCCAATGCTAATCAGGATCCTCCAAGACCTTCGGTAACACTTCAAAACCTGCAACGAGTTGGCGACATTCTGAGTAACATAGATTCTGAGAGCATAAAATCATCTAAGCGGCGTGCCAAATGCATTTTATAGCCACAACTCCTTAACAACAAAAAAGAGTTACCCAAAAGTCCAACGGCTAGAAACTAATGTCCAACGGGCAAAAAAAACTATTCGATTCCCAAGACAGTTTCTCAACTTTAAAGTGAATACAGACCACCTCGTTTGTCATGATATTAGGTCTACCCGATACAACTTTTCATCGGGGGTTTACACGACCAATTCATTTTAAAGTTTGGGGACTAGCTAATGATGATTAAAATCCCTATGTATTACTTTAATACATAATTAAAATACCATATGTCTTCATAGTCGTAACCTCTAAGGCTAACGACTCCTGTGGTCATAAGGATTCTAGATGTTACTTATGGGTACCTTGGTAGGATGAGGTCCTGTACACAGTCCCCGACTAGATGACTTTTCGTAGAAGTCTTGAATTGGCATCTGGATCTAACTCTAAGTATATTCTTACCGTGTAACGAATGGAACACATGGCATATTTGTTCCATACCATGCGACGGTTCATGTTCCTAAGACACTGACAATAACTACTATACGGTTGAGTGCCTCACAGACGCTAACCGAGGACCAGTTACTGTTTTATTAATTGTAACCGACCCTCTGACCGGACGCGTCACTTCTAACATGCATCTTCTCCGGGAGTAACTGCCACCTCTTCTATGGCTATTTAAAAATAGAGCACGGAGTAACAAGGGCATCGGATTGAAGCATCACAATCAACACTAGATTAATGTTTCAACTCTGATTTAATAGCATAGCAAGCACTACGCTCAGTGTAATTAGGATTAGTCCACCACCTTATTGAAGGATCCAGTTCATAGCAATAAAAAGCAATCACGTTCTCTTTCAAGAACTTTTTGCTATTTTTCTCTATTTTATTTCGTAAGATCGGCGACTTGATCGTCGACATCAATCTTCTCGAAGATGACGCTAATGTATCTGTTAAGCTATGCACTGAGCATTCAGTAATAATTTGAGGAGGTAAACAAGATTAATATCATTCTTTGAAGGAAATTGGTTCTTCCGATTTAAATTTATGTTGGACTCCAAGATACATATACGACTAGGAGAAAAACAATACAGCTAATGCTTACCTTTGACGTTGCCATCCCCGTATATGTGAACTTTCTCTTTGGGCGGGAGAAGGGTTCTCATTTGACAGAGGTTAGGACAAAAGTAAGCAGCAAAGCAATTAGCAGAAACATAGGTGTGGGGAATATTTGCTTCCTCTATGGCCCTTCTTATCTGCATCTTCTCATCAAAGGTAACCCTTACTGGTTCAAGAGCATGCCCCATCCTCGCTGGGTCCATGCCGAATTCAGATGGTAGGAAACGCTGCATTCAACATTGTATATATAATTGTTATGACTCACAGCACTTTGGAGTTTGTTTTTTTGACCATCTATTTCATTTTCAAAAATAGGGATGAATATCTACGATAGTGTATAAAAACAGACAACAATTGCAAGCGGGTGGTGTTTTTTATATTTGTATTTATCATTTTCAGTGATGTTGGCATGAGTACGTATACTGTGATCATGATCCTACATTTTTTTTTTCGTATTATTACAATTAGAGCAACCTTAGATATAATCATAACTAAATCTAGGGCCGTACTCGATCGTATGATCGTAACAAAGACTCGAACCAAGATTGTTACTGGAACCAAGATTCTAACAATCTTGGTATAATCCAACAAGATTTTAGATCCAGCAAGTCATTTATAACAAGTGGTCTAATCCCAACAACATTTTAGATCTAAATGAAAATCACAATCGCTCGTCAGTAGTGTAATACAACAGTTTACTACGCTGTTCTGCCGCAATTGTTACAAAGGTTGTTACTTGTTTGTTAGCGCGCTGTTGTTGGCCAGCTGGTGCTGTCCTACTGTTTTATTCCAAGGTTCTGGATTTATTGTCCTCATTGCTTAAGGAGGTGGCAGAGCTCTCGTCGTCTAACTGATGATATTATGATCTGAATTGTTTAATATTAATAAGTTCAGATTAGTTTCTATATTAACAGATAAATTTTCTACTTAGACTCTAAGTCATTTACCTCTTTATATACCTCTTGTATGCCGCACGGAGAGAGTACGACGCTTCATTGTAATCCTCTGCGATTTGTAAACACTCATATAGTGATTATCGCCAATTGATGCCTATGATTTTTCCCGCATAAGTTTTTCATGTAAAAATTCATATATCCTTTTTGTTTTTAATTTTTTTAACGAGTGGTATCTGTTGGATTGATCTCGGCTAACTGCCGAGACCGAGTCTTACGTGCAAAAGCCCACCTATGCGCCCTGATCGGGGGCGGTTCCAACACTCAGTTTTTGGTTGCGGTCCCGGTCATCTCAGCGCTACAAAAACAGGGGATACGGCAGGGTTTGGTAGAGCAAGTAGTTCAAGCCCAAAAGATCCCACACACGTCCGATCGGTAACGAACGCTGAGGTGAACGAAGGCCGGACCGACGGCCACTGAATCACCGCCGCCACTTCGACATCACGCTTCTTCAGGCCGACGTATCGCCGTCATCTTCTACGACGATCCCGACCGACCCTAAGATCCGATGGCTTCGACATCTTCAGGTATAACTCAAGCTTCCGCATCTAATGTTTTGCTAGGTGTTCATTGATTGAGCTAGGGTTCATGTTATTAGACATCTTCAGGCTTAGATCTATTATTACAGTGGTATCAGAGCAACCCTAGACTCATATTGAACCCGATTACTCGCTCGGATCTAAACTTTTGTTGGCTCGAGTTAGCATTCTTAGAAGGAGGGGATTCAAAATCCTCAGTCAAACCCTAACGAAATCCAAAGCCCCGACCCTCAAAAACTCAGATCGGAACCCTTAGAACATCTAAGGCGGCGGAATACTTACGTTTTTTGTAGATCTGGAGCTCGCTCCGGTCTAGGGCACCGCCAGAGCTCGCCGACGGCCGGCCACAAGAACCTTGGTCGCACGCGCGCCGACGAGGAGAATGCCGCCGGCGCCAACTCTTTGTGCCGCCCGCCGCCGCTCCTCGCCTGCTGCCGAAGGAGCCTCGCGCGATCGCCGCTACCGAAGGCGTCTCAACAATGCTGGAGTTTTCGGAGAAATCGGGAGAAATGGATTAGGGTTAGGGTTTCCCGATTTCGTCGGTTTTTATACCGCACGGCGGACGTTCTCAGCCGTCCGATCCGATCCGCGGCTCGCATTCATTCCGATCCGGCCCAATGAAACCGCGTTGCATCTCGCCATTCGCTTAGATCCAACGGCCACCATCGCTTTCTTTCGCCGCTTTTTCCTTTGGGCCGAGCAAGACGCTGGCTAAGGTCAAGTTTGAGCCGAAAGGCAAGATAGAGCCGCCAAGCACAAAGTCGGGGCGGAAGTCGTGCTTCCGATGCACAGTAGCTTTTCTTTAAGTTTTATGATTATTATTTTATTTATTGTGCACTGTTTTATTAATGATAATTGCTCAAATTTCAGTATGAATTTGTGATTAATTTTTTATTTTATTTTTGTGCACTATTTTTTATTAATGTTAATCTCTCATGTAACTGTGATAATTATCTCTAATTAAAATTGAACTAACGAGATATTTTAATTAGAGATTTTTATGTTTTATTTTGGCATTATGTATACACATGATTACATACTGACCAACGTTGTTTGTAGTCATGTGTCGCCACATTAATTGTTAAAGTTTTTTTTTTATTTTCTGCCCAACGGTGATATAAACTAGAACTGTAATTTTGCATGTTATTAATCAGACCAACGTAGGGTTAATTGCATACAATACTTTTATGTTATTTCTAATTTTTCCCTGTATTTTAATGTTCAGCAATGAATGCTTCACATGTTGCCGCTACAATTGACAACATTGAGCAGCTTACAGGGAGCAACTTCCCCTCTTGGAAAGAAAGAATTTCAATTGTCCTTGGAGTTTTAGACCTTGATTATGCATTAAGAGTGCCCGCTCCCGTTTTCCCCACCGTTGGTGAGGACAATTACGATAAGAAAAAGAAAATATATGATAATAATGCTGAAAAATGGGAGCGGTCTAACCGTCTATCACTAATGATTATGAAGACCTCTATCTCAGTTGGAATCAGGGGAGCAATCCCAGATTCTGGAAATGCTAAGGAGTATCTGGCTTCAGTAGAGGAGAAATTCAAATGCTCCACTAAGGTTTATGCCAGTACATTAATCCAGAGGCTTCTATCCACCAAGTATGACGGGTCCAGCAGTATAAGAGAGCATATCATGATGATGACTGATATGGCTGGAAAACTCAAGGGCATGGACATGGAAATATCTGATGGTTTCCTAGTCCACTTTATTATGACTTCTCTTCCTTCTGAGTACACTACTTTTAAGATAAACTATAATACTCAGAAAGATAAATAGAGCATGAGCGATCTTATCGTCATGTGTGTCGAGGAGGAAGAAAGGATAAGGACCGAAAAGAGAGATTTTGTGAATCAAGTTGGCGGCCCTAGCAAAAGGAAGTTCTCAGGGGACTTCAAATCCAAGAAAAGGCTGCACTACTCTCCTAATTCAGATAAATCAGGGCCTAAGGTGCAAAATACACCTAAGCCCAATGTTGCTCCTGCTAAAGCACCAAATGGGAATGCATGTCACTTCTGCAAGGAGCCAGGATATTTCCAGAAGAATTGTATTGGTTTCCTAAAGTGGCTCGCCAAGAAGGGTAATGATTCTATAACGTTCGTTGATGAAACCCTTTATACTAATTTTTCCCTTAAATCTTGGTGGATTGACTCAGGTGCAACTGTGCACGTTACCAACTCTTTACAGGGATTTCATACCGCGAGAACAGTAAAAAAGGGGAAGCGAAGTCTTAGAGTTGCGGATGGAAAAGAAGCCGAAGTGGAATCAGTTGGTTCTGTTTCCTTAGTTTTAGATAGCGGCTTTACACTTCGTCTTAATAATGTAGTATTTGTTCCTTCCATTATGAGGAATTTAATTTCAGTATCTTTATTGGACGATGATGGATTTAAATGTAATTTTGGTAACAATAAGTGTGTTATCACATTTAATTCAAATAATATTGGTCTTGCTGTTAGACAAGACAAGCTTTATATGCTTTCCCTTAATGAATCACCGATATCTTTGAATGTGTGTGATACTATGCGTAAAAAGAATAATGAGACTTCTTCGAAACTGTGGCACTGTCGTTTAGGCCACATTTCGAATGGGAGAATGAAGCGTCTCATTAAGGAAGAGATTCTCCAACCATTAGATTTCTCTGACTCAGACCATTTCATTGATTGCATTAAAGGAAAATATGTAAAGAAAATAAAGAAGGGAGCAACTCGCAGCTCAGGACTATTAGAGTTAATTCATACTGATATTTGTGGTTCTTTTCCTGTGACATCAGTGGATGGTTTTGATTCTTTCATTACATTCACTGATGATTTCTCCTGTTATGGTTATATTTTTCCCATTAAAGACCGATCCGAGTCACTTGATAAATTTAAGATATTTAAGGCTGAAGTTAAAAATCAGCACAACCTAACAATTAAAGTGGTAAGATCGGACCGTGGAGGAGAATATTATGGGAGACATGCCCCTTATGGCCAAATTCCTGGCCCTTTCGCTAAATTTCTTCAGGAAAATGGCATTGTTGCTCAATATTCTACACCAGGTGAACCTCAGCAGAATGGGGTAGCTGAGAGACGCAACCGTACACTTATGGATATGGTACGGAGCATGCTTAGCTACTCTAGTTTATCAACTGGTTTATGGATGGAGACACTAAAGACAAGAAAGACATATTCTTAATAGGGTTCCCAAAGAAATCAAGCACCTAAGACACCTTATGAATTATGGATCGAGAAAGCCGAGTCTGAAATATTTAAGAGTATGGGGTTGTCGTGCTGAAGCTAAGATATTTAATCCACATATTGGAAAATTAGATCCTAAGACAGTAAGTTGCCATTTTATAGGGTACCCTGAAAGATCTAAAGGGTATCGGTTTTATTGTCCTGATAGAACAACTAAGTTTGTAGAAACAAGGCATGCTGTGTTCTTAGAAAATAATGAGAACCTGGAGCCTAGGAAAATTGATCTTGAAGAGAAGCGGGTTTACGTTCCTTCACCGCTTATCCCAGAGATTTT
The DNA here is from genome assembly GCA_036346395.1 of Hsuehochloa calcarea. Taxonomy (NCBI): domain Eukaryota; kingdom Viridiplantae; phylum Streptophyta; class Magnoliopsida; order Poales; family Poaceae; genus Hsuehochloa; species Hsuehochloa calcarea. The sequence continues at coordinate 15,403,108 of CM070616.1, read as the reverse complement.
TATTCCTGCACTTCACGTGGTTGCACCTCCAGTACCAAATACTGTTGAGGTCTCTGAAATTCCTAATGTCATACCTAATGATGAGCCTCAGCAGTCTCCTGCACCTCAGCAGCCTCTTGCAATAGTTGCTGAACCTATTAGAAGATCACAGCGGGAGAGAAGATCTGCCATCCCAAGTGATTATGTTGTTTACATGAATGAGGATATTAATGATATAGGAAGGTAGATGATCCCACCTCTTATAAGGAAGCAATGATGAGTGAACATTCTCCTAAATGGCTTGATGCCATGAAGGATGAACTAAAGTCTATGAGTACTAATGATGTATGGGACTTAGTAGAAATTCCTGACGAAGTCAAAATATTAGGCTGTAAATGGGTCTACAAAACCAAGCATGACTCTAAGGGAAATATCGAAAGGTTCAAAGCAAGACTCGTAGCAAAAGGCTTCTCACAAAGAGAGGGGATTGATTATAATGACACTTTTTCTCCTGTCTCAACTAAGGATTCGTTCAGAATCGTTATGGCACTTGTAGCTCATTAAGATTTAGAACTACATCAGATGGATGTTAAGACGGTATTCCTTAATAGCGATTTGCAAGAAAATGTTTTCATGACTCAACCGGAAGGTTTTGTCGTGGATGGCAAGGAGCATTTGGGATGTCGACTTAAGAAATCCATTTATGGCTTAAAACAAGCATCGAGGCAGTGGTACCTCAAATTTGATAAAGTTATAAGGAATTTTGGATTTAAGGAAAATGAAGTTGATAACTGCATATATGTTAAGTTCAAGGGGAGTAAATTCACCATCTTAGTGCTTTATGTAGATGATATCTTATTGGCTAGCAGCGATAAGGATATGCTGTTTGAGACCAAGAGATTTCTCTCATCCAATTTTGATATGAAGGATCTCGGTGATGCCTCTTACGTTCTTGGCATTGAAATTCATCGGGACAGGTCCAAAGGAGTATTAAGTTTATCTCAAAAGGCATACGTTGACAGAGTACTAAAGAGATACAATATGCATAAATGCTCTAGCTCACCTGCTCCTATCGTTAAGGGCAATAAGTTTGGGACATTTCAATATCCAAGGAACCAATTTGAAACTGATCAGATGAAGACAGTTCCTCATGCTTCAGCTGTCGGAAGCATTATGTATGCTCAAGTAAGCACACGCCCTGACTTATCTTTTGTAACCGGAATGCTTGGCAGATATCAGTCAAATCCAGGACCGGATCACTGGAAGGCCGTTAAGAAAGTCTTGCGTTATATGCAAGCTACTAAGCATCTCATGCTCACATATAAGCATACTGATAACCTTGAAATTGTAGGTTATTCAGATTCAGATTTTGCGAGATATGTTGATACTAAGAAATCCACGTCAGGCTATATCTTCACACTCGCTGGAGGAGCTATCTCGTGAAAAAACTCCAAACAAACCCTTACGGCATCTTCAACGATGCAAGCTGAGTTTGTGGCATGTTATGAGGCTACTGGGCAGGCTGTATGACTTAAGAACTTTATTCCGGGCCTTAGAGTGGTTGACAGCATTTCTAAACCACTCACCTTATACTGCGATAACGAATCCGCAGTCTTTTATGCAAGTAACAACAAGTCAAGTGGTGCTGCCAAACACATTGACATTAAGTATCATGTTGTGAAAGATAGAATCCAGGATCAAACCATTAGTATCAAGCATATTAGTACTAAGTCAATGCTTGCAGATCCGCTTACTAAAGGCTTACCACCCAATATATTTCGTGATCATGTTACCGGCATGGGTTTATTGGATTCTGGATAAAGGACCTTAAAACAAACCAACTCCCATTAAGTATTATGAATATCCATTTTAAAATGTGATAGTATACTATAGGTACTGAGGTTGTATGGCACTTCACTGGCCATGCCACACATTACCTTGGTATTCTGTTTTTCATTTGAGGATGGACTTATGTTGTTAGCCTTACGATCAAAGGGGAGAATATTGGATTGATCTCGGCTAACTGCCGAGACCGAGTCTTACAGGCAAAAACACACCTATGCGCCCTGATCGGGGGCGGTTCCAACATTCAGTTTTTGGTTGCGGTCCCGGTCATCTCAGCGCTACAAAAAAAGGGGATACGGCAGGGTTTGGTAGAGCAAGCAGTTCAAGCCCAAAAGATCACGCACACGTCCGATCGGTAACGAACGCTGAGGTGAACGAAGGCCGGACCGACGGCCACTAAATCACCGCCGCCACTTCGACATCACGCTTCTTCAGGCCGACGTATCGCCGTCATCTTCTACGACGATCCCGACCGACCCTAAGATCCGATGGCTTCGACATCTTCAGGTATAACTCAAGCTTCCGCATCTAATGTTTTGCTAAGTGTTCATTAATTGAGCTAAGGTTCATGTTATTAGATATTTTCATGCTTAGATCTATTATTACAGTATCAGAATACAGTAAATTAGATTTTTGAATGGAGATATTTCGGTAGCCACCACTGTCTCCACGCGCTCGTCTCGATCCGTCACGCGCAGCGAGTCCTCGGTCCAAGCACGCGTGCGTCGATTGTCGCGGCGCCTGCGGATCCGTGAGTTCTCGGTCCATGCATCGTCTTAAAGCCGGACACATCAGATCAAAAAAGCCAGCAGCAGCCGATAGCTTGCGAAGACGTAGAGAAGGCAGAGAAACAGAGTTGCGTCCCATCCTGCTAGTTCACGTGGAGCAACATCTCGGAACAAGGAAAAGCTCCAGCTGTTTCCTCGAGAAGATTCCTTCTTTATTTATTAATTCACAAACTAATCTTTTCTGGTCTTGCTTCGCGTGAAGGGCACAGATTCCAAGGAAAAATCCTTCTTTATTTAATCACCATGGCTTCTGGCTTCTTCCACCGAATCAAGTGCTTAGTGCTCCAGCCACTTTGAAGGTTTTTATGTTGTTCTTTGCTTTGTCACACGAAAAATGTACTAGAAAATTTGAAAATCTTTATTCCCATTAACTAAAATTGCATCAAAGATTATAATTTTTACAAAGTTTACACAGATAAATACCTCAATTAATAATTCGTGGAATATTAGAATAGATCATCCATTAGAATAGATTCGTCACCTTGATAAGTTACGTATAAAATCTCAGGGGATTTGAATGAGATGAACATCGTTTTGTTGATATTTTGGGCTGCTGAGAACGGCCACCGGTCAAATCAGTATGGTCAAACCGGCTGCGAGTCTTTTTTTCGCTATTTTTTAGTTTCAACGTAAAATTTTCACTATAATCTTTTAGCTTTGATCTACATAGTTTTTATTGTTATTGGAGTAAAAGTAAAATTAAATACTCAGATATTAAAATAGATGGCTCATATTAACCCACTCTCTAATCGCTAATTCGGCCCAATAGAGAGCTCTCGTAGTCTAAAAAAACCCGGAGCAAAAACAATTAAAGTAATGTTCGAAAATATTTTTCCCCGTGAAAGTTCAAAAATATTTCCATTATTTTTAAAAAAATAAAAACACCCCAACCAACCCAAAATTCAATTGGATGCACTAAGGTGAGCGCACGAGAAGACAGTATGCACATGAATATATAACACACAACCCAAACATCGACGCCTCCGGGCTCCAGCTGAAGTCTATATATACGTAAATTCAGTTCTTGCCTGAGCTAACCAACCTTGACATTTCCGGCTTCTTTGATGGCCTCCACCAGCTTGAGCTGCAGTAGGAGGTTGTGGCTTCGTAAGTGAACGCCGGACATGGCCGACACGACCACGTCGACCTGCTTCACGGCGGCGACGAGGCTCCGGTGGTCGTCGAGCGATGCCTCGACGAGGCGTGCTCCCTGCGCCTTGAAGGACAGCAGCATCTGAAGCTTTTCGATGTCGAGACCGATCTCAGGCCGCAGCAGGACGTAGGTCGGGTGGCCATGGTCCAAGCTCGCCTTCACAATCCTTCTGCCGATGTAGCCTGTGCCACCGACAACAAGAACCCTACCCTTCTCCATGCCTAATTAGCAGAAGATGCAGCTGAGATGGCTAACTTTAGCTTCTAGCTAGTTCTATTCTATGGGTTGCAGAGTAGCAGTCGAAGTAACGCGTCTATATAGAGTTTAGCTAGTGACATCCGGTACAAACCAGCAACGTCTGTATGACGTCATGGAAAGTGGCGGGGTATTTGAATAGTTTACACGAAAAATAATAATAATAATCGAAAAATAATAATAATAATCGGACTGAGATGACATTGCCACCAACTTAAATGATACACCTTCGGCTGGTACATGTACTTTTAACAAAAAAAAGTCGTCACGGCCATGATACACTGCCACCAACTGCAAAGTTGTTTCCTCCATTGCAATTGTTAGAATATACATGTAACACCCACTCAGCAAAGTGATTTCATTTCATTGCAGATTACGCTCCTAATTATTGTTTGAAACGACGAGACTAATTTTGTTAAGTGAAGCAGTACTGCTCACAGCTTATGTCGCACTTTATCGCTGCGACAGCAAGTAATGCTGCTGATGTGGGTGGGATGGCCTGGCCTGCATGGAGTGGCCCGGATGTGTGTAGCTTTTACGTTTGGTTCGCGGAATTCTTCAAAGACTATCATGAATCCTTTAGTATTTTTATGATATTATTGGAAAACAATGGGTTTGTCCTGACAGTCGGCGTATGTATAGACATTTCATCCAAAATTCTAGCAGGGTCTCTAATATATAAATAGGGGGTATTAGTCACTGTAAAATGTTGATCGCTTGAAGAGCGATCAAGAGAAGTAAGAAATCTTATACATCTATATGTTCAATCTACTATTCTGTTCATATATTCTCGCATTGTTTGATATGATTTTATGTTTGTCTACGAGGTGATCGTTCGGACTAGACTCACCAGCGATGTTCATCAACACGTTATCAGCACGATCGACTATCCTTGGATTGAAAGGTAATCGTCGTAGCACGACGCTCGTAGATCGAATCATTTTTCTAGATCGCTTTCAATTCCGCAATTGTTGTTTTTTAGATTATTTTATCCTACTGTACAAATCTGTTCTAATCTACCGTTAACCGACTTGATGTAGCCGGTACAATACCGATCTGTAGATTGTATGAAACAGTAGACGTTGATTACATGAACCAACCTTGACATTTCCAGCTTCTTTGATCGCCTCCACCAGCTTGAGCTGCAGTAGGAGGCCGTGAGCCCCGGACATGGCCGACACGACCACGTCGACCTGCTTCACGGCGGCGACGAGGCTCCGGTGGTCGTCGAGCGACGCCTCGACGAGGCGTGCTCCCTGCGCCTTGAACGACAGCAGCATCTGAAGCTTTTCGATGTCGAGACCGATCTCAGGCCGCAGCAGGACGTAGGTCGGGTGGCCATGGTCCAAGCTCGCCTTCACAATCCTTCTGCCGATGTAGCCTGTGCCACCGACAACAAGAACCCTACCCTTCTCCATGCCTAATTAGCAGAAGATGCAGCTGAGATGGCTAACTTTAATTAGCTTCTAGTTGTATGGGTTGCAGAGTAGTAGACCAAGTAGCGCGTTCATATAAGAGTTTAGCTAGTGATATCTGGTACAAACCAGCGACGTCTATATGACGTCACGCAAAGTTGCAAAGTAATATCTCAGCCGTTCGATCACTGTGAGATCATACTCATCCGTCGGATGAATCATGGGAAGGGCCAACGGTACCAGCATCCAACGGAAAGACACTACTGAATTTGCCAGTGCACCTCGCCCACTAGTGTTGAAGAAAACAAATTTGGCGGTTGGTGCCGACAAATTCTCAGTGTGTGCGCAGGTGGTGTGTGATGTGTGTGCGTGTATCTCGTACTCTCGAGAAAAATGTTGATGTTATGATGGCTTTAAATGACACCTAAGTTGAACAGATATACATATACCAAATCGGATTGGAGGAATATCTATTATACTATTATTAAAACAAAGAAAAAACAGATACTCCTACGTTCTCTACGAGGGCTAGTGTTGAATAACAAATACAACTCCTTTTCAAATATAAACATGCGTATTGTATTATAGTATCTATCTACGCAATTGAACCAGAAATTCGATTACACGAATAATACTAATAATAATAATGGACTCAGATGACATTGCCAACAACTTAAATGATGCACCTTTGGCTGGTATATGTACACTTTACCAAGAGAGTCCTCACGGCCATGATGGTACTGCCACACAAAGTTGTTGAGATTGCACTTGTTAGAATAGACGTAACACCCACTTGGTTTCTTCTTTCTTTTTTTGTCGTTGTTGTTGTGAGAGTTCTTCATTTCACGGAATAAAGCTCAATTTCCGCAGGAAAATTTTCCGCGTTCCAAAAGGGCATTACCAAAAAATCTCCCCATCCAGTGATTTCATTTCATAGCAGATTACGCTCCTAATCATTGTTTGAAACGACGAGACTAATTTTGTTAAGTGAAGCAGTACTGCTCACAGCTTATGTCGCACTTTATCGCTGCGACAGCGAGTAATGCTGCAGTGGGTGGGATGGCCAGCACTGCATGTTTCCCGTCTTATTACAGATGGTTTATAAAATTTAAATATGATAAAATTATCACAGACAATTTTACAAGCGTGATCGTCTACGTTACTAACGATGGCTACAACTGTTTGTGATACATAATTATCATAGACTGTTCTTATTAATAACCATCTGTGAATATTTACAGACGGTTTTAGATACATACAGTCTATAATATTCATATACGATTTTAAATACAAACGGCCTGTGATTTTCGTAGCCTCTAGTGTGGCACACCGTCAGCACTATTTTTCTTCTCTGTTCCTTTCTTTTTTTTCTGAAAAACATGATATCTTTTGTTCTATTTTCCCTTTCTCTTTCTGAACAATGGGAGAAGAGGCCGTGTAAGGGGAGAGCCAGCAAGAACTAGTGTTTAATTGCTACTATGCTACTTTGCCTTGAACGTACCATGTGACCCTTTGACAGCTAGCTCGTGCCCTTGTAATGACTACACTGCACATAATAGTTTTTAACGCATCTCGTATCCTGGAGAACACAGCGTAACAAGATAAGAGGCGTAGGCCTGTGCTCAACTGGGCCACACTGTCGGTTACTCATAAACCGTAAGGCTTTCCTTTGATAAGAGTTGAGAAATGTGGGGATTATATTCCTGGAAGAACTCACGTAGAGCTGTTACTTTGCCCTCAAGCCTAATATTTCCAGACAGAGAGCTGTCCGCGTGCAAATCTGTCTCATGGTGTAGTGCCAGTGCCTATATGATTGGAAATAAAGAAAAATTTAGTCACTTTTATAAACAGACAACCCCAATTAAAAAATTAATATATCCACGAGATCAAAACACGTTGTATATATAATATTAGAAGATAAATGTATATTATCCAAGGCCACCGTATGCTTGCCAAAAACGAAACACATATTTTCGTTGAGCTATTTATTAACAAGGATCACCTCAGGCTATCGCTGTTTCAAGCAAACTGTGCAGTGTGCAGCTGATCGATCGTGCATCCCAGGGAGCAACATCAGAGTCTAACTAAGAGAGCGATTAGCTATAGCCAGCTAGAGAGATGAGAAGATCACTGGCGGAGGCCTGAACGCGACGGCGCCCCTACGCCGGCTGAGCGATCTCGTCGGCGAACGCCACGCATGCTGCGATCTAACCTGCGAGCGTCATCCAGGTGACGGCCATGGTGTACTCGGCCAGCTCCCACGGCGTCGCCATCTTGGTGGAACAACGCTCGGCAGTTCCGTTCATGTAGATGTTTGCTGGAGCCACATGTCGTCGAACGGTCGGACCGCACAAACATCTTGGAGGATCAGCAGCTGTCGGCATGTGCCCATGTCAATTGTAAAGACCACTCGACCGTCTGACAAGCAATGGACAATTGAGGTCTCGTTTGGACGGTTGAAATTAACCAGATGTGAACTGTTTACCGTAAAAAATTTATAAAACATCTGTGAACTGCAGTATAAAACATCTGTGAACTGCAGACTTCGAAACGTATCTTATTGCTAACTAGCTAGGCCTGTCTATCTTGAGTTGCACTGCTATATGATGAGGTTTTTATGTACTCAGTTATCTAATATAGTACTTTCGACTTTAATTGTTTTGTCATTTTGGTCCTATGCACACAAAAATAAACTCTATGAATGCCTGAATGTTCCTATTAATTGTTGTGGATATCATGGGGATATGTTCTAGATCTTAAAATGATGTGACAATTGGTAAAGGCGTTTACGGTTTGTCGTTTCATGTGTTTTCGACAAAGTTTCAGAACTGTCAGGCAGTAACCGGTCTGACCGGTCGTAGCATGGCGGTCAGACCGGTCTCGAATCGGTCCGACCGGCAATAGGCGGCGGTCGGACCGGTGAACTTAAAATGTGTTATTTTGAGCTGGACCAAAAATAGAGTGCGTAGGCAAGAGAGGGGATTCTATTGTACTTGGTCTCATAATTTTTGGAGTCTCCAGTCAAAAGTTCTATTGGTTTGAAAATTCCAGTAGGTTTCGGTTTTCCAGAGAGGAAAAACAGCCAATAGGATCAAACTTCTAGAAGGTCTAAGCCTCCACTATAAATAGGAGAGGGTGGTGGCTGCACTACCTCTTCGTCTCTTTTGCAAGTCTTGTAAACCATAATTTTCTTAGGGAGAGCTTTTGTGGAGGCTAGGGTTCTTGATGTTTGATGTGATTTTTTTGCTCTTGGATTGAGCATTATCCTCCATTGATAGAGTGGCTGTAAGCCCTGATCATATCAATCAATCAAAGGAAAAGTTTGATCAATATTTTGTCTCATTGCGTTCTTTCTCTCTATTTGATGATTTTAGGTCTTTCTTTGATCCGTGAGTTTTTACTTGTTTTCTTCACGTGATCTGCTTGCTGTGACGTGTGGGAATCTATCTAGGATCATCTTGATCATCAATCCCCCACGAGCAAGAGCATTAACCTAGTTTTCGTTTTGACCCATTTTTGAACCCTTCTTTGATCAAATGGAAAAGGACCTTGATTCCTCCAAGAATTATCATAATCTTCGATTGGAATAGGTCATTGATATCATAGAGAAGGTGTGTTCCAAGTTTCATTAAGTTTGGATTAGTAGATCAAAAGTTTCATCTATTTGCATCTTCGTCATCGGGGCTGTTCTTCTGTTCTGGAGGAAATCGGTCAGACCACCCATAGCCACCGGTCAGACCGGTCGGGAATCGTTCGACTGCCAGTTAGGCAGCGGTCCGACCACCAGTAGATTGTTTCACTTCAATCTTTGTTGATTTTGTCCTATCGCTTTGGGGTTTTTTTTGATTCAATATTAGTCTTCTGCTGTACTGATATACTGATCTTCATAGCTTCTATAGCTACTGGAGTAAAGTTTTATTGATCCATTATTGGTGAAAAAGTGAGCGTGCTCCTATTCACCCCCCCTCTAGTCGCCTTTTCGAACCAACAAGTGGTATCAGAGTCCGGTTAGTTCAATCTTGATCTTAACCGGTCACTGAACTTGGCGATAGATAGATACTCCACAAAACCGCATATCTTCGATGGGCACAACTATGGCTATTGGAAGAATCGCATGCGAGTCTTCCTTGAGAGCGAAGGACATGCTATATGGGAGGTTGTTTGAATTCCTCTCGTTTTGCCCGAAGTTGCTACGCCGGCTTCAGAAGCCCTTTTGGCTAACAACAATAAGGCTAAAAATCTCTTGTATGGCGGGCTTGGGAGACAGGATTATGATCGGATTTGCAATCTTGAGACTGTGCATGAGATTTGAAACACTATCGAAACTTACCATGAGAGTTCGTCCCAAGTCAAGAAAGTACGCCAAACAGTCTATAAGCGTGAATACAATAAATTCGAGATGCGTCCTGGAGAGAGCATCGATGACATTTTCAGTCGCTTTAATAAAGTGATAAATCAGATGAAAGCTGTTGGTATTGAATATTCTCAATCTGAAAATACCACCCATCTCTTGGGGGCAATCAACACTAAGGAGTGGGAGATAAAGGCTACAGCCATTAAGGAGAATGTAAATATTTCTAATCTGACTTTGGAACTGCTCTATAGCAAGCTCAAGACTCATGAGATCAAAAGGATTGATCATCCCAAGAAGGAAAACATGACTTTGGTAGCAGACCCGCTCAAGAGAGCATCTGATGGGTCTTTTGAGTCTTCTTCGGGATTTTCGCTTGCAGGTTTATCTACAATCCATGAAGAGGAGTTTGAGAGTCTCCTTGAGGCTGAGTTGGCCCTCATAGTCAAAAAAGTCACACGGGCCTACAACAATATGAGAAACAAAAAGAGAGGAGGTCCCGTGACTTTCTATGAGTGTGGTGAGCTTAATCATATCCGGGCAAATCGCCCTAAGCTCATTTGATTTGGAATCATTTGAAACATGCGAATCCTGCCTGATCGGAAAGATGACCAAGACACCTTTCACTGGTCGGAATGAGAGGGCGTCCGACTTATTGGCACTCATACATACTGATGTATGTGGACCAATGAGAACGACAGCTAGAGGTGGATTTCAGTACTTCATTACTTTTACCGATGACTATAGTAGATATGGATATATCTACTAAATGAGGCACAAGTCGGAATCCTTTGAAAAGTTCAAGGAGTTCCAGAATGAGGTACAGAATCAACTTGGCAAGACAATCAAAGCTCTGCGATCTGATCGTGGAGGTGAATTTTTGAGCCATGAATTTGGTGATCACTTGAAGCAATGTGGAATTGTTCCACAGCTTACACCACCAGGCACTCCACAATGGAATGGGGTGTCCGAGCGGCGTAACCGGACCTTGTTGGACATGGTCCGATCAATGATGAGCCAATCAGATCTACCGTTATATTTTTGGGGTTACGCTCTAGAAACTGCCGCTTTCACTATAAATAGGGTACCATCTAAATCAGTAGATAAGACACCATCTGAGATATGGACTGGAAAAAGTTCAAATTGTCTTTTCTAAAGATTTGGGGATGTGATGTCTATGTTAAACGTTTGACGTCTGATAAACTCACACCCAAGTCGGATAAATGTTTCTTTATAGGATATCCTAGGGAAACCAAAGGATATTACTTCTACAATCATGAGGAGGGCAAAATTTTTGTTGCCCAAAATGGTGTCTTTTTGGAGAAAGAGTTTCTTTCAAAAGGAGTCAGTAGGAGAAAGTTGCAACTCGAAGAAATTCGGAAGCGCTCAAAATGTTTCAACTCCCATCAACCTTTACAGACTAACAAAGTGTTGTTGAACCTGTAGATGAGGCATCAGCCCCGCGTAGATCTAAAAGGCCACGTCTGTTGCCCATAAGGTATGGACATGACGTATTATTATTGAATAACGATGAGCCTAAGTCTTATGAGGAAGCGATGATGGACCCAGACTCTGAGAAATGGCTTAGAGCCATGAAGTCCGAGATAGATTCCATGAGTGACAATCAGGTTTGGAACCTGGTCGATCCGCTTGATGGTGTTAAAACCATTGAGTGCAAATGGATCTATAAGAAAAAAATAGATATGGATGGAAATGTTCACATTCATAAAGCTCGACTGGTCGCAAAAGGTTTTCGACAAGTTCAAGGAGTTGACTAAGATGAGACTTTCTCACCAGTAGCGATGCTTAAATCTATTCGGATCATTCTAGCTATTGCTGCATATTTCGATTATGAGATATGGCAAATGGATGTCAAAACGGCTTTCCTTAATGGAAACCTAAGTGAGGATGTGTACATGACACAACCTGAGGGTTTTGTCGATCCAAAGAATGCTAGTAAAATATGCAAACTTCAAAAGTCCATTTATGGGCTGAAGCAAGCATCTCGGAGTTGGAATTTATGCTTTGATGAGGAAATCAAAAGGTTTGGTTTCATTAAAAACAAAGAGGAACCTTGTGTTTACATGAAGGTTAGTGGGAGCGCACTTGTAATTTTAATCTTATATGTGGATGACATATTGTTGATTGGAAATGACATTCCAATGCTGGAATCCGTTAAGGCATCATTGAAAATAGTTTTTCTATGAAGGACCTAGGAGAGGCAGCATATATCTTGGGAATCAAGATCTATCGAGATAGATCAAGAAGGCTAATTGGATTAAGCCAAAGTACTTATATTGACAAGGTGTTGAATCGGTTCAACATGCAGGATGCCAAGAAAGGGTTCTTGCCTATGTCACATGGCATAAGTCTTAGCAAGAGTCAGTGTCCTTCGACCACTGATGAGCGAGACCGAATGAATGGTATTCCATATGCTTCGCTATTGGATCTATTATGTATGCCATGATTTGTACCCGACCAGATGTATCATATGCTCGAAGTGTTACGAGCAGATACCAGGCTGATCCCGGTGAAGGTCACTGGACGGCTGTGAAAAATATTCTTAAGTACTTGAGAAGGACTAAGGATGTGTTCCTAGTTTATGGCGGTGATGAAGAGCTCGTTGTAAATGGTTACACCGATGCAAGCTTCCAAACCGACAAAGATGATTATCGTTCGCAATCTGGTTTTGTATTCATTTTGAATGGAGGAGCAGTGAGCTGGAAAAGTTCCAAGCAAGAGACGGTTGCTGATTCCACGACAGAGGCCGAGTACATTGCGGCTTCTGAAGCTGCGAAAGAAGGTGTTTGGATAAGGAATCTCATTGCTGAGTTGGGTGTGGTTCCAAGTGCCTCGAGCCCAATGGATCTTTATTGTGACAATAATGGAGCCATTGCGCAGGCTAAGGAGCCTAGATCCCATCAGAAGTCCAAACATATACTCAGGCGTTATCATCTCATTCGCGAGCTGGTCGATAGAGGAGATGTTAAGATATGCAAAGTTCATACGGATTTAAATGTTGCTGATCCATTGACTAAACCTCTCTCACAGCCAAAGCATGAGGCGCACACAAGAGCTATCGGTATTAGATACTTAAATGATTGACTCTAGTGCAAGTGGGGGACTGTTGGAAATATGCCCTAGAGGCAATCATAAAGATGATTATATTTCCTTATGTTCATGATTTTGGATAATATGTTATCATGTTCTTTGAATAAATCATTAGTTATAGATCAATGAGTATGTGACTTGTTGGTGAAACTCATTAACTTATATGATATCATTCTAAATGTATCCCTGGTCGAATGTCACTGGTCGGAACAACCGTGACTCCACGACCAGCACATGTATTGATTGATGACCATGTTTCACCGGTCATAGATATAAGGATATCGAATCAATAATGTGAGCACATGCTAGAGAACATGGCGCTGGATAGACCCATCATTGAGACACTATTGAGATTGTTATGAATCTATGTGTCATTAGTTAGTCTCAAGTAATGATGATGTATAATCCCTAGACCTGAGATCAGCATGGTTTCCTACATGTGTAATAGCACTCTTAGGGGTTGCCAAACGCTACTCCGTAACTGGGTAGTTATAAAGGTAGCTTTCGGGTATGCTATTAAACATGCGGAGGAATGTGACTGGTCGAGATGGGATTTGCTCCTCCTAACATAACAGGAGAGATGTCTCTGGGCCCTTCGTTGTGATCGGATAAAGAAAGTGCATGGCCATACCACTAGTGGACGATATGTCGACCACATGAAGTTATCCGAACTCGATCGAGAAAGAATTGAACAGTCCATGGATGACGCAACATCTCACCTGGAGTTCAACCAGACATCGTGAGGCAAAGGGAGAATACATGAGTAGGTCGCTTAGTTCGATCAGTTACGGACTAGTCGTATAGAGATGTGGGCTGGTCGTAGACTGATCGAACGTAATCACATAATGGTTAGAACCTGGTCGTAAGGAGTTACGAGCTGGTCGAGACAAGTTAGAATCTGGTCGTAAGGAGTTACGAGCTGGTCGAGACAAGTTAGAACCTGGTCGTAAGGAGTTACGAACTGGTCGAGACCAATTACAACCTGATCGTATAGAGATACGAACTGGTCGTAAGTGATGAGGACCTGGTCATAGATCATGTTACAACAAGGTTCGTCCGATTTATTCTACGTGTCTTTGGGAATCGTTATGTGCTGCTAGGTGCCGCTGACGACTAGTGGTCGGAAAAAGAATTTCCGAGTCACAAACCAATTACACAAGAACCTGTGGGGTCGCACACTTAAAGGGCTGGGACTTGATAGTGATCCGAATTCGTATAGGACACGAGTTCCTAATGGGCCTCGAGTTCGAGACCCATCATGGATGCCTATATAAAGAGGGGCGATGGCATAGGGTCGGATGACGGTTGTCTTTGGAAGAACTTCCGAAACACTAATAGCCACGCCTACTCAACCACGTTGCCGCAGCTAGCACCGCAGCCAGTGGGTGTCCCCGCCCGGACGTGTGGATACCTCGCAGGTGTTGTTGCGAAGCATCAAGACTAGGACGATCCGCAACTTGTGACGATCACCGAGCAGAGGAGAAGCGCGCGCGGCTACGACCACTTGGAGGAGCAGACGCCGCAGCGAGTACAACTACTCAAGGAGGAGACGATCGTGAAGTACGACTACGACTGCATCAACTCGCTACATCGACTCTACTTCCGCTACGAGTCGGCGCGTCTAGCGGTAATCTCGTGATCTATTACTTGCGGAGGTTCCTTGGTTGCGCGGTAAAATTTTGTTTTGTGCTATCGTAGCCTACCCGTAACCCTACAGTGGTATCAGAGCCATCCCGTCTAGTTTTAGATTCGGATTAGTTGCATATTGAGATATGTAAAAATTATAGATGTGATCTATATCTGTTTCTGCTGGTAGCAGATCGTTTTTTGGCGCTGGTCGATATGATCGTCCATGCGCAATGGTGATAAGATGGGTTCGTATTCGTTATCCCGTGATCGTGCTTTCGTGGTCGTATCGCGACTTGCCTCTACCGGTCGGTTTCCGCCATCGAGGCAGACAGTGATCGTAAATCCATTGGAGCATGCGAAGATCAATCTGGTTGATCGAATCGGAGTTACGATCGGGATAGACCAGACGGTTTATTGTGCTTGTACACGATCACACTACCTTTCGCTCCTACCGGTCGGAATTCCGCCATCGGAGTATGCTGTTGTGTGTGGTCATATCAAGGCAATGATCAGTTTGATTCCAAATAGGGTTAATGTGATTAATCCAATGCGATTCACATGTCGGAACAGTAGATTGGATCTATGTAGTCCGAAAAATTTTCGCATCATCCGTTAGAATGCGATTCTGTGCCTAACTTGTTTTTGCAGGATCTTGTGAATAGTATGACCCATAATGTATGAGATGCATGAATGTGTGTAATGTTCATGATTTGCGTGTCATGTTTATTGCAGCCCAAGGCTGTCTATCTTTGTATAACGGCCTGTGTGTCGACTTGTGATGCTTCTTCACTCCTTGTATTTTTCACTAGTGCTGTTAGATAAAATAGCTTAGTGGGAGTACTTGGAAGGTTTGGCCACTTGGAGACGTGACGAAATAGGAAGCTCGGCGATGGAGATCACCTTGTGGAAGGGTCATACTATATCACAATTTGATTGTCTGTGAATGCCCCTTTTATTCCTGTTCGTTTATTTCTATGCATGTTATTTAATTGCTTAAATGCTTTTGACATGGTAGAAGTAAAATTCCCTCACGTAATATTAGGTTAAATTGATGCCCTCCCAATTGCTGCACCATCAAAAGTCATGGATTTTAATGGTAGGTCTTGCCAAAGCAGAGTGCCATTACTATTCCTTGACTAGTTGGGTTTGTGTCGGACACTTACACGCAAAGCATTGGTTTGACTTGACAAGGTCATCACAACGGTTGTGGACCTTGGGGCATAGGGTTGGGTGCCGGAGCATAAAGATGCTGCCCAACAACAAGAGTCATATAGAGATATGATTAGCAAAAGGTTGCTTACCAAATTCACTAATCTTCTAGCAGTGATGCCAAAGCTCACTAGTGGATTAACTGACTGCGGGTCTTGAATCACTGAATGTCATAAGAGGGATATGGTATTTAGTGGGAGTATCTTTATTAAATTGGTTAATAGAAGTTACTCTTCTTGAACATATGTCTTAGTTTTGCATATTTTATGTTGTAGATCATGGCACCGACTGCTGTACCTACATCCAGTTTTGCTTTGCGTTCGATACTTGATAAGGAAAAACTAAATGGAACAAACTTTACGGATTGGTCCCGCAACCCGAGAATTGTTCTCAGTAAGATAAGAAGGAACACGCTCTAGAGGAACCAATTCCTCGATGTCCTCGATGAGAATGTCGCCGCCGCTCTTAGAATGTACCTATAGAAAGGCTTGTGATGAATCCCTTGATGTTAGCTGTCTCATGCTTGCTGCGATGAACTCAGACCTTCAGAAGCAGTTTGAGAATATTGAGGCTTACGATATGATCGTGGCGCTAAAAGGCATGTTTGAGACACAAGCAAGGACTGAGAGATATGAGATCTCAAAGAAATTGTTTGGGTGCAAGCTAACTGAGGGTAGTCCGGTGAGCCCTCATGTAATCAAAATGGTTGGTTACACACAGAGCTTGGAAAAACTTGGTTTTCCACTTAGTCAAGAGTTGGCTACAGATTTGATTCTTGCTTCGCTACCTGCGAGCTATGGGCAGCTCATTATGACTTTCCATATGAATGGTTTAGACAAGAATCTCACCGAACTGCATATGATGCTGAAGACTGCAGAAGACAGCATTAAGAAAAGCAACAATCATGTGATGATGGTGCAAAAGAGTACAAGCTTTAAGAAGAAGGCTAAGACTAGGGTCAAAGGTAAGGGCAAGACTAAAGTTTCGGATGGGATCCAAGCTAACAAGCCTAAACCGAAGACTAAGTCTGGCCCGACTCAAGAGTCTGAATGCTTTTACTGCAAGGAGTCAGGACATTGGAAAAGGAACTGCAAGAAATATTTCCGAGTCACAAACCAATTACACAAGAACCTGTGGGGTCGCACACTTAAAGGGCTGGGACTTGATAGTGATCCGAATTCGTATAGGACACGAGTTCCTAATGGGCCTCGAGTTCGAGACCCATCATGGATGCCTGTATAAAGAGGGGCGGTGGCATAGGGTCGGATGACGGTTGTCTTTGGAAGAACTTCCGAAACACTAATAGCCACGCCTACTCAACCACGTTGCCGCAGCTAGCACCGCAGCGCGTGGTGTCCCTGCCCCGGACGTGTGGATACCTCGAGGGTGTTGTTGCGAAGCATCAAAGACTAGGACGATCCGCAACTTGTGACGATCACCGAGCAGAGGAGAAGCGCGCGGCTACGACCACTTGGAGGAGTAGACGCGCAAGTGAGTACAACTACTCAAGGAGGAGACGATCGTGAAGTACGACTACGATCGCATCAACTCGCTACATCGACTCTACTCCGCTACGAGCCCAAGCTGCCTAGCGGTAATCTCGTGATCTATTACTTATGAGGTTCCTTGGTTGCGCGGTAAAATTTTGTTTTGTGCTATCGTAGCCTACCCAGAACCCTACAAGAAAACCCTCCGCCTCGCACTTTTGAGTCTTTGGATCCAAGTGTTTTATTCTCAAGATAGGTAACCTAGATAAATTTGAGTTTAGAACTTTTGATGGTTTATTTCGGGTTATTCGCACATTCAAGGGTTTTTGAGTTTTAATGTGAAACTAATCTTGTTCAGAGACATGCAATGTCACTTTTGATGAGACTAGCCCCGAGTTAGATCATATATTTGTGTGATACACAGTGACAGAGAGTATATTCATAGAGGAAGATGATGAAGGATTTCATGTTCTTCCACTCTTGCACTGACGCTCCTATTCCAAAGACAAGAACTCATTGTGAGTACTTCGCCTTCAGATGAGGCCCCGCACAGATCTTCATCATCGCCAGACTGAGGAGGTCGAAGAGATGTTTTCCTCTCCGGTGCACCACTTCACATTCAAAGGCAAGACCTCCGGATCGATAATAGGTAATCTCCATGAGCGAGTCACTCGCCCAAGTATAATGATCCAAACCTCTACTCTCATTATGCTTTTGTTATGCTCTTTTGAACCCCGCGATATATCACAAGCTTTATCGATTCTAGTCGGGTTAATGCCATGCATGAGGAATTAGAGAATTTTGAGAGAAATAAAGTTTGGAACCTAGTAGAACCTCCTAGTGGACATAATGTTATAGGAACTCACTGGTTTTCAAAACAAATGTAATGAGGATGGTTCTGTAATTAGAAACAAGGTCGGGTTGGTAGCTCAAATGCTTTAGCCAAGTTGAGGGGTTGGATTTTGATGAGATATTTGCTCTGTTGCTAGACTAGAAGCCATTCGTGATTCTCGCTTGCATTTGCTGTATCTAAGGGCTTTAGATTATATCAGATGGATGTTAGAAGTGTCTTTTAAATGGTTTCATTGAGGAGGAAGTTTATGTTATGCAACCCCCGGGCTTTGAGAATTTCAAGTACCCAAATCATGTGTTCAAGCTATCCAAAGCCTTGTATGGTTTTAAGCAAGCCGCTAGAGCCTAGTATGATAGACTTAAGACCTTCCTGCTTAAGAATGATTTTGAGATGGGTAAGGTAGACAAGACTTTGTTCATTCTTAGGCGTGGTAATGACTTCATACTTGCTCAAATTTACGTTGATGATATTATCTTTGGTGGTTCTTCTAATGCTCTTGTTTCCAACTTTTCTGGGACTATGTTTAGGGAATTTGAGATGAGTATGATGGGAGAGCTCAATTACTTTTTGGGGCTTCAAATCAAGAAATGTAAGGAAGAGATCTTTATCCATAAGACGAAGTACGCTAAGAACTTGCTCAAACGTTTTAACATAGGTGACTGTAAGCCAATCTCCACTCCCATGGCAACTTCGACTGTTTTGGATCCAGATGAAGAAGGAGAAGCCGTGGATCAATGCGAGTACCGCAAAGATGATCGGTTCCTTCAGACTGACGGCCTCGAGACCGACATCCACTTCACGGTATGCCTTTGTGCAAGGTTTCAGGCGCCTCCGAGGACTTCCTATCGCCAAGCCGTTAAGCGCATATTCAGGTATTTGCACTCTACCCTTCTGTATGGTATTTGGTATTCATGTTCTTCATCTTTGTCCATTCGGGGGTTTTCTGATTCTGATTTTGCTGGCTGTCGGTTAGATAGGAAGAGTACCTCAGGCACTTGTCACTTCCTAGGCACTTCGCTTGTATCTTGGTCTTCCAGAAGCGGCTTCATTGCACAATCCATCTCAAGTCAATATATAGTCACCGCTAGTTGTCAGAGTCGATTTTGTGGATGGTAACCACTCTTAAGGATTATGGGTTAAATTTTGCTAGTGTTCCCCTTTTATGTGATAACACTTCTACCATTAATATTGCTAAGAACCCTGTGCAACACTCTAGGACCAAGCACATAGATATTCGCTATCACTTCCTTAGAGACCATGTCGAGAAAGGTGATATTGTGCTACACTTTGTAGAGTCCGAGCCTCAACTGCCTGATATCCTCCCCAAGCCTTTAGACCCAACTAGGTTTGCCACCTTGAGAAGCGAGTTAGGGGTAATTTATCCCTATGGGTTGGTTTGAGGGGGAGTTCGATCTTTTCTGATCTTACATTGTTCTTTTGATTTTTTTCTTGTTCTTTTTATCAACTTATTGATCTTTTTGAACTTTTTAGGTTTTTAGGCTTTTTATTGCATCTCATTGTATCATATTGCATTCATATGAAAAATACAAAAAGATGCATTGTAATATAAGTTTTTCTACTTATCTTTTAAAATTGACGAAGCTTTGCCTATTACCCTTTGGAGCTTTAGTATTTCAATTCTTGCTCAATGCCATGTCTAGTTCTTTGACTTGCTAGAATTATCATGCTTTCACATATACCGATAAGTCTTTGTTGTATGAGCTAGAACTCTAAAACAACTCGAACTGAAAATTACAATTTGTGGATGTTTTAGCTAGTTGCGCAATTAGTGCTCCTTTTGTGACATTGGCCCTGTCAGAATTGCTTGGTTAGCTCTTGAATCTAAAATTAACCATTACTTGAGCTTCTTGTGTTCTTGAGATTCTAAACCGCTTCACGAAACAATGAAAAATCAAGATTGTCTTATACTTAAATTATGTCAAACTATTCTTACGAGACTGCTTGTCAAAGACATGAACTTGGAGATAGTTTGATGATCCAGACGTTCTCATGGGGACTGCTTGTCAGAAATGACATGAACCTCAAGATTTGTCGCCCTAGTTGAAGCTTAGGAAGAGTTTGTTGCTGGCTCCTAGTCCAAGACCTTCTTCACTAAGATATACCTTTAATCAACTTCTGTTCGAAGCTTAGGATGAGTTTGTGGATGGCTCCTAGTCCAGGATTTTATCACTAAGTTAGATCATTAGTCAACTTCAATATTCAGTGCAAATAATAAAACTGTTCACAAATGGGCTTTTGAGAAATTTGAGCAAAATGATTCAATACAGGACCTGATTGACTCTTAATGTGGTCTTTGTTAGATTTTTGATCTCACTTTGATATTTTGACATGCCTAGTTTCACTTAGGATCCCTGTTGATGAACTTGCTGAATTTGAAGCTTTGCTTAAATTGATCAAATCTATTGCTTTACTTTTGAGCCTTTGTGCTTAGCTTTGATATATATATCTTATCATGATCTTGCTAGCACTGTCAGGCTTGATATGTTGTTTGTGCAATATTAGAAATGCTGGCTTGCTCTTTTGGGTAATCTCCAAAGCTTCTTGTAATCAAAAATTGAAAAATACAAAAATGAAACCACTCCATTACACTTTATGCATACGCCTTATGCTTCTTATGCTTCTTTCTTCATTCTACATTTGTTATCTCTGGATGAGAGGAAGGCGTGATTCCTTGATGACCCCATTGTCAATGGAGGAGAAAGATGTGTTAAAATATGTTAATGCTGTACATAGGGGGAGAGAAGATTTTTGGAGAAGATGGATATTTCAATGTTGGGAGAAGATATATAAAAATGATAAAAAGGGGGAGAAATTAAAAATATGAAAGTTTCTGAAATTTGAGGATCATAGTGAGGGGGAGTTTTTGAATTGCATTCTTATTGTCTTATTGATTCTTCTGAACTTGAATGGCAATTTTTAATCCTCACAATGATCATAGGTCAATTAAACAATTGTTCTTTCATATGGACCTTAAGTGAGATTTTTGACTCTTTTCTGGACATCAAAGTTTTTATGCTTTCTTTTGACTTATCTCACTTCCCTATGCTATTCTGATGCCAGCTTGGTCATCTCCATTGCTTTCTCTTGCTTATGGACCAAGTTGCGCCTTTGTGCGAAAACGAAAGTATTTTATTTTTCAAACCTCCAAATTACATTTTCTGGATTATTGCCAATGTGTTCATCAAGGGGGAGATTGTGGATATCATGGGGATATATTTCAGATCTTAGGATGATATGACAATTGGCAATGGCGTTTACGGTTTGTCGCTTCATGTGTTTTCGATAAAGTTTCGTAATCGCTGTAGAAACCGGCCCGACCGGTCGTAGCATGGCGGTCGATCGTCCCAAATCGGTCCGACCGCCATAGGCGCGGTCGGACCGTGAACTTAAAATATGTTATTTTGAGTCACCAAAATAGAGTGTGTAGGCAAGAGAGGGATTCTATTGCACTTGGTCTCATAATTTTGGAGTTTCCAATAAAAAGTTCTATTGGTTTGAAAATTTAGTAGGTTTCGGTTTTCCAGAGAGGAAAATGACTAAGTCCACTGGCGGTCCGACCGCCTATAGGTGGCGGTCTGACCGGTTTTCAATTTGTTCGTCGCCCGGTGTGGTGGCGATATTCGTGTGTTAGGTCAAAGTCATGAGTTTCAGGGCATATATGTTGCACGATGCATGTTTTGACTAACATGGGTCAAGTTGTAAAGAACTTGTTCCCAAATTCGGTTTATTTGTCTATTGTTGTGCAAAGTTGCTTGGTGGTCAACGACGATCAATGGCGAGTATGATCGGACTAGGCTTGGAGAGCCGAGGTCCAGAACGATCGACGATGCCGGGTGAGATCAATGTACTCAAGCGTGGTGCAAGATGGACAAGGGTGACCTATTAGCTAATCCGAGGCGCAAGATAGCGCAAGGTGTAGCTAGTTAGGTCAAGGGATGTCAAAGACTACGCATTAAAATGCGTGCGTAAGTGTCCCGCTTGTTTTGGGCCTTAACGGAGCCCAATAGGATCAAACTTCTAGAAGGTCTAAGCCTCCACTATAAATAGGAGAGGGTGGTGGCGCACCACCTCTTCGCCTCTTTGTAATTCTTGTAAACCCTAATTTTCTTAGGAGAGCTTTTGTGGAGGCTAGCGGTTCTTGATGTTTGATGTGATTTTCGTGTTCTTGGATTGAGCATTGTCCTCCATTGATGGAGTGGTCAGAAGCCTCGATCATATCAATCAATCAAAGGAAAGTTTGATTAATGTTTTGTCTCATTGCGCTTCTTTCTCTCTATTTGATGATTTTAGATCTTTCTTTGATCCGTGAGTTTTGCTTATTTTCTTCACGTGATCTAGCTTGTCGTGACGTGTGAGAATCTATCTAGGATCATCTTGATCATCAATCCCCAACGAGCAAGAGCTTTGACCTAGTTTTCGTTTTGACCCGTTTTTGAACCCTTCTTTGATCAAACGAAAAAGGACATTGATTCCTCGCAAGAATTATCATAATCTTCGATTAGAATAGGTCCTCGATATCATATAGAAGGTGTGTTCCAAGTTTCATTAAGTTTGGAATAGTAGATCAAAAGTTTCATCTATTTGCATCTTCGCCATCTGGTCGTTTCTTCCGTTTCGAGGAAATCGGTCGACCGCCATAGCCACCGGGTCGACCGGTTCGGAATTGGTCCGACCACCGCTAGGCAATGGTCCGACCACCAAGAGATTGTTTCACTTCAATCTTTGTTGATTTTGTCTTATCGCTTTGGGGTTTTTTTTTGGATTCAATATTAGTCTTCTGCTGTACTGATATACTAATCTTCATAGCTTCTATAGCTACCGGAGTAAAGTTTTATTGATCCATTATTTGTGAAAATTGAGCGTGCTCCTATTCACCCCCTCTAGTCGCTTTTCGGTCCAACAATTGTAGAGTAGGTCGATATGCAAAATCAACTATAGACTACCAATGTTCATATTAGAAAGCGCACGCAAGCTTTCTTTACCTTGACCATCGCTATATAAAAATTATTTGTATTAGTTATGTGAAAATGTATCATTACATTAGTTATGAAAATATTTTCATAACATAATAATTTTATATTATTTTATGAACATATGTTGGAGACCGTGTCGATACACGCTATATATTCTTTTACGATGGAGTATATAAGTTGTTAACTCCTATTAATTGTAGAGTAGGTATGATTTGTAAAGAGGGGTTTCAAGACATTAGTCGGGGTCAATTGACACCATAACTTTTGCAAAACAAATTTCTACATATTCTTAAATTTATATGTAAGTCCCAAAATTTTTGCTGAAATGACTCCACTAAAATATGATGTAGTGATAGTTGACCCCACATGGTAGAATTACTAGATCCGCCACTGAGCTGGAACGTTGGGTATCGCTGGTGAAAAATGGACACCAAAGAAGCTTCTAAGGCCAACATGTCCTTCCATTGAATCAAGACCTCCCAATTCCCTCGATTGAGTTGTGAATGAACGGCCTTCAGTGATGTAGGCGTCACGCGCCCATGGAACGTCTCCGGCAACGAAACAATGTCCATTGCAGGGTCATCATTGAATTTCTTGAGAAAGCTCACATGGAAAACATCATGCAACTTTGCCCATGGTGGGAGTTGTAGCCAGGGGCGAATCCACTGGGTGGGCTTTGTGAGGCTGAAGCACACCCTCCACTGGGATCTGAACAACCCCTCCAGAACTTCTGCCCCTGACCGATCATTGTGGCGCGCCTGTGACCAAACAAGAAGACAAAAGCAATCAAGTAGAGCAACAAAGAAAATGCGTATAGGCCTTGCCCTTGCCGAAGCCCAAGCCCAACTGACATCCACCGGTCCACACGATAGTCCCCTGTTATTCCCGTTCCAAAATTCCCTGATCCCCATTCAACCATCCTCCTTCAATCGAGTAATTTCACATTCATTCGAGCGAGCGAGGCGCGCCTGAGCTAGAGGGAGCTAGGGAGGGCCATCGTGGTCCGCGACACCGCCGATAGCTCGTGAGCTGACCGCTTGTCAGCCGAGGAGGCCGAGGACGAGGAGGAGGCCATCGTGGCGCGTCGGCCGAGGTAGGAGCCGCGGCGCGGGACGGGTGGGGAGGGGAGCCGAGGCGATATGGTCGGCTGGGTTGAGGGAAGGAGCCGGCGACCGAGTGGGGGAGGGACGGAGGCGGATCTGGGGGACCGGGCCGAGACAAGGAGCCGCTGGTGGCTGGGTTGGGGAGGGGAAGTTTAGGAGCTGGAGGCGGAGGCGGATCTAGCCGGCCGGGCCGAGGCAAGGACCAAGGAGCCAGTGGTCGGGTGGGGGAGGGCCGGAGGGGGAGTCGGAGGCGGATCTGGGCGACCAGGTCGAGACAAGGAGCCGCCGGCGGCCGGGTGGGGGAGAGGGAGCCGGAGGACGGAGGCGGTCAGGCAAATCTAGGGGACAGGGGGAGGCCGGGAAGGAGAGCCGGACTGCGACTGCCAGAGGTTCGAGGCGGCGAGGCCGGGTGGGGGAGCTGGACTGCCAGAGGCTAGGTAGGGGAGGCAGCTAGGCAGGGAGGTCGAGTGGGGGAGGCGGATGGCAGCGGGCAGCCTGGCTGACGTGCTCAGCAGCTGGCCTGCTGCTGATATATTGGTGCCGATTGGGGAACAGCCGAACATGGAAAGAGAGTTAGCTGAAGTGCTGAGCTATTGATATTTGGGAATTGGGCTGGTAATCTAGTATATACTCGTTGCTCATTGCTCAATTACCAATTAATTTGTAAGTTTGTAATAATGGACGAACTTTGCGTAATTATTTCATAAGCAATTCAAGTAGTACCCCCCCCCAACTGATGAGAGCGCAACTCAACCAAAGAAGTCTCGACTAGAATTTAATTCGGATGAAATTATTGTTGATCCCCAATAGAAGATTTTGCCAATGAAATTAGAGATGGAGTAAGGAGGACATATTTGTTAGACGGTCCAACTTGAGCAATTGGGCATGCCTTTCCAAAGACATTGGATGGCAAAGTGTGGAGATCCTTTCAAGAATCATGGTATAATAAGTTTGATTGGTTAGAATATAGTATGAAAAAAGATGCCGCTTTTTTGTTTCTATTATTTTCTTTTCAAGAAACCGTCACAACCCAACACATTTGGTAATGATTTATTTACAAAAGTTGGGTTCTCTCGTTGGAAGACAGCTATAGATGCTTTCAATAAATATGTTGTTGGTCCAAATAGTTTTCACAACATTGCAAGGGGTGAGTGTGATGACTTCAAGAATCAACGGTCAAGTGTATCCAGTAAAATGAGCACTTATTGTAAGGAGATCGAAATTGCATACAAAATTCATTTGATTGCATCTTTAGATTATGCAAGATATCTCATAGCGCAAGGTGAACCTTTTCGTGGACATGATGAATCCTCCACTTCCATCAACAAAGGTAATTTCAAAGATTTGTTGGATTGGTACAAGGATAAGAAGGAGGAAGTGAAGTATGAATTTGATATAGCTTCCGGGCACGCAGTTATGACTCGTGCAGATGTTCAAAAAGAGCTTTCCAAAGATTGTGCACACGAAGTCACGAAAGTGATTAAGGGTGAGACTGGAGATAGAAATTTTGCAGTGCTTATTGATGAGTCTTGAGATGTATCAATAAAGGAGCAAATGGCGGTGATTGTGAGCTTTGTTGTACATCTTTTTTTAGTCATATAGTTTTTACATTGTTGTATTGTACTATTATTCTAACTTTGTAAAATTTATGGTATGCATATTTGTGAACAATCAAGGGAAGGTCTTAGAAATGTTTCTTACTATTAAGTATATCACAAGTTATGCATCTGTGGTATTGAAGGATGCTTTAGTTAGTTTGCTTGATCATCATTGTTTACCTATTTATAGGCTACGTAAGGTGGTTATGATGGAGCTTCAAATATGAGAGGAGAATTTAATGGCTTGCAAAAACTTATTCGGGATGAGAAACCAAATGCTTTCTATGTCCATTGTTTCGCCCACCGCCACAATTGGTGGTTGTCATCTGCTGCAAGTTGTAGTAGAGCTATTGCTGATTTTTTCAACTATGTTCCCCTGATAGTTGCGACTGTTAGTGCATCTTGTAACAGAAAAGATGTGTTGATTGAAAAGCATCCTGATATTCTGTTGGAGAAGTTGGAGAATGGTTTGATATCTCCTGGGAGAGTGTTGAATTAGGAATCTGGTCTAGCTAGACCTCTAGATACTCGATAGGGCAGACATCTAAAAACCTTGGTTCAGATATACCAATGTGGGAGGCAGTTGTGGATGTGCTGGAACTTATAAGTGAAGATGCTTGTAAAAACACAAGTCATGGTGGAGCAGCATGTTTAATAAAAAATATGGAATCCTTTCTATTTATATTCATCATGTATTTTTTGATAACATTATTGAGCATAACAAATGAGCTATCAGTTGCTTTATAAAGAAAGCATTAAGACATCGTTGAAGCTATGGACTTGATACGTGATGTGAAAGAACGCTTGTAAAATATGAGGGACAATGGGTGGGAACCATTGTTCACCAAGTCAAAACTTTTGTGAGTCATATAGGATTTTTGTGTGAAATATGAATAATGTCATTGAAGTTATGGGTAAATCAGACATCTAAGTATACAAAGGACTCAATATAACTATTAGAAAGTTGACATTTTCAATGCTACTCTTGATGCAACTATGAATGAGATGAATCATCGCTTAATGAAGTTTCATCGAGTTATTTGTATGCATGTGTTGTCTTGATCCAAGCGACTCATTCTCTAAATTTAATGTCGATAAGTTTATTCGACTTGCTGAGATTTATGCTGATGATTTCACGGTGGCTGATTGATTCTTGTTAAGAAGTTAACTTCAAACCTTCATTCGCAACATTAGGAGAAGTTAGGAATTTCATGGATGTCGTGATATTTCAAAACTTGCTCAATTGATGGTTGAAACAAAAAAGATATAACTTTTCCATTGGTATATCACCTCATTGAGCTGATATTGACCCTTCTAGTGGCAACAACATCTGTTGAGAGAATATTTTTGGCAATGAATATTATCAAAACAGATTTGCGCAACAAGGTATCGGATGAGTTACTGAATGATTTGATGGCGTGCTACACCGAGCGAGACATATTTAAATCCATTGATGATAATAGAATCAAAAGATTCTTCCAAGACATGAAATCTCACAGAATGAATTTGCCTCATGAAAATCGTGATTCAAGATAGCGTCTTAGTGGTATGGTTCTTTTATTTTGAATGTTCATTATCATTTAAGTACAATTTGCTATTGTATCACTAATTTTTTGTAATATAATGTGCAAGTTGTTATCTACTGGAACCATATTTACATGTTTTGGGGTTGTACTTTCCATTTGCGAGGTACATTAATTGTATTTTTCTTTTTTACTCTGCTTTTATTAATGTATGAATTTGATTGCGCAATAATATAAGACTATATTTATTACAAATTAGTTTAGTCATTCAAGATTTTTAATCCACTCTTATTTTTTATACTGGACTCGTCACTGGCTGTAGCTCGTAGGAAACCGAACCAATACGAGCCAGCACTTTATACGACCCAAAGAAATACCTCACAGCTTGCGGTTGGGGGAGCCCGTCCGGGAAGAAGTGAGCATGTGCTGAAGATGGAGCCATATCTAGCCGCCCGTGGCAAACTCCACGTCACGACGATGACTGGGCTTGGAGCAACCAATCTGTGATCTTCGCCATCGCGATCCCGCAATTGCGCATCTACTGCTGCCACACGCGCGACGCTTCTTGGCTCATAGCTGATCAGTGTAGGTGGGTCACGACCCTAGACCACCCAGAAGGGTGACACATGTTGGAATTAATATCTTTGTATTTTGATTTGGTATGCGAGAGTGGCTCACGCTTAGGAGCTCAAGAATAGAGCGAATTGAGCCAAAGACTCGGACACCGCTTGTTGCATGTAGGTGGTTTGGTCAAATACATATTGGCATGCAAGTTGGAGTCATAGCGTAATAATCGATCGGCTATTGCCTTCGTGCGCGTGAGTTTGTTTGCACGTAATGTCGCGGCCGAAGTCAAACGTGTTGCCCGCACCTTTGAACGTGGCGCCAATTCGCTGGCATCCATGTACTTAGGAGTCTAGTTAAAGTGAGAATAATACAAGTAATGAGAAGGCGCTAAGCGCTAAAGGCCGCCAACCAAACCGAAGTTCTCTCTTTGCTTGCTTCCATCTCCACTATATCAAATTATGCTCGCGGTGTTCTAGTTATATCCGGGCCAACAATTTGTATCGAGTTAGGCAATGACTCGGCGGTCAAGATGATGTCGTAGCAGCAGCATAGCGCCGCGCGGCGGTGCACAAAAGGCCGACGAGCCGTTGCAAAGACCATGCACTCAAGAGCGCAAGGGGCAGCAGACTCTGTAGCGCAATGGAGAAGCGGCGTGAAATGTGGCGCAAGGTGCGGAGGTGCACAAGGACCACGGCGCGTGCACGATGGTGACATCGTGCCATGGCGATGCTCAGACGGCAGCGACACGCACATGACGCGGCGCACCGGCGATGATGACATGACTGCCAAGGCGAATGCCTAGGACGGTAGTCTCCAAGGGAGGTGGAGGCCGGTGGCACCGTGGCAGGCGCTGGCCACCAGAAAATGAGTCAAGATGAGGTCGACAAACGACAATGGCATGGAGGCCGTCGTCGAAGAAGAATCAAGGTCGAGTCACTCTAAGTTGTGCCACTCGCGATGAAACTGTGACGGCAAAGAGGTAGCGTTGAAGAGTGGAGACGGCATGTCTCCCAAATACTTGCTACCAAGGAGCGTCGTCAACAACCGGCAAGACAAGATGGCATTAGTGGCCATCTCTGTGTCTCTGAGAGAAGAATTGTCAGGTGCAGGGGCTGCGGTGGTGCTCATGTTCATGGTCACTGATAGCAGGGGCGAATGAATTGTCCCTCAAGAGTGATCGCGTGGCGAGGACGACTGTAATGTCCCTCAAGAGTGATCACATGGCAAGAGCGACTGAACTGTCCCTCAAGGAGTACATCACGTGGTAGAGAAGCAGTTGCGTGGGTTCGGCGACACATAAAGGGAGTTTGTGTTGCTAACACATGCTGAGTGGTAAGGCGGAACTTCTTGGAGATGCGTAAGAAGACCAGTCTTTCAGACGTGAAGCTTGACATGACAAGATTAAGGGGGTGATTGTTGGAATTAATCTTGTCATGAGTATCTTTGTATTTTGATCTAGCATGTATTTGGTTGTATGTGACTAGAAAGTGCATGTGCATGAGTTATCTAGTCGTCGAGTTAGTAGTGCAGCCAATGTTCTTAGTCTGCATATAGCTGCATATACTTGGTCATCCTGGCTAGTAGGAGCACGACTGAGTGCATGCAGTTGTGGCTCACGTCTAGGAGCTCAGTATGGAGCGGATTGAGCCAAAGACTCGAACGCTAGTTTGCTGCATGTAGGTGATTTGGTCAAGTACATGTCTCTCTTTGCTTGCTTCCATCTCCGGTGTATCAAATTGTGCTAGCGTGTGTTCTAGTTATATCTGGGCCAACAACACATGCTGCGCGGTCTGGAAGGAGGCATTGCAGTAGAATTCCGCCTATGGAAGCCGCCTCACCCACTTCCGAGGTGGATCGCAAGAAAGGCAATGAAGGTACATGCCAATGATGTGATTAACCACCTCTGTCCGACATTGTGAGCCTCCTCAAGCATGTCTGGCCAGGTGGGAAAGTCGGAAGGCTTGAACACGCGGTTGTGGTACAGCAGCAAGCCGTCGATCGTCGACCAGTTCGTATCGGCAATGCTAAGCCAAAATGGCGTCACGACAAGACTTGAGAGGTTGGGGCGCACCGCAATCTCCTGGCTGAGATGGTCAAAAGATGGCGAAGCGGGGCGTCGCGATGGCCTGCACCGATGCCGGTACCAGCGCCTGCTCCTTGTCTCCGGCGGGACAGTGTGTTCGCTGCGCCATTCCACTGTCCCGGCTTGTATTCAACATAAAAGTTATACTAAAAAAGCTTGCTCATCCAATGATGCTGTGGGATCACCAAGAGCCGTTGGTCGTGGAGGTACTTCACGATATAGTGATCGGTGCGGATGATGAAGGATCAACCCCACAAATATTTGAGCTGCAATAACATAACTTCCCGCTCATACGCCGCCAGTTTTCTGTGAAATAGGCCAGGGGTGGTCGCCTTGATGGAGTACAGGACCAAACCTGGAACCAAAAGCATCACAATCGACCACGAACGACTGCGAAAGATCAGAAAGCTGTGGAACCAGGGTGGACCTCAGAGCGCATTGGAGTGCTTGAAACACATGGCCAACCTCTAATATAAAAGAGGGCTATACTATACGTCTCATCACAGACAGTTCTCCAAAACCGTTAGTATTAAATACAATCACAGATAGTTTTGGTTTAAAATATAACAAAAGTATTGAAAAGAGGAGCTATTTGAGAAGGAAAAAAGGGGGAGAAATGGGAAAATTCAGAAAATCAGGTGATCTTAGTGAGGCGGAGCATCTCATATGCATTCTTGTGATCTTATTATCATTTCTTGACTTGAATTGCAATTCTTTATCCCTCACAATGATAAAAGGTTAAATTGAACAATTGTTCTTTCATATGGATCTTGAGTGATTTTTTTGCATACTCTGTAGAAACGAAGCCTTCATGAACTCTAATTCGTCATCTCAGTTGCTTCTGCATTTCTCAAGCCAACTTGGTCATTTTCATGACCTTTTCTTTCTTATGGACCAAGTTGAGCCTTTTTGCGAAAATGACGAGTAGTTTTTCCAAACAACCTCTTATTTGTATTTTTGAGAAATTATCAATGTGTTCATCAAAGGGGTGGTATTGTGGATGTTATGGGCATATGCTCCAAATCTCAGTGTGATGAACAATTGGCAATAGCGTCGAGATGTTTGGCGAACCCTTGTTTTCGGCAATTTCAAACTGTTGACAATCGTCAGGAGGTCAGACTAGCCACATCGGCAATCCTGATCGATCGTCACGGCCCGACAAGCCATGGGTTGCGGTCGACCGGTCAGGTTAATCCAGCCAAGGGATTGGTGGTCTGATCGCTAGGGTGGTCGTCGACCACCATAAATTAAATTTTGGACTTTTGGAGATCAACCAAAAATAGAGTGTGTAGACAAGTGAGAGAATTCGTTTGTACTTGGTCCCATATTTTTTGGAGCATCGAGCCAAACTAGATAGCAAATTACATTTCCAGAGAGGTAGATTTCATGGGTTGAAATTTGGCAAAGTCCAGGAATGGTCTAACTGGCCACTAGTTTGAGGTCAGATCGGCAAGGGTAGTGGTCATACCAGTTGGCTGGTAGTTTGACCAGCCATGGGCAGCAGTTTGACCAGCGAGGCACTGATCATGCGCGCAGGTAGGTGGTAATGTTTGTGGGTTAGGTTAAACTCGTAGTCTTCTGTGTATATGTGTTGCATGTTGCATGTTTCTACTAACGTGGCTCAAGTTGTAAAGAACTTGTGCCCCAAAATGAGTTCTTGGTCCATTGTTGTCCAGGAGGCTTGGTGGTCAATGACATGGATCATCGGTACTAGGCTAGGAGAGCTGAAGTATATAATGATCAAGGATGCTAGGTGAAGTCATTAGACTCAAGTATTGCGAACGATGGACAAGGATGACCGAACGAAACGTTTGGTGTGATAGGTTGCATCAAACAGCGCAGGGGTCGGTGTAAGTGCCATGGTGGTTTCGATGGGAGCCGGATAGAAGAGATTTACTGACATGAAGAGAGTCATTGATCAACTTACACGTGGCGAAGTATGGAATTTCTTCACAACGATTGGACTCGGTCTTCGAAGAAGGATCGAGAAGGGGTATTTTAGTATCTTCACCAAAATACCAGGTTGGTGACCTTTGGTGAAACCGCGGAGGAAAGAGAATCATTTTAGGTCAAGTGAAGATGATGATCACGAAGAGACGGATTTGGGAAACTCGGTTCATCATATGCTTTGAGAAACGTGCGTGAGTGTAGACTTATTTGTGTGTGGGCTTAATCTGCACCTAATAAAGTTTTCTGCTTTGACCTAGACTCCACTATAAATGGGAGAGGTGCAGATTTGTGCCTCTTGAGTCTTCTTAAAGAAAAACCCTAATTTATGATTTAGGAAAGTGGAGTAGAGTAGGCTAGGGTTTGAGGGTGATGGATTGATTATGTGCTCAAGTTTTTAGCTTTTGTTCTCCATGGTGGAGTGGTTATAAACCAACAATCTCTAAAATCAATCAAAACAAAATTTCATTCAAGATGAGTTTTCTTGTTCTTACTCTTTCCTTGATGCCTTTTGGGATTTTGTTTGTTGCTTTTGTTCTTACTATTCATGCTATAATCTAGTTTGGTAGGACATGTGGGAATCCATCTATGATCATCTTGATCACCATTCACCCACGAGCAAGTTTTTGGTTCAAAGTTTGAATTTCCTGCTCTTGCACCCTCTTGACATTATCTAAGAAATTCGTGAAACCATGGGTTCGATCTCTCCAATTGTGGATTGGGATAGGTTCCTAACCTTCTTAATGAGTTATGGTTATAGTTTGCATTGGGTTTGGATCATTGAAGTAGAAATTAGGTCTTTTGGTGATCATCTCGGGCTGGTCTGAGGCCATAGGCGGTCAGAACTCCCACTTGGGTGGTCAGACCAGCCCTAAGCCATTTTAGTGGTTTTGGTCGTTATGTCTCGAGGTTCGTCGATTTCAACACAAGACTTCTGTTGTGCTTGTGTTCTCTGATTTTCATAGTTTTCATAGCTACTAAGGAAAGAAGAAGTTGAAATCAGTTAGGGTTGAGAAAGAGTAATACTCATGTTCCCTGCTCTCGTCGTTGTTCCGGTCCATCAAGTAGAAATTTCCTTTTTTATTCTGAACTAAAATTCCTAAAAATGGGCAATTCAAAATAAAAAGAGTAAGCAACTCAATTAGTCAATTAGGGAGCACTTTTTGTCCTTTGTACATATTGGGCACGTTGTCAGTCATTGGAAGTTTAAATCCTCACAAAAAAAAACTCACTGGAAGTAGTTAAAATCAAAATTAGACTGTAACAACTTTTACATTAAGTACTATGTTCAAAATCTAAAATTATATATATAATTATTTTATCATTTGAGATGCAGACTAAGTCCTTAAAAAAAAAAAAAAAAAAACTAGCCTGTGCGTATGCACGGATTGCCGACTAGTCATAGTAATTGCTTATTAATTATGGTGTTATACAACTAAGGTTTGATAACAGGTGTAAAGTACTTTTCCTATGAAACTAGTGGCAAAGTAAAAAGTAGCCTTTGCTTTACTTTTATCACTTGAGATGGAGGCTAAGTCCTTTTTTCAAACAAAAGCTAGCCCGACTAGTCACAGTAATTGCTTATTAATTATGGTGTTGTACAACTCAGGATTGATAACCGGTGCAAAGTAGGTTTCCTATGAAACTAGTTGCAAAGTCAAAAAGTAGCCTTTGCATCACTGAGGAGCAGGCTACATTAGCACACCTGAAACGGCCCATCAAGTTGCAAAACCCACTCGGTGGCTTCCTGCTTTCTTTCTCCGCACACGAGAAGGAGATCCCTGCCTTGATCGAGACAGGCGAGATATTAGGAATATCTAGTGATAAAGTCGGGGTTCAAAATACGGAAATGTATTTAAGGATTCAATACGCTTTATAGCATTACGAACGATGCAATCACTTCAGAAAATACTGTTTACAAGCCTAAGGATTTCAATACGGCGGTGGCAGTGGCCGGAGCTTGGGAAGGAGTTCAGTGAAGGAAGGGCGCGAGAGGGAAAGAGTGTTAAGGAGTTTTGGAGTGGAGATGGAGGTGATCCTGGGGCTTGGCTGGAACAGCAGCTCAACGTGGAGCACGCACGACGCGAGTGTGTTGATGCGTGGGTGTGGTCCGGAGCATAGAGATGCGGGAGAGGTAGGGAGGTGGACCCACCTGTCATTCATCCAACTTGGCGATGTTGTTATCCTACGTGGAAAAAAACGTCCACTCGTGATGCGACGTCGGAAAAATTATCTTGCAAAATCAAGTTACGGATCATTTGGACGGAATTCCAAAGTTTGGGATACTAGATAACAAGTGATTTTGAAGTTAGAGGGACCGGCCGGACTTTCGAGTAACTTTTTGCGTTTATAATACTGACCGTGCTAAGCCCTGACGGTGACTGGACAACTACGTACCTCCGGTGATAAAATGCAACTGCTGCGACGGTGCGTGTGACCGGTGTGAAAGCCTTGACAGAAAAGAAGAAAGGAAATGTGGCCCTGCCTTAGCTATTAATATATTGCTATTCTGCTGAAAGAAGAGAAATGTGTGAACTCTACGAAGTGGGGAAGGAGGTTGATCTATGAATCCACAGACAAGACTGCGTGCAGCCCCACGGACACGGTGGTAGGGCGCTAGAGCACTGTACTGTAGAAGCACGGGTTCACATAGATATTTAATCATTTAATGTAGCATTTGACCTGGCTAAACAGTTTCCTTAATTTTTTATGGAATGGAATGGAACTCTGAAGAAAGTGTCGCGCTGTTTCCGTCCATTTTATTGGTAGTATGTTTCCATGTGCAGGCGTCAGCTAGAACAACTTAATCTTCAACAATTATGCTATATACGTCTGTCGAACGTTTTTTTTTTTGTTATCAGTCGTTTTTTCGCCGACGATCGCTTTTGCGATTCGCGCGCTGGTCCCCTCGCTCATACCGCCCGAACGGCTCGCGCTCGCCGCTTTTTGTCCTCACTTCACGTCCGTGCTCTCGCTTCCGCCGTTTTTTGTCCTCACTTCACGTCCGCGTTCTCGCGTCCGCGAAATCGTCCGTTTCAGCATTGTTTTTGAATATTCTTGGGGAAGCGCGCCAGGGCGTCTTCCTCCCTTGTCCTTGGCCTCACTTCATTGCTGTCATGAGACCGAGTAACAGGCAGAGAGACGGAGCACTCGTTACTCTTCGGTCTGAGCGGAGAACTCGGAGACGAGGTGAAAGCGATGTGGGGAAAGAATCAAGGAGGTGATTCCGCCGCGTGTTTGAGTCAATTTTTCGCCGACTTCTTCATCGGCGTTGCATAGTTGTTGCATCATCCCCCTCTTTGGGTCAAGGTAAAGACGACGGCAAGTTCCAGCCTGAATACCTCCTTTCTTCCTTCTTCTGGGTCTTTTTTCCTTTTATTACTCCAAACAAAGATACTCTACTGACCTCCCAAAATAAAGAATACGGCAGAAAACGAAATCAGTAGTTCATGGGCTTTGTAAGCGAGCAAAAAATAAAAACAAAATGAAGGCCCATAAATCACAACCCGTTAACAATTCCGGACCTGTTAATGTTTTACGGATTCTTTTTTTTTTTTGTAACGTGGAAGCATCTTAGCAATACAGCTTTTGATCCTATGGCTAAAAAAACTGACTGATATCCCAAAAAAATATATTCAAAAGATGTATAGACACTCCCAAGGCAGAGGATATGATTCTGTTACCAGATGTCATTCTCCGACGATCTGTGATTGTCAATCAAGTGGTAATTGGAGCTCCTTTTCTTTGCACACCGCATTGCTTTGGACTAATCGAGACCATCACTTTCTTTTCAAACACCACTAAAAATTAACCCTCTTTACAAATTATACACCTACTCTACAATTAATTGGAGTTAACTATATAAAAATTATGCTATTGGTAGTCTATAGTTCTATTTTGCATATGAGATCTACTCTACAATGAATAGTAGTTGATTATGTCAACATGAAGGCATTAATAGAGTTTAGTTTTGTGTGCATAACACCAAAATAACAAAACAATTAAGGCCGAAAGTAGTATATTAGATAACTGAGTACCTGAAAACCTCAACATGTAGCAGATAAACTGCAACTCAAGATCGACATGCCTAGTTACTTAGCACTCTAGATAAAGTGGTGGCGCGTATTGGTTCGGTTTCTTACAAGCAAAAACTCGAAGGATTTGCATTACTATGCCGCGACATTGCGACGATCCGAGCTGTCCGATCCGAAAAGAATAGGCTAGATCAACTGCTACATCGCTTGAAACAGCTCCGTGCATACAACATTTTTGCTATATTACTTGCTAAAGTATTGCATGGGCAGAGCCCAATGGTTTACCCGGTGTCACAGAACATCAGGTAAAAAAATAGCAGATATTATTCTATATATACTGTATGTGCATCCCTTAGTCAAAAAGTTGTGCACTCTAGTTCACCCAACCTCCGGTCTCTTGTAGTTTCACATTCGCCCAATTGACCGTGGCTGGGCTATGACGAATGGGTGACACGGTAGTGCAACCCAATTGACATGGGTAGTAGCACAACCCAATAGCACCCGCATGTCTGCATGCATCAAAGTCAGCAGCCCAGCACTAGCAGCCGCACGCGTCCTTCCTAGTCATGTCTCGCGTGAGTGTGTCGCATGGCTATGGAGTCAGCATCTGTTCTTATCCCTCTCGGTCTCAGTGGTTCACAATTTTGCTTGCCTCGCCTAGTCGCTAGATAGTGGCCACAGTCGCTAGTGCAGATTCTAGAGGGAGGCCTCTACCGCCGCCCACACTGGATGATGATGATCAATATTGTATCATATACCGAAACAGTGAAGAGGAAACAATCAATCATTTATTTTTTGATTGCCACTTCAACACCCCGTGTTGGAATATCATTGGCTTAAATTGGGACAATGTAGATAATGTCTAATCAAAGGTAGATAGAATGAGAGGACTCTTTAACTCTATGTTCTACATGAATTTTTTTATTTATCATTGCAGCATAGGAAATTTGGAAGCAAAGAAACGGGAAAATCTTTGACAATGTCATGCCAAGCATGTCAAATTGGAAAAATAAGATCAAGAATGAACTCGCTCTACATGTGCATTGAGTAAAAGATCAACATAGGGAAATATTATTTGACTGGCTAGACTCAATTACTTGATTGCTCTCTCCCCTATGGGGTTGTAATTCTCTTTTTTTTTTTGTTTGCACATTGTACATAAACCTTTTATTATTATTATTACACAAACCATAGGGGTCTCCTCTACTGTTCACAATTAAAAAAAGATAATAGAGCACTAGGTCACGCTACCCTAATCGATTGCCTGTGGTCATATCGATGGGCTACCTTTGAAGTTATCTCTATTCTTTCCGCTACAGTTCATTTGAATTATATATTTACCTACTGATGCATTAATTGTAAGCTTTGACCTTAAAGTCGCTACTCTGATAATTAATAATTTTTGCTTCTTTTTTAGCTATTAAATCCTATGGAATGATATTTTATCTATATTTGCCACTGTGTGTACTGTCGTGATCTTGGACTGGTGTAGTACACAGAGAGAGTATGCATTTGCTTATTCGGGTCTTCACACATTTCCTCTCCCCGCGACAGCTTCATGAACGATGTGGGGTCGCAATTCAAGGCAACCTGTTGCCATAGCTTTGAGGATCACCGCCGCCGCCGCTATAGCTTCGAATCTAGCTAGGTGTTGAATTTGTTGACATGACGCTCATGAGCCACACGGCTCAACCTTGTCGCTCGCCTCCACCACCGGTGAAAATTCTTACCGGAGGAGACCGGTAAGGCCGGTTAGCGACGAAAATCGAAATGTTGGCCAATTTTGGCCGAAATTTTTAAAAGAAATTGAAATTTTTGAATTTTAAATAAAAAAAATCAAATTCGAACATAATTCATGCAAATTCGAATTTTTTTAGATAAATTTTATCAAAACCGATTTTTCAGCCACCGATTTTAATTTCTACATACCAACCAGAATCCGCGAAATTTTATGCTTTCTGACCTTCTCGGCTTTTGGGTACCGCCACTCTCCACTGTTGCCTTGTTGGTTGGGTCAGATAAGGGTATGTACAACGCGATGCCCCAACTAGATGCCTCGTAGGGTTAGAGGTTTGCAGAAGCTACGGTGGCTTGGAGGAGAGAGATAAGGTGTTCCATGGAGAGAGGGAGAAAGGAAAAGGCACTGCACCCTGTCAGCTTGCTAGATCACGTGTGATGGTCGCAACGGGCAACCGAGAAGACGTGTAGACGGTCGAGTGATAGTGGCGGTGACGGGGCTGGCAATGACAGCGGCGCCCTATTTACAACCACAAGACACCCAATAAACGCCAATCGAGACGACAGCGGCCAGATCCGGCCGGCAGGGTGACGCTGGTCGTGAAAAACTTACCGGCCGAATTTCGTCGGTTACCGCTGGTAACCGGTGTTATTCGAAAAAATTCGAATTTGCATGAATTATGTTCGAATTTGATTTTTTTTTAATTTAAAATTCGAATTTTTCGAATGATTTTTTTAGAAATTTCGGCCAAATTTCCGGTTACCGGCGCCCTCCCAAAAAAATTCCAACTGGTGCGTCGGACGAGTAGGACGACTCTGGGGCCGTGGCGGACGATGAGGACCACGCGGGTGACGAACGCGATCTACGAGCTTCACAGGGCAGCGACAAGATCCGACCGGGGAGCAATGGCAACGACGGCCAAATCGTGGCCACGTTGCTCGGACGGGAGACAGAAGGGACGGGAAGGTGTGCGGAGAGAGTGAGGAGAGAGAGAGAGAGAGAGAGGAGGGTGCATGGATTGGCTTCTCTATGTGCAGGACCCGTTTAAACCACCATGTACTATAGAAGGAATTCATATGTGGTGGCTCGAGCTCGGCTAACCTTGTATTGTATATGTCCTAATGGATGCCGCCAACGCCACCCCTCTAGTTGCCTTCTCTCGGCTAGCTCAGGACGCTGTCTGCCTGCCTGTCTGCGTGGTGCGCCTACGCTGGAATGCGGTGGCGAGTTACCACCGGAGCTGGATGGATTGCAGGAAAGTAGAGGTAATCCTTCGTCGCAGGACAGCACCGGTTCGACAATGCAAGGCCGTTCCAGCTCAACAATATGTAAATATCCAGCCCTCCTGACTCCAGTTTACTAGGCTAAGCTGCTCCCTGTCACCACCCAGATCTAAGCAATGCTTTTGGTCCCATTTCCCATTTCCTTGACATGGCTTGGCATCTGAATTCACCTCCGATCTTGTGATTTCCGCGCTCCATCACCTCCCAGTTCGGCGCATTCCATGCCCAAATTGTGGGCTTCATGTTTCTCAGGTTGGGTTGCTTTAATTGTCTGAGGTTCAATCACTTGAATGCTTAATGTTCTTACGTTCCAATTAATTTTCGAAATACAGTTCTTATGGCAGATGCATGCTTATTCCCAGTTCCCACGCACCACGGTTTCACCTAGAGAAGTACGAAATACGGTAAAAAAAAAAAGCTTTACATATTTGATCCGGCTCCAGATATGATTGTCTAAGATTTGCCGCGTTTTGGACAAATAATTGCTCATATTTTCTCATGAGATTAATATTTCAGGTGAAACTGGTTGGTTGGTGTATAAAACATAATAATTGAAACAAAACAGCTAGCCTTTGCTCAGTTAGAGCGATTGTTTTGTAATTTTTTTCAAGACAAAGTTGTCTCGACAGTGGTACCGACGAGAAGGATGAACGAATGCTCTCCTAATTCCTACTAGTACGCAGGGCGCTTTGGGCGCCGCAGCAATCGAGATCGAAAAGCGCCGCAGCGATCGGCCAGAACGCACACACGACCGGTGGAAAAGTTGCACGCGACGCCAGCGATCGAGCGGACGAGCAACGCTACCGCAGAATCTCGCAGCAGTAGGGAAAATGCCAGCGCGCAAAATGAAATAAAATCGCACGGCGAGGACGAGTAGCTGTGCGGGATCTGACGGAGCAAAAAATTCAGGGCGACATGGATAGGCTGATCGCGCGGCCTTTCCTTGTCTGTTTACCTGGTAAGATTTCAACTAGTCTGCAGTGGCAATAAGAATATGCTTTTGGCTCATGCAGAGAGGACAAATTCGCTCGCCGAGAACATATCCAGTGTCCACTCCACCTTACAGAACCACACGTCCACGAGCAGCAGCCTCAATCAAGCATATGGAGGCGCCGTTACACGCCAACCCGTAGCGATCTAGCGCCATGCCGCCATCTGCAGTCGGATGTTGACATGGCTGGCGGCTAGCAAAGGAACGTCAGCCCACCAACTTGTAAAAGGATTCGCATCTCTGTCGTCGCATTGGTAATGGTAAAGGAATGAGTACAGTGTCAACATCGCGATAATTTGAACCGTCCGATTCAGAAAAAACGATTTTGATCAATTGCTTCTAAAAGAATGGCACGTCCTTGCAAACAAATCTTGCTCCCTCCTTGTCTCGCAATATGTGGCGATCAATGCGTTGTAGAGTGCTTGCCTTGCGCTCACCTACGTCCTTACTCAGAGGTGAAGCTGGGTCTCGGACCGTCGGGGCAATGGTCCGAGGACTAACTCAAAATCACTTGTTGTTAGTCTTTTAAATCAGAGCTTGAACTTGAAAAATCACAGCTTGCAAGCACTGGCTGGCTGGGCTGGCCTGAAGCGTAGCGGCTTGCTACGCCCCTATCCGTAATTCCCCTTCGTTTGGCACCATCCAACTCACTCCCTTCATATCCACGTCGACAATGATTCTCCCTTGGATGCTTGGAACCGCCAAAAAACCTTTTATGAGGACGATCCTAACGTGAGAATGTCCTCATTACTGTCTGATCATGGTATCACTAAGAGAAAGTTTACTCCGTAACACCATAAAGATCACACAAGTTCAAAAATTACATCTACATGTGTCACTGGTATGTTAGAAAATTATTATCCAGGAGGGCATATGATGAGAACAAAATATCGAGAGGCGTCAAGTATAAATATTTCGCTATTCTATATGAGAAAATTAAGAGCACAAAATATCAAGAGGTGTCAAGTATAAATATTTCGCTATTCTATATGAGAAAATTAAGAGCTATATAGATAACTTTATCAGCCATTAAGGACCAAGACTCCCACTAATCCCTCAATCTCTGACCCCGGATATGTTGCCCCCATACCTCATCACATTGGATATTATTTTCCAATTTTTATATCTTTTGCTGTGCTAATAAGCAAATTTCCCGATCACGGAATGTTAAGGCACAATCAGGTGTCTATGGGAGTAGTTTTCACTACGATCGTCCCTATAAGAGTACCCCCGATATCGTTAAAATTAATGATCAGTATAATAAGAAAGATTTGGAATTAATATAGTAAGAGTTGTATTTTCATTTTTCATTTTTCGTTTGGAGGAAGCTGTCATGTTCGGCAGCATGTGTCTCACAGTCGTCTGCCTTGATGTCCTAAAAGCGCCAAAGGCACGGCCTTGACAGCCGTCGGATCAATGCTCCAGATCAATGCAAAGAGAAATTATAGTTTTGGGGAATACCTCGTCAAAAATTCAATCATCTCATCTACACTAATCCGAAACCATTGGATGCTCAATCCAATGGCCTAGAAGTGCCGAATGGCACATCAGTGTTCCACTCTGCCATTCCAGTTGGACAGGCAGAGGATACACTTCCCACACGAAGGTGGTGAAGCCTAACGTCAGAGTTGCGAGGCTAATATTGGTTTTGATATTTTTTAAGTTATCTAACTTTTTACGTTGATTTCTTGTCATTGTATTTAGCTTTGAGAGGTGTCCATGCGATTCTAATGTTGATACGATAGTTGAAGGTTCAAACATGTGACTTGTACACGAAAGAAAAAAAAAACAAATCTATTATGCATAAAGATTTCCTAGTTAAGTATCGTGACAATTTTCACACTAGCATACGACTAGCATATAAATAAATACAAACAACTGGTGAGATTAAATGCACCTCTATCGTTTTGAGGATAAGAAAATCTCATAATGATCCAAAAAAGTAAAAATAAAATCATAGAAATTCTAACACTAATCAGGAGAAAAAAAAAGAAAATGATTTGTACGGCATATTTTGGTGTGACTAGATTACAACAATATAGATTAATCATACACATAGATAGTAGAATTGTATTTTTAATCATACACATAGATAGTAGAATTGTATTACAAAATACAACTACATTTTCAACAATAGGCATTAGAGTTGTATAACAAAGACTAAAATCCAACCAGATAATCCCAGCTCTAAATAGGCTTAGGTCGCACATCAGATAAACTACCTGCTCGCACTAACCAAGTTTATGCTTTTGTCCTTACTTCACGTAAAAGGGTTAATTTGTGATTAAAATGTATTTGGCAATGAGGTTTATATATTGGTGTAACTTTTGCTCAACTAGTAAGATAGGACTAAACTCCAAACTCTACCATGCTCTTGCTAAGTTGCTATCCATCCGATCTTAAGTGTCCGACAAACCATCCGACGGTCCAGATGGTACACCCCGCGCCACCGCCTATTCGAAATTCAAAACAAACCGAACGCAAAAGAGACCCAAAAAAAGTGGAAAGACGTTGGATGGAGCCGACCGTTGCAGCGGGCGGCGGCTCTACCCCACATGTCAGACAGAGCTCACAAGCCTCCCGCACGCGCTAGTCACGAGAGCAGCGCCCGCCGCTTGACTTTGAGAGTTTGAGTAAGAGTCTAAGCGAGCAGAGCACAGCAGATCAGCGATGAGATGCGGCGGAGAAAGCACGACGGCGACAGCGATGACGTGGCCCCTTTTGCGCCGGCGGCACGGCTGGCAGCTCCCCCTCCACCCGCTCCAGGTCCGCCCCGCGCGGTTCTCCCGTTCCGTTCTTTCTTGCCTGGTTTTGGGCACGAATCTGAGCTTCGTTTCTTGGTTTAATCGCTGATGCAGCTTGTTGGCATGGCGGTGTTCGCGGTCCTCGTCGCCGCGTTCTACGTCCTCCTGGGGCCCTACCTCGGCAGCACCGTCGCCGGCAACACCCTCCTTGCGCTCTTCTCCTTCTCGGTACGCTGCTCTCTACCCGATTGCAGTTTTCTTGGCTTCTCGCGTTGCGTTGCGTTGTGCTGACGAGATCGATCCTGGTCGATCACCAGGCCGCCGCCACCGCGGCTCTCTACGTGCGCTGCACCGCCGTAAACCCCTCCGACCGGACGAACGCCAAGAAGATGAAGAGGCGGCGGCAGCTCGCGAGGGGCGGCGGCGGCGGCGGGAGGCTGCCGAGGCTGCGGTACGGGTACATCCTGTGGCGGTACGCGGTGCGGCTGCTCAGGAGGGTGGAGGCCCGGGTGATGAACCGCTGGGTGCGGAGGAGCTACCTGGAACAGTGGAACTCCAGCGTCCAGCTCGACCCCATGCTCCCCTTCGCCTTCACCAGCCTTGACGACATCGTCTCGCCGCACCCCGCCGAGGGCAAGGACATCTCCTTCTGTCCCGTCTGCGACTGCGAGGTATCCGGTTCCATTCTTCTCCAATGCACTTTGTTGATACTGCTCCGCTTGTTTCTTCAAAGAAATCAAGAAATTTCGTAAAAAAAAAATCAAGAAATGTAGCTTAGTTCGATGTTCCTACGTTGTTTGTAAAATTAATTTCTGAACTTAGGGCACATTAAATAAACCGGATTGATATGTTGTTTGTGAAATTCAGTAATGTAAAACATCACTGACTACGATACAACAATCTAAAACTAAATGAGCTTAAATTACAGGTGAAATTGCGCAGCAAGCACTGCAAGACCTGCGACCGCTGTGTTGATGGATTTGATCACCACTGCAGGGTAACCACCCAAACTATGCGTAGCTTATTCTCAAATTCCTGCTTCATCTCCTGCAATTAAAGCGACTGAATATTTACTTTCTTTATCTCAGTGGCTGAACAATTGCATTGGACGAAGGAATTATGCTACATTTATTCTGCTTATGTTCTTTGTCCTGTTGATGGTGGGTACCAAGTGCGAATTGTCAAACATTTACTCTGTTTGTTTCATATTTCTATTGATTTTGCCATGTCGCCATGTCCAAGCTTTCTTTAATTTGCTCAGTACTAATTTGTATATGCCGACCTACTTCATCAGCTTGTTACTGAGGGAGGAACAGCCATTGCGATCTTCGTTCGCTGCTTTGTCGACAGCAAAGGGGTGAAAATGGAAATGGAGCACAGGCTTCATATAAGGCTCCCTAAAGGAGCTCATGCAGCATTATCTGTAAGCAATAAGGAGTAACATCCATGGTAATCAGCATTACCGGTGTATTTTACTTGCGAAGCTCACACTTTCTTCTGCATATTTCGCTACAGATGGCATTTGGCATCTTCACTTTATACAGTACTGCAGCACTGGGTCAGCTCTTCTTCTTCCACGTTGTGCTTATTAGAAAGGTGTGCTCTTTATGTTACAAGTATAGTATTCGGAAATAGGTTCTGATTCATGTCAATTTGATTTGCTTATTTTTCACTACAGGGAATGAGGACATATGATTACATCCTTGCTATGCGAGAAGCAGCACAAGCATTTGACCCTTTTGATGACCTGATTCATCATCCGACGAAAGCGTCGACTTTGACTCGCCAGAAAGGCCATCTTTCTTGTCAAGGATGTTTTGCAGAAAAGATGAAGTAAATGAAGTAAGAAGAGATTAATTACTGCACTAGTAGTAGTACCAGACTACAGTCAAGTAACCTTGTTGATAACAAAACCATTTCAAACATGACAGAGTACCCGGAAGCTGTCGATTAGGATCGAGAATGAACCCACTGATGCAACAAGAAGGAAGGATGACATCCAGATAAACCCATGGACATTGATCAAGATGAGCAGGGGAAAGGCAATGGCCGCCGCTGAGCGTGCAC
The DNA here is from genome assembly GCA_036346395.1 of Hsuehochloa calcarea. Classification (NCBI taxonomy): domain Eukaryota; kingdom Viridiplantae; phylum Streptophyta; class Magnoliopsida; order Poales; family Poaceae; genus Hsuehochloa; species Hsuehochloa calcarea. The sequence goes on along the minus strand of CM070616.1, from coordinate 15,358,361 downwards.
GTGAGCGAATCAGGCAGAAGCTGCCATCAACGACAACCTCGCCGATGAAACCATTACCTTTGGAGACGAAGCGAGGTCCTCTGAACCCAGAGAGAAGGCACATCATGACAGGGAAGGAGATCGTGCCTGTCTTCACAAAGAGCTGGCTGTCAGGGTCGCCGACAGCAAGGTTCTCAAGCCCACGGAGGCGGTTTTCAGGGTCACCGTCACCGAAACCTCAGAGGCACAGGAGCAACTTCGATCTGAAACTAGCAGAGGTGTCAAGAGAGCTTGAGACCCACATATCGAAGCAGGTTCTATGCTCTGTTGTCATGAAGGGCGTTGAAGATGAAGACTCTTCGTGGTAATTTAGGATGTTATTTAGTTCACAAAATTCATTGGATTTTTTTTGTTTCTCGATCTCTGAAAATTGTGTGCCGTGTGCTTACTTAGCCCATGCACTCCTTTTCTCAGGTATGTTAATGCTGGTGTATACAAAGTTATATGTGTTGCTGTTTTGTAGTCCATCCTCTGAACATTTGAGTACAGCAATGTCATGGTTATTTACTTATTTATATGAGGCCGATCAAATTTTCTATTCATAATCTTTTTCCCGTAGTTGTATCTCTATCCCTGCTATGATGTTCTTTAGTTCACAAAATTAATTGGATTTTTTGTTTCTCAATCTTTGAGGACGACATGTTGTGTTTACAAGATGTTGGACCGAAACGGCGACTAGAGGAGTGTGAATAGAAGCACGATCTTGTTTTCACCTTGATCAGATTCAACACGTTTTTCACTACAATAGCTACGAGAGTTATGAAGATAATGTACAAGTATAGCGGAAGACTTGTATTGAATCTAATCAAACATCAAGCAAAATAACCAAAATCACAAAAAAACTTAATTTACAATGAGTTGGGCGGTCAGATCTCTCAGCCTAGTGGTCTGACCTCTCCATGGGGCGGTCTAACCTCTCTAAGGGGTGGTCCGACCTCCAGCACGATGAACAGTAAAATCAGTCCGATCTCGAAATCATAAATTGGTCTAACTTTTGATCCACAACTCCAAACTTCACGAAACTTAAACATACATTCTCTAGGATATCAGGAACCTATTCAAATCAATTATCGTGAAGATCATTACCAAAGATTCAACCTTTTTCCGTTTGAGTGAAGGTTGCTTCAAAACCGAGTCAAAACCAAAATATGATCCAAAAACTTGCTCGTGGGTGATAGATGATCCTAGATACATTCCCACGTGTCACAGCAAGCAAGATCCAGGCCAGAAACCAAAGAAAATCAGAAGGATAAAAAAACCCCAAAATCACAAAAGAGGGAGTAAGAATAAGAAGAGACTCATTTTGAGAAATATTGCTTGTATTTATTCGAGTTTGATGTTTGTTTACAGCCACTCCATCCTGGAGGACAAAGGCTCAACACTTGAGCACACAATCAATCCAATTTTCTAGAACCCTAACATCTGCACTTTCCTCTCCCTAAACACAAACTAGGATTTTTTTTCAATACAATGGTTGGGAGGAGCACAACCAACACCCTCACCTATTTATAGTGGAGGCAAGCTTCTAGAAGGACATTCCTAATGGACACCCGTTAAGCCCACATACAAACGGGTTTAACTCACGCATGCATTCCAAAGCGTTGTCTTTATCTTCTCTTGACCTAAACCACTTCTCCTTGCGTCGTATTCCGCCGTGGTTTGGCCAAAAGCCATCAAGATGGTATTTTGGTGAAGTTACCAAAATACCCCTTCTCGATCCTTCTCTAAAGACCGAGTCCGACCTTCATGAAGCAATCCCGTACTTCGCCACGTGTAGGATGATCAACGGCTCTCTTCATGTCGCCAAGTCTCTCCCATTCAGCTCCCACCAAAACCACCATAGCACTTGCACCGACCCCCGCACCGCTTGATGCAACTCGTCGTACCGAACTTCCCGTTTGGTCATTCTTGTCCATTTTGCGTCATACTTGAGTCCATTGACTTCACCCTAGCCTAGTCTCGATCATCCTAGCCGTTGACCGTCGTTGACCTCCAAGCCTCTTGCACAACAATAGATAAAGAAATCGATTTCGGGAATAAGCTCGTTACAACTTGACACACATTAGTCAAAACATGCATCATGCAACACATATGCACTGAAACCCATGAACTTAACCTAACCAATAAACATCGCCACCAAGCGGTAGCCGACGAACAAGTTAAAGCCGGCCGATCAGCCACCCATGGTCGGCCCGACCGCCTCTAACGATCGACTACCACCGCCACCGACTACCCAACAAGGGACTAAACCAAATTTCCTCCCTGGAAATCTGAAACCTCTCTGAAAATTTCAAACGAATAGAACTTTTGACTCGAGCCTCCAAAAATTATAAGACAAAGAGTAGAAGAAGCCCCTCTCTTGCCTACACCCTCTATTTTTGGCCTGATCCAAAATTCAACAAAACCTTTATGGCCGGTCTGACCGCCAGCCTCCTGGCAAAAACAAAGGCCGGTCTGTGTAGCGTCCCGCTTTTTCGAAGTTTTTGAAAATTTTAAAAGAGAACCATTTGCTTCTTTTGCCAAAAGCTTAATTTTGAAATTTCAGAAATCCATTTGCAGTTTAATATGAATTAATCAAACTTCAATTAAATTAAAGTGGTTTGATTGAGTTTTCTGGAATTAAAATCAAAATTATTATTTTAAGAATTTTCTTGGATTTATTGGATTTTAGAAATTGATTTTTGTTTTACCTGAAATGGAAAATTAATTTATTTGTAAAAGAAAAAGAAAATTTAAAGTTAAAAGTATTTTTATTAAGTCTAGAATAATTCAAGGAATTTCTGTGAATTGTTCTAAAATTTTTGGAGTCTATTTGCTATGTTCTAAATTGCCTTTTTATTTATTTGAATTTCTAAAATCAAAAATGAATTAAAAATCCTCCTTCTTGTTGTGGTCGAATCTTTCGCCCACCACTGCTTTCCCCACGCCCACTCACTCGCGCCCTCGCCTCCGCCGCCGATCTTCATCCGACGGCTCCCGATTAGCGCGCCACCTTATCGCCCTCGTAGTCGGATCTTCATCCGCGCGCCTCGCCGGCCGCGTCTCCCCTTTCCCCACCGTCCGTCGAGATCGGATGGCGCCATCGCCGTCCTCCCGCTTGCCGCTCTCTCCCACGTCCGCTCGCCGGTCCGCGCCGCGAATCTCGCCTCGTCCGTCCCCGCTGTCTCCTCGCCTCGCGCGCCTCGCCGCCGCGAATCCCGCTCTGCCGTCCGTCGCCACGCCTCTGCCGCCACGCCTCACCGCGCCCTCCCGTCCGTCCCTCTCTCTCCCTCTCGCGCCTCCTTGGCCCCTCGGCGCGCCCACTCCGTGCTCCTCCGCCCCTATAGCGCGCCTGGCTCCCTCCCTCCCTCTCCCCATTTTCCCTCCTCCTTCCTCCCTCGCTCTCGGCCGCCATTCCCTTTCTTCTCCTTCGGCCGAGCTCGCGCCGCCCTCTAGCGCCACCTCCGGCCTCCTCCGGCGCCGCCAAACCACCGCCTTCACGTGTCGTCGCGACTTGGTGCGCCTCTTCCCGAGCGCCTCTTTCGCCGCGCCACCGCCTTTCTCCTTCGCCACGGCCACCGCCGCCGCCCTCCCCTCAAGGTTGCGATCCGGTTCCCAAGCCCCTCTACCTCCGGTGTGCTCGCCTCCGCCGCAGGTTCTCTCCCGTGGCAAGCCTTGGACTCGTCTTGCGCCACTCAGTGGCGTGGCGCCGCGTCATCACCGGTCGTGGTCATGCCGCGCCTGGCGACGTGGCAACTGGGCTGTCACAGTGCCAGCTGCAGCGTGTCTTGTTGACGTCAAAATCGGCAGTTTTCAATTGAAAATTTAATCAGAAAATCGAAATTATAAATTCTATCATTTCATGTGATTTTCCAATTTCTTTTGGCCATAACTTTCACATCCGAACTCCGATTTGGGTGATCCAAATTTATAAATTCATCTAAATTCAGCCTCTTTCATTTGGTTCTGGTTTTGTAATTTTTGGAGTTCATTTGGTGCTGTTTTATTTATTGTTGCTATTCTCGCACGTGTAGATTCCGGCGTTTGAAGATTTCTTCACAAACGACGATCAAGACCCGCTCCTCGTCAACAAAGGCAAGTCGTAGGCCTTTGACCATGTTGAACACATTTACAAATGTATATTGTATTAAATTATCATGCATGGCTAGTTTTATTAAAAATGGTTTTGGGAGTAGATAATTACCAAATTGCCATTATGCCTCCTTGATAAATTGAAAATGAAATGTCTCCTTGAATGACATATATCCTTGGACACCTTAGGATGGTTAATACTAGTTGGACATAATTGTATACCAACTTGGGTGCGTATTATTGCTTAGACATGCTTTAGTTACCCGCGAGACTTTCGATCACATGTTCATTGATTAATGGAATTTGACTAATGGAACTATGTAACAGTGGTGTGAGGCCACTTTTATTAAAAGATGTTGTGCCATGGCAGGGATTGCCATTTGGTCGGGAATGAACAAAAATGATTTATGCTCGGGCTTGAGGTAGGAAGCTAGAGTGGGTGTGTGATGCACATTGGGTTGTGGTAGACTTGTCTGAGCAGCCAACTAAGGACTTAACTTTGCAAGTCATTGATCTGGGCCACCTCGTGCAACCACAAGTCCGGTATGGGACGGACCTGGCCAACTAATTAGGGAAGTTTTGAGTCGGTTCTGTTAGGGTTGATTATTGGCGCAAGAGGGGGCTGTGATGGCGAAACCTTAGCGAGCAGAACCGAGGCAAAATGGAACTTTGTAAAGGCCTTGTGATAGTCACTTAGTCGCACACCCTCGGAAGTGTGTCAGACGGACATTACAAGTGATTTATCTCTTGTGGGTAAAGGCTGCACAACCTCTGCAGAGTGTTAAAATCTATTCGAATAGCCGTGTCCCCGATTACGGACATGCACAGTGATTTCGCGCAAGGGTAGTATTTTCAAAATATGGTTTGGTTCGATGGAAAGGTTTGGTTGGAATGGTTGGGAAGTGAGCGGATGTTCACTTGCTTGATTCAAAAGAACTTGGTTATCTATGTATTATTCTTTTAAAATCACGCTTTGCAATCTAATTATTGTATTTATTGTTAAACTTGCTTTACGCAAATTAGCCATAAAGCCATTCTTGTTTAAGCCTTGCATGAATACTATATGCATACATTTCTCTACGACTTGCTGAGTACTTTATGTACTCACGGCTTTATGCCCTTTGTTGATCAGTCCCAGCAGAAGAATCAAGAAATATTGAGTTCTATGAGGAAGGCTACTTTGAAGACTTCGCGAACTAGGTCACGTCCTCCACTCGATTGCCTGTGGGCATGTCGATTGGGCTCCACGATTTTGAGATTTCCACGCGGATACTCATATTGCTAAGCCCCGTGAGGCGACTTTTGTAAGAACCTTGACCATAAGGTCTTTGCTGTTTTAATTAATATTACTTTGTCTGCTTCATTAGTTCGTTGTTGAATGGTTATGATAACGTCATTGTTACAACTGTGCGAGCTAGCTACTGATCATGGGACTAGCTTGGTATGCACAGAGGGTCTCGGGGTTGTGTGAATCCCGGGGTCCGACAAGAGATGGTATCAGAGCCATATCGATATGAGGACGTAACCACGCTTAGATTGGTCGTCTTAGTAAAAATTCAAAATATATTTTCTAAATCAAACCAAGCAATTAACTTGACTAGAAATTCTTCTCTCATCTTATTACATTTCTTTCTCGCCTTGTTCTATTCTTTTCTTCTCATCTTACCCTCTTATATCATTCTTGAGTTCTTTCATCTTATCTTTTCTGGAACTTGGTTTTCAAATTTAAATTTGACTCCCTCATCTCTGGATTATCCCTAGGATCGAGCCCTTCAAGATCAAGCAATGGAAGTCTTGGAAGCTCAAGTTCCGTCGTCTGTTCCCAGTTGACCCTCCATAAAGATTAGATTGGTAGCTGCCTCCCTAGTTTTAGATTCGTTTAGTCTGCGTAATAGGGCTTTCGTGCTTGAGTGTCTGTTTCTTGTTTGCTTCTTGATAGCTTTCCGGCTATCCGTTCGTTGGATAAAACCAACTTTGTCCGCATTAGGCTGATCCATCTATCTCCCTTGTTTCTTACTCATCTAAATGCTTTTCCCTCTCACCTATTGTGCTTTCTCCCTCTCATCTATGAAACCTGTGAAGAATTATTACAAAATGGATCAAACCCGTAAGTCCCTTGGAAGCTACTCTTGCTGGAAATAACCAATGTGTTTTGATGCCAACATAGGTAGCTTTGGAGAATCTTTGATAAGACCGATTTTGAGATTTAACCGGGTATATGCAAGAAGTTATTGTGGATACCAGAGTATGATAATGGGTATGCCTTGATTATAAATGGTTTAAAGAGTAGCATATTAATGGATTATATAAATCGTGGAGTAAAGTGATTAGAGAGGAAAATCTTGATTAATCTTGAAGGATAAAAGAATCTGAAGTGCTGATTTGATTATTAGGAGAAGTTGTATTTAGATTGAATCTTGAGCTGGTTATAATGTCGGTTGGATATTTGAAATTGAGAAATTGTGCAGAAGAGGCACAGAGTAGAATGCGAAGAGAATTGGATTTTTCATATCGATTAATGATGTTAATTTTGGAAGAATTGGTTGGATCTTGGTTGGATTGTAGAAATGCATGATTACTAGATTGTAGAATTAAATTATTATTGATATGAGATTATGGGAGATTGGGTTATAGAAAAGTATCTTGGATGAATTGCAGAAATGGATCTTGATTGGATTATGGAAATATGATTGTGGAATTTGGGTTATAGAAATCTAATTTGCTGGATGATGGATTACATAATATATTATGATTGGATTTGGATTAAAGGATTACCTGATTGTTAAGGATTCGGATTATATGATCGCCAATTCTTGACAATGATTGTGGTGGATTATGTTGAATCAAGAAGAATGGAATTAATTGAGTTTGTTGGTCACATTGGATTCAATTGGATGTGGTTGAATAGAGAAATTGAGATTTGAAGAGAAATTTTTGTTAGATTATAGAGATATGTCTTGATCGGATTATAGAATTGCGCATTTGTGGAGATTGGATTATGCAAACAGATGATTGTTGGATATTGGAATTTATGATTGACGGATATATTACTGATATCGGAGTTGGTCCAAAATAATTGTTAGATTGATGAATATCTACATGTATTGGAGTTGGACTGAATAAATATTGGACAAATGGTGATACAATAATTGGCGGATTAAATTTGAATTTGGGATGGCAAGCAGTCCTTTGGAAGGTTCTAAAATTGAGATATTGGATTGGTATAAAGGAATTCTGAGGGTTGCAATTGATAAATTTGCTTGAGGAAATTTAGTGGATAATGTTGTGGATTTAGTCAATAATTTCGGAGGAAGCAATTGCATGACTATAACCTTTGGAAGAATTTTGTTTCAAAAAGGATAAAAAGAATTTAGCGTGATCTTGGAGTTTATCCGATCGGAAGAGGCGACTATGGCCACTAGATTTCATGGATTTATGCAGAAAAGGAATCATGCAGTCGAAGTGGTGAATCTACTGGATTATTTAAAACTTATGCCAAAGAAGGATGTGTGAATCATGTTGGTGTGTCGATAAGGTATGAGATCGATTAAATGATTGGATTTTAAGTGGGTGACCTTATGACATGCTGGATTGGTAGATTCCGATAATAGTGAGAATTGGATTCAGCAATTTGGAAGACAAAATTGATAGCTTCTTAGTTGGCACTCCAGAACATAGTTGTAAACCCGCAGTTTGGCATCAGTTTCCCATAATGGAGCTACCACTGCAGCTGTCAGAGATGTGCAACGTTCAGTTGTGCCGCAATAGAAGGATTCTCCAAAATAGCAAGGTCCCTCACTCAGCTGTTGAAGAAAGCAAAGAAATTTGCTTGGACAACAGATTGTGAGCAAAGTTTTCAAGAGTTGAAGAAGCGGTTGACAACAGCTCCGGTGTTGATTTTACCAGATGTCCGGAAGGATTTTGAGATTTTCTGTGATGCATCCCGGCAAGGACTTGGTTGCGTCCTGATGCAAGAAAGGAAGGTAGTAGCCTATGCTTCCCGTCAATTGAGGCCTCATGAAGTGAATTACCCCACTCATGACTTGGAGTTAGCTGCCGTAGTGCATGCTTTAAGGATGTGGCGTCATTACCTTATTGGTAATCGCTGTGAAGTCTATACGGACCATAAGAGCTTGAAGTACATTTTCACTCAAGCTGATCTTAATATGAGGCAAAGAAGATGGTTAGAGTTAATCAAGGATTATGATATTGGAATCCATTACCACCCAGGCAAAGCTAACATTGTGGCAGATGCCTTGAGTAGAAAAATCTACTGCAATACACTGTCGATCAAGGAAAATCAGCCAGTCCTACATGAAGAGTTCCAGAAGCTCAAGTTAGAGTTGGTTGAAGAAGGTTATCTAGCTGCCCTAGAAGTTCAACCCACTTTGCGGAATCAGATCAAGGAAGCTTGAGAGACCATGTGAGAGGTCCTCCACTCTGAGTGATGAGTATTTGACAAGTGTGTTGATTAGATTGAAAGTTGAGGTTTTCGGTTTGGTCTGTTTCTGGGCTGAGTCAGGGAAATCGGAACTACCGCTATGTATGGAGCGGAAGTTCCGATATATCGGAACTACCGCTGTTGGAAAAAGGATCTTCCGTTTTATCTGGGTTTTGGTCTCGGCTGAAGGAAATCGGAACTTCCGCACAAGGGGTAGCGGAGTGTCCGATAATTCTGACATTAAGTGTTCTCTGAGATATCAAATCGGAATTAAATATCTGGGAAGTCGGTTGTTCGGATATCGAAGTACCGCAGTGATGTTGAGCGCGAACTTCCGATATTCTGACGAAATCTTGGATGTTCGAAATCGGAACTTCATTTGTGGTAAATCTTGAACTTCGATTGTGTCGAAGCTGTCGCGAGAATGTTATTTTGTGATTTTGATCTTGTATGAGTTTGAGTCTTATACAAATGTTGATGCTATGTTATTGTGCAATGCTATGTGATGTGTTTTTGTCTGTGTTGACTGCAGGGCATCAAGATGGAGTCGTGGAGAGACACGTGGACCGGACTAGGCGCAGGAGGCGTTGAGGTCAGAACGGTCGGGATGTGTCGAAGACGGCGTGAATCTTGAAGCGGTTGCGAGTCGTGCACAACAAGGTGTACGGAGGCTTCGGAAGGTGCGCAAAGCGAAAGGGTCTTTTCGCAAAGCGGCAAAAGTGGAGGCGGTTCCGTTCGGGTGTAGCGGGCTTAATGGGTTGGAGGCCCATTAGCAAAGGCTATAAATAGGGGAGAACCCTGGAGTTAGGGTTAGACTTTTTGGAGAAAAACATTAGGGTTAGCTCTAGCAAAAGGTTTTGTTTTGCTTTTTGAGAGTTTGTTGGTTTTGAGAGAATGAACTGAAATCTCTTGTAATCTTCCCTCTGTGTTTCCACTTGTAAACGTTTGATTTCTATCAATGAAACTCTGAGTCTTTGATTACATGTTTATGCCTCTCTTTATTCCCTCTCTGTTCATGTTGAATATCTAGGGTTTTGGCATATCTTTTGCTTCGTTTTATGAAATAGCATGAAACTTCATATCTAGAATCGTTTTGGTATTGCTATTACTTCCTCAAAGTTTCATGCTCTAAGAATCTGAGAATCTCGCTTATCATTGGTTTTGGTCTTTCTTGCCTTCTTCAAGAAATCCGTTTTGGTTCGATTATTGAATCTTTGGTTGCAATTCTTCTCCATGAGGTCAAGAAGGTGTTTAGGATGATGTCTGTGAAACTTGACCAGAAGAGCATTCAAGATTTAGCACTTTGGATTTTAGGAAAAACCGGCGCCTTCGTTCTTGGTCGGGACAATCGGAACTTCCGATTGTCAAAGCGAACTATCATGAAGCGGAACTTCCGCACTTACCGGAACTACGGAGTGCGGAACTATCACCGGGTAGAATCGGATCTTCCGATTTTTGATGAAATGAATGAAACTGTTTTAGTTCTCGATTTTGTGTTACTCATCTTGAGGCGGTTTTGTAGATCTTGTTTAAATACATTAAAGGGGAGCTCTTAATATTAAGGCACCATTCACCCCCTCTGTTGCCATTTCGGTCCTTCAATTGGTATCGAGCCGGTTAGCTCTTCTTGATAGATCTTAACCGTCGGTTGAGCCATGGCAGCGGACAAGTATTCCACCAAGCCTCCGCTTTTGATGGTGCGATTACCCTTACGGAAGAGCGAATGGAAACTTACATCCGAGCTCGGGGGTATGCCATCGGAGAAAGGTGAAGGTTAGATTTGTTTGTTCTGCCGATGAGAACATCAATCTTTGGAAACATGGCGATGTTGAGGCAAATGCTAAGGCAAGAAACATAATCATTCGAGGTTTAAGCGAAGTGAGTTTGATCGTATTTCTCATTTGATTTACGCTTATGACATCCGGGTGACCCTCGATGCATACCATGAGGCACCACTCGATTAAGGCGGTTCGACAAGACCCGTTCAAGCGTGAATCTGATGAAATTTGAGATGCTTGTCGGTGAATCTCTTGGCGAGTGCTTTTCGGCGTTTTCACAAGATTTTGAGCAACCTCCGGCGGTCGGTCTTACATACCCCGACTCGGATAACGCGCGAACAGATGCTTTACGCACTTGATCTTCGTGTTTGGGAGATGAAAGTGACTACCATCAAAGATAGCACGGACCTCTCGACCACGACTCTTGATGCGGCTGTACTCGCGTCTCAAGACTCACGAGATTGACATTGTCTCTCAAGGTCGAAGTCACGATCGATGGCTTTAGTCACCGATCCCACTTCGGATCTTCTTACGAGTCGACGTGGGTTCTCCTAAGCTGCTCTCGTGACATAGCGATGATCGGTTAGAGCGACTTGAGGATGAGCGACTAGCCCTCCTAGCTCGGAAGTTTTCTCATGCTTACAAGAGGAGGAGGGATGGTAAAGAGGAGGTCTGTGATTTGTTTCGGTGTGGTGGCCCCAACCACATCCGAGCAAACCGTCCCAAGCTTGGGAAAGGCAAAGGTGACTATGGCGGACCAAGCAAGAACGACTACATCGACAAGAACCGCAACACGAAGCCCTCGGCACTGATCAAGGCAAGAAGAAGTTCCGCAACTTTGGGAAGGCAAAGAAGTTGCTCCATCGCGTCCTCACCGCCTCGACAGGCTGGACACCGGCGAGGTGGAGGGGTGGAGCGACGATGATGGGAAGGGCGATCATGATCCCAGGGCGGCGGCAACTTCTCGGCATGTGCTTCATGGCCCTCGAGCGAATCGAGCGACAATGGTGTACTCCGACTCGATGAGGTTAGTCCCACTTATGACCAGCAATGATGCTTTTCTTAAGCTTGGTAGATTCCATGCTAAGTCTAGGGCTAAGTGTCTTTGGGTTGGAGAAGGAAGTAGCTAGACTATCACGGGAGCTTACTTTACTTACATCCGCTCCCTCCGTGATGAATGTGACACATCTTTGTGCTTTGATTGATGATATGGATAAACTAAGGACCTTACATGATAGTGTGTCCTCTGAACTTGACATGATTAAGGTAGAGAACATTAGCCTTCTTCTTTGAAGTAGAGATGAGTAGGGTAGCACCTCCTTCATCCCTCTTTGTTGAGGCTCTGCTTGCACCTCATGTGAGGTTAAGGACAATTCGTTTAGAGTCTTTATACCATGTTGCTTGATCTACACAAACTTGTGAAAATTGTAATAATCTCAAGATGAACCTAAAACGAAGCGGATCACAAAATTGTTGAATTTCAAGGCTGCGCTACTAGAGCCTATTGTTTCTTGTTTAAAGCTGTCCTAAGTTAAGCTATTGAACTAGAATCAGTATCTAAGCGGTTTCAAGAAATGATTGATCACATAACAAATTGGCTCAGTATGCTTCTAAGGACCTTGTTAGCTCACCATGCAATCATTGTTATAAACTAAAATGTGATTTGGTTGCCTTGGATGAAAAATGTGTGAAGCTAACTAAGGACCTTCTAGAACACAATCATCCGCTTGTATTGTGTGTCTTTGGGAAGAAGTCTAAGGGTTTGGTAGAGGCGCCTAGCAACGTGAACCAATACGCTAGCGATGAATTTGTCCCCCAAAGTCGGTGTGCGTGCACAAGCCAATCCTTCCTCTGCTGTTGGTTCTTCTTACGCTCCCTTACCTTCTGCTTGTCCCTTCTTCCCCTGCTCTTCTTGCACCTCTCTCTTTCGGAGTGTCGGTATCTTATGAACACTCTCGAGAGGTTTGTAGGAGGCAAGAAGAAGCTCAATCTCATTCTAGACAAATCTAAAATTTGCAGATTTAATCGGGTCTAGGATATGATATCCGGGAGGATATGAGGAAGCATCCACATCGTGCTCAAAACCATAGCACGGTGTGATCAAAACTAAGCCGGGGTGAGAAAGTCAATTTTAAGTCGTGGGTTTTGTTCAAAGGATTCGGCGACAAGGTGATTCCACTGCGGCTTGACCCCTCGAGGCGAAGTATCATTGCACCTTACATCGGAAAGATGGACATTTAGTTGATCATTGCTTGAGCGCGCCAAGATCGCGTAGAGAGCCGTGTTGAGTCTCTTAGGCACATTCGAGTCGGCCCGGATCTTGAGTGCACCTAAGACCAACACGAGGTCTAGATTTGTTCCATCGATGATTTTGGGAAGCATCGAGGACTTGGTTTTTCCGAAGTTTTCGATTTTCATCCTCATGCTCCCTTTGGTCGTAACTTCCGCCGTCACGAGGGTAGATCTCGTTTTCCTTTCGAGATAGCTACTGCGGCGAGATCGACATATTCTTGGCACTTGACTCGCTCTCCCCATAGCGATCGGATCCAACAATAGTGAGATCTTTGACTTGTTGAGTAACGAGGCGTAGGGTAGATAGAGGTCGATCTTGCTTGACTACTTCATCATTCGCCGTGTTACTCGATATTGGGTGCCAAAATCACTTTGTTGATTCACCCGATCTTGAGACTTTACTCTCTGTTTGACTCGAGGTCGCCGGTGGAAAGGAAAGGTGCGGATTGTAGACTCGGTTGTTCACGTCATATGGTAGGTGAGTCCGTTGGTTTTCTTCCTAGCCGCGCTCCGGTGATGAGGCGATCACCTTGGAGATGCTTCATTTAGGCGTGTCATCGCTAAAATCTTGTGAGCATTAATGATTCTTTTATTTTAAAAGATGTTGCCTTAGTAAGTAAGGCTGCGGTATAATCGCTTTGAGTCTCTCGACTTACGATGAGCGGTTTCGAGGTGAGCTTTAAGAAAAACAATTGCAAAATTCTTGATTCTTGGGTAGTCTAGTTTGCGGATTTCTCGATATGGGAGGATCTTTCGTGCTGATTTTCTAGATCTTCCGGTGATCCTCTCCGATGTTTAATTGCTTCGAATCCGTGATTTGACTTTCGGCATAGGAGACTTGGTCATATAGGATTTGATCATCGACCGAGTTAGCGGCCACGATCTCATTCGTGGTTTGCGAAACTCAAAATGGTCAAGGATCTTGTTTGTGCTCCTTCTTGCGCGGCAAAATGGTTCTTCGCTTCACATCCTCCGATTCTGATGACTATGACGGATGCACTGAGTCAAGCGCTCCATATGGACACTGATGGGACCGACTAGAGTGCGATCGATGGGAGGAAGTGGTACGTACTTGTCGTGGTCGATGACTTCTCGAGGTATTCTTGGGTGTTTTTCTTAGCCTCGAAGGATGAGGCGTTTACTCTTTTTCGTGGTCTTTTTAGTAGGTCATCTGTTGAGCTCCCGGTGTATTACGAGCAATTCGCCGATAATGGCACCGAGTTCAAAATTCCTACTTTGAGAGTTTTGTGGTGAGGCAGTGTAGAGCACCGTTCTAGTCTCCATCGTCCCCCAACAAAATGGCGTTGTGGAGAGGAAGAACCGTACCTTAGTCGAGATGGCGGGACGATGCTTGATGAGTACTCTACACCTAGGAAGTTTTGGTGAGGCAATTATTCTTGCTTGTCATGTTTCTATGAGTTTTTCTTGGGCACTCTTGCATCGCACTTCTTATGAGTTGAGATATGGCGAAAACCAGTCTCGCATTTTCGTGTGTTTGGTTGCAAGTGTTTTATTACGAAGTGCAGGAACCTAGATAAGTTCGAGTCACGATCTTGTGATGGGATCTTTACGGTTACTCGACTTCTTCTCGTGCCTATAGAGTGCAGGCTGCGAGTCTAGTAAATTGTTAGAAACACAGGAGGTGACCTTGATGAGGCGATCCGAGGACTAGGCACGATATCTCGAGTTCCTTAGAGCGATGCGAGTCCATCTTTGTGGGCGATGAGGAGGATGGAGATGAGGTTGTTTACAGATCCAGTTCCTTCCCCTCCTCTTGAGGTGCCTTCTTCCACTTGCACCTCGAGGAGATCACCCTTACCTTACGCTTCTTACGAAGCTAATGGCTCTGTTCCTATCTCATCGATCATGAGGTAGAGGCCACTTCTTCATCTCACCCCGACCTCCAAGACACATTCAAAAGGACCATCCTTGAGCGGATAATTGGAGATCTCTTTGAGCGAGTCACTCGTTCAAAAACTAGCATGTCTCTATTACTGTCTCCATTACGCCTTTGTTGCCTCGTTTGAGCCCAAAGGCGTTTGTCATGCTCTTTACGATGAGTCATGGACTAACGCCATGCACGAGGAATTGGAAAACTTTGAAAGGAACAAGGTCAGGTCCTTGTTGAGCCCCCTCAAGGTCACAATATCATTGGGACCAAATGGGTGTTCAAGAACAAGCAAAGTGAAGATGGGTTAGTCATTGAAACAAGGCTAGGCCGGTAGCTCGGGGTACTCTCAAGTTGAGGTCTAGATTTGAAGAGACTTTTACCCAGTAGCTAGACTTGAAGCCATTAGAATCACGCTTGCCTTTGCGGCTTCTAAGGGTTTCAAGCTTTACAGATGGATGTCAAGAGTGCCTTCCTCAATGGCCTTATTGAGGAAGAAGTCTATGTGAGACTGACCTCACGGTTTGAGAACCCCAAATACCCTAACCATGTCTCTGAGCTTTCCAAAGCTTTGTATGGACTCAAGCGAGCTCCCGAGCTTGGTATGAAAGGCTTAAGTCCTATCTGTGAGCCATGGTTTTGAGATGGGTAAAATTGACAAAACCTTGTTCATCCGCCGTCTTGGCACCGATCTTACGCTCGTCGGATCTACGTGGATGACATTATCTTTGGCGGCTCCTCGCATGCTCGTTTCCCGTTTTCCGATGTCATGAGCTCGGAGTTTGAAATGAGCATGATGGGCGAGTTGAGCTTCTTCCTTGGCTTCCAAATCAAACAGACTCGGGAGGTACCTTTCTTCATCAAGGCAAATACACTCGAGACCTCTGAGCGTTTCGACATGAATGATGGAAAGCCATTATCAACTCCAATGGCATCTCTGGTGCTCTGGATCGGATGAAGACGGCGAACCTGTTGACCAAAAGGATTTCAGAGCATGATTGGCTCTCTCTTGTACCTCACACCTCGAGACCGGACATACACTTTTCTATGTGTCTTTGTGCTCGGTTTGAGCTTCTCCTCGCGTATCTCACCGTCGGTGAAGCGCATCTTCGGTACCTTGAGCTACCATTGACTATGGCATCCGGTACTCTTCCTCTTCTTGTCTATCTCTTAGAGCTTTCTCCGATCTGACTTTCTTGTTCAGTAGGATAGATAGGAAGAGCACCGGCACTTGCCAATTCATTGGCACTTCTCTCGTCTCTGGTCGTCGAGGAAGCAATCCGGTGTTCGCGATCCGCTGCGAGGCGAAATGCGTTCTTTGCGGCCGATTCTTTGTAGCCAAGTGCTTTTGATGGTCTCGACCTGCGGGTTTCGGGCTATCTATCGACTGCGTTCCACTCTTTTGTGATAACACGTCTGCGATTTGCATTGCCAAGAACCCAGTGCAACATTCTCGGACCAAGCATATTGATATTAGATGTCACTTTCTTAGAGACCATGTAGAGAAGGGTGACATTGTGCTCCAGTTTGTGGAGAGTGAGCACCAGTTGGCTGATATCTTCACTAAGCCTCTGGACAGCTCTCGGTTTTCAGCTCTGCGGGGAGAGCTTGGGGTGGTTTGTCCTTACGGACTGCTGTGAGGGGGAGCGTTGTGCTACTAATGTATTATATTATATTATATTATATTATACGCTTACTCCTTTATGGTTTCATTTCTTTTAATATTTCGGGTCGAAGTCCTTCCAGCATAGGTTAGAGTGTTTCTCTTGCCCATTGCTTTGACTGCTACTTCTTGTCTTGTGCTTCTAGGATGCTGCTTATTAGCTGTCTCTTCCCTCTCTAAGTAGAGCTTACTCACTTCTTATAGGTTCTAACAGGGGTCGGGCCACCCTTGGGTAGACAGGGACAGTGTTTGCTCCTTAGTGTTTGTGTAGATCAGCTAATAGTCCTAGAATCATATGGGGTAGATAAGAATCCGTCTGAGCGATAGTTTTCTCTATATCTTTTCTATGCTCTAAAGGACTGCCTTTTCTGGTTTACTTATCAGATTCTCATTTTTTGTTCCTTTGGTTCAGGGGGAGTTATTCTTGGTTATTCCATACTCTTAATTTTGTCATAACTCAACCTGAATTAAAAGATGCATCTCATTCTGAAGGGAATCTGGATTTTTGTACTATCCATCAAACATTGCATGATAATCAAATGGAGCCTTGTTTATTATCCCTTATGATCTGTTTTCACTATTTTACATCTTGCCATGATTTATGCTAAAACTGCTAGATCTATCATGACTTTTTATGTGTAGTTTAGTCTTTGCCATGCTAAGGTAATTAAAAATACTAAACTGGAATTAAAATCTTGTCATAATAGCTCTTGAGACTAGTCTGGTTGAAACTATCCTTTTATGATATTCGCCATGTCAAGTAGGCTGAGTTGAATCCTGAATCTCTTTTGAACTTTTGAGTAAGCTATGTCAGTATGTTAAGAAACATGACTTATCTCTAATCACTGGTCTAAAAACTTCAAAAGCAAAAAAAATGATCTCTTTTGTGCGAAAAAACTGATCTCACCAAATCTTTCTCATGAGACGGCTTGCCATTGCACTAGGCATGAACTCAGGGGGAGCCTTGGATGACCTAAGATCACCTCCTTAAGTCTGTTGCTTGGAGTGATCGCATAAGGCTTGGGATCTAGCACATGGCTAAAAAAATGGTTGAAGCTCGGAGGCGGTTGTGGATGGCACCTAGTCGAGCTTGCTTTACTGAGATAAAACCATAAAAAGTCTTCAGAAAAAGAAAAATGTGCTAAAATTGCTTATCATCAAAGAGACCAAGTTCTGGATAAAATGAGTCTTTCTTCAACTGGTAGCACTCTAAATTGTTCAGTATGCATCTTCTTGGTTCAACTTAGATTATTTGACATGGCTTGTATCATCCTTGGATGCCTTTAGCTAGACTACAATCTTGGTTTAATTGACTTGCTAAAGAATTGGATCATTAATCAGATTATGGATTTTCTGTCTTAGCTTTTCTATACATCAATTGTCATGATCTTGATAGCATTCTTCTGTGTTATGGCTTGGTGTAATATTCTAATAGTCATTTTGGATAATCTACATGGCTCCTAATGCTTAAAATGAACATCATATAGTCTTTTCCTCCCTTTTCTTCATATTGATGATTTTATTGCCAAAAGGGGAGAATTGTGAGAAAAAGCCTTCTGAAGAAAAGCCTTGAGTTTTGTGCGAAAAATTGCTCCTTCATCTCATCTCAAGTCTTTCTCTTTTGTCAACTTGGTCTTGAGTTTAACTACTCTTGTTTAGACCTTGGTTGACTGAAATCTCAAACTCATCTTATGCTTTTTCGGTAATTGTCAATATACTCATCAAGGGGGAGATTGAGAGACCATGTGAGAGGTCCTCCACTCTGAGTGATGAGTATTTGACAAGTGTGTTGATTAGATTGAAAGTTGAGGTTTTCGGTTTGGTCTGTTTCTGGGCTGAGTCAGGGAAATCGGAACTACCGCTATGTATGGAGCGGAAGTTCCGATATATCGGAACTACCGCTGTTGGAAAAAGGATCTTCCGTTTTATCTGGGTTTTGGTCTCGGCTGAAGGAAATCGGAACTTCCGCACAAGGGGTAGCGGAGTGTCCGATAATTCTGACATTAAGTGTTCTCTGAGATATCAAATCGGAATTAAATATCCGGAAGTCGGTTGTTAGGATATCGAAGTACCGCAGATGTTGAGCGCGAACTTCCGATATTCTGACAAATCGGATGTTAAAATCGGAACTTCATTGTAGTAAATCGCGAACTTCCGATTGTGTCCAGAACTGTGCAGAGAATGTTATTTTTGTGATTTTGATCTTGTATGAGTTTGAGTCTTATACAAATGTTGATGCTATGTTATTGTGCAATGCTATGTGATGTGTTTTTGTCTGTGTTGACTGCAGGGCATCAAGATGGAGTCGTGGAGAGACACGTGGACCGGACTAGGCGCAGGAGGCGTTGAGGTCAGAACGGTCGGGATGTGTCGAAGATGGCGTGAATCTTGAAGCGGTTGCGAGTCGTGCACAACAAGGTGTCTGGAGGCTTCGGAAGGTGCGCAAAGGCGAAGGGTCTTTTATAAGCGGCAAAAGTGGAGGCGGTTCCGTTCGGGTGTAGCGTGCTTAATGGGTTGGAGGCCCATTAGCAAAGGCTATAAATAGGGGAGAACCCTGGAGTTAGGGTTAGACTTTTTGGAGAAAAACATTAGGGTTAGCTCTAGCAAAAGGTTTTGTTTTGCTTTTTGAGAGTTTGTTGGTTTTGAGAGAATGAATCAAATCTCTTGTAATCTTCCTCTGTGTTTCCACTTGTAAACGTTTGATTTCTATCAATGAAACTCTGAGTCTTTGATTACATGTTTATGCCTCTCTTTATTCCCTCTCTGTTCATGTTGAATATCTAGGGTTTTGGCATATCTTTTGCTTCGTTTTATGAAATAGCATGAAACTTCATATCTAGAATCGTTTTGGTATTGCTATTACTTCCTCAAAGTTTCATGCTCTAAGAATCGAGAATCTAAACTTATCATTGGTTTTGGTCTTTCTTGCCCCTTCTTCAAGAAATCCGTTTTTGGTTCGATTATTGAATCTTTGGTTGCAATTCTTCTCCATGAGGTCAAGAAGGTGTTTAGGATGATGTCCTGTGAAACTTGACCAGAGAAGAGCATTCAAGATTTAGCACTTTGGATTTTTGGGAAAAACCCGAGCGCATTGTTCTTCGGTCAGGACAATCGGAACTTCCGATTGTCCAAGGCGGAACTACCGCAGGCGGAACTTCCGCACTTACCCCAGAACTACCGGAGTGCGGAACTACACGTAGAATCGGATCTTCCGATTTTTGATGAGCAGAATGAAACCTGTTTTAGTTCTCTGATTTTGTGTTACTCATCTTGAGAGGGTTTTGTAGATCTTGTTTAAATACATTAAAAGGGGAGCTCTTAATATTAAGGCACCATTCACCCCCCCCCCTCTGTTGCCATTTCGGTCCTTCAAAGCTCAAGTTGAAGATGCCAATATTAAGGAAATTAAGAGCAACATGAAGAAGGGTAAAGCCCTGAGATTTTCAGAAGATGAGCAAGGCACCATTTGGTTTGACAAGCGAATCTGTGTTCCAGATCAGGAAGAGCTTAAGCAGCTGATACTCAAGGAAGCCCATGAAACTTGGTACTCCATTCCCCTGGAAGCACAAAGATGTACCAAGACCTTAAGGGAATGTATTGGTGGCCTAGCATGAAGCGTGAGATTGCCGAGTATGTAGCTCAGTGTGATGTCTGTCAGCGAGTAAAAGCCGAACATCAAAGACCTGCTGGACTCCTGCAACCCTTGAGAGTGCCTGAATGGAACTAGGAAGAAATTGGCATGGATTTTATCACTGGTTTGCCAAGGACAAGGTCAGGATATGATTCTATCTGGGTAATTGTGGATCGTCTAACCAAAGTTGCTCACTTTCTCCCAATCAAGACTACTTACTCTGGTGATAGACTGGCAGAATTGTACATGGCAAAGATAGTGTGCCAAGCATGGAGTCTCAAAGAAGATCGTGTCGGTCGAGGATCGATTCACCTCAAGATTTTGGTAGAAGTTGCATGATGTTCGGTACTAATCTAAATTTCAAGATCTGACTTATCATCCCCAGACGGATGGTCAGACGGAAAGGGTAAATCAAATCCTTGAAGATATGTTAAGGGCTTGTGCCTTAGCAAATCAGACCAGTTGGGATCAAATGCTACCTTATGCAGAGTTTTTCTATAACAACAGTTACCAGTCAAGCCTCGAGATGTCTCCATTTGAAGCTCTTTATGGAAGAAAATGCAGAACACCGTTATATTGGGATGAAGTAGGCGAAAGACAAGTGTTTGGGCCAGATATTTTGGAAAAAGCCGAAGAGCAAGTTCGATCAATCAGAGAAAGGTAGAAAACAAAGACAGACCGAGCGTAAGAGTTATGCTGATAACCGTCGTCGAGATCTAGCTTTTGCACCTGGTGATCTTGTGTACCTGAAGGTGTCGCCTCTCAAAGGGATGCGTCGTTTCAGAGTAAGTGGAAAGCTTGCACCAAGGTACATCGGACCTTTCCCAGTTCTAGCCCGAAGAGGAGAAGTCGCTTACCAGTTGGAGCTCCCGCCAATTTGTCGGATGTGCATAATATCTTCCACGTGTCTGGCGAAGAAGTGTTTGCGTGTGCAGAAGAGCGATGCCAATGGAAGCAATTGCCTGCAGAAGACCTCACCTACAAGGAGCACCCCATCAAGATCATGGAAATAGCAGAGCGAGTGACAAGAAGCAAGATAATCCGTTTCTGCAAGGTCCAGTGGAGCAACCACACCGAAGAAGAAGCCACTTGGGAATGAGAAGATGACTTGAAGGCTGAGTTTCCCCACCTATTCTCTAGTCAGCCTGAATCTTGGGGTCGAGATTCCCTTTAAGAGGGGTAGGTTTGTAGCGTCCCGCTTTTTCGGAGTTTTTGAAAATTTTAAAAGAGAACCATTTGCTTCTTTTGCCAAAAGCTTAATTTTGAAATTTCAGAAATCCATTTGCAGTTTAATATGAATTAATCAAACTTCAATTAAATTAAAGTGGTTTAATTGATTTTTCTGGAATTAAAATCAAAATTATTATTTTAAGAATTTTCTTGGATTTATTGGATTTTAGAAATTGATTTTTGTTTTACCCGAAATGGAAAATTAATTTATTTGTAAAAGAAAAAGAAAATTTAAAGTTAAAAGTATTTTTATTAAGTCTAGAATAATTCAAGGAATTTCTGTGAATTTTTCTAAAATTTTTGGAGTCTATTTGCTATTTTCTAAATTGTCTTTTTATTTATTTGAATTTCTAAAATCAAAAATGAATTAAAAATCCTCCTTTACTGTTGTGGGCCGAATCTTTCGGCCCACCACTGTTTTCCCCACGCCCCCTCTCCGGCCCTCGGCTCCCGCCGCCGATCTTCATCCGAGCGGCTCCCGTTAGCGCGCCACCTATCGCCTCCGCCGTCGGATCTTCATCCGCGCCTCGCTCGGCCGCGTCTCCCCTTTCCCCACCGTCCGTCGAGATCGGACGGCGCCCGCCATCGTCCTCCCGCTCGCCTCTCTCTCCCACGTCCGCTCGCCGGTCGCCGCGCGAATCTCGCCCGTCCGTCCGCCGTCTCCTCGCCTCGCGCGCCTCCGCGCCGCGAGTCGCCGCTCTGCCCGTCCGTCGCCACGCCTCTGCCCCGTCCCCTCACCGCGCCTCCCCCGTCCCGTCCCTCTCTTTCCCTCACCCGCGCCTCCTTCGGCCCCTCCGGCGCGCCCACTCCGTGCTCCTCGCCCCTATAAGCGCCGCCGGCTCGCCTCCCTCCCCTCTCCCCATTTTCCCTCCTCCTTCCCTCCTCGCTCTCTCTCGGCCGCCATTCCCCTTTCTTCTCCCTTCGGCCGAGCTCCGCCGCCGGCCTCTAGCGCCACCTCCGGCCCTCCTCCGGCGCCGCCGACCCCACCACCGCCTTCACCAGGTCGTCGCCGACCCGTCGCCTCTTCCTTCGCCTCGCGCCGCCTCGGCGCCGCCCCTCTTCGGCGCCCACACATCGCCTTTCTCCTTCGCCGCCGGCCACCTTTGCCGCCCTCCCCTCAAGGTTGCGCATCCGGTTCCCGAAGCCCCTCTCTACCTCGGTGTGCTCGCCTCGGACGTGCGTGCTCCTCCGCCGCGAGCCTTGACTCCGTCTTGCCGCCACTCGGTGGCGTGGCGCGCGTCATCACCGGTCGGCGGCCGCGTCGGCGCCTGGCGGCGAGGCAACCGCGTGGCTGCCGCGTAGCGCGCGCGTGTGCGCTGACGTCAAAACTGGGAGTTTTCAATTGAAAATTTAATCCAGAAAATCAGAAATTATAAATTCTATCATTTCATGTGATTTTCCAATTTCTTTTGGCCATAACTTTCACATCCGAACTCCGATTTGGGTGATCTAAATTTCTAAATTCAGCCTCTTTCATTTGGTTCTGGTTTTGTAATTTTTGGAGTTCATTTGGTGCTGTTTTATTTATTGTTGCTATTCTCGCACGTGTAGATTCCGGCGTTTCGGAAGATTTCTTCGACCCGACGACCGAAGACCCGCTCCTCGTCAACAAAGGCAAGTCGTAGGCCTTTGACCATGTTGAACCCATTTTACAAATGTATATTGTATTAAATTATCATGCATGGCTAGTTTTATTAAAAATGGTTTTGGGAGTAGATAATTACCAAATTGCCATTATGCCTCCTTGATAAATTGAAAATGAAATGTCTCCTTGAATGACATATATCCTTGGACACCTTAGGATGGTTAATACTAGTTGGACATAATTGTATACCAACTTGGGTGCGTATTATTGCTTAGACATGCTTTAGTTACCCGCGAGACTTTCGATCACATGTTCATTGATTAATGGAATTTGACTAATGGAACTATGTAACAGTGGTGTGAGGCCACTTTTATTAAAAGATGTTGTGCCATGGCAGGGATTGCCATTTGGTCGGAATGAACAAAATGATTTATGCTCGGGCTTGAGGTAGGAAGCTAGAGTGGGTGTGTGATGCACATTGGGTTGTGGTAGACTTATGCGAGCGACCAACTAAGGACTTAACTTTGCAAGTCATTGATCCGGGCCACCTCGTGCAACCACAAGTCCGGTATGGGACGGACTGCCAACTAATTAGGAAGTTTTGAGTCGGTTCTGTTAGGGTTGATTATTGGCGCAAGAGGGGTGATGGCGAAACCTTAGCGAAAGCGTAACCGAGGCAAAATGGAACTTTGTAAAGGCCTTGTGATAGTCACTTAGTCGCACACCCTCGGAAGTGTGTCGACGGACATTACAAGTGATTTATCTCTTGTGGGTAAAGTGTACAACCTCTGCAGAGTGTTAAAATCTATTCGAATAGCCGTGTCCCGATTACGGACATGCACAGTGATTTCGCGCAAGGGTAGTATTTTCAAAATATGGTTTGGTTCGATGGAAAGGTTTGGTTGGAATGGTTGGGAAGTGAGCGGATGTTCCTTTGTTTGATTCAAAAGAACTTGGTTATCTATGTATTATTCTTTTAAAATCTCGCTTTGCAATCTAATTATTGTATTCTTCGTTAAACTTGCTTTCTACAAATTAGCCATAAAGCCATTCTTGTTTAAGCCTTGCATGAATACTATATGCATACATTTCTCTACGACTTCTTGAGTACTTTATGTACTCACGGCTTTATGCCCTTTGTTGATCGGTCAATGAGAAGAATCAAGAAATATTGAGTTCTATGAGGAAGGCTACTTTGAAGACTTCATGAACTAGGTCACGTCCTCCACTCGATTGCCTGTGGGCATGTCGATTGGGCTCCACGTATTTTGAGATTTCCACGGATACTCTGTTATTGCTAAGCCCCGTGAGGCGACTTTTGTAAGAACCTTGACCATAAGGTCTTTGCTGTTTTAATTAATATTACTTTGTCTGCTTCATTAGTTCGTTGTTGAATGGTTATGATAACGTCATTGTTACAACTGTGCGAGCTAGCTACTGATCATGGGACTAGCTTGGTATGCACAGAGGGTCTCGGGGTTGTGTGAATCCCGGGGTCCGACAGTCTGACCGCCTACTGACTGACAGAAACTAAACTTTGCCGAAAATGCGTGTTTCGACAAACCCTCAATACCATTTCCAATTGTAACATCATGCTAAGATCATGAACATATCCCCATGATATACACAATCTCCCCGTTGATGAACACATTAGTAATTTTCTAAAAATATAAGTTTTAGGTTTGAAAATGAAAATACTCGAAGTTTTCGCGTAAAGACACAACTTGGTCCAAAAGCAAGAGAACGCAATGAAAATAACCAAGTTGGCTTCACATTAGCATAGACAAGCGAGATAAGGCAAAAGAAAGCAATAAAGCTTCAAAAACTAGAGAAGAGTTAAAATCTCACTTAAGGTCCATGTGAGAGAACAAGTGTTCAATTTGACCTTTGATCATTGTGAGGTTCCAAGAATTGCAATTCAAGTTCAAAAATGGCAATAAGATCAAAAGAATGCAAATTAGATACTCCGCCTCATTATGATCTCTATTTTTTTTTAAATTTCATTTTCTCCCTTTTTCTCCAAAATGCTCCCCTTTCTATTATTTTTGTTACATCTTCTCCCCATTTGACAATGGAGTCATTAAGGAATCACGCATTCCTCTCATCCAGAGATGACCAGTGCAGAAATGAGGAAGAAGCATAAGAAAGAGCATGCATGAAATGCAAAGGAGTGGCTTTATTTTTTTGAGTTTTCAGTTTTTAGTACAATAAACTTTATAGATTACCCAAAAGAGCAAGTTAGCATTTCTACTATTACTCAACACATATCAAGCCTGAAAGAGCTAGAAAGATCATGTTAAGGTATATATATTAAAGCTAAGCTAGAAGGCTCAAGATAAAGCGATGAATTGTAACAATTTAAGTAAAGCTTCAAAATTAGCAAGTTCATCAACAGGGAATTTAAAGAGATAATGATCTTGTTAGAATGTCAATGTGAGATCAAGAAGCTAACAATGACCATCCAAGAGACAAAAAGTCCTGAATTTGAATCATTTTGCTCAAAGTACATCAATCACCCAATTTTTACAATAGTTTTTATTTACAATGAGTATTGATGTTGATTAAAGGTCTATCTTAGTGAAGAAGATCCTGGACTAGGAGCCATCTGCAAACTCTTCCTAAGCTTCAACTAGGGCGATAAATATTGAGGTTCATGTCAATTTTGACAAGCAGTCCTCATGAGATCGTCTGGATCATCAAATTATCTCCAAGTTTATGTTTTTGACATGCAGTCTTATGAGAATAGTTTGGCACAGTTTAATCACATGAGAATCTCAAAATTTGATTTTTCATTTTGCACAAGAGTATTTTTAGATTCACAAAGGAACAAAAAGCTCAAGAGATATTCAATCCTAGATTCAGGAGCTAACAAAGCAATTTTGACATGACCAATATCACAAAAAGATCACTAATTATGCAACTAGCTAAAAGATCCACAAAATACAATTTTTAGTTTAAGTTGCCTTAAAGTTCTTGCTCATTTAACAAATACTTAGCTACACATATGAAAGCATGAAAATTCTAGCAAGTCAAAGAACTAGACATGAAACTGAGCAAAAATTAAAACACTAAAGCTCAAAAGGGTAATAAGCAAAGTTTCATCAATTTAAATGACAAGCAGTAAAGATTATATTACAATGCATATTTTTGTGATTTTCATATGAATGCAATATGATACAATGAGATGCAAGAAAAACTAAAAAACCTGAAAAGATAAAAAGAATCAACAAGTTCAGAAGAAGATCAAGAAAAGATCAGATGAACAAGAAAAGCTCAGAAGAAAACCAACTCCCCCTCAAGCCAACCCATAAGGATAAATTACCCTTAACGCACTCCTCAAGGTGGCAAACCTAGTTGGGTCTAAAGGCTTGGTGAGGATATCAGCTAACTGAGCCTCAGACTCCACAAAATTCTAGCATAATATCACCCTTCTCTACATGGTCTCTAAGGAAGTGATAACGAATGTCTATGTGCTTGGCCCTAGAATGTTGCACAGAATTCTTGGCAATATTAATGGCTGAAATGTTATCACAGAGAGGAAGAAAACTAGCAAAAGCTAACCCATAGTCCTTAAAAGTGGACACTATCCACGAATCGACTCTGACAACTAGCAGCGCCTACATATTCAACTTCTGCAATGGATTGTGCAACAGAGGACTGCTTCCTAGAAGACCAAGAGACAAGAGAAGTGCCTAAGAAGTGACAAGTGCCTAAGGTACTCTTCCTATCTAACCGACAGCCCACAAAATCAGAATAAAAAACTCCTGAATGGACAAGGAAGAAGAGTGGGAATACCAAATGCCATACTGGAGGGTAGAGTGAAGGTACCTGAAAATACGCTTGACGGCCTGGCGATGAGAAGTCCTCGGAGATGCCTGAAACCTTACATAGAGGCAGACCGTGAAGTGGATATCTGGTCTTGAGGTCGTCAGGTATAGGAGAGAGCCGATCATGCTACAGTACTTGCGTTGATCTGTGGCTTCTCCTTCCTCATCAAAGTTGTGGATATCACGGGGATTTGCTCCAGATCTTAGGATGATGTGAAAATTGGCAATGGCGTTTACGGTTTGTCGTTTCATGTGTTTTCGATAAGTTTGAAGCTGTCGAGCGAGAACGGTCGACCCGATCGTGGCGTGGCGCTCAAACCGGTCCCAAATCGATCAGACCGACCATAGGCGGTGGTTGGACTGGTAAACTTAAAAAGTGGTATTTTGAGCGGGGTCAAAAATAGAGGGTGTAGGCAAGAGAGGGGATTCTATTGCACTTGGTCCCATAATTTTTGGAGTCTCCAGTCAAAAGTTCTATTGGTTTGAAATTTTCAGTAGATTTCGATTTTCAGAGATTGAAAATCGGCTAAGTCATTGCTGGCGGTTAGACTGGCCCATAAGTGGCGGCGGACCGGCGAGGGCGGATCGACCGGCCTAGGGGCGATCGACCATTTCACTTTGTTAAATGCCTGTGTGGCGGCGATATTCGTGTGTTAGGTCAAAGTCATGAGTTTCAGAGCATATATGGTGCATAATGCATATTTTGACTAACATGAGTCAAGTTGTGAAGAAGTTATTCTAAAATTCGGTTTACTTGTCTATTGTTGTGTAGGTTGCTTGGTGGTCAACGACGGTCAACGGCGATGATGATCGGAACTAGGCTTGGAGAGCTGAGGTCCAGAACGATCGACGATGCCGGGTGAGGTCAATGTACTCAAGCGTGGTGCAAGATGGACAAGGGTGACCTATTAGCTAATCCGAGGCGCAAGATGGTGCAATGTGTAGCTAGTTAGGTCAAGGGATGTTAAAGACGGCGCATTAAAATACATGCGTAAGTGTCCCGTTTATTTTGGGCCTTAACGGGAGCCCAATAGGATCAAACATCTAGAAGGTCTAAGCCTCCACTATAAATAGGAGAGGGAGGTGGCTCACCTCCTCTTTGTCTCTTTTGTAATTCTTGTAAACCCTAATTTTCTTAGGGAGAGCTTTTGTGGAGGCTAGGGTTCTTGATGTTTGATGTGATTTTCGTGCTCTTGGATTGAGCATTGTCCTCCATTGATGGAGTGGCTGTAACCCCTAATCATATCAATCAATCAAAGGAAAGTTTGATCAATGTTTTGTCTCATTGCGTTCTTTCTCTCTATTTGAGGATTTTAGGTCTTTCCTTGATCCACGAGTTTTTGCTTGGTTTCTTCACGTGATCTAACTTGTTGTGACGTGTGGGAATCTATCTAGGATCATCTTGATCATTAATCACCCACGAGTAAGAGATTTGACCTAGTTCTCGTTTTGACCCGGTTTTGAACCCTTCTTTGATCAAACGAAAAAAGGATATTGATTCCTCCAAGAATTATCATAATCTTCGATTGGAATAGGTCTCTGATATCATAGAGAAGGTGTGTTCCAAGTTTCATCAAGTTTGGATTAGTAGATCAAAAGTTTCATCTATTTTCATCTTCGCCATCTGGTCGTTTCTTCTTACATTACGTACCGCGGTCAGACCGCCCATAGCCACCGGTCAGACCGGTCGGGAATCAGTCTGACCGTCAGTAGATTGTTTCAGTTCAATCTTTGTTGATTTTTTCCTATTGCTTTTGTAATACCCTGTTTGTCGCTTCGACGTAAGTCTTAAAAAAACAATCGCGGAGTCGCCGGTTTACCGGTAAATCGCGGGAAGGGAAAAAAATATTAATTGAAGAGCAATAGAAAAGAAATAAAATAAAATATAATTTATATTTAAATTCAGCGTTGGGCTGCCAGGGAGGTGGGCCAACCACCCTTGGGCCAAGGGCCCAAGGGGGTGCGCCACCCACCCCCCCAAGCCGCACCCCCCCCTCTCCTTTAACCCTAGCCCTTTTCCCCCTCCCCTCCCTATAGCCGCCACCCTCCCTCCACCTCCTCTTGGGCGCCACCCCTTTCCCCCTGCTGCTGCCAAGGAGCTTCCCCACTGCTGCCCTTGGAGAAGGAGAAGAAGGAGAAGGCGAAGAAGAAGAAGGGGAAGGAGAAGAAGAAGAGGAGGAGGAATTGGGGAATTTCTTCAGCTAGGTAATTTTCTCTCATCCCAAACCCTCTGATCTTAGGAGTAATTAGGGTTCTTGGGACGGATTTTGATGGGAGATTTTAGATTAATTGCCCGATTAAGGTTTACCTGCTGTCTGTTAGTAGATCGATTCGCGTAGCATGGCTGTTTCCGTGGTTTTGATCTAGAAAATGATTTTTCCTGAGGGTCTTCCCAAAAGGAAAGTTTTATAGGATTGCCAGATGCATCTTCTGTATTTGTTTCAGTTTTTTCTACCGAGGGATCTGAGAGATACGGAGTCGGCAATACCGCAGTCCCTCAGGCGGGCAGATTGGTACAAACCGACTGTAATTCCGGTTTCAAAAATAGTAGATTAATTTTATGGTTAGGGCCGTAATTGAGAAAGTTGTAGATAATTCAGAGTTCTAGTTGTTGTAAAATTTTCAGATTTTTTAGACCTGTGTGCTGTCGTGGGGACGCGATTTAGTCTCGCTGTCCAGTCTGCCAGATCAGAAAGTTTGCTCTGTTTAGGGCACTAAATTACAACTAGTTATGATCCGAATAAAAATAGGAGTTCTACACGAAAAACGTAGGTTTTTAAGTCATGATTCTAGAAATGTATCACTTGCTGTATTTGCTCTATTAGTTTAAAAGATACGAAATTGTGAAGCAACACTTGCTCTGAAGGGTTCTTCTTTGTTGTCTTTGCGGAGAGGATTTGTATGGTTTCGGGGTTTAGCGACGCTTACAATTATTTTTGTTGTGCTTGTTTGCTGTGGATTGGTGCTGAGAGATGCCTTTTGGACAGGTGGTCTCGACTTTGAGCGTTCTTGATTGTTTTTGCTTCGATTCGTCGGTTCGAGGCAAGTGATCGTAGCGGTGGTTACTCTGCTTAACTTGTTATTCCTTCTACTTGCATTTTACATTATTATCGTAATTTGATACATTATGCCATGATTGCAAGATATTGTTAATTGGGAGTTGATAGCAAGAATTTATTTATTGTATGTTGTTAATATGATGATAGACTTGTGTAATTCTTGCTTAAGGTTATAATGCGAACATGAAAATAACATGTGGTGGATGTGGATATGTTGAGAGTATGTTAATGCTCTGGTGGATGAATTAATGTGATTAATGGAATACATATCATTCATGTCATATCATGTCATTTGCATATGTGGATGTCGCCAAGATTTAGCCGCGACCGCAATGCAAGTCTGACATTGTTTATTGTCGTATCGATGCACCTCTTCGCCTGCGAAGTGTCGTATATTGCCGTAATACGATACATGCAATTCCTGCCACGCAAGAGTGATGTGGAGCATAGCATGAAGCATTCATATGCATTTAATGGATATTTAAATGACTGCATTCATATGCCATTTAAAACCGAAAGCGATGAGGTTTGATTTATGGTAGTTTGTGATGGCTTATTAATTGTGGAAGCGATGGTGGTTGTGTATGTATGAAACTATTGATGATGTTTATTTGTTCGTAGTTGAAATAACTTGTTAAACTGCTTGCTTGCCGAGATTTATATCTCACCCTTGTTTTCCCTCCCCACAGTGGACTTTGAGCATGCATTGGGAAGGGTAGAGCAGCACCACAATGATGCACATGGATTTTGTCTTAATGCTGAAATAAAGTCATAAGAATTCTAGTTTTGCTTAGCTGTTGTAATACCCCAGATACGGATCGGGTAATTAGAAAAGCAGCTGGGGAGGGAAAATTCAAATAAGAACTGAAATTTCCTGAATCGACGGGGGGTTTTCAGCGATCTTCCGACAACCTGGGCCTGGGCCGCAGCCCAGGAGGGGCCCATGAGAGGGGCCAATCAAGGGGGGTTTTTTTCCTCATCCCCAAACCCTAGCCTATCCCCTCTCTCTCCCCACTCCCCTCCCCAAGCCGCCACCCCCTCCTCCCACTCTCCAACTGGCCGCCACCCTCCTCCCTGTCGTACGCCAAACTTGTTCATCAGATTTGGGTAAGTTCCATACATTTTCTGATCTTCCACTTGTTAGAAAGTTGTAGCCCTTGATCTTAGCTTTCTTTAGGCACCGAGATCATCTTATTTGGAGTTACGGTTTAGGAGATATGGTAGTTTTACCGCGACTGTCCTGGACAGCTGACGTGTTTTGGCATATTTTCTTG
The DNA here is from genome assembly GCA_036346395.1 of Hsuehochloa calcarea. Lineage (NCBI taxonomy): Eukaryota > Viridiplantae > Streptophyta > Magnoliopsida > Poales > Poaceae > Hsuehochloa > Hsuehochloa calcarea. The sequence continues at coordinate 15,327,583 of CM070616.1, read as the reverse complement.
TCGGGCCATTATGAATTACTTAGAGGCCGAATCTCGGGTTTTCGTCTCCTAGAGTTATGTTCCTGGTTTCCTTAGATTTCTTTTGGCACCGAGATCATGAGATTCCACCCTGTGGTTTAGGATATATGAATTTTTAACCGCACACTACTCTGTCTATCAGAGATTTTGGAGACTGTCGGTTGCTCGTCGGTTTTGATCTAGTTACAGTCAGATTCAGAACTCCCATCCAAATAGGTTATTGTAGCTATTTAAATTATATTTCCATGTTGATAAAGATCACCTCTATTGGATCAGTAGAATAAAAGTTACGACATTTTCTTTACCACTGTTCTGAAATCTGGGCAGATATCTGTTAGTGTTTTCAACTATTGTTTAGGCCACTGTTTTGGCCGAATCAGAGAACCCCGCCAACTAGAGTTTCGTAGTGTCGTGCGTTAAGTTTCATTGGGCACTGGTTTCGGGTCATTTCGAATTCCAGATAATTAAATATGTTTTTTCTCGTACCGCTGATCAGAAGGGCTGAAATCTGGCTGAATAGTTTATTTTCAATTCGGGTCTGTGCGGTATATTGGGTAGTCAGGAGATATTGTAGAACACCGGTAGCAATGTATTTCCATGTTGTTCTTATTTCGGGAACACTTGTGTAGGCGGTGAGGCATCACGTTTGGGAACACCTTCATTGCTTGCTAGCGCGTCGCAACGCGAAAGGCAAGTACATTGAATCCTTTACATTGATGAATGATGTGTTTGTGTTCATGCTAATGTTTCTATGATTCATATTTTCAATCAACGGTTACTCAACATTCATATTCGATCTGAGCAAATCTCGCATATTAACTTGTGGTGTTTTCAATTGAATGCATGATAATGTGATGTATCGTGTATGTTCTTGCACTTGTTCATGATGTTGATATGTTTCAAATTGATAATTGAGAAAAGATGATGACATTCATATTACTTGCTTCATTCCATTCATACATGCTTTAATTTCCGTCCACGGAGTGGAATTTTGAAAGACCCATCAATTCCAAGATGGGCATTTGAAAGACCCATCAATTCCAAGATGGGCATTTGAAAATCCATCAATTCCGAATGGGTACGTGTGATCCACCATTCCAATGTGGGCCACGTTGGACACCCGTATGAAACGTTCTTCATACGGTAACTTTAAGTGAACACCGACGGGTGTTACACTCGCTATACCGGTATAAGCTGTGATTAGTCCATTCCTTCAGTGCATTCTTTCATTCCATCCATTCATGTATTCATTCCATTCAATCATGTATGTGGTGCAAGATTTGTTCATAATTCAATTGAATTGATTTATCCACTATTTGATTGATTATTCTAATATGGTACTTGCTGAGTTTCGACTCACCCTTGCTTTCAATGTTATTTAGGTGATCCACCCTGATGTTGATGATTTTGGGAAGGGAGTAGACCAACACGTTGCACACAGAACATTACTCGATAATTTTCATTAATGATTTCAACTTTGATATTCCTTGATGAGAGAAGGACTGTATTAAGTAATGTTTAAACTTCATGTCATGTCGTTCCATGATTAGTTTCTTGATTATTCGCCACTGATGTATTGGCTGCTTTCACCTCGTTATCCTGTTATTGATATTTGGATAGATGCATATTGAATCTTATTACGTAAATTGTTCATATGTTGTATTCTTAGGTGGCATCTTGGCTTCGAATAGCTGTGGTGTTACTGATTGGTATCAGAGCGGGCTTTAGGTCCGTGGTTCATTCAAATATATTAAATTGACACACTGTGCACACTAGGAGGGTTTGGGTAAACTATTGCTTCCGCATTTCGATTGTGGTGGCACAAGTAATGAGTCGTTGTTAAATTGTTTTGTGCTATGATGTATTAATCCACGATATGATGTGTTAACCTCTATCTATGAAATTATTCTATGATTGCCATGAGATGATCCGATATATATACATATTTATATTCATAATTGATTGCATTAGTTATGCGTTTCGTAGCGGACGTCGAGAAGTTGAGTTCGTGGTTGTTGTCCTGGGTTTTGCCAGGCTACACCACTGTTTGTGGTATGAAATTAGACAAGTTCTTACCTCTGTTCCATAAGCTCTGTGTTGAGCATGAGCTCATTGATGAACTTGTCACCTTTCTAGAACTGGTATCTGGTTTCCTGGTTGTAGTTTCTGGCAGTTCGTGAATTTCTTTTGAATTTGGATTTTTAATGAAATAGCAAGCCCCCGTAGGTTTCTGACCGTTCTTTGAACCAGTTAGGGTTCTTTTGATTCTTGTGAAATTTCTGCTCCACGTGGGCATAGTTCCATTACAAGATTTATCTTTTCACAAAAGACCTGTTTTACTCCTGTTGGGGAAATTTAACTCATTCGTTCGTTTGGAATCTCGGTACTAGAAGACTTCTTTTGCAAGTTCTTTATTAAGTGTGTATTGATCTTGCATATTTCTCTAGGGATGTTTTAGTAAGTCGCCCTCTTCCTTGATTTTCGAATTTGACAAATTCTTGTCCGGTGGTGATTGATGAATTTCTCTTGGGTTCATGATTCTTGGTAGACGAGTTTAAGTAGGCCTTTAATGGTACTCCGAAAACATTACTATTTTTTTATTGTTGAATTGCTTTTACTACGAGTGATCTTTGTAAATTGGCAACATTGATATTTGCATGGTTGTTCCTTCTTTCTCATTGGAAAAGAGCGACCCAGTTACTCGTTTGATAATTTGCATAATGAGAGTTCCTGTTGCAAGTTCGTTAACATGAGAAAGCATTGGTTCCATGTATTTCTCTTGGATCTCTCCGCTTGTTGAAATTTGATATATCTCTTTCCAAGAAAAATGTTAAAACCATTTGTGGTCTTTGGGTTGTGATTAAGTCGGAAGTTGAAAAAAAAATTGTGGGCTTCGGGTTTCTATTGGACCCTAGGGGTTTTCAAAACAGTTCTTGTCTTTTGACTACTGAGCTCCCTTTACTACTTGTGAACGTGATTGTTGACATGATCGTTCTCTTTTTGATAGCCTCATCCTTTTTGTTGATAGAGGCAACTTGGTTATCTGTTGGGCATTTCGGAGAATGGGAATTTTCTTTCACAAAGTTCATTGAAGAAATTTCGACTATGTTCATTTCCTTTGGAATATTTAGAGTGTTGGAGTTTAGAACCTCCCTTTGAAAAAGAAAAGTGTCGCAACCCTTTGTCAGGTTTTCTGTTGTTTTGTGAGGGGTTGTGAGTAAATAATCTATGAGTTCAAGTTAGATTATTAGTGTGATGCATAATTTATCTTGACCGATGTCCCCAGTAGCGTAACTGGTTAGCTAGATCTACCTAATTTTTTTTTGGCTAGCTAATATTGTTGGAATCTTATGCTTTTACCACATTGAGATTTCTAGCTTTCAAGTCAGTACCTTCTTCTCATTTGAAGTTTGATCTTCTTCTTGTGCGGGTCATGTGACCTCAACTGTGGACTCCACTTATGTTCAATGAGTTCATCGCTTTAATGGTTTTTCCTTTGGTTACTGTGTTCATTGCGAGTGGTAAGTGATTTCCCGATTGGTGAAAAGCGTTTTATGTGCCTCTTCTTTTGAGAAGTATTCAACCCATTTTTTCACATGGGTCTTTCGAAATGTTTTCTAAATGTGGTTGTGAGCTTGATGTTATTACTTGTAGTAAATTGATCGCCTTTTTGTGATATCGTTCAAATGAGAATATTTCCAGTTTAGCTTTCGTGGTACCTTGGAGATCGCGAATCACCGTTAATCAAATCATTTGGATAACTTAAGTAATTGGATTATCCTATTGCTTCTTAAAGGTTTCGTGTGATTTAGTCCGAAAGGCTCTTTGGTTTGAGTCCGCAAAGTGAGGTTGCAATCAAAGAGAAAAAAATTCGTCGATCTCTTCGAGACGAAGTTAACCCATTTGCTTTCCGTGAAATCCTGTAAAGGGAAATGTTCGAGTTTTGTGGCTGAGATCATTTGGATCCCGTGTTTTCCCAAGTAGATGATTTGTTCCGAGCAAATTTGTCTTGTCGAAAGATTTTATTGGTTCTTAATTAGATCTTGTGGTTTGGACTAACGACCTTAGCTTGACCGTTGTGGCAAAGCGTTTCAAGTCAAAGGATTAATTTTATTGTTAACGGAACGAGTGTAGTAGGGAAATTTGAGAATTGAGTCAAGTTTTGTAACTTGTGGTTGTTTGAGTCGTTCCTAAACTTCTTGCTCTTCCCGCTCAAGAGATGTCGAGTTTCAATCACAGTATCTTTCTTTCGTATCGGCTGTTATTTGCTAATCTCTCTTAGGGATGTGTTCCCTCAACTGTGAACTCAATTTCCGTTTTCTAAAGTCACATTTTATCAGAATATTTCTTATGGTTTCTTGCTCACCGTGATGAGCAACGTTTTTCTGTGTGACGAAGCTTGTCCTTATTCGCCTCTTTCTTTTGAGAAAGACCCAAAAGTTTTGTTGCAGGGATTTACAAAGCGTTTATTGGCAACTGTTTGGTGGTGGTTAAGTTTTGGTAGTGGTGATATTTTGCTACCAAGTTATTGGAGGAGTAGAAGAATGTGAAATGGATTTGATCTGTATCTCTTGAGGAAAAAAAATTGATTCACATGGAATGTTTGGTTTCGAAGTAAGTCTGAATAGTGTTACGATTGAGTAGAACCTATGGTATAGAGAAATTCCAGAACTTCAGTTCATGTTAAAAGGTTGAGGATTATTGAAGGTATGGAGACCTTGATTTATTTTATAGAGTAACGCAATTGGATAAGATTGCGAGATTATGTGGGTAATTTTTGATGATTTCAATAAGTGAGTATGTTAGAATTATGGGAATATTGTAGATTCAATCCATTGATTTCCCTATTTGTTATAATTGCAATTTGTAGTAGAAGTCTTGCAGGTTAAATCTGGCTTTGCATTTTCATGCTAGACCTTTGGTCACTCAATGATTGTGTGTAGAGAGAGTGGAATAATAGAGTTTCCTGAGCACTGGAATGATAATTGATAGAACCCTTCTGATGAAGTATATGAACGTGCGTGCTAAGAATTTTGAGTTGTTGTTCTTGGAAATTGGAGGTAATGTCATTGTGTGGGACCTATTCTGTGTTGCTTTGGACGCCTTTTATCAAATCAATTTTGGTTAGTAGAACGAGTTATTTAGAGTATTCGGTGGATTCAATATAGCCTCTCCACAATGGTGTGGATGATGTATTTCAATTTCAGCATAATTTGAGGATGTTTAACTAAGAGGTTTATGCTCATGTGGTAGGCAGTGAATTCGAATTTCAATGTTCGAGAGAAATTTTATTCCTAGAAGCGAGGAACTGTGGCAAAGGATGATTCGTGGGATAATGAGGCGTTTTCTTGATTCTCGTTTGAGTTTTGTGTCGTTGACTTGTATTTTTCGCAATTTGAGTTGGCGCTGTGTTGGCGTGTTGATTCTTTCCAAATTCAGACAAACCGCAAGTATTTTTAAAACTCAAATTAGAGTAAGATGAGAGGAGAAAGCTAAGATAGGTAAGGAATAAAATCTGAGAATCCCTTAAGCTTTCTTAAATCATTTGATACTTTGAAAATAAGGTTTTCCAAAATATCCTAAAGACGACCAAGCCAGGGTTACTACGGTCAGTATGGCTCTGATACCAAACTCTGTGAGGACCCCGGATTATTGGGCTTGTAATGCTTAGTCACCAATTGACCCTAGCATCACAAACGAAATAACCTGTGTCTTCGAGACATGTATACTTCCTGTAAATGCAAGATACACACCTCTTTACAAAATTCATGCATCAATTCCATTCATTCACATAGAACCGAAGCAAAACAACAACCAGAAGATAACATAAATAAAGGATAGTTATTACAAGAGAGAGAGGCCGACCGGCCAAATGACATATACATAAAGAAATTGAACAGCGGAAGCAAAAGTGCCATAAGATGGCCATAAACCAAAAGAGCCAATCAGTGTGTCTTTAACCCACAAGGCAACCGACCGGACCGCCAAGCTAGTCGTCGAATCCACAGCACATTTCACAAAAGTGAGGCCCTTGGGGCTCACCTTCCTCCTCTGCAACAAATAGTTAAGCAAAGCAAATGAGTACAAAAAAATATACTCCGCAAGACTTACGTGTAGAGTAACAGACCTATGCATATGCTACATGCAAGCTTATTTAAGTGGAGGCTGTATGTCTCATTTTTAGCACAAAGCAATCTTTATTTACAATAATGTAGTACATTTAAAACCAAGTTAACAAATCTATTTTTGATGTTCAAATAATCGTAAATGACAACAATATAACAGTAGATAGATGACAACAACAATCCTGGAAATGACTAACCCATTAGTCACCACAACAAAAGCATGAATTACCCATTCATACTAACCATGTCAAATTTTAATTTAAAAGGTTGTAGTCTAGTTCTTGCACGACCTTACCAAGCATGTCCATAACCTAGGACGAGGCTATTCGAATAGTTTTATACCCTACAGGGGTGTACCAATGTACCCACACGCCAGACCGCCTTTTTGCCACATGATTAGCACACTTCCTTTGGTATGCCGGCACAGCTAAGTCCTACGAGACATTTCCAATATTGTGTATTAACTACGAGCCGCTCGCATGGATAGAAACTCATACGTTGTGTCGGAGTCATTTTAAAACCTCGGTCAACTACCTGTCGCAGGTAAAGCCTTGGACAACTACAATGCCCCTCGAGGTGGAGAGCCTACCCGGAATCTCCACCACCGCACACCCAACACAAGAACACATATCCTTTTTCACACAACACACACAACCCCCTCCTGCGACTCGGAGATAACACACGCCAAAGTACTAACTCAAGAGAGGTCCCATATCCCTCTCGCGTGGTTAGCACGCATAAGCGCTTGGCTTAGTGACACAAGTAACTCGGTCCTTGATGACCTAGGCACCATTCCATTCACACCAACAGATCACACCAACATACCATTGTGCCCAAGTCTAAAACAATTTTATTTTCAGTTTTTGACTTTACAAAGTAACAAAGCACAAGTGCTGGACATAATGGAATAATAAGTAAATGTGTGATCAAGATCATCGACTAAAATCGATGATCGCCCATTGCTACCGAAACTAAGCATTTCTAAGCAATTTCAATTCGTATTCTACTAAATGACAAGAGCTCATCCATCGAACTCAAATCATAGCAAATAACCTAGGCTCATGGTAGTAGAGGATAACCAATTCCTACAGATTATGCAACTATAGGATACTAACCATAATTTAACAACAAAATAGCAATGCATACATACAAGTTGAAATCAATATATTAGACTTGAAAAATAATGGGATTAACATGATCAAACTGCTTGCCTGTTTGCTGTGGGTCAAGATGTTACTGAGGATCAATTATATTGTCAATGTGCTCTTCGGATCCTAACGAGAAAGCGAGAAACAACCAATAAGAACAAAGAAAATGCAAAGACCCAAAAGTAAACTTTCTCCAAATATTCTGATAATTTTACAGTAGCAAGAGCATGATTTATAAAGAATTTAGCAACAAGAACCAATTGATTTGGATTCTTAATGCCAAAGATATGCCCAAAACAATTTTGCTCAGCTTTTATAAATAAAAAATGCTACTATTCATTAGCAAAATTTTCTGGAGCTAAAATGGGGTTGGAAACATTTTTAGATTAAATTTCAGTTGAAAACATAACCCACAAAATTTGAATCTCCCGAAAAGGAATTAAAATGAATTAGTTATGCATTTTACAAGTTAGCACATTTTTCAGTTGATAAATAAATCCTTTTGGGAAAATAGCAGGACTTACGACTGGGTACAAGTCGTAGCAGAACTTACGACTGGACAATAGTCGTAGAAGGACTTACGACCAGGTAGTGGTCGTAGAAGGACTTTCGACTGGACAATAGTCGTAGAAGGACTTACGACTGGTTAATGGTCGTAGAAGGACTTACGACCAGGTAGTGGTCGTAGAATAATGGTCTAAGGAAAAACTCTTCGACAGGATCCAACGGTCCAAGCGAACTCGAGTCGGGACCGTTGATCTTAGATCCAACGGGTCACAGACCGAGACGCGCGACGAATTCAAATCTCCACGCGAACGTGGGCCGTAGATCTTAGGATCGACGGTCCGCATCGACTCAAGTTCAAACCGTCTCCTGTTTCGTCCGCAAACACGACGGGAAGAACGGCTCGCCCGCGGCGCTCGGCGCAGGCGGTGCGAGAAAGTGCCCAAAATGGGTCCCAAACATCATTGCGCACCTAATGGTACCAATGAATTAATTGCGGTGGACGAACGCCGCAAGCGGAGAGAACGAAGTGGTCCAAATGACAAAACGAAGATGGCAAATGCGCTCACCGCGGTTCAAGGGAGCAGTGCGAGCCACTAGGGACTAAAGAGGGTTACTGAGCGCAAAGAATGAACCGAGGAGAGCCGAAGCTGCCCGGGCGAAGAAGAATGCCGATTTCGGCCGAATTGGGGAATCCAATTCGGTTCGACCACGCACATTGAACCGAATTGAGTGAGGGTTAAGCTTCAGAGAGTAAAGGGGAAGCAGAGGGAGCAAAGACCCGAAGAAGAAAACCCCTGGAGCACCGGCTCCACCTGAGCTTCAAAACCGACAATGGCGGCCGAAGGATTCTCGAAGATCTGCGGCTCCAGCGGGCTTGTGAGTGCTAGCTAGGGTTGCGGAGGTGCTAAATGAAGCTAAGGGAGAAACAATGGAGCTTAAATAGCCGAGGATGGCCGAGAGCAACGGCGATATCTCTCCTCGGGTCAACCTGACCATTTGAGCGCGAGAGAGCGACATGAGCAGTTGGAGAGTGGACGCCTGAGGGAGGAGCACGACATGCATTAAATGCGCGCAGAGATAGCCGTTTAAAGTCGACCAAGGAGGTGACTGCACGCTGCCCGTTTCTCCTCTGCTCACGCCATTGCCGACTCAGACGCGCTCGCCGACCTGAGGAACGAGACGACGTGTCGACCGTCGGATTGAAATCGAACGGCTGAGTTAGATCGAGTGGGTTGAAACGATTCCGTCGTTCGGTTGATCAAGGACCGTTCGATGCTGATCCAACGGTTCACAACGCGCGCGCCCGATCGACCGCGCCGGTGCGTTTAGTTGGTTGGACCGAGTCAAGTGGCTCGAGCCCGAGTCTGGTCCGAACCCGAGGAATAGTGCAAACCAGTTAGGTTTTTAAATTTAAATATCTGATTTTTGAGGAATCATTTGAGATAGCAAACAAGCTCCAAAAATTATAAAATTTTAACTGGAGATTGCTGGCAGCAGGAGGAACCTCCCATAAAATTTTCAGAGATTTTCACGCAATGAATTTTTCTCCAGAAATTCCAGAAGAGGAGAAATAGGGTTTGACCAAATTTGACTTGCCTCCAAAAATTATCAAATAATTTCTAAAAATCATGGGATAATTCAGAGGTGTTGCCAAGCCTCCCTAGAACTCAGGAAGAAGATTCCCAAGGGTTTAGCACAAGACCTTTGCCACAAAGGTTTTTGATTGGAGTCAAATGAGGATTTAAATTTGATTTTCCATAATTCTTTTTAAAAGAATTACAAAAATGACCAAGGGCTTCAAGATGCAAGAAAAGTTTTAATTTCTTTTTATTTTCTTACATTTGAAACACAAATCCATATTTGGGATGTTACACTCAAACCTTGGATTATAATGTTCCTTGCCTTTGCATTGGCCTCAACATCGGGCATGTTTCCCATATTGATGTTTTCATCGGCGAGAGCAATGAATCGACCTTCACCTTCCGCCAGATGGCATACCCCTGAGCCTGGATGTATGTTTCCATTCGACTCTTCCAGAAGGGGTAATCCAGCCCATCAAAGACGGGAGGCTTGGTGGAATACTTGTCCGTTGCCATGGCTCACAAATCGGTTAAAGATCTATCAAAAAGTGCTAACCGGCTCTGATACCAATTGAAGGACCGAAATGGCAACAGAGGGGGGTGAATGGTGCCTTAAAAATTAAGATCCTCCCCTCTCAGGTGTCCACACAAAGAATCCAAAAACTTCGATAAACAAGAGACGTGAAGTGAATCAAATCCAAAAGTTTAAACAAAGCGAGCCGTTACATCTTGGATATCGGAAGTTCCGATTCTACCTAGCGGTAGTTCCGCACTGCGGTAGTTCTGGCTTTCAGTGCGGAAGTTCCGCCAGCGGTAGTTTCGCCTTGTAGATAGCGGAAGTTCCGATTGTCCCGACCAAGAACAAGACGCGTCTTGAAATTTCAAAAATCAAATACTCAAAGATTGTTGCTCTTCTCGGGTCAAGTCTTACAGGACATCATCCTAAACAACATCTTGACCTCATTGAGAAGGAATCGCAGACAAAGATCCATTAATCAAAGCAAAAACAGATTTCTTGAATATTTGACAAGAGAGACCAAAAACTACAATTCGCAAGATACTTAGATTCTTGGCTCATGAAACTTTGAGGATAAGTTAGCAATATCAGAAAGACTCTAGATATCAAGTTTCATGCCATCTCATAAGAAGAATCAAAAGTTTCACCAAAACCCTAGATATTCAAGCCAAGAACAGAGAGAAGAAAAGATGCAGATTCAAAGAACCAAACAAAGATTTCATTGCTCGAAATAAAGGATTACAGAGGTAAACAAGGAGGAATGATTATAAGAAGTTCAGTTCATCCTCTCAATCTCAACAACTAAAGCTATAAAGCAAAACAACCTCTCCAAAGGCTCTTTAGCTAAAGATAACCCTAATTTTCTCCCTCAAAAAGTCCAACCAAACAACCAGGGGTTCACCTCTATTTATAGCCCTTGGCTAACGGGTCTCCAACCCGTTATGCCGGCTAAACCCTAACGGAGCCCGCTTCCACTTGTGCCGCTTTGCGAAATTACCCTTTCACCCCTCGCACACCTTCTGGAAGCTCCCGCATTCCTTGTTGTTCACGACTCGCAACCGCCTCGAGTGCACGCCGTCTTCGACACATCTTTACCGTTCTGACCTCAACGCCGCCTGCGTCTAGTCCGGTCTCCACGTGTATCGCCACGACTCCACCTCGATGCCCTGCAACCAGCACAGACAAGAAACACATCACATAGCATTGCTCAAGATAATAGAATCATCATTTGCTCTTAACTCAAATTGATTCACAACCCAAAATCAAAACTATCCTCTCTGCACAGTTCTGCCCACAATCGGAAGTTCCGCACTTACCATTGCGGAAGTTCCGATTATCGGAACGTCCGCACTCCCAGATTGGAAATTCCGATTATCGTCACAGCAGAAGACACTTGTCAGGTTTATCGGAAGTTCCGCGTTCCCAGGAGCGGAAGTTCCGATTATCGACACACCAGAACATACCAGCAGCAGCGCAAACGCAATGAATCCAATCACAAACTTTTCAACACAGCGTCAAATACTCATCATTCGAAAAGGGACCCTACTCACATGGTCTCTCACCCTCCCTCTCCAATGGCCGGCCACGAGGAGAGCGACGAACGGCCGGCGTGACGGCAGGAGAGATCGGCTTCGGGGGAGCGCCGGGGATCGCCGAAGGCCAGCACCAAGGAGGAGGGGAGGCGCCAAGGGACAAGGGGGGCTGGCCTCCCCCTCTTGGGCCACCTGGGCCACGGTCCGCGGCCCAGGTTGCCGAATTTTTACGGAAATCCCCTCGTTTCACAAGAAATTACATTTCTTTAATTGCCTATTCGTCCCCGGTTTCTTTTAAAATCACCTGATACGATTCCAGGGTATTACATTCACACTCTCAAATTAAAATTGTCTGAGGTGGAGAAAAGATCTGAGAGGAGCGCGGTGGCCATAGTAGAGAATACCGAAGAGATCCGTCTCTTGATTCAGAAGAATGAAAAGATACAAGATATCTTGGGCAAGCAATCTGAAGAAAGCCACAACCTCTTTGAACAGAACAAGGTGCTCATTGAGGGGAAGAAAGGTAAAGAACATCTCTTTGTTTCTTAGAGAGCATTTGACCTTATCATTATTTGCAATGTGTGAATTCTATTCTCTTTTTTCGTTCTTTTTTAGAACTATAAAATGCAAAAGAGGATCTTCAGAAGACCTCTTCTAACAAGGATCTTCATATTCAAGACTTGAAGGAAGTAGAAACACGGAGTCGCACTACCATGTAAGAACTTGAAAAGAAGGTGGATACCTTGGTGAAGGCCGGCAATGAAATCACTGTGGTCACGGGAAATAGTTTTTCTCGAATTTCAGCTTCTCTACGAGAAATCACAAAGCATCTGAAGGTTCTGGTAACTCCTCTCACAACCAAAATGACCTTGGACGACCTTAGGAATGATATTTATACTCAAATTGCATACATTAGAAATCACATACCTGCTATGAAGACTACTATATATTAATATTTGAGAAGAGCAATGGGCCAAGCTTTAAACTGACTGTTATTAAAGATTGACCTTTACGAAGACTCCGTTGATGTCCAGAAGCTTGTTCCAATGCCTAAGTTCAAAACAAGAGAAGCATGTATGGAAGCTCAAGCCAAGATCACACCAATGGGGGTAGAGATCATCCAAAACATTGAAGCTAATGCGCCGACCATTCCTTCAAGTGCTCCTGGCTCAAGCGTTCAATAATAATAATGTAATGATACATTTTCAGTGTATGAAATGATGAAAGGATTTTATGTATGATAATTGTAATTGCTTGTCGGAAGTTGGCTTGTTTTTAAAAATATAATTATTTTTGCAAGTTTAATTCCTTATATTTTGTTATGTGTAGGTAATAGGAGAAATATTTCGGGTGAACAAATGCATTGGGACCAGGATATATTTCACAAAATCAATTATCCGTTCCAGTATCTATTCAAGAAGATGAAGTCAAACTGTTGAGTTCTTATGCAATGAGAATTGGTTTGTAGAAGAGGTCCCAGAAAATTGTCATTCCCTGAATGTATACCGATGGCCATTTAATAAGTAAAGACATTATGCCCAGTATCAAAATTGATCATCCATAAGCACTCGAGTACATAACAGAAAAGGTGGTGATCATGTATGCGAAATAATCTGAACATTGGCCCTTTCTACTGCTTAATTGCTCTGTGGATGTGCCACGGAAGCAAAACAGATCTTAGTGCCAATTTGTACACAATAAACTTGAAATATGTCACTAATAAATTGGCTCTCGTTATCTGTGATAAGACGACTAGTTACTCCAAATCTTGTAACAACGCTTCATATGAAGAATTTCTTTGCTACCACAGCCGTTATACGAACGAATGGTTCAGCTTCTATCCACTTAGTGAATGTATCAATGGCCACGAACAAGAATTTATACCCATTTGGTGCTTGCGGTAGTGGTCCAACTATTTCAATACTCCAAGTCAAAAAAGGCCATGACAAGGGAATGGTTTGTAATTGATAAGATGGCTGGTGCACTTGTCTAGCATGGAATTGACACTACTCATAGGTCTTAAAAAGGTGCATGGCATCTTGTAGAATGGTGGGCCAGCAATATCCTTGCCTAAAAGCTTTACCAACCAGAGTTCTATAGGACACATGTGTTCCACACAAGCCCCTATGGATCTCTTTTAGTAATTTTATCCGGGGGTCTTGGCATATGAAATGCATGAGAATGCCATATGCTCCCTTTCTATACAATGATCCGTCGACCAGCTTGTACATGCGTGCTCTTCGAATTAGCCTATCCTTCTATTATGGATCATCTGGCAATGTCCATGATGCGAGATAAGTTGTCAATGGCTTTATCCACTCCGCATATTTCTCGATGACTCCGACCTCTAAGGTGGTCAAACCCGTTTCTATTGAAGGTTTTGTAAGGTATTTGAGAAAAAACACCTGTTGGAATAAGTGTTCGTGAGGAACCCAATTTCGATAACTGGTCTGCTATGGAGTTTTTCTTGCACTGTATATGTTGGACTTCGAAGTCTATGAAGTATTTTTCCAACTTCCTCACTTCACCCACGTATTGAGCCATTATCTCATCAGAATATTGATATTCCTTTGCTACCTGGTTTACGACTAATTGCGAATCTCCCTTTGCTAAAAACTGATGAACTCCTAGGGATTAGGCTGCTCGAAGCCCAGCTAGAAGTCCTTCATAATCTGCCATGTTGTTAGTGCCAGGGAACAGGAATTGTATGATATACTGAAGTTGATCACCTTGTGGTGTTATCAACAAAATTCTGGCTCTTGAGCCTTTAAGCTCACGAGAGCCATCAAAATACAATGTCCAATGGTCGTCTGGTACTGGACTAACTTGAGGTTGATCCTCTATGTACGTCCATTCAGCAACAAAATCAGCGAGGACTTGGCTCTTTATTGCTGTTCGGACAGTAAAATAAAAAATCAAACTCTCCAAGTTCTACTACGCCCATTTGGCTATGCGACATGTGACTTCTTGGTTATGAAGTATATTTCCAAGGGGAAAAGATGAAGACACTGTGATCTTGTGAGATTGAAAATAATGTCTCGGTTTTCTAGAAGTCATCAAAAGAGCATAAATTAGCTTTTGGAGCTTAGGATATCTTTCTTTTGGTCCATGTAAGAACTCACTTACATAGTAAATGGGTCATTAAAACCCTTTCCTTTCGGCAATAAGTACTGCACTGAGCACATTTAGCGTTGCTGCCAAGTAAACTAGTAAAGGTTCAACCTTTAAAGGCCAGACCAATACTGGAGGATTTGAAAGCTAAGCATTTAAGCCTTCAAAAGCTTTGTCAGCTTCTTCTAGGGATGGCAATTGTGTTCGATTACTCCCGTACCCGCGGGCGAATACCATAATGGAGCCGAGTATGGGGGACTTTCTTTGCTCGTGGGCATGAAAATGGGGGCAATTCTCTACCCATCGGGTAAACGGGCGTGGGTATGGGTGAGCTCCACCCATGCCCGCCATGCCCGTTTACCCGCCATCCCACAATGATAGGTGGGCCCGAGCAAACCCTAATTCATAAAGCCTCGTTCAGCCATCACTCCATCAGACATTCAACCACCGTCCTCCATTCCTCCCATAGTCGCACACTCTGTCTCCCTCTTCTCCCTACTCCCCTTCCTCTCCCTTGTCCAGTCCTCCTCGCCCAGCGGTCTCCCCGTACGCCTCCTCCTTCCCCCGCCTCCTCCCTCTCCGCGCACCCCCTCCCTGGCGCCGTCCAACACGTGAAGGAGCTCCAAACTGACGCCCAACAGGCGAAGCGCCGAACTACCGAAGCCACCAAATCCAGATCTGTACACAATCCCTCATCCACCTCCCAGCGACCCAGCCACCCCTCCTCATGCCTGGTCGCCTCTTCCCGCCCGGTCTCCTTCTCAACGTCGGCCTGACTCCGTCCCCCTCCCGGTCGCCTCCTCCAATCCCTCGCAAGAGCAAAGCAAATAAGACTTCTTCGACCTCTGCTTGAGTTTTTGGTTGTGAAGTTCTTTTCTTTCTTTCTTTAACTGTTACTACTCTTGTGTTCTTGAGAAGTTTCAAGAAGAGTGGGAGGGTTCAAGAACTTGGACATGGGGATGGATATGGCGTTGCTGGACGATATCATCTGGAGGCTACTTGAGGTGAAGAATCTAAAGCCGGGGAAGAACGCGCGGCTGTCGGAGCTCGAGGTCCCCATCAAAATTTGTGGTAATCTTCCTGTTTCTTGTTACACCTTAGCCATTTATTGATGTTGGCCGCCCTCAAAATGTCATCTTGGGGATTGTTTTGGTTGTGTACGAGCAGCGTGATTTCGTTTGTGCTTTTTGGGTGGTGTTCTTGATGTAGTAGACCCGATCTTCGATTGGTAGCCATCCATTGTCCTGTTTTTTTATATAATTATTGGATAAAATTTTGGTAATTATTAGATCTAAGATATGTTCGAGGGAGTCATGCCAAGGTGAAGGCAAGGTAAGATGAGCATGTAACAAGCTATTTCAGGATTTGTTTATGCAATTTGTGGCCATTTAATTTGTATATTGTATGTTGTTCGTTTCAACTAAATAAGATCTACGAAGGATTCTACAATTGATATTCCTCTAGAGGTATGGACCTTGTAGAAATATAAGTTTTCAATTCTCATGGTTGTCTAATACTCCAGAGATGAACATTGCAGAATCTCATTTGTAAAATACTATTACTTTTGATTTGTGTTCTGTTTTCAAATTTGTGACTTTGTTAACTCTCATATTTGTGTTCAACTCTTAGATGGTGAATTGTGATGAACTTGATTAGTTGTCGAATATGTGATGTACTGTTGATGTGTGAATTATGATGAACTTGATATGTGCATTGTTCGTTGGTAAACGAGCATGCCTGCGGATGATAGGTACCCATGGGCGGTGGTGCATTGTTCGCGGGTAAACGGGCATGCCTGCGGGCAATGGGTACCCGCGGGCGACGGGCATGGGAGATATTCTTTGCCCATCGTCCTTCGCGGGCATGCCCGTAGGGGGAAGTCGGGGTCGCGGGCATGGGTATGTGTGAACACTACCCATACCCGCCGCACCCAATTGCCATCCCTAGCTTCTTCGGACAATTAGAACTTTTTTTTATTACTCTTGCAGATCACCTTAAAGAAAGGTAAACCACGTTCTCCTGATCGAGAAATGAAATGACTAAGAGCCGCCATTCGACCAGTTAAAGCTTGGACTTCCTCCACAGTGGAAGGTGGTAGTAGTTGTTCAATGGCATGAATTTTCTCTCGATTAATTTCAATCCCACGAGAACAAACAAGGAAACCAAGTAACTTGCCGGAATTAACACCAAAAGTACACTTTTTTAGGATTAAGCTTTACTCCATGTTTGTTTACATTTTTGAATGTATCTCTGAGATCCTTCAAATGGTCATATTTAGTACTAATTTTTACAATAAGATCATCTACACAGGCCTCTAAATTATGCCCCAACTAACTGCTGAAGGTTTTATGCATCAAACGCTGGTACATGGCTCCAGCGCTCTTTAACATGAACGACATCTTGACATAGAAATAGACGCCGAAGGGTGTGATGAAGGCAGTCTTTTCTTCAATTTCTTTCGCCATGCTGATCTGATGGTATCTGGAATAAGCATCAAGAAAACTCATCAGTTCGCAACCCGCAGTAGAATCAACTATTTGATCAATGCGAGGCAAAGGGAAGTCATCCTTTGGGCAAGCAATATTTAAACTGGTAAAATCCACGCACACACGCACTTACCATAAGTTTTTTTGACCAGGACTGGATTAGGAAGCCATTCGGCGTGATCAACCTCCCGAATGAAGCCGACTTCAAGGAGCTTATCGAGCTATGCTCGGATGGTTTCTTGATGATCTAGGGTGAAACATCTCAGTCTTTGTTTGACTAGTTTTTTCTTAGGCTGAATGGCTAGCCTGTGCTCAATCACCTCCCTTGGGACTCCGGACATATCAGATGGCTTCCATGCAAAGACATCTGAGTTGGCTTGGAGGAAGGTGATGAGCTCGTCTTCCTATTTCTCACATAATCCCGCGCCAATTCGAACCGCCTTGGATTGGTTATCGGGGCTAAGTGGTATTATCTTTACCTCCTCATTGGGCTGAGGCGTAGCTGTGATTTTCGCAGCCTTCCATGTTTTATCCTCCAAAGTAAGATCTTTCAGAGGTAACTGATAGACAAGTTCCAGCGACATACGATCAGATGAAAGCGCGACAGCCTGATCACCTTGCACCACAATCATGCCTTTTGGCCCAGGAATCTTGATCTTCTGGTAGGCGTGGTGTGTAGCTGCCATGAACTTTGTTAGACATGGTCTTCCCAAAATAGCATTATAGGCAAACTAAAAATGAACCACTTCGAAAGTGATTAACTCAGTTCGAAAATTTGTAGCCGTACCAAAGGTTACTGATAAAACTACTTGCCCTATTGGTGCAACTGACATACCTGGCACTATCACATAGAAGGGACTTGTCATTGGTTTAATCTTAGAACGTGGAATTTGCATCTCATCTAGAGTATTAATAAATAACAGGTCTAAAGAACTACCGCTATCTATTAATATTCTCTATACTCTGTAATTACTTATGTAGGGGAAACTATTAATGGTAATTTACGGGAAGTTGACATACCTTTAAGGATGTCCTCCTTAGTGAAGGTCAGGGAGGTCTCTGACCATTTAGGATATTCCGGACGACCGTGTGGGATTTCAACGATGTTGACATCCCTCCATGCTGCCTTGTACTGCCGCTGAGAGGTGTAGGCGGCCAAACCCCCATAAATGATATTGATATGGTGGTCCGTCCTTTGAAATGGCATTTATGTGTCTTTGTCATTGCTTTGGACCACCGGTGGTCCGTTATCTTCTGGTGGGACAGAGATTGCACCTTTCCCATCGTAATAATTCTCCATTTGCTTCTACCAAGTACATCAGTTGCATTGGTCATGACCAGAAACTTTATGCAATGAGCACCAACGCTCATTGCCCCTGGACGTACTCGCAGATCATGCAGCAGTTTGGTCATTTGAACGACCTCCTAGCCTCCTTTTGGTCCAAGGACCTTTGTTCTTATCGTAGGATGGTCGCTGGTCAACTGCTGCGACCTCCCTGGTGGACTGCTTGGACCTCCCCTTCTCCTTCTTCTTAGGTTTTCCTTTGATGCTTGTGGAGGCTTCGGATCTCCTGTATTTCTTTTCTTTGACATCCTCGAGGCCTAGCTGAGGATGGGTGGTTCCCTTATCCACCATTCGGTTCCACTTTACTGCCTCATGGGCATCAGAGTACCGATCGGCCATGTCGAAGAGTTCTGACACAGACCTGGGCAGATTGATGTTGAGGTCTTCTGTGAACCTTCGATATCTCACCTCCTATTTAAAAGCTCGAATCACAGAGTCATCAGAAACATTTGGGATAGTATTATAGACTTCAATGAAGCATTTTACAAAATGACATAAATTTTCCTCAGGGGTTTGGCGGGGTCGATGCAAGTCATCTTCCTTCCCTGGCTTTGCGTAACAACTTTTAAAGTTGTTTTGAAATGCATTACAAAGCATCTCCCAGATATATATGGACCCCTCAGGCTGGTTGAATAGCTAGGTCCTGGCGGAACCCTTTAAAACTGTGGACATATAATTAGCCATTACCTTCTCATCGCCTCCAGCAACCTGAATGGTGGTAGTATAGACTTGGAGGAATTCCGATGAATTTTGTGTCCCGTCCAAAGTCTCCATACTCCCTGGCTTGAACTTCTCCGGCTAGGTAACATTTCTTAGTGAGATCCAACACATTGTCGTGTATTACGACGATTATCATGACCAGCAGGAGATCTGGGACATCTACTACATCCCAAAAAATGGATGTCGTGATCACTTCGGCCTTGAACGTGATGGCAAGGAGCACCATAATTTTGGCTTTGCCTTCGGCATCCAATCGAGGACCCTTTCTAGGTGTGAGTCCATTTGGGAAAGCACAGTAGGTGATCGGGTAGAAATGTTCTCCACTGCATCCTGTAGCTCTTGTGCAATTGCACGCATTACTTGCACTCCTTGCTCCAGAGTTAATCCTTCCAGAGGACGTGCAATGGCGCTTACTACGTAGCAGATGTGCTCTACAGGGGAATCCTCCTGCATGGGGGTTGGCAAGGTATTTGGATCTCTTATCATCATTGCCTGTGATGGTAGCGTGTTCATCGCCAGTGGCGGTGCCTTCGTTGAGGAGCCAGGGGCATCTCAGTAGTATCGATCGTGAACCTGCGAGATGTGCGCTTGTGTCTTGGCATGTATCTCGGCTTGTCGGGTCTCTTCCTCTCGTTGGAGACATTCCCGTTCTTCCCGCTCCTGGTGTTGCCCTAATGCTTCGGGATTATCGCTGGGATTGGGTTGATTGTCACCGATGGCGGCGACCTAACGACCGCCGAAACAGGCAAAAGGGGTGAATATGCCATCGTCCTCTGACGAAGAGGACGAGTTGTATTGTAGGGTGAATAGAAGATTCTCCTTAGATGTCCTCTCCAGGCGTTCAGTGTGGAGGCTGCTAGCGAGATTGTGACACTTTGTTGGTCTCCAAGAACCTTCCGAATCTCCTACTCTAGGCGAGACAGGCTCAAGATAGTACTCGTCCCACAAAGGATAAATGTGGGCGAAGGCACTACGGCGTTGAGCTAGCGAATGAGGGCTTGGTGAGCAAAGGTGCCCTAGCAATGGCCCTGGAGGATCCATGGGTGTTGCCAGATGTAACAGCCCAAAATTCAAATTTCAGTTGAAAATAAAACTTTATGTATTTTTGTGGATTTTCTAGATATTTTAAAAACTTTTCCCTAATTATTTTAAAGCTCAAATAATTTATGTGCAAAAATCTATTACCAATTAAAAGTTGGAACTATTTTATTTAAGTCCAGAATGCCGCAGAGAATTTCTGTGAATTTTCTCAAAAATTTTGGACTTTATTTGCTATTTTCTAAAGCTTATTTGAATTTCTGGAATTAAATCAATTGGAAAATCCAGTACACCTCCGCCATCGCCGTCGCCACCATCAGCTTCAGAAGCTCCCGGCGATCCTCGCACACACTTCCTCGTCGCCTGAAGACCCCGGAGCACCCTCCCCGCCGTCGACCGAGCAACCTCGCCGCCTCTCGCCGTCGCCGACCACCCTCCGGCCTCAATTCGCGCAGCCCGGTAGCGCATTCGACTCGGCGACTACCCTCTTGCTTTGCGCACCTCGCCGGAGCTCACCGCAGCCGTTCGCGGTGCCCTCGGCTCCGTGCTCCTCCTCCCGGCGCCGATGTGGCTCGCCACCTCGGCGCCACATCGCGCCAACTCACCCGTCTGCGTGCGTGGCGGCCAGCGTGGACGCCAAAGACAAAGACGCCGCGCCAAAGACAGCCTCCCCCGCCTCAGGCTCGCACTAAGTCCACCGGGGACTCGTGCCTCGCCGTGGACTCAGTCCACGACTGTGCGGGCCCACATGTCAGCCTCTGTACACAGTACGCTGAAGCAATAAATGGAATTTCTTTAGAAAAATAATTCAAGAAAATGAGGAAATTCTGAAAATTGAATTTAATTTAGATTTGAACTTCCAAGAGCTCGTATTTCTTAATACGAACTCTGATTTAGGTGATTCAAATTTATAAATTTGTATAAAATCAAGATCTAGCTAACTAAATCAAAATTATTTCATTTGGAGTTAATTTGAATTTTCATTTGAATTTATTTGAATTTTGTTTGAATTTGGATTATTCTCGCGGATAGATTTTGACGACTCCGGAGAGCTTGACCCTACTGAAGAAGTAGAATACCAAGATTTTGAGCAAGGCAAGTTACACCATTGACCATTTTGCCCCCTATATTTAAAATTATTTAATTTCTGTTTTAAATTATTATTGCATGCATAATTGTATTTAATTATTTTAAATTCCTGTTTTAAATACTTAATTATTCCAATTCCTTTGTATAGCCAAATTTGAATGTTGTATTCCCAGTTCCTTGTCACCTTAGTCAAATGAATTTAAAAATAAATATATGCTTAGCAAATGCTTAGACCATAAAATATTTGATTTTGGGAGAATTTAGCCAAAATTGCAAAATTTGATAAAAAGCCTATGACATTGTTTTGTCATGGTGGACTTTTGCAAATGTCTTTGAAAATTATAAAAATAAAAAAAATGGTTTGTACTTGGGAAAAAATGGACCGTTGGTGGGTGCAGGTTTATGCACGGGCTCGTCTGGTTAGGATTGATGCCCAGGGTTTTTATTGAAAGTTGCCCAAGTAGGTTAAGGACCGGTCTTTGAGCCGCATCTTGCAAAGCTCCCCTGTACTACCACATGTTCTGTATGGGCAGAACTAGGCTTAATAATTTGTCTTACCTCATTATTGTTTGTGCCATTTTTGTTGTGTCAGTGTCGGTTAGACTTTATTCCCACTTGGCGCAAGAGGGGGCTTCTGGCAGGTGGTTAGCCTAATGGAAGTGAAACCTTAGCGGGCATATTAGTAGTGAGGTAGCGCATTGGAAACGCCTTGTGATAATTGCCTAGTCATACGCCTAAGGAAGTGTGCATTGGCCGACATAACGGGTAAATTATCTCGTGTGGGTAAAGTTGTACCCCTCTGCAGAGTGTAAATCTATTCGAATAGCCGTGTCCATGGTCATGGACATGCTGAGCAAAGCTACTCTAAGTTAGACTTTGTTTTTGGTTTTAAAATAACTTTGAACATGTTTTAGGATGGGTAATCCTTGTAAAAAAATGGGCGGTTAGCCATGTGATAGGAGGGTATCCTTCACCATGTTTCTTATGGAGGTTATCCACTATAAAATTGTCAATTTAAATATGATTTCAGATATGGATTAAAATTTTGCCTTGGAACTTAGTATAATTATTTAAATTTGAAAATGTTGATTTATGCAAATAAACCCCTACAACCTTCCTTGGTGTACTTATGCATGCATTCTAATTCCTGTATTGGGTGTAATTTGCGAGCACGGTAGTTGTGCTCATACTTGTTGAATATTATTATTCAGGAGAAGATTATTATCCAGAAGGTGAGGATCCAGACGTTTAGGCTACGACTCCAGACGATTGCCTGTGGCGTATCGTGTGCTCTACTACCTTTTTGGCTTCCGCTATGTTTTTTTTATATTTGGCCTCGGGCCCATGCTGTAATAAACTCTGTTACTTATTAATAAAGCGCTTGATATGTTTGTGATAACACTTTTTGTGATACTGTGTACACTAGAAATCCTGGACTAGTGTGTGAACGCAGTGAACTCGGGATCCTTCGTTCCCGGGTTCGACACCAGATACGAGGACAATGTTTTCCTCCATGTCGTCATCGTAGTCGAAAATGTCAAGGATACTTTCTTCTCTCCAAGCAGGCAAATTGTGAGTCATCAAGAAAGCACGGGACCCATTACCGGAATTGAGTAGGCGAAGATGATGACAGCGATCCCCACGGAGGCGCCAACTGTCGACGTCTGGGACTCTCGTCACAGAACGGACAAACAAGAATATAAAAGGAAAATGAAGATTACTATCTGTTCGCCAAAGGACTCAAGATGGTAAATGTGCATTGCAAAGAGTATTATCTGATTACAGGAAAAGTGGATATGAATACACGTCGATTAGGGCTTGGATGTGAATCTATGTTACAAAAGCACATAGTCCGAACTATTTATAGTTTTACAAGCATCGGAAGTTGGTTGCAGTGGTGCCTGTTCGCACCAATCATTGTGTCTCTTCAAGCCAATAGTCGCGTCTCTTTGTGATAACCGTTATCGCCGATATCTCCACGTGTAGCTGTTATTAACCGCACGTGGATAACCGCTTTCTAGGACCTCCTCTGCGGAGGGAGAAGTCCTGGAGGAACCCATTAGGGCCCTCAGAAGGGGTTTCAAGAACAGTCAAAGAAAAGAGCCCACCTTCTGATTGCTTAATTAATCTTGGGCCAAAAAAACTGACTTAGGCCTAGTAACATCCTGGCTTATCTATAAATAAGCAAATAAAGATATACCCGAATAACTGACTAGTCAACAATCCTCGTCACAAGCATTCCTGTAGAGAAAGTAACGTGTCTATAAAATGTGGAATGTTGGAAGACAACGAAGGTGCTACTGGCTTGAAAAGACTGCAAACACCAATCAACATGCATCGAAGGTGCTACTATGTGATGAGGTGACCACACCAAGAAAAGAGATGGCCATAGAGACTAGTTGCAGACACCTATTTTGTAATGCTATAGGACACTCTTTGTTAATTTAGCAGTCTACTGTGGATGATATTTTTTAATACTGTATTGTACCACAGGCTAAGCAAGCTTGTGCATGAACCAACTAAGGGAAATGTGTGGCGTGCAGATCATATAACGATGTACCGTAGCCTTCGAAACGCACACAAGTCAAAGGTTACGTATATCGTTATATGATATGCATACCACACATTTTCCCCAGTTGGTTCATGCACAAACTTATCTAGTCTGTGGTACAGTACAATATTAAAAAATATCATCCACAGTAGACTACTAAATTAACAAAGAGTGTCCTATTTCATCAGGTTACATGTGATAATACCCCATCCTCGTTCATCCCGGTTCATGCACATGGTTATCTAGACTTTGGTATATCCTGTGTTATGCCATTATGTTTGGGTATATTTGTATTCATATTTTGTTTTCCTATATTTGTACGCGTATTTTGGTTGTTATGTGTGTACTCCGGGGCCATATTGTATATCGACATCTCAAATGGGCGCCAGCTCTCATTGCTTAGTACGACAATTGCGGAGGTCATGACCAGGACGTTATGCAATGGGCACCAGCTCTCATTGCTCCTAGACATATTCGTAGATTGTGGGTAGTATGGTCGTTTGAACAACCTCCTTGCCTCCTTTTGGTCCAAGAACCCTTGTTTTTGTCATAGGGTTGTCACTGGTCAACCACTGTGACCTCCATGGTGGACTGCTTGGACCTCCCCTTCTCCTTCTTCTTGGGTTTTCCTTTGCTGCTCGTGGAGCCTTCGGACTTCTTGCATTTCTTTTTTGACATCCTTGAGGCCATGCTGAGGAGGGGTGATCCCCTTGTCCACCATTCGGTTCCACTCCACTGCCTCATTGGCATCGAAGTACAGATCAGCCATGTTGAAGAGTTTTGACATAGAGCTAGGCGGGTTGATGTTGAGGTCTTCTGTGAACCTTCAATATCTCACTGCCTGTTTAGAAGATCGAATCACAGGATCATCAAAAACATTTAGGATAGTATTACGTTTTTCTATGAAATGCTTTACAAACTGTCGTAAATTTTCATTAGGGGTTTGGCGAAGTCGATGCAAATCATCTTCCTCTGGTTTTGTATAACAACTTTTGAAGTTATTTTGCAATGTATTACAAAGCACATCCCAGTTATATATGGATCCCTTAGGCTGGTTGAACAACCAGGTCTTGGCGGAACGCTTTAGAACCATGGGCAAATAATTAGCCATTACCTTATCATCGCCTCCAGCAGCCCGAATGGCGGTAGTGTAGACTTGGAGGAACTCTTACGAGTTTTGTGTTCTCAAAAATTTCCTATACTTCCTGGCTTGAACTTCTTCGGCCAGGAAACATCTCTTAGTCTGAGAGAAAGCCTTGCAACCTACATAAGGTCCAACACATTATCGTATATTGTGATGATTATTATGACTAGCAGGAGATCTAGGACGTCTATCATGTCCCGAAAAATGAGTTTTGTGCTCACCTTGGCCTTGAACGTAATGGCCCGAAGCACCGTAATTTTGGCTTTACCTTCGGCATCCAATAGAGAACCCTTCTAAGTGAGAGTTCATTTGAGAATGAACAGTATGCGATCGGGTGGAAATATTTGTTGGAAATATGCCCTAGAGGCAATCATAGAGATGATGATATTTCATTATGTTCATATTTTTGATAATATGTTATTATGTTCCTTGAATGAATCTTTTGTTATAGATCAATAAGTATGTGACTTGTTGGTGGAACTCTTTAAGTTATATGATGTCATTCTAAATGTATCCCTGGTCGGAGGTCACTGGTCGGAATGCCAGTGACTCTATGACTAGCACATATATTGATTGATGACCTGGTTTCACCGGTCATGGATATGGGGATATCGAATCAATAATGTGAGCACATGTTAGAGAACATGGGGTTGGATAGACCCATCATGGAGACACTATTGAGATTGTTATGAATCTTTGTGTCATTAGTTGGTCTCAAGTAATGATGATGTATAATCCTTAGACCTGAGATCAGCATGGTTTCCTACATGTGTAATAGCACTCTTTGCATGGTTTCCTACATGTGTAATAGCACTCTTAGGGGTTGCCAAACGCTACTCCGTAACTAGGTAGTTATAAAGGTGGCTTTCAGGTATGCTATGAAACATGCGGAGGATGTGACTGGTCGAGATGGGATTTGCCCCTCCTAACATAACAGGAGAGATGTCTCTGGGCCCCTCGTGGTGATCGGATAAAGAAAGTGCATGGCCATGCCACTACTGGTCGAAGTGTCGACCACATGATGTTATCCGACACTCGATCGAGAAAGTATTGAACAGTCTATGGATGACACATCATCTCACCTGGAGTTCAACCAGACATCGTGAGGCAAAGGGAGAATACATGAGTAGGTTTCTTAGTTCGATCAGTTACGGACCAGTCGTATGGAGATACGAGCTGGTCGTAGATTGGTTGAACGTAATTACAGAATAGTAAAAACCTGGTCGTAAGGAGTTACGAACTGGTCATGACCAAATACAACCTGGTCGTATAGAGATACGAACTAGTCGTAAGTGATGAGGACCTAATCATAGATCATATTACATCAAGGTTCGTCCAATTTATTCTATGTGTCTTTGGGAATCGTTATGTGCTGCTAGGTACCGCTGACGACCAGTGATCAGAAAAGAGTTTCCGAGTCATAACCAATTACACATGAACCTGTGGAGTCACACACTTAAAGGGCAAGGATCTGTTTTGGATGGTGATCCGAATTCGTATAGACCTCGAGTTCCTAATGGGCCTACAGGTTGAGACCCATCATGGATGCCTATATAAAGAGGGGCGGTGTCATGGGGTGAAGGATATGATGATCTTTGGAAGAACTCCCGAAACCCTAATAGCCACGCCTTCTCAACCACGCTGCCAGTGCTAGCATTTCAGCGCGTGGTGATCCTGCCCCGTACGTGTGGATACCTCGGAGGTGCTGTTGCGAAGCATCAGCACTAGGACGATCCGCGACTTGTGTTGATCACCAGAGTCGGAGAAGAAGTCGCGTGGTAGGTATGACCACTGGGAAGAGCAGACACGCGGCGAGCACAACCACTCGAAGGAGGATACGGGTCGTGAGTACGACTACGACTGCATCAACTCGCTACAACGACTCTACTTCCGCTACGAGTCAGCGCGTCTAGTGGTAATCTCGTGATCTATTACTTGCGGTGGTTCCTTGGTTGCGCGGAAAATTTTGTTTGTGCTATCGTAGCATTGCCGCATTTCCAAACAGTGGTATCACAGCCGTGCCGTCTAGTTCTAGATTCGGATTGGACACATATTGTGATATGTGGCAGTTATAGATGTGATATATCTCTGTTTTGGTGGTGGTCGATTATATCGTCCATGTGCATTGGTGGTTAGATGAGTTTTATTCGTTATTCCGTGATCAAGTTTGCATGGTCGTATCACGACTTGCCTCTACCGGTCGGTTTCCGCCATCAGGGCAGACAGTGATCGTAAATCCATTGGAGCACGCGAAGATCAATGTGGTTGATCGAATCGGAGTTACGATCGATAAGTATCGGATGTTTTATTGCGCTTGTTCACGATCACATTGCATGATACTCCTACCGGTCGAAATTCCGCCATCGGGGTATGCCGCAATGTGTGGTCGTATCAAGGCATTGATCAGATCGGTTAGGAAAAGGGTTAATATGATTAATCTGATGATTTCCAAGGCTCGGTTTCGTGAATGAGATTCATGTTCCGAAGAATTTTTCGAGCGCACTGCCAGCGAGGGGCACTGCCCCATCGAACCCCGCCCGCTAACCGGTTAGCGGGACCGCCGTACTGGGTAATCGGACCGCGCTTTTGTAGTGTGTGTTGTTGTTGCCCGATAGAATGCTATTCTGTGCCTAACTTATTTTTGCAGGATGACGTGAAAAGTATGACCCATGATGTATGAGATGCATGCATGTGTGTAATGTTCATGACCTGCATGTCATGTTTATTGCAGCCCAAGGCTGTCTATATTTGTATAACGGCCTGCGTGTCGACTTGTGGTGCAAATTTACTCCTTGTATTTTTATCCCTAGTGCTGTTAGGAGTAATAGCTTAATGGGAGTACTTGGAGGTTTTGGCAACTTGGAGACATGGCGAACAGGATACTTGGCGATGGAGATCACCATGAGGAATGGTCATACTATATCACAATGCAATTTGATTATCTGTGAATGCCCTTATATTTCTGTTCATTTATTTATATGCATGTTTTAATTGCTTGAAATGCTTTGCGTGATATAAGTAAATTTCCCTTGGGTAATATTAAGTTAAATTGATGCCCTCCCAATTAGCTGCACCATCCATAGTCTTGTATTTTAATGGTAGGTTTTGCTAAAGAAGAGTGTCATTAATATTCCTTGACTAGATGGGTTTGTGTCGGACACTTACACGCAAGCGTTGGTTTAACTTGATAAGGTCATCATAATGGTTATGGACTTTGGGGAATAGGGTTGGGTGCCGAAGCATAGAGATGTTGCTGAACAACAAGAGTCATATAGAGATATGATTAGCAAAGGGTTGCTTACCATATTAACTAATCTTCTAGAAGTGATGCCAAAGCTCACTAGTAGATTAACTGATTGTGGGTCTTAAATCACTAAATGTCATAAGAGGGATATGGTTTTCAGTGGGAGTATCTTCATTAAATTGTTTAATAGAAGTTACTTTTCTTGAACATATGTCTTAGTGTTGCATATTTCTGTTTTAGATCATGGCACCATCTGCTGTACCTACATCCAGTTTTGTCAAAAGAGTTTCCGAGTCATAACCGATTACACATGAACCTGTGGGGTCGCACACTTAAAGGGCAAGGATCTGTTTTGGATGGTGATCCGAATTCGTATAGGCCTCGAGTTCCTAATAGGCCTCCAGGTCGAGACCCATCATGGATGCCTATGTAAAGAGGGGCGGTGGCATGGGGTGAAGGATAGGATGATCTTTGGAATAACTCCCGAAACCCTAATAGCCACGCCTTCTCATCCACGCTGCCGGTGCTAGCACTCCAGCGCGTGGTGATCCTGCCCCGTACGTGTGGATACCTCGGAGGTGTTGTTGCGAAGCATCAGCATTAGGACGATACGCGACTTGTGTTGATCACCGGAGTCGGAGAAGAAGTCACGTGGTGGGTACGACCACTCGGAGGAGCAGACGCGCGGTGAGCACAACCACTCGAAGGAGGAGACGCGTCGTGAGTACGACTACGACTACATCAACTCGCTACAACGACTCTACTTCCGCTACGAGTCAGCGCGTCTAGCGGTAATCTCGTGATCTATTACTTGCGGTGGTTCCTTGGTTGCGCGAGAAATTTTGTTTGTACTATTGTAGCATTGCTGCGTTTCCCAACAATATTCTCTGTAGCATCCTATAGCTCTTCTAAGTGAGAGTTCATTTGAGAAAGCACAGTATGCGATCGGGTAGAAATATTCTCCGTAGCATCCTATAGCTCTTGTGCAATAGCACGCATCACTTGCAGTCCTTTCTCCGGACCTGGGGGCGTAGGCCTGGTCATCAAGGTCCTCACCGTCCTGATAGAATTCTTCACCTAAATAAATATTATTCAGCAAGAATAAGCACAACTTTCGTGCTCGCAAGTTACACCCAATAAGAGAATATGATGCATGCATAAGTAAACAATTGAGGTTGATACGATCTATTTTTCATAAGGCAGCATTTTCAGATTTAAGTACTCATACTAAGTTTCAAGGCAATTTTTCATCTATAACTAAAATCCAATTTTAAATTGACGGTTTTATAGTGGATAACCTCTATATGAAATATGGTGATGGATACCCTCCTATCACATGGCTAACCGCCCAATTTTACCACAAGGATTTACCATCCTAAAATCATCTTCTAAAATTATTTTAAAACCAAAAATAAAGTCTAACTTAGAGTGGCTTTGCTCAGCATGTCCATAACCGTGGACACGACTATTCGAATAGTTTTCTACTCTGCCGAGTGTGTACAGCTTTACCTACAAGAGATAATTTGCTTAATATGTCGGCCAATACACGCTTCCGTAGGCGTGTGACTAAGCAATTATCACAAGGCGTTTCCAATGTTCTACCTCAAGGCTAACACGCCCGCTAAGGTTTCACTTCCATTAGGTTAACCACCCGCCGGAAGCCCCCTCTTGTGCCAGGTGGGAAAACTGTTTAACAAACACCGACTCAACAACATGGCACCCAAGACAATGAGGTATCACAAATTAATAAGCCTAGTCCTGCCCATACAGGACATGTGGTAGTACGGTGGAGCTTTGCAAGATGCGGCTTAAAGACCAATCCTTAACTTACTTAATCAACCATCCAAAACCCTGGAGTCGATCAAGACAATGAATTGATCCTGTGGATATCATGGGAATATGCTCCAGATCTTAGGATGATGTGACAATTGGCAATGGTGTTTACGGTTTGTCGTTTCACGAGTTTTCGACAAAGCTACAGGCATTCTGGACAGGGGCGGTCCGACCGGTCCCAAATCGGTCGGACCGGATGATGAGGACATCAACTCCAACGAGGGCCAAGTCACCTCCATCACGCCCAAGGGACCAATGACAAGAGCGCGAGCGCAACAACTTAACATTGAGGTGAAGTCGCTCTTACTTGAGTCTCGCTTTGATATCTCTGAGAGCTGGATGCTACCTCATGCTCCATATGTATGTTTAATCAGCTTCGCGGGAGAAGATGACCGGGAGACAAAGGGCTGCTTGCTGTTCCAGACCGGTCAGACCGGCCTCCCACGCCGGTCAGACCGGCCGACGCCTGGGCCGAACCAAACTTCCCCAACTCGATGCACTGTCATTTCCTGACCGGTCCGACGCGGGCGAGCCAAGTTCAGCAGGCGGTCGACCTCCGTGACACCGGCCGACCGCCACCCACGCCGGCCGACCGGCCTCCCATGCCGGTCAGACCAGTAGGACGCTGGGCGAACCGAACGTCTCCAACCCGACCCCCACTATAAAAGGGGCCCCTCCACCCCACAGCAAAGGGGAGAGAAAACAGAAAGAAGACTTGAGCTTTGCTCTTGCCTAGGGTTAGATCCCCTAGGTTGGGAGTTCCCCCATCTTGTCCTTGTATTTCCTATGGATTGTAAGGAGCATCGTCATGACGGATGTATGGACACGGCCGTTCAATTAGAGAGATTGTTGATTGAGTTCTTTGTTGGAGGCTATCTCATTGGAGTGTGTTGCCAAGATTTGCTTCTCAATAGGCTTTCTCTATTTATCCCCCTCGATCCTACGACGTGAAGACCCGGTAATCCGTATCATCTTGGTATCAGAGCTCTTGGTTGCCACGGTAGGATCGATCTATCACTTTTTTTTGTTTCTAGGGTTCATGTGTTCTACCCCAAATCTGACAACCCTAGCTCCGATTCGAGTTTGATTGTTGAGTTTTGCTAATTTGGATCCAATAGATACTTTGCTTATGTGCTGATCTACTTCCCCTGTGATTTTTGTGCCTTTTGGACCGAGGAATCGTTCGGAATCGAAGAAATTCGTCATTTCGGCCGACTGGATCTGGGCTCTGTTCGTGAAATCGGTCTGACCGGCCGAACCAACGGTTCGAACCGGTGGCCAGACCGGTCCGACCGTTGGACCAGACCGGTCCGACCGTTGGACACACCCGGTCGGACCGCCCGTGGAGGAACAGAACAGCAACTCTCCGGAAACTGCAACGTTTCAACCTCGACTTTGAGCCTTGTAAGCCTTTATCGAACCTTTGCGAATACCTTTGCTCCTAGTCAGACTAGTTCATCCATGATTGCTTGGCTTTGCATGTGTAAAATAATCGGTGCACCTAGATCCAATCATAGAGCGTGAATCTGTCGGAAATTCATATGATTTGAGTTGGGCAACAAAGAAATACCTTCCCCTCCAAAACAGGAACAGAAAAAGAAAAGTCAAGAGAGTTGTCCCAACGAGGCATCAAAAAAAAAGAAGAAAGAAAGAAAAGGGAAGGGGAAAGCCAACTCAAATACCTTTCTGAGCACGCTCCTACATGTTGGTGCATTCTTATTGACATATGCAATCAATAGCCATACAACTTTGCAATCGAACTAGCGTCTTCCCTTACTAGTGCAACACGAGCTAATTTTACCCTTCACTTCCATCCTTTGCTTTAGCTCATTACCTTTGGTTGCATTCTAGTACCATCATCTTTGGGAGTGTGTGAGTTCTTTTGACTTGGGATCGGCACCTAGGCTATTGCAATCTAGTTTGGATTCCTTTTAGCATTATTTCACTTGAAATTCATTTTGTGTTTGTTTTTGTATACTCACCCCTTCCAAGCTCCACATAAATTGTGTGTGTTCAAGGTCTCCAGCAAAGAACTCTCTCAATCCTCTTCCACAATCCGTGAGGGAGTACAAGGACTTGGTTGGCAGGGAAGGTGAGGGAGAGTGAGATTTCACATATTTTCTTTACAAGCTAAACTTTGTTTCTCTTTGTTGGCTACTAACCATGTCGAGGAGGCCACCTGCGCAGCAGAGATGAGTTGGGCGCCGATTGTGTCACTCAAATGCACTCAATGCGTTGAGGCGCGCCTTCGACAAGAGATCCAGAAACAATGGCGATACTCAAAGGGACTTGGAGATCGAGATCAACCAACAATTCGGGTTCTCGAACCAACCTCGTGGCCGACATCATTAGGGAACTTGGCTAATCCGTTGGGAGCACATGAGGTTGAATTGGATGAGACCGATGCAGAATCGCTATTGGCGCTGCTCAAGAGCGGCAAGCAAGAAGGACCGCTCCCACCATCACCAAGCTCACCCACCTCCACCAAGAAGAGCGAAGGCATTGCGATCACTATGATGATGGATGGGAGCCGAGATCGCGTGATGGCCCCATGAAGGTACCGTATGAGCGTGAAGAGGAAAGGTTTGGGAAGCTAAAGTTCACCATACCCAAATTTGATGGAGGTCCGAATCGAAGCATATCTCACTTGGGAGTTGAAAGTGGATAAAATATTTGGTGCATAATTACTCGAAGAGAAGAAACTAGCAATGGCATCGGTTGAGTTTGATGACTATGCACTCATATGGTGGGAACAGGTAATCAACCAAAGGGAAGCCCGCAATGAGAGGCCGGTAGCGTCTTGGGTTGAGATGAAGTGTCGAACCCGGGAACGAAGGATCCCGAATTCTCTGTGTTCATACACTAGTCCAGGATTTCCAGTGTACACAGTCACAAAAATGTTATCACAAACATATCCAGCGTGTATATTTAATAAGCATAGAATTTATTACAACTGGGGCCGGAGGCT
Organism: Hsuehochloa calcarea; assembly: GCA_036346395.1. Classification (NCBI taxonomy): domain Eukaryota; kingdom Viridiplantae; phylum Streptophyta; class Magnoliopsida; order Poales; family Poaceae; genus Hsuehochloa; species Hsuehochloa calcarea. The sequence goes on along the minus strand of CM070616.1, from coordinate 15,294,627 downwards.
AAATAAAACATTAAGCGGAAGCAAAATATAATGGTAAGCCACACGATACGCCACAGGCAATCGTCTGGAGGTCGCTGCCTAATCGTCCTGCTCCTCACCTTCCGGATAGCAGTCTTCTCCTGAATAATAATATTCAGCAAGAGTGAGCACTACAACTGTGCTCGCAAATTACACCCAATACAGAATTTAGAATGTATGCATAAGTTTAACAAAGGAGGGTTATAGGGTTTATTTGCGTAAATCAGCCTTTTTGGTTTAAATATTTATACTAAATTTCAAGGCATATTTTTATTCCATAGCTAAATTCAAATTTGAAGTTCATCATTTTATAGTGGATAACCTCCATATGAAACATGGTGAAGGATACCCTCCTATCACAAGGCTACCCGCCTAATTTTACCACAAGGATTAACCATCCTCAAATCATGTCCAAAGTTATTTTAAAACCAAAAACAAATCTAACTTAGAGTGGCTTTGCTCAGCATGTCCATGACCGTGGACACGGCTATTCGAATAGTTTTACACTCTGCAGAGGGGTACAACTTTACCCACACGAGATAATTTGCAGTTATGTCGGCCAATACACGCTTCCTTAGGCGTGTGGTAGGCAATTATCACAAGGTGTTTCAATGCATTACCTCAATACCAATATGCCCGCTAAGGTTTCACTTCCATTAGGCTAACCACTGTGGAAACCCCTCTTGCGCCAAGTGGGAATAAAATCTAACCGACACCCACACAACAAAAATGGCATAAACAATAATGAGGTAAGACAAATTATTAAGCCAGTTACGCCCATACTGAACATGTGGTAGTACGGTGGAGCTTTTGCAAGATGCGGCTCAAAGGTCGGTCCTTAATCTACTTGGGCAACTTTTAATAAAAACCCTGGGTCTCAGTCCTAACCAGACAGGCCCGTGCATAAACCTGCACCCACCAACAGTCCATGTTTGCCCAAGTACAAACCATTTTCTTTTATTTTTATAATTTTCAAAGACATTTGCAAAAGTCCACCATGACAAAGCAATGTCATAGGCTTTTTATCAATTTATGAAATTTTGGCTAAATTCTCCCAAAATCAAATATTTCATGGTCTAGGCATTTGCTAAGCATATATTTATTTTTATATTCATTTGACTAAGGTTACAAGGAATTGATAATACAACAATCAAATTTGGCTATACAAAGGAATTGGAATAATTAAGTATTTAAAACAGGAATTTAAAATAATTAAATACAATTATGCATGCAATAATAATTTAAAATAGAAATTAAATAATTTTAAATATTGGGGGCAAAATGGTCAATGGTGTAACTTTCCTTGTTCAAATTCCTGGTATTCTACTTCTTCAATAGGGTCAAGCTCTCCGGAGTCGTCAAAATCTATCTGTGAGAATATTCCAAATTCAAGCAAATTCAAATAAACACAAATAAATTCAAATTAACTCCAAATTAAATAATTTTGGTTTAGTTAGCTAGATCTTGATTTTATACAAAATTAGAAATTTGAATCACCTAAATCGGAGTTTGTATGAAGAAATACGAGCTCCTGGAAGTTTAAAACCTAAATTAAATCCTAAAATCGAATTTCCGATTTTCCGAATTAAATTTCTAAAGAAAATTCCAATTATTGCAAAGCATGCGTCAGCGATCTTCGCTCACGAGACCGACATGTGGGCCCGAATAGTCATGGATCGAGTCCACGGCGCTTCCGAGTCCACGGTGGACTCGGCGCGCAATGTGTGAAGGAGGCGGCCTGCTGGCGCGCCTCTACCGCTAGCGCAGCCACGCTGGCGCCGACTTACTGCCACGCACGCCGAAAAAAATGAGGTGGCGCTGAGGTGGAAGAGCCACGTCGGCCGCCGAGAGGCGGCGCCGAACCGAGGTGCGGCGCGCCGGCGGCGCGGTGAGCTCCGGCGAGGGTCGCAAATTGATCGAGAGATGATACTTGAGTGTGATGCGCTACTGGCGACGCGAGGGCGTGGCGGAAGATGGTCGGCGGCGGCGAGGCGGCGGTGTTGTTCGGTCGTTGGCGGCGAAGGAGCTCGGCGACGTTAGAGGGTGCGAAGGCGCGCACTGTGTTCGCTTGGCCGAGGCGGTTGGTGCGGTCGAGGCGGCGAAGGTTCACCGGTGGCGGTGCTAGAGGCGATGGAGCACACTCGGCCGGCGAGAGAGAGACCAAATCTGCGATCGGGGCGAGGGAGGCGAGGGAGTCAGGGCGAAGCTTGAGGGAGGAGAGGCGCACCTGCTCCCTTTATAGGGCGAGGGCGAGGCCGGAGGCGAGGTTAGCGCGGGCGTTAATGGCGGCGAGCCGAGCACGAGGCGTTACGGGGTTTTAAAGGCGAGTAAAGCGGGAGCGAACGCGTGGAACGGCCGCTTTCATTGCGCGTGATGGCGAGAGAAATGGGGAGGAATCACGGAATTGAAGAAATCCCGAGGTGCGGTAATGGCGGCGTCGCGGGAAGAAGGAGGCGAGGAAGACGACGCAGGCAAAGGGCCCACCGTCGTGAGACAGAGAGAGGAGAGAGGCGCCGAGTAGATTGATGTCGGTACCGTCCGATTTGATCGGACGGCCAGCGTTCAGCGCTGGGAGAAATGGGCGAGACAGCGCCTGATCTTTGGCTTCGGCCCGATCTTTATTCAAAAGATTTTTTTTAAACTTTTTCAATTGATTTAATTCCAGAAATTCAAATAGGCTTTAGAAAATAGTAAATGAAGTCCAAAAATTTTGAGAAAATTCACAGAAATTCTATGAGGCATTCTGGACTTAAATAAAATAATTCCAACTTTTAGTTGGTAATAGATTTTGCACATAAATTATTTTAGCTTTAAGATACTTTAAGGAAAAGTTTTTAAAATTTCCAGAAAATCCACAAAAATTAATAAAGTCTTATTTTTAACTAAAATTGAAATTTTGGGCTGTTACATGAAGCATGAGATGAGGGCAAGATTTGTGCCCAAGCACTACAAGAGGGACTTGTATGACCAATTGCAAAACATCAAGCAAGGCAACCGGTCTGTTGAGGAGTACTATAAGGAGATTGAGAAAGCCATGATACGAGCCAACATACAAGAGGTAGAAGAACAAACCATGGCCCGTTTCATGTCGGGCTTGAACTACTCCATCAAGAGGATCACAGAGTTCCAACCATACAACAACGTGGTCGAGCTAGTGCACCAAGCTACCAAGGCGGAGAGGCATGTGCAACAAGATTCAAAGAATGCCCTTGATTATCCAACTTTCACGCCTGGGCTACAACATATAGCAACAAATCAACATCCAAGAGCCCACTCGAGAAGAGCTACACCCAAGGGAGTGGTGGGCGCCTCAAGCATAAGGCCTCCAACCACCACCACCGGCACCAAAGAAGCACCCACACCCCTTACCCGGCGAGTTCCAGCAACAAGTGGGTCTTCTTCAGTCGGATCCACCGCCAAGAGCCGTGAGATCCAATGTTTCAAGTGTTTGGGCCGTGGGCACATTGCAAGGGAGTGCCCAAACACCCGAACCATGATTGTGACCGAAGATGGAGAATATGAATCTGATTGTAATGAAGAGGCCGAGAGATTAAATGAGATTGCTAACCGTGAAGATGCCCAAGAAGAAGAGGCCCAAGACCCACTCTTTTGTGACTTTGATATGAGCAGCTCTCATTGTCACAAAGAAGACTTTGACGGTCCGAAACAAGATGAGCAGAGCAAAGGACCAATTTATTTCAAACCAAGGTCATGTCATACAAGGAAAATCCATCAAAGTGATTATTGATGGCGGGAGTTGTCACAACCTTGCAAGCCAAGAACTGTGCTCGAAGTTGGGACTCAAATTGGAGAAGCATCCTCACCCTTACCATGTACAATGGTTAAGTGATTGTGGCACGGTCAAGGTGCAATACATGACAAAGGTCACTTTCCAAATTGGAGCCTCGCAGGCTCGGTGGAGTGTGATGTGGTGCCCATGACGGTGTGCCACCTCCTGTTGGGGAGGCCGTGGCGACGATCGAAGGGTGACACATGAGGCCGAACCAACCACTACAAGTTCAAATGGCATAACCAAGAGGTGGTGCCGTCCCATGACTCCCGGCGGATGATCGCCGACAATGCTCCACGGGTTGCTACCTGCCAAGGAGAAAGGGTAAAGAATGAGGGCCACCCTTCGGTGTGTGAGAACCACAAAACCCACAAGAGCGGCCAAAAGAAAGGAGAGGAGAGAGCTTTAGTCATGCTAGCTACCAAATCAGATGTGAGAGAAGTGAGGAGGGACTCCACCATATGCCCCCTCTTTTTAGTGTGCAAGGACCTTATTCTTTCAACTAATGACTCACCCCCTCTTCCAAGTGCTCTTTCTTTTCTCTTGCAGGAATTTGAGGACGTCTTCCCCGAGGAGATTCCGGCGGGGCTTCCTCCTTTGGGAGGGATTGAGCATCGAATTGACCTCATTCCCGGGGCTCCTCTCCCCAACCGGCCGCCGTACCGCGCCAATCCCGAGGAGACCAAGGAGATCCAACGTCAAGTGCAAGCCCTACTTGACAAGGGCTATGTCATGAGCTTGAGCCCATGCGCCGTGCACTGTAATCCTTGTCCCTAAGAAAGATGGCACTTGGTGCATGTGTGTAGATTGTAGGGCTATCAACAATATCACGGTTAGATATAGGCACCCCATACCTAGACTTGATGATATGCTTGATGAATTGAGTGGCTCCATCATTTTCTCTAAAATTGACTTGAAGAGTGGATATCACCAAATTAGAATGAACGTAGGAGATGAATGGAAGACCGCTTTCAAAACCAAGTTTGGCTTATATGAGTGGCTTGTTATGCCTTTTGGTTTGTCCAATGCTCCTAGCACCTTTATGCGTCTCATGAATCATGTCCTGCGTGCTTACATTGGGAAATTTGTGGTTGTTTATTTTGATGATATTCTCGTGTATAGCAAATCCTTGGATGAGCATATTGAGCATGTTAGGCTTGTTCTAGAGGTGCTTAGAAATGAGAAACTGTTTGCTAATCTTGAGAAATGCACTTTTGCACCAATAAATTGATCTTCCTCGGTTTGTTGTCTCCTCTAAGGAATTGAAGTTGATGAAGCTAAAATTGAAGCAATTAAAATTGGCCAACCCTTTGAATGTTAGTCAAATTCGTAGCTTCCATGGCTTGGCTAGTTTTTATCATCGGTTTGTGAAAGATTTTAGCACCATTGCCGCCCTCTGAATGAACTCACAAAAAAGGTGTTAACTTTGTTTGGGGTAAGTCTCAAGAAAGGTTTTTCAAGAATTAAAGTTAAGGTTAACAAAGCTCCTTTGCTTGTTTCTGGACTTCACCCAAACTTTTGAAGTGGAATGTGATGCTAGTGGGTTGGGCATTGGGGTGTGTTGATGCAAAATGGGCGACCAGTAGCGTACTTTAGCGAAAAATTACATGGCGCCCAACTTAATTACCACAATGTATGATAAAGAATTATATGCTTTGGTTAGGGTGCTAGAAGTTTGGCAACACTACTTTTGGCCCAAAGAATTTGTCATCCACTCCGATCATGAATCTTTAAAATATCTTAGGGCCAATCAAAATTAAATCGTCGTCATGCTAGATGGGTGAATTCATAGAAACTTTCCCTTATGTTGTGAAGTATAAGAAAGGGAAGGAGAATGTGGTAGCCGACGCTCTTTCTAGAAAATATATCATCTTTGGTGCAACTAGAGGCCAAGGTACTTGGCTTAGAAAGTTGAAATCTTTGTATGCGAATGATCCCCTTTCTCTATGCCTTTTCGCAATGCGGTGATGGGAAGGGTTGGGAAAAGTACCACATACTGTGGTTTCCTCTTTTATACTAACAAGCTTTGTATTCCCGAGTCGTCTGCTCGTTTGTTCCTTGTGCAGAGTCTCATCTTTGGCGGCTTAATGGGACACTTTGGAAGGAAAAGACCTACACCATGCTCTCCGATCACTACTATTGGCCTAAAATGCGACGAGGCGTTGGAGGTATGTTCAACGGTGCATCACGTGTCACAAGGCGAAGTCAAGCTCAATCCCCACGGTTTGTATACCCCGCTTCCCATTCCCGGTGCTCCTTGGGAGGACATTAGCATGGACTTTGTATTGGGCTTACCTAGAATGAAGGCGGGTAAGGATTGATTTTGTGATTGTTGATAGATTCTCCAAAATGGCTCATTTTATTGCTTGTCATAAATCGACGATCTTGCCCATGTAGCTAACTTTGTTTTTCGGGAGATTATGCGCCTCCATGGAATGCCTAGGGCGATCGTCTCCGACCGCGATGTCAAATTCATGAGCTATTTTGGAAGACTTTGTGGGCAAAACTTGGCACCAAGCTGATTTTCTCCACCACCGCCACCCATGAGACCGACGCCAAACCGAGGTTGTGAATCGCACTGTGACAAGTCTTTTAAGGACCATGATCAAGAAGAGCCTCAAAGAGTGGGAAGAATGTCTACCTCACGTGGAGTTCGCCTACAACCGCGCCGTTCACTCCACCACCAACATGTGCCCTTTCGAAGTGGTGTATGGCTTCAAACCATTTACACTACTTGATCTTCTTCCACTACCGCTACAAGAACGAGTCAACATGGAAGCCTCCAAGCGAGCCGACTTCGTGAAGAAAATTCACCTCAAAACCGGAGGAAATTGAAAAGAAAACCCGCCTCTATGCACAGAAGGCCAATATGCACAAGAAGCAAATGCTATTTGAGCCCGGCGACTTGGTATGGATTCACCTTCGCAAAGACCGTTTCCCCACCGAGCGCTCCTCCAAGTTGAAGCCACGCGGCGACGTACCTTTCAAAGTGCTCAAGAAGATCAATGACAACACATATGAGATTGACCTTCCAAGCGACAAGTACGCGGTGAGCTCTACCTTTAATGTGGCGGACTTATCACCATTCTTGGAGCCAGAACACATCGAGTCGAGGACGACTCCTTTCCAAGAAGGGAGGATGATGAGGACATCAACTCCAACGAGGGCCAAGTCACCTCCATCACGCCCAAGGGACCAATGACAAGAGCGCGAGCGCAACAACTTAACATTGAGGTGAAGTCGCTCTTACTTGAGTCTCGCTTTGATATCTCTGAGAGCTGGATGCTACCTCATGCTCCATATGTATGTTTAATCAGCTTCGCGGGAGAAGATGACCGGGAGACAAAGGGCGCTTGTTTGTTCCGGACGGTCGGACCGTAAACGCTGGGCGAACAAACTTCCCAACTCATTGTCACTTTCTTTGTTCTGCATCGGTCCGGCGCGGCCGAGCCAAGTTCAACGGGCGGTCTGACCTCCACGACACCGGTCAGACCGGCCACCCACGCCGGTCAGACCGGCCTCCCACGCCGGTCAGACCGACCGCCCACCCGTCGAGACCGTGGCGCTGGTCGAACCGAACGTCTCCAACCCGACCCCCACTATAAAAGGGGCCCCTCCACCCCACAGCAAGGGAGAGAAAACAGAAAGAAGACTTGAGCTTTGCTCTTGCCTAGGGTTAGATCCCCTAGGTTGGGAGTTCCCCCATCTTGTCCTTGTATTTCCTATGGATTGTAAGGAGCATCGTGCGACGGATGTATGGACACGGTCGTTCAATTAGAGAGATTGTTGATTGAGTTCTTTGTTGGAGGCTATCTCATTGGAGTGTGTTGCCAAGATTTGCTTCTCAATAGGCTTTCTCTATTTATCCCCCTCGATCCTACGACGTGAAGACCCGGTAATCCGTATCACCGGCCATGTGCGGCGGTCGGACCGGCTGTGACCTAAATGTGGTCAAAACGAGCTGGGCCAAAAATAGGTGTTGTAGGCAAGTGAGGGGATCCCAATGCACTTGGTCTCATGATTTTTTGAGTCTCCAGTAAGAAGTTCTATTCGTTTTAATTTCGAAGGTTTGAATTTGGGGCATGAATTTGGCTAAGTCCTTAGGGGCGGTCCGACCGCTCACGAGGAGCGGTCCGACCGTTATACGGTCCGACCAGCTCACATGGAGCGGTCGACCGGTATTGACGAACGTCGGCCAACCGTGGCGATGTTGTTTTGTTAGGTCAAAGTCATTGGTATCGTGGCATATGGTTTGCATGATGCATGTTTTGACTAACATGGGTCAAGTTGTGAAGAACTTGTTCCCGAATTCGTGTTTGCTTGTCTATGGTTGTGCGAGTTGCTTGGTGGTCAACGACGGTCAGCGGCGAGGAGGATCGGGACTAGACTTGGAGAGTTGAGGTCGAGCGATCGGCGATGCGGGTGAGTCAATGACTCAAGCGTAAAACAAGATGGACAAGGGTGACCTATTGGCAAATCCATGGCGCATGGTGAAGCGGTTTAGGTCAAAAGGTTAAAGACGGCGCGTTGCGAAGCGTGCGTGTGTGACCCGTTTGTTAGTGGGCCTTAACGGGAGCCCAATTGAGTCAAACCCTAGAGAGTTCTAGGCCTCCACTATAAATAGGAGAAGGTGGTGGCTGCACCCCTGACTCTCGCTTTTTTTCACCTCTTTTGTTGTCTTCAAACCCTAATTGGCTTAGGGGGAGTTGGGGTGCACCCCTGGTTTGAGGTGAATTTTATGATCTTGGATTGACCACTGATCCATGATGGTGTGGGTGTTATCCAGCAATGATCACGTTCTTAATCTATGCAAGGTTTGCTTGAGATAAGTCTCTTTTCGTTCTTGATTTCAATTTGGTGATTTTAGGGCTTCCTTTGATCCGCGAGTTTGTGATTGATTCTTTCACGTGAATTAGCTTGCTGTGATATGTGTGAATCTATCTAGCATCATCTTGATCATCAATCTCTCACGAACAAGCATTAGAATCAAGTTTTCGTTCTTGTCCGGTTTTAGACCTTCTGTTAATCAATTGGCAATTGTTCAGGATCTATCCAAGAATTATCATAATATTCGATTGGAATAGGTCCTCAAAAGCATAGAGGAGGCGTGTGCAAAGTTTCATAAAGTTTGGAGTTGAGAATCAAAAGTTTGACCTAATTGCAACTTCGTCATCGGGCTGATTTTACTGTTTCAGATCGGTTCTGGAGTCGGTCGGTCAGACCGCCCGTCATCACCGGTCAGACCGATTTTGGAGCGGTCCGACCGCCAGTACAACAGCGGTCAGACCGCCCGGCAATCGGTCCAACCGGCTGGGTCCAGAGGTCAGACCGCCCATGCTTTGTGATTCTGCAATCTTAGTTGATTTTGTTATTTTGCTTAGGGGATTTAATTGGATTCAATACTAGTCTTCCGCTGTACTGGTATATTGATCTTCATAGCTTCCTAATAGCTATTGGAGTGAAATTGTGTTGAATTCATTATTTGGGAAAAAGTGAGTGTGCTCCTATTCACCCCCCTCTAGTCGCCTTTTCGGTCCAACAAGTGGTATCAGAGCCCGGTTAGTTCAATCTTGATCTTAACCGGTCACTGAACTTTGGCGATGGATAGGTTCTCTACAAAACCGCATATCTTTAATGGGCACGACTATGCCTATTGGAAGAATCGTATGCGAGTATTCCTTGAGAGCGAGGGACAAGCTATATGGGACGTTGTTCGATCCCCGCTCATTATTCCTGAGGTTGCAACTCCTGCTTCTGTAATTCTTTTGGCTAACAACAACAAGGCCAAGAACCTTTTATATGGTGCGCTTGGTAGACAAGAATATGATAGGATTTGCAATTTACGATCACACATGCGAGATTTGGAACACCTCGAAACCTATCATGAGGTTCGTCCCAAATTAAGAAAGTCGCCAAACAATCTATAAGCGTGATTATAACAAATTTGAGATGCGTCCTAGAGAGAGCATCGATGACATTTTCAATCGCTTTAATAAAGTGATTAATCAGATGAAAGCGGTTGATATTGAATACTCTCAATCTGAAAATGCCACCCACCTCTTGGCTGCAATCAACACCAAGGAGTGGGAGATGAAGGCTACTGCTATAGAAGAGAATGTTGATCTTTCGAGCCTTACTTTGGAGTTGCTTTATAGCAAACTCAAGACTCATGAAATTAAAAGAGTTGATCATCCCAAGAAAGACAATTTAGCTTTGGTAGCGATCCTCTCAAAAGGCTTCGATGATTCTTTTGAATCTTCTTACGGATTTTCATTTGCTTGTTTATCTGCTATTAATGAAGAGGAGCTTGAGAATATCCCTGAGGTTGAGTTAGCCCTTTTAGCTAAAAAATTCACACGGGCTTACAACAATGTGAGAAATAAAAAGAGAGCTGGTCCTGTTACTTGCTATGAGTGTGGAGTAGGGATGGCAATTGTGCCCGATTACCCGTGTACCCGCGGGCGAATACCCTAATAGAGGCGGGTATGGGCGTCTTTCTTTGCCCACGGGTATGAAAACGGGCACGATTCCTTACCCATCTGAAACGGGTATGGGCATGGGTAAGCTCTACCTGCACCGCTTCGCCTGACACGTAATCTACCCACATGTGTAAGAAACTATGTCAATTTGTATTTGTATTTTATTTGTTAAACTTGATTAGTTGTCTTGTCGAACATGATATGTGAATTATGATGAACTTTATTAGTTGTTGAATGTGTGATGCACCATTGATGTGTGAATTATGATGAATTTGATGTATGCATTGCTCGTAGGTAACGAGCATGTACGCGGGCGATGGGTACCCACGGGCGGCAATGCATTATTCGCGGGTAAACGGGTATACCCGCGGGCGACGGGTACCCGCGGGCGACGGGTATGGGCGAGGTTTTTCGCCCGTCGTCCTTCGTGGGTATACCCGTGGGGGGAATTCGGGGTCGCGGGTACGGGTATGGGCGAGCACTACCCGTACCCACCGCACCCGATTGCCATCCCTAGTGTGGAGAGCTTTACCACATCCGGGCCAATTGCCCCAAGCTAAAAGGTAAGGGCAAGCACAGGGAGGAGAAGACAGCCTGAAAGAAGCCTCATGAGAACAACTCTGAGTATGATGCTGTCAAGCTCATAAAGGCCGCTCACCGGGTCCTTGCCGCTTTTGGAGAGCAATCCGTTAGCGATGTGGACTCCGGGAGCGAAGAGGACAAGAAAGGGAAGGCCAAGGACTTCACCGGCATGTGCTTCATGGCTGACACTAACGACATTGATGATAATGAGGTATCCCTCTCTTATGATGAGCTTTCTGCTAGATATGATTCCATATATGAGCAACTGCTTAGTCAAGATGAAGCGCTAGAATTTGTCATGACTAAAAATAAGAAACTAGAGTCAAAAATTGGTAAACTGAAACTAGAACTTGCAAATGTTAAGACTCTTGAACCTGATGAATGTTTATCTTGTCATGATATGCACTCAGAATTGGCTAAACTGCAATCTGCTCACAATATTGCTTTACAACAACTTGAAAATGCTAGAACCGAGCTAATTGAAATTAAATCTGCTCCTTGTGAAAAATGCTTAGAGTCTAGCAAGTTGATTGCTTCTGATGTGATTGATTCTAGCCCTTGCACTTCATGCTAAGAAAAAGAACGTGAAATCAAAGATATCTTAGAAGCTGCTAGAGTCAAATATGCTAAGCTTAAGGACAATATTGAAACTACTATTTGTGCTTCTTGTTCTGCTCTTAAGCTTGAAATTGCTTTATACAAGGAGGAATCTATGGATAAAACTTGTGATGCTTGTGTTAATTTGAGAAAAGAAAATATTTACCTTCATGATACATTAGAGAAATTTTCTAAAGGTAAGAAACAGTTAAACATGATTCTTGACAAGTCTAAAACTCCTTATAAGAAGCAAGGTTTAGGATTCAATTCTTTTCAAGACAATTCAAAGCCAAAAGTCATTCAAGTCTTGGAAAAGGGCTTAATTGAATTCAAAACCCAACCTGCAAAAACATCTTTTAAATCTGCAGGTTTTGCCCAACCGTGTGTTAATTCAAAGGGTGCTTCTTCTAGTGGTATTAAGTATCATTGCACTTATTGCAAAAAGAGTGGGCACTTGATTGAGTTTTGTTGGCGTAGGTTGAAAAATGATAAGAAAAATTTTGCTAATAGTTCATCCACTAAACCTAAAGCTTTTATGAGACATGGTCATTTTGAAAAGAATAAACCTGGGTTAGGATTTGTTTCACATGCTTATCATCATGCTCCTAGACAGGATAATTCTCATGTTCTTGTGACCATTACTCATGATAGGAATGCAAATAGAATCAAGGATAACACTTCTGCTTTGCATACTACTCATGACGTGTGTCTCGATCTTCGGGTTCCCAAGTCTTGTTTAACTAACTTGATGTCGAGACACATCGTTCTTTTGTGCCTTGATTTTTCAGGATTGCCGCGGAAAGAGGAAGGGCACGTGTTTTGTCGACTCCGACTGTTCACGTCATATTGCCGGAGACTCAAGATGGTTCACCTCCTTCACGCGGTCGACGGGTTTCAAGCATCTCCGAGAACTTCCCATCGCCAGGCCTTTAAGTTCATATTCAGGTATTTACACTCTACTTTCCTTGTATGACATTTGATATTCCTGTTTTTTTTTATCTTTGTCCATTCGGGGGTTTTTCATATCCTGTTTGTGTGGGCTGTCAGCTAGATAGGAGGAGTACCTGAGGCGCTTGTCATCCACTAGGCACTTCTCTTGTCGTTTGACTTTATCCTCACCAAACCTTTAGATCAAACCAGGTTTGCCACCTTGAGAAGTGAGTTAGGGGTAATTTATCCCTATTGGTTGGTTTGAGGGGGAGTTTTGATCTTTTATGATCTTTCCTTGTTCTTTTGATGTTTTATTGTTCTTTTTCTGAACTTAGTGATCTTTTTGAACTTTTTAGGTTTTTAGGCTTTTTATTGCATCTCATTATATCATATTGCATTCATATGAAAAATACAACAAGTGGTATGAAAAATCCAAAAAGATGCATTGTAATATAAGATTTTCTGCTTATCTTTTAAAAATTGATGAAGCTTTGCCTATTACCCTTTGGAGCTCTAGTACTTCAATTCGTGCTCAATGTCATGTTCAGTTCTTTGCCTTGCTAGAATTATCATGCTTTTACATGTGTAGCTAAGTCTTTGCTATATGAGCTAGAACTTTAAAACAACTCGAACTAAGAAATTGCAATTTGTGGATGTTTTAGCGAGTTGCGCAATTAGTGCTCCTCTTGTGACATTGGCCTGTCGAATTGCTTTGTTAGCTCTTTGATCTAAAATTGACCATTACTTGAGATTACGTGTTCTTGAGATTCTAAAGCTGCTCATGTGAAAATGAAAATCAAGATTGTCTTATGCTTAAATTGTGCCAAACTATTCTTACGAGGCCTTGTCAAATGACATGAACTTGGAGATAGTTTGATGAACAGACGATCTCATGGGGACCGCTTGTCGAAGTAACATGAACCTCAAGATTTGTCGCCTACAGTAGAAGCTTAGAAAGAGTTTGTGGATGGCTCCTAGTCCATGATCTTCTTTACTAAGATATACCTTTAATCAACTTCTGGTCGAAGCTTAGGATGAGTTTGTGGATGGCTCCTAGTCCAGGATCTTGTCACTAAGTTAGATCATTAGTCAACTTCAATATTCGATGCATATGAGAAAAATGTTGACAAATGGGCTTTTACAAAATATTGAGCAAAATGATTCAATACAGGACCTGATTAACTCTTAATGTGGTCTTTGTTAGATTTTTGATCTCACTTTGACATTTGGACATGGCCAATTTCACTTTAGGATCCCTGTTGATGAACTTGCTTAATTTGAAGCGTTGCTTAAATTGATCAAATCTACTGCTTTACTTTTGAGCCTTTGTACTTAGCTTTGATATACATGTCTTACCATGATCTTGCTAGCGTTGTCAGGCTTGATATGCTATTTGTGCAATATTGAAAATACTGGCTAGTTCTTTTGGGTAATCTCCAAAGCTTCTTGTAATCAAAAATTGAAAAATACAAAAATGAAGTCACTCCATTGCACTTCCTGCATACTCCTCTTTATGCTTCTTTTGTTTTTGCTTCTTTCTCTATTCTCTTTTTGTTATCTCTGGATGAGAGGAAGGCGTGATTCCTTGATGAATCCATTGTCAAAGGGGGAGAAGATGCGTGTTAATGAGAAGATTCTTTGTTGGGGGAGAAGATTATACAAAGGGGAGAAATTTGGAGATATATATATATATATTTGTTTTACAAAGGGGAAGAAACTGAAAATTTGAAAGTTTTTGAAAATTGAGGATCATAGTGAGGGGGAGTTCTTGGGTTGCATTCTTATTGTCTTATTGTATATTCTGAACTTGAATTGCATTCTTTTATCCTCACAATGATCATAGGTCAATTGAACAATTGTTCTTTCATATGGACCTCATGTGAGAATTTTGACCCTTTTCTGGAAATCAAAGTTTTTATGCTTTCTTTTGCCTTGTCTCACATGCCTATACTATTCTGATGCCAGCTTGGTCATTTACATTGCTTTTTCTTGCTTATGGACCAAGTTGTGCCTTTGTGCGAAAACTGCGAGTAAACTCGTTTTCAAACCTCTTACTTCATTTTCTGGATAATTGCCAATGTGTTCATCAAGGGGGAGATTGTGGATATCATGGGAATATGCTCCAGATCTTAGGATGATGTGACAATTGGCAATGGTGTTTACGGTTTGTCGTTTCACGAGTTTTCGACAAAGCTACAGGCATTCTAGACAGGGGCGGTGCGGTCGGACCGGTCCCAAATCGGTCGGACCGGCCATGTGCGGCGGTCGGACCGGCTGTGACCTAAATGTGGTCAAAACGAGCTGGGCCAAAAATAGGTGTTGTAGGCAAGTGAGGGGATCCCAATGCACTTGGTCTCATGATTTTGGAGTCTCGGTAAGAAGTTCTATTCGTTTTAATTTCGGAAGGTTTGAAATTTCGGGCATGAATTTCGGCTAAGTCCTTAGGGCGGTCCGACCGCTCACGAGGAGCGGTCCGACCGTTAAGGCGATCCGACCGCTCACATGGAGCGGTCAGACCGGTATTGACTTGAACGTCGGCCAACTTCGTGGCGATGTTGTTTTGTTTGGTCAAAGTCATTGGTATCGTGGCATATGGTTTGCATGATGCATGTTTTGACTAACATGGGTCAAGTTGTGAAGAACTTGTTCCCGAATTCGTGTTTGCTTGTCTATGGTTGTGCAGGTTGCTTGGTGGTCAACGACGGTCAACGGCGAGGAGGATCGGGACTAGACTTGGAGAGTTGAGGTCGAGCGATCGGCGATGCACAGTGAGTCAATGACTCAAGCGTGACACAAGATGGACAAGGGTGACCTATTGGCAAATCCATGGCGCATGGTGAAGCGGTTTAGGTCAAAAGGTTAAAGACGGCGCTTTGCGAAGCGTGCGTGTGTGACCCGTTTGTTAGTGGGCCTTAACGGGAGCCCAATTGAGTCAAACCCTAGAGAGTTCTAGGCCTCCACTATAAATAGGAGAAGGTGGTGGCTGCACCCCTAACTCTCGCTTTTTTTCACCTCTTTTGTTGTCTTCAAACCCTAATTGGCTTAGGGGGAGTTGAGGTGGAGGCTAGGGCTTTTCATGGTTTGAGGTGAATTTCGTGATCTTGGATTGACCACTGATCCATGATGGTGTGGGTGTAATCCAGCAACGATCACGTTCTTAATCTATGCAAGGTTTGCTTGAGATAAGTCTCTTTTCGTTCTTGCTTTCAATTTGGTGATTTTAGGGCTTCCTTTGATCCGCGAGTTTGTGATTGATTCTTTCACGTGAATTAGCTTGCTGTGATATGTGTGAATCTATCTAGCATCATCTTGATCATTAATCTCTCACGAACAAGCATTAGGATCAAGTTTTCGTTCTTGCCCGGTTTTAGACCTTCTGTTAATCAATTGGCAATTGTTCAGGATCTATCCAAGAATTATCATAATATTCGATTGGAATAGGTCCTCAATAGCATAGAGAAGGTGTGTGCAAAGTTTCATAAAGTTTGGAGTTGAGAATCAAAGTTTGACCTAATTGCAACCGTCATCGGTGATTTTCTTGTTTGGATCGGTTACGAGTCGGCGGTCGGACGCTTTGTCATCACCGGTCGACCGATTTTGGAGCGGTCCGACCGCCAAGATAACTGCAATGATCGACCGCCTGCGACAATCGGTCCAACCATTTGGTCCAGAGGTCGACCGCCTATGCTTTGTGATTCTGAAATCTTAGTTGATTTTGTTATTTTGCTTAGGGGATTTAATTGGATTCAATACTAGTCTTCCGCTGTACTGGTATATTGATCTTCATAGCTTCCTAATAGCTATTGGAGTGAAATTGTGTTGAATTCATTATTTGGGAAAAAGTGAGCGTGCTCCTATTCACCCCCCTCTAGTCGCCTTTTCGGTCCAACAGATCCTGTGCATTGACTTGCACCATCCATAACCATTATGCTTAAGTCTAAACTATTTTAATTTTATTTCTCAAGTAAAATATTTTCTAAACTCTCTATGGTACAACAATACCATATACCCAATTAAAACTAGTTTGACTAATTTTGGCTAAACTCCCCAAGTTCAAGATTTTGATCTATGCATTGACTAAGCATATAATTATTTTTAAAATTTTTTTTGACTAAGGTGACAAGGAAATGATAACTCAAATAACAACATTGGCCATACAAAGGAATTGGAATTACTAGAAAATTTAAGACATGAATTAAAATAACTGAATAAAATTACGTATGCAATAGTAACTTAAAACAAAATTAAATACTTTAAAATAATAGGGACAACATGATCAACGGTATAACTTGCCTTGCTCGAAGTACTAATAATCTAACTCTTTAGAAATGTTGGGCTCTCGGGAGTCGTCGAAATCTATACGCGAAACCAGGCCAAATTCAAATAATAATAAAATAAATTCAAATGACCATTCAAATTAACTAAAAAATTAAATAATTTTAGTCTAGTTAGTGATATCTTGAATTTATATAAATTTAGAAATTTGATTCACCTAAATCGGAGTTCGTATGAAGAAATACGACCTCCTGGAAGTTTTAAATCTAAAGAAACCTCTAATTTCGGATTTTATTGATTTTTTTTTGAATTATTTTTCTGAAGGAAATTCAAATTATTCAGCATGCTGACATCAGCGGATGAATTTCTTTATCTGGTCGAATTATTTTTATAAAGGAAAAGTTTTTATGTCTATGATAGGAGGGCCCACAGTCAAAGGCTGGGTCCACGAATGGTCAGAAGTCCACCATGGACTCGGTGCATGCTCTGATCTGACGCGTTAGCATAGCGCCACGCTGGCGACCACTGGCGATGACTCAGCAAAAAGTGCTGATGTGGTAGTTGCGTGTCACTTACATGGCCTTGCCACGTAGGACCGACGAGGGGCGGCGCTACGGACTCGGGTTCGCAAAAGAGAGAGGGGATCGTCGTGAACTCAAGGCTTACCACAACGGTGGTGGAGCGTGACAAATTGGCCGGTGCCGAAGAGTTTGGTGTCGGCGTGACAAATTGGCCGGTGCCGAAGAGTTTGGTGTCGGCGCGGTTTGGTCGTGTGGTGGCGAGGCTTTCCGGCGATGCTCCGGTGTCGAGGAGGCACGCACCGGGTAGATCGTGGCCATGCAAAGCCTGAGGTGATGACAAGGGCGGTGAAGATCCAATGGAGGAGGTGCTAGAGGCGGCGGAAAGGAGCTCGGCCGGCGATGAAGAAATGCAGATTCCAGCGAGGTGGGAGCAAAGGAGGAGGGGTGAGTTGAGGGGATAGATTGAGAGGGAAGATGCGCACCCAGTACTCCCTTTTATAGGCCAATGAGAGGCCGGGAGGAGGAAATCGTGCGTGAAGGTCGCGGTGGCCGTTTCTTGTCGGCCGAAAACGGGAGAGGCGAGAAACATGGGCTTCAATGCGCATGATTGTACGAAGGATCCGGGTGAAAAACACGGGGTTGAGGAGCTTTACGCGGCCGGTAGAGGCGGTCAGATGCGGGCGCATGGGAAAGAAAGGAAAGAAGACGAAGGGCGTGGCGTCGCGCGAATGGGCCCACCTGGAAGTGATACGGAGAGAGAGAGAGAGAGAGAGAGAGAGAGAGAGAGACGAGGCTGACAAGGCGGTCCCACCTGGCAGCGGAAGGAAGAGAGAGCGGGGAAGAGGCGTGGGCCGAGGTGGGCCGAAAATGGCCGGGCGCGGATGAAATAGTATTGGGCTGGCGAAAATTCGGCCCAAGAATTGTTCTCGGAGTTTCTTTGATTTACCGATTTAATTCATTCACAAAAATTCCCTAAGACAGGTTGGACTTAATAAAATTATTTTCAACTTATTCTTGATAATAAAATTTTCAAATAAATTATTTTGGCTTTGAAATAAATAGGGAAAAGCTTTTAAAATTTTAGAAATTCCACAAAAATAATTTAAATTTTATTTTCAACTGAAAATTGAAATTTGGACTGTTACAAATTGTTTGAGAGACAGCAATTAAATTAATTATTTTGTTTCTTGTTTTCGTATGCATTTAAAAAAATTAGGATACATGTATTAGTATCGCTCTCTTTCCCGGTTCGATCGACTATGGGCGAAACTTGTCCATTTCTTTTCCCCGACTTCCCTCCTCGCAATCACCACCAAAAAGCAAGAATCGCCTCATCCATGTTATACCGCTATGTTTACGCATGCGAGGTCATTTTGGCGTTATACCGCTATGTTTACGCATGCGAGGTCATTTTGGCGAGTTAGAGAAAACGAGGAAGAACTCTACTGTTATTCATCTTCCAAGCAAGCAGAAGCTTTAATGATTTTTAGAGAGGATCACACTCTGGATAAATTCCAGAAATTTTTACCTAAACATCTACATTATGTCAGGAACCTCCCCTAAAAATTTTGTGATTTTTTAGGGTAAACAACTATGGATAAAAATTACCGAACTCCCCACCGCCATTCGAAATTTTTCAGGGTAAACAACTATGTCGTCTTCCCCAAACCGAACACTGTTTATTCGGAAAAAAATTTGCCCAGCCGAATACTACCACTCACCACACTGCCATCTTTCCATTTTATTTAGCATCTCAGCGCCAGCACCTCCAACATGAAAAGCAACCTCACTATTTTTTCTCTCCTCGGTCCCAGCCGAACCACTGCTAGTTTTCACATGCATGAATGTTTGGGTGATTTGGAGAAGAGGAAGGGGCAGAGCAGAGGAGCTGCATGGCCGAGGCGCCGTGAGACGGCAAGGCGGCCGGGAGTGTTAGTTGTAATCTTGTATTCGCATTAGTTTAAGTTTTGTAGTGATTTGCTATTGTAATCGGTTCTTGCCAAAGGCAAAGTCAGTCTCAGTTTTCAGCTCTGTTTCATAGTTTCAAGACACTGTAGTTTTTCAGTTTTGTTATCGGAAAGGTGACAGCTTTCAACTCGGATTCAAATTCGGAAAATAACCGATTTGGAGCTGGTTTGTAAAATGTTAGAAAATCTATAAAAAGGAGAAAATAGAAAAGTTGCATTAACAGATGCAGCTCAAATTGAAAGCATTGTCTTCTGTTCGTTCTGCTCTGTTCTTTGACAGAATATCTGCTCTGTTCTTCGACAGTATACTGACGATCTCGTTTTTCCTTCTCTGCCTTGTGTGAGATTACAAGCTTGTGTTCCAACATTTGGTATCAGAGCTCAAGGTTATTCCAAAGGTGATGGCACGGGATCAATCACCCAAGAAGGAGTCTCAAACACAAGGGAAGAAGGACGGCGTCGAAACTTCATCATCGGGAATAATACTTCAAACAGGTATCTCTGTACCAATTCAATACCCGATGCTAACCGATACAAACTACGGCTTATGGGCTGTAAAGATGAGGATCATCTTACGTTCTCTTGGAGTATAGAATGAGATTGAGGGTACTGCACTTATCGAAGAAATTGATCAAGGCGCCCTGGCCGCAATATCTCAGGCACTGCCGGATTCTGTGATGATGATGATTGCAGAAAAGCAAACGGCAAAAGAAGCATGGAATGCTATCAAGGAAATGCGTGTTGGAGAAGATCGGGTGAAAAACGCAAGGGTTCAGGTATTGAAGAGGCGAAGCTCATTAGTATTGTTAGTGAAATACGGTCACTTGACACTGAAGTAAAAGAAAGTGTTGTGGTCGATAAGTTTTTTAGTTCAGTTACAGAAAAATTCCTCCAGATAGTTGGCACTATTGAGCAATGGGGAGATATGGCCACAATGCCCTTAACGGAAGCAATTGGAAGGCTAAGGGCTTATGAGGAAAAACTGGATGGAAAACGTTCTGACAAAACAGAAAAAGGAAAATAAGAGTTGATGCTGACAAGAGCTCAGTGGGAGTCTCTAGCTGCTCAGTATAGGATTTATGATGAAGGGACTGCCAGGAACATTAAGAGAGGTAGATGGCAGGGAGGTGGCCGAGGTGGCAACCGCGGCCAAGGAAGTGATCGTGGAGAAGAAGCATACAAGAAACCCTACAAAAATTTTAACAAATCAAAGATTAAGTGCTTCAATTGTGAAGAATATGGGCACTTTGCCTCAGAATGTCCGCAACCAAGGAAGGAACGAGTGAATCTTGTTCAAGAGCAAAGTGATGATGAACCAACATTATTTATGGTTCAAGCCTGTGAAATTGTACAGAGAACTGGAGAAAGTACCAAAAGAATAATGCTAAATGAAGAGAAAGTTTGGCCAGATTTTGAGTCTAATAATGACCAAAGTGGGTGCGATTGGTACTTAGACTCAGGAGCTAGCAATCATATGTCAGGTGACAAGAAGGTTTTTACTGATCTTGATGAGAAGTTAGTAGGCACTATGAGATTTGGGGATGATTCTCTAGTGGAGATATGCGGTCGAGGCACTGTTTTATTCCAGTGTAAATCTCAAGAACACAAAACACTCAATGAAGTGTATTATATTCCTCGACTTCGAAGTAACATTATAAGCCTTGGACAATTAGATGAAATTGGATGCAAGGTCATCATGGAAGGTGGGATTCTGTCTATTTATGATCATAACAGGTGCTACTAGCAAAAGTGCAATGGTCCAAAAATAGACTCTACCAGCTGAGCCTACAATTGACGAAACCAATCTGCTTATTGGCAAAAGGATCAATTGACGCCTGGCTCTGGCATACAAGGTATGGACACTTAAATTTTCGGTCTCTACGAAATTTGTCACGATTGAATATGGTTGATGGCTTACCAAAAATTCAATTGATTGAACAAAACTGTGAGGGGTGCTTAGTTGGGAAACAACACAGAAAACCTTTTCCAAAGAGCACTATGTATCGGGCAGAACAGCTGTTAGAACTAGCACACATTGATCTATGTGGTCCAATCACACCAGCAACGCCAGCCGGTAATCATTATTTCCTACTGATGGTAGATGATTATTCAAGATTTATGTGCATTCTATTGATCAAAACGAAAGGTCAAGCCTTTACTGTTTTCAAGAAAATCCAAGTAAGGGCTGAGGTGCCAATCTGAAACTGAAAGCTCTTCGTTCAGACCGGGGAGGGGAGTTCATCTCAATAGAATTTGAGGATCATTGTGAGGAGATGGGGCTAAAGAGGTTTCACACAGCTCCATACTCTCCACAACAAAACAGGGTAGTGGAGAGACGCAATCAAACTATTGTTTCAATGGCAAGAAGCTTGCTCAAAACTATGTAAGTTCCAGCAATATTCTGGGGAGAGGCAGTTGTGACAGCAGTATATCTGTTAAATCGATCTCCCACAAAAAGTTTGATTGGCAGAACACCGTTTGAGGCTTGGTATAAAAGGAAACCGAATGTGCGTAATTTACGTACATTTGGGTGTCTTATTCATGTCAAACCAATACATTCACATCAGATGAAACTTGATGATCGCAGCACTAAGATGGTCATGATTGGGTATGAAACAGGGACCAAGGCATATCGATGCTATAAGCCAAGAACCGGAAAACTTCATATCAGTCGTGATGTAATTTTTGAAGAGGACAAGTGCTGGGATTGGACAACTGAGAATGATGTGATAAATGGGGGTGACACTCACAATATGTATTTTGAAATTGAGACTAACAATGACGTTGATGCAGCTTCAGGAATACACACAGAGGATAGTCCAGAGTCAAGTCAAATAGAAGGAATATATAGAGAGGACAGTCCAGAGTCTATTCAAACCGACAATATGAATACCTCCTTACCAGAACAAAATACAATACCAAAAATTTATGTGTCTGTTAGAGAAAATCCTAATTTTGAAGGCCCTATACGACTAAGAGATCTAAAGGATATTTATGACAAAACTGAACCAATAGAGATTCAATATGATGGATTGTGCTTACTTGCACTTGAAGAGCCTACAACTTATGAAACTGCGGCAAAAGAGAGGTGTTGGAGGTATGCAATGAAAGAAGAGATAAAGTCAATTCTTGATAATGAAACCTGGAAACTTGTGAGTTTGCCTACCGGTCGTAAGCCAATTGGTATAAAGTGGGTTTATAAAGTAAAAAAGGATTGCAAAGGAAACAACATCAAACATAAAGCTCAGTTGGTGGCAAAAGGGTATGCCCAACGTCAGGGAATTGATGTTGAAGAGGTATTTGCACCAGTGGCTAGATTAGAGACCGTAAGACTACTTATTGCACAAGCAGCTCATGGTGGATGGAAGGTTCATCACATGGATGTAAAATCTGCCTTTTTGAATGGTGAAATAACTAAGGACATATACGTTGAACAACCTCCTGGATTCATTGATAAAAGTAAAGAACAGATGGTATTGAAGCTTAGAAAAGCATTGTATGAACTTCGACAAGCTCCTCAGGCTTGGAATTCTAAATTAGATCAATCACTTGTGTCACTTGGTTTAGAGAAGAGCAAAATGGAACATGCTGTGTACAAGAAGGCAACTGGTGACACATTTCTTTTGGTTGGTGTGTATGTTGATGATTTAATCATCACGGGATTGAACAATAAAGACATTGCTGATTTTAAAGTCCAAATGGGAAATATGTTCAGTATGACAGATCTTGGACTCCTGAGCTACTGTTGGACCGTAAAGGCGACTAGAGGGGGGGTGAATAGGAGCACGCTCATTTTTTCACAAATTATGAACTCAATACAATTTCACTCCAGTAGCTATTAGAAAGCTATGAAGATCAATATACCAGTACAGCGGAAGACTAGTATTGAATCCAATTAAACCCCTAAGCAATGCGACAAAAATCAGCAAGAATCAAAGCAACACAAGTACTGGCGGTCTGACCTCTGTACTGCACCGGTCGGACTGATTGCCGGGCGGTCGGACCGCTGTTATACTGGCGGTCGGACCGCTCAAAAATCGGTCGAACCGGTGGTGACGGGCGGTCGGACCGGCAGTCTACCGAACCGATCTGAAACAATAAAATCAGCCCGATGACGAAGATGCACTAAGGTGAAACTTTTGATTCTTAACTCCAAACTTCACGAAACTTTGCACACACCTTCGTTATGCTATTGAGGACCTATTCCAATCGAATATAATGATAATTCTTGGAGAGATCCTGAACAATTGCCAATCGAACAACAGAAGGTCTAAAACCGGGCAAGAACGAAAACTTGATCCTAATGCTTGTTCGTGAGTGATTGATGATCAAGATGATGCTAGATAGATTCACACATATCACAGCAAGCTAATTCACATGAAAGAATCAATCACAAACTCGTGGATCAAAGAAAGCTCTAAAAACACGAAATTGAAAGCAAGAACGAAAAGAGACTTATCTCAAGCAAACCTTGCATAGATTGATTTCGTGATTGATGCTGGATTACATCCACACCATCATGGATCAGTGGACAATCAAAGATCACGAAATTCACCACAAACCATCAAGAGCCCTAGCCTCCACCTCAACTCCCCTAAAGACAATTAGGGTTTTGAAACATAAAAAGGCGAGGGAGAGAGGTGCAGCCACCACCTCCTCCTATTTATAGTGGAGGCCTAGAACTCCTAGGGTTTGACTCAATTGGGCTCCCGTTAAGGCCCACTAACAAGCGGGTCACACACGCACGCTTCATAAGCGCCGTCTTTAACCTTTGACCTAAACCGCTTCACCATGCACCATGGATTTGCCAATAGGTCACCCTTCTCCATCTTGTGTCACGCTTGAGTCGTTGACCTCACCCGCATCGTCGATCGTTCGGACCTCAACTCTCCAAGTCTAGTCCCGATCCTCCTCGCCGTTGACCGTCGTTGACCACCAAGCAACTGCACAACCACGGACAAGCAAACACGAATTAGGGAACAAGTTCTTCATAACTTGACCCATGTTAGTCAAAACATGCATCATGCAAACCATATGCCACGATACCAATGACTTTGACCTAACAAAACAACATCGCCACGAAGTTGGCGGCGTTCAAGTCATTCTGTCGACCGCTCGGGTGAGCGGTCGGACGCTCCTTGGCGGTCGGACCGCTCCACGTGAGCGATCGGACCGCCTAGAACTTAGCCGAATTTCAACCCCGAAAATCCGAAACCTCTGGAAACTTTAAACCAATAGAACTTCTTCTGGAGACTCCAAAATCATGAGACCAAGTGCATTGGGATCCTCACTTGCCTACAACACCTATTTTTGGCCCACTCGTTTTGACCACTTTGGTCACCGCCGGTCCGACCGCCCACATGGCCGGTCCGACCGATTTGGGACCGATCGGACCGCCGTGCAAGGACGGTCGGACCGCCCGCCCATAAGCTTTGTAGCTTTGTCGAAAATCGTGAAGCGACAAACCGTAAACGCGTCATTGCCAATTGTCACATCATCCTAAGATCTGGAACATATCCCCATGAAATCCACGGCTACTATTTGGGTATTGAAGTAGAGCAATCAGCTAGATCAATTACTTTATGTCAAGTGGTTATCTTTGAGAAATTTATTATGGATGGTTTGTCGGATTGTAACCCATGCCAAACTCAATGGAAAATTGCTTGAAGCTAAGTAAACAGAGCGGCGGTTCTCCGATAAATGCAACGAATTTTGCAACATTATTGGAAGCTTGAGGTATCTAGTGAATACACGACCGGATATTGCCACATCGGTAGGTATTGTGAGTCGATATATAGAAAATCCCATTACCGAGCATATGACAAAGATAAAACACATCTTGAGATATATAAAAGGAACAAAAGGATATGGCTGCTGTTATGATAGATGCTTGGATGAGGAGGTGAATCTTGAAGGTTCTTGTGATAGCGATTTAGTGGTGATGTGGATGATAGAAAAAGTACCACTGGCATAGTATTTTTTCTGGGAAAGAGTTTGATTACTTGGACATCTCAAAAACAGAAGATTGTAGCCTTATCTTCTTGTGAAGCGAGAATACATTGCAGCTGCTGCAGCAGCATGCCAAGGATTGTGGCTAAGTCGTTTGATTGGAGATCTTAAAAGAGAAGAACCGGAGAAAGTTCGGTTGAGAGTTGATAACAAATCAGCTATTGCTCTATGCAAAAATCCAGTTTATCATGATCGGAGTAAACATATAGACACAAAATATCATTTTATTCATGATTGTGTTGAGAATGGCAAACTGGATGTTGAACATATCAGTTCTGGTAATCAGCTTGCTGATATTTTAACAAAAGCACTTGGAAGTACCAAGTTTGTTGAAATGAGACAGAGATTGGAAATCAAAGAGGTGAAGTCAGAAATACAAGATTAGGGGGTGATTTGTTAGTTGTAATCTTGTATTCGCATTAGTTTAAGTTTTGTAGTGATTTGCTATTGTAATCGGTTCTTGCCGAAGGCAAAGTCAGTCTCAGTTTTCAGCTCTGTTTCATAGTTTCAAGACACTGTAGTTTTTCAGTTTTGTTATCGGAAAGGTGACAGCTTTCAACTCGGATTCAAATTCGGAAAATAACCGATTTGGAGCTGGTTTGTAAGATGTTATAAAATCTATAAAAAGGAGAAAAATAGAAAAGTTGCATTAACAGATGCAGCGCAATTTGAAAGCATTGTCTTCGTTCTACTCTGTTCTTTGACAGTATACTGACGATCTCGTTTTTCCTTCTCTGCCTTGTGTGAGATTACAAGCTTGTGTTCCAACAGGGAGAAGCACCCAGTGACACGGTCCAGCGGCCCAGCGAGCCGCTCGGTGCCTATTCGAGGGCGTGGCGGCCCGAGCAAGATGAGGTGCTACACTACAGCTCGGTCGAGTAGCGGCTTGGCTGCATGGAGCAGCCGGCCAAGCAGCATGCATGCATGTGCTGCCCTGCAGCGACTCCTTGCGGCGCGGTGGCCACGGAAGCCAAGGCTCGGGTGGCGCGGAAACCGGACGGTAGCCATGCTCTGCAGCGGCAGCATCACGAGCGTTAGTGTTGGAGGCGCTCTTCAGCAAGCGGCGGCTCCGTTCAGCGAGGTAGCCGGCAGCCCAGCGCGCGGCGCGGAGGTGCGGAGGCTTGGCCCAGCGCGCGCCAGCGCGACAGCCGGAGCTTGGGCGCAGGGGCGACAACGGTTTCTGTGGGGACGGCGTCAAGGCGCCATGGGCACGAGGCCGAGGTGTTGCAGCGGCGGAGCTGCGGCGCGCATCCCAGCAGCGACAAGGTGAGGCAGAGGAGGAGTGGACGGTGGAGGCTCGCTACTGCACGGCGGCATTGAGATGTTGGAGCCGACGAGGCCGAGCGGCGGTGCATGTAGCCGGAGCCGTGCATGCACGAAGCCGGCCTCGACGGCGACCGAAGACGATGACGTCGAGAGCGAGTGAGGCGAGGCATTGTCGACACGATGGCGTGGCACATGCGGTGGTACTGGGATGACGGACATGGATGAGGAGCTGGACGTGGACACGGACGAGTTCGGCGACGACTACAGTGGACACAGACGAGAGGCTGAGCGGTCGCGGAAACGGCGATGACTACGGCGGACGTGGACGAGTGCCGAGAAGACGACGCCATGTGGCGTTTCGCACGCCTAGTGTTGCGGTATAATTCTTAGTGTTATTTATGTTACATTGTTATATTTTTAGTCGTGCATGTTGCATTTTAGTCATGAGCATGGCATCTATATATACATGTTTAATTGTAAAAATGATTTGGTAGCTTAAGACTGGTATGATTCTCCGGTTATATCTTATTTATGCGTAGGCGTGTTCGTGTGATGTATGTCGGTAGATACAAATAATTTTATCGTCGTAGGGGAATATGTATCTTATTGATCGGTAGATACTAGATTAAATATATGACTGGATTATTTGATCAGACGATATTATTTTGAAGTTGCATAGAAGTCAGTGGTGATCTTTGGATAATATATTAATTGGAGATATTCCCTCACTATGGATTAGTAAATTTTAGGGGAGAGAACACATAAGGAGTTTATAAATTATTACTTGATGGATAGCTCTTGAGATAATACCCAATGAAATATGGATATTGAATTGGGTGATTCATTTAATAATGAGCAAAATGATCGAATGATTTTAGCAATAGTATGTGAATCATATATATGATAGGATTGGGAGAAGGAAGAATGGACTATTTCATTGCGGATAAATATTTGGATTGCTATGTATTTAGTAGTTAAGTCTTATGTGCCGAGTTGATAGATTTGTACCCTCAAATGGATTAGTAGATAAAGGATTATTAATTGATCATAGAGGCACATATATGATTGGATTGGTAGAGGTCGTTCACGACTAAGTTCGGTGATATAGATATGAGTAGATCGATTAGTGAGTCATTAGATGTTGGATATGTTATTTAAATTGTTAAGCTCATTAGGTGTCGGTTAGTCAAATAAACCTTGATTGGTGGAAATTTTGGTGTATGCGAATATTAATTACCGAGGCGAGACTAGTAGAGTTGGATAGTTAGTATTAGCTTAATTCGTCTAGTGAAGAACAATTGATGGAGTTAGTCATGGTCATATGTCCATAAGTCCGTGGATTTCGTATAATTATCGAATAGGTTGTACAGTTGGAAGATCATGAGTCCAGGAGTTATTTGTTGAAGTGAATACATTGATTATAGTAGATGTTTTGCTTTAGGAAGTAAAGGACAAAGAAAAGGAAACATATGGACACCACATGTCCATGACAAAGGCTATAATAGGGAGAGTGTAATGAGTATTAAATGCTATAGAAAAAGGGAAGACCAATTTTTGTTTCGCTACAAAATCAAATAAGTTCCAAAATTCATAACTAATGCAAACCAACTCCAAATCAAGTGAAAGCAATTTTGATCTTTTTCATTTTAAATATAATTTAATATGAAATAGATTTGATTTATTTTCATGTCCAAGAAAATATAGTTTTTGATAAATGATCCACAATCAAATTATTTTTACACTAGAAATTACTATTAAATTTGAAAATACATAACTAATTCATATAAACTCCAAATGAGTTGAACCAAGTTATTTTGGTCTTATAATTTTATTCTCCATACAACCATATAATCCTTATATCCACCACTGTTCTACAAATTTTTAGTAAAAATTAAAATTTGGATGAACAGTACATAAATACTTTTTTTTAAATTTTCAGAAAACTTGTTTTCAAACTGCTATAACTCTCACATACTAAATACAAATTAAAAAATTCTTTTTCCTAAACACATATAAAATCATAATCTAGCTACTGTAAAAAATTTATGAATTTTTGAGCAGTTTGAATTTTTAGTTTTTCTCGGTGTTCATTCGATTCGCTATTTCTATAGAGTCTGTGTTGCTGCAAGTGAATGAGTACGTAACCGAGAGTGGGAAAGTGAGCTCCTAGTAAGGAAAGCATCATTTGATCTCTTTGCATATACCGGTATTGCGGACTATGCATCCGTCGATGCATACATATGCTTGTGCCTTCTAGCACAGGGACCATAAGCCTCACTCCATAAGTGTAGGGACTATAAGCCCATCCAATCATGACGGGGACCTAAAAAATCAATACTTGGTCTCCGTAAGGCCAAGCCTCAAGGTTATCAACATGAGGCATATGAATCATCTCAATTATTCAACATAAATATGTAATAAACCAGTGGTGACATCCTTGAGTAAAAAATCTAACATAAACATGTAACAATCTATTGGTGACATTCATGAACAAAAACATAACCATAACAAATACTCAAGCGTTCCCCACCATAATGCTACCGATTGATTTCACTTGCCTCAACCGTGCGAAGCTTGATGACGTGAAGAGGGTGCTGCCCCCGGAACCACACCACCGCCTGAACAGTTTTGTAACAATCTTAATAAAAGGGTACTTCGGAACATAACATTGCTAGAAACAATATTTGACAAGCTGTGCTTCCAAACGCAGCCTAAAACTTTAACTCCCATAAACAGCAAACTGTCTCAGAACGGGATAGTCCCCTTCTAAAATTCATAACTCCCTGTAGGATTAACCAAATTTAATTATCCTTAATCACCTGGAAAGCTTACAACATTTTTCGCGAAAAGCAAGTTGGCAAGGTCCCCAAATTCTACCTTCTTCTGCCCCTACTAAGCAGATCAATCAACCCATTAAATCTCGTCAGAGGTTCTAGACAGCGAGACTAAAACCTACGCGACTTTCAGTACAGACATCCAAAAACTGTGATCTTTAGCTCTCTGGAAATCTTACAAAAATTTCTACAACTTTTATGTTGGTTCAATGCCCTAAGAAAATCATTATCTAATTCCTATTAAACAATTGTTACGATCTGTCAGAATCCCGACAGAAACTTGGAACAGCAACATTGCAAAAATCATAACTCGAGATCCCCAACTCCAAATTAAGTGATCCAGGACTCTATGGAGAGCTAGTGACGATACCTACAACTCTCTAGGTGACATCCTGGTAAGTATCCACCGTTAACGACCCCAAAACACGCGGTATCTACGGACTTCCAGAATCAATCTGTTACCAGTATCGCCTAATCACGAAAATTTAACACCAATCTAACGGGATTAGGAGGACTACCTTTGAAGACGTGCTAACCTGTTGAGTTCTCAGCAAGGTGCTGGACCAAGGAGGAGAGGAGGAGGTGGCTGCCAGGTGGGCGAGGGGAGGAGCGGGGAGGTGCGACCGAGTGGGGGGAGTGGGGGAGAGGGCGGCGGCTAGGGTTTGGGGGAGGGCACCCCCGCCCCCTTGCCCCCCCCCCCCTCTTGGGCCTCTTGGGCCGTGGCCCATAGCCCAGGTTGTCGACCCCCCTTAAACGGAATTCGACCCCGAATTCTAACCTTGCTTAAAGCCTAAGAATAACCCTGCTAGAATCTTACCAACATTACCACATACCTGTTGGGAATAATCCAGGGTAAAGCTGGCGCATGCGGGACTCCAATTCCCAGGTGACCTCCCTCTTCGTCTGATGTGACCAGAGCACCTTGACATACCTCAACGTTTTGTTGCTTAAGACCCTCTCTGACTTCTCCAAGATCTGAATTGGCTTAGATTCAAAAGATAGATCTTGCTCAATGGTTAAGGGTTCTAGTGAGATCAAATGCTCCGGATCCCTCAAATACTTTCTCAACATGGAAACGTGGAAGACGTTGTGCACACCACGCATAGACTCTGGAAGGTCCAAAAGATATGCCAGTTTCCCAATCCGTGCTAGAATCATGAAAGGTCCAACGTACCTCGGACTA
The DNA here is from genome assembly GCA_036346395.1 of Hsuehochloa calcarea. Taxonomy (NCBI): domain Eukaryota; kingdom Viridiplantae; phylum Streptophyta; class Magnoliopsida; order Poales; family Poaceae; genus Hsuehochloa; species Hsuehochloa calcarea. The sequence continues at coordinate 15,264,176 of CM070616.1, read as the reverse complement.
AGCTTTCCCTTGGTTCCAAATCGCAAAACGCCCTTAGTGAGAGACACTCTCAAGAGCACCTGATCCCCCACTTCAAATTCCAAGTCTCGCCTCCTTACATCAGCATAGCTTTTCTGTCTACTCTGAGCTGCCAGCAAATTCTGCCTCGCCAAGGCCACTCGCTCAACCATCTTCTGAATCCAATCCAGGCCCAAAACCGCCTTCTCACCTACTGCATTCCAACACAGTGGTGACCTACACTTCCGTCCATACAGAACCTCAAATGGTGCAGCCTTAATGCTGGCATGATAGCTAGTATTATAAGCAAACTCCGCCAGTGGCAACCGATCCTCCCAACTACCCTTCCAGGATAAAACACAAGACCGCAACATGTCCTCCAATGTCTGGATGGTGCGCTCTGACTGCCCATCTATCTGTGGGTGAAATGTCGTGCTAAGGCGAAGCTGAGTGCCCAGTGCACTCTGCAGACTCTCCTAAAACTTGGAGACAAACTTGGCGTCCCTGTCGGAAATGATGGTCTTTGCTACCCCATGAAACCTCACAACTCACGCATGTAGATAGGGGTCAAATCGCTCGATGAGTTTGTCGGGCGGATAGGAACAAAGTGTGCAGATTTGCTGAAGCGGTCTGCTATTACCCAAACTGTATCCTTCCCTCGCGGTGAACAAGGTAATACCACCACAAAATCCATGGAGATATCATCACATGGCCACTGAGGAACTTCTAGAGGCTGCAACAACCCTGCAGGACACTAATGTTCAGCTTTCACTTGCTGATAGACACCACAAGAAGCTACATAATTAGCAATATCCACCTTCATCCTTTTCCACCAGAAATTTTGTTTCAGATCACGATACATTTTTGTCTCACCTGGATGAACAGTGTATGGGGAGCGGTGAGCCTCTCTTAGGATATCATCTTTAACCTTCGTCTTTGTGGTACACATAGGCGACCTTTAAACCGTAAAATACCATAATCATCCAAATTGAAATCCCTCTTTTCCCTTATCCATACATTTCCTGACCTCCTGTAATAACCGGTCATTCTGCTGTGATTCTCGTACATGGTCAGGAATGGCTGACTGAAGGATCAACTGCGTCTCAACAAGTGTTGTGCCTACATAGCAATAAGATATCCCCATATGGTCGAAATCAACAGTGAGAGAATCTAGTGTAGGAGGAGTCGCCTTGCGACTAAGAGCATACGCAACCACATTCGCCTTGACAGGATGGTAATGAATTGAGAGATCATAATATTTAATCAGCTCCAACCACCTTCGTTTCCTCAAATTCAAATCATTTTACGTGAATATGTACTTAAGACTTTTATGATCTGTGAAAATATCACAAGTCTCACCATACAAATAATGCCTCCAGTGTTTCAAGGCAAACACCACCGCGGCAACTCCAAGTCATGAGTTGGGTAATTCTGCTCATGCTTCCTTAGTTTCCTCGATGCATAAGCGATTACTTTGCCATCTTGCATGAGAACACAATCCAGCCCAACTCGAGAAGCATCTGAATAAACTGTGAAACGCTTCCCAGGCTCAGGAAGGGTAAGAACAGGAGCAATCACCAGCTTCTCCTTTAAGGTATGGAAACTACGCTCACATTCATCATCCCACCGAAACTTCACATCCTTCTGCGTGAGCCGGGTCATGGTCTTGGCAATGATAGAAAAATATTGCATGAATCGCTGATAATAACCTGCCAATCCAAGGAAACTCCTCACTTTCTTGACACTGGTCGGTCTCTCCCATTCTACCACCATGGAAATCTTCCCCGGGTCAACAGATATCCCTTTATCATTTATGATGTGCCCCAAGAATCCCACCTCTAATATCCAGAACTCACATTTTTCAGTTTAGCATAAAACTTATTCTCTTTTAAGGCCTCCAATACTAGCCTCAGATGACGCTCATGATCTTCTTGGGTCTTTGAGTAGATTAAAATGTCATCAATGAAAACCTCAACAAAATCATCCAGATATTCGTGCAACAACCTGTTCATTGTCTCCATAAAAACAGCAGGGGCATTCGTCACTCCAAAAGACGTAACCTTAAATTCAAAATGCCCATACCTAGTGGAGAATGCCTTCTTTTCAATATCCTCTTTTCGGATAGGAATTTGATTATACCCAAACTAGATATCTATCTTTGAGAATATCTTCGCTCCCCTCAACTGATCGAATAAATCTTTGATGTAAGGCAGTGGATACTTATTCTTAATTGTTAACTGATTTAGGGCACGGTAGTCAATACACATGCGCCAACTACCATCTTTCTTCTTGGTAAAAAGAACAGGAGCTCCCCAAGGGGACACACTGGGACGAATGAGGTCCCCGGCCTTTAGATCATCCAACTGCTTCTTTAATTCTTCCTGGAAAGGACGAGCCAAGCGGTATGGAGTCATAGAAACCGGTCGAGCTCCTGGAAGCAAATCAATACTGAACTCTACTGGGCGAGGTGGAGGCATGGTCGGCAATTCTGATGGAAAGACATCTAGGAATTCCCGAACCACCGAGATATTTACTGCGGTCAGCGATAAACTTGGCTTCTCTATAAGAGATAAAAGGAATCCTTTCTTTGCCGCACGGCTGCCAGGAAACAAATTAGCCAACACAAAAAGTGAATGTGATGGCGCGCTCCCCTAGAAGACTATCTCTTGTCCAGATGGGGCCTGCAAAGTCACTGTCTTCCAGAAACAAGAGATAACAGCACGATAACAATGTAGCCAATCCATACCCAGGATAACATCAAACGGTTTCATCTTCATAACCATCATGTTAGCAACAAATTCCTCCCCATCTAAGGAAATCACACACCCAGAACAAACTGTAGAACTGGAAAGAATACCCCCATGGGGCGGCCGAGTGGTGGAGTGGGGGAGAGGGGGCGGCTAGGGTTTGGGGGGAGGGCACCCCCCTTGGCCACCCCCCCCCTCTTGGGCCTCTTGGGCCTCTTGGGCCGCGGCCGAGAGCCCTGGTTGTTGGGAATTCGTAGGATTCCCCTCAAAAAACTAATAATTCTATTTTTCCTATTTAATATTTTTTCCCGAGTACTATTCTAGTTGTCTGAATAAATTTTGGAGTATTACAGACCGAGCCACGGGCTGTCATTCCAAATAACTATCGTGCTACCATGCGCAGTTTGTGGGTGCGGCTTGGTCAAGTGGGGGGAAGATTTTGATTGGGTTGGGCCCCAGGTGGTTTCTGGTCATGTGAGCATAATTGTGTTCAATCATTTATTCATAGGAGTCGATGCAATTTTCTATAATGTGCATGGGAGCACTATTTTCCTTTTTTTACATTGCATCGGTATATCCAACATAACTTGTGAGCCCGCTTAGCAAGCGCTATCCGTCGTTTGTATTATGTTTGGGGTTCATCTCGCAAGGGGAACCTGGCTCATTACCACTTTCTTGCCGAAAAGTACCAAATCTCGACGTCCCTGGCCGACACACCATAGGACATGTGTTTATTTTGGTGGCTTACGGGCTAGTCGAGTCGTGTGAGTAAAACCGTGCTGCTGTGGCCACCGGGTGTAGCACGGAACTGCTGCGTCCCCTGGGCGCAGCGCGCAAGAGAAGGCGGGCTATAAATGGAATTTTGGGGATAGAGGGCTATAAATGGAATTTTGGGGATAGAGGGGCTAGATTTGGAAATTTGGTGGACCAGGTGGCCAATAGTGCCCAAATTTCATCCCCTATGGCCAACACCAGCACTCACATCGATGTGATATGGGTCATGATGGATGCGTTGATCTTCGATCTGGAACCGAGTGGTGGATAATCGCTTTTGCTAGCTCTCGGTCGCCTGAAATTGCATATTACAAAGCCTAAAATTACACTAACAAGTGATGTGCAATTTTAGCATATCTTTACTATAACTTTTAGTTCTATTTTTTTATTTGCAGGGTTCACCTAGATTTACTTTTTTTCTAGTTTAGATTTTTTTTTGTATTTGTAAGGTTCACATAGATTTACTTTTATCTGGTTTGGAAAAAAAAATTTGTTTTGTTTTTGTTTTTGTTTTTGTATTTGTAGGGTTCACCTAGATTTACTATTGTCTGGTTTATAATATTTTTTTTATTTTATTTTTGTATTTGTAAAGTTCATCTAGATTTACTTTTGTCTGGTTTTGAATTTTTTTTGTTTTATTTTTGTATTTGTATGGTTCACTTATATTTAATTGTATCTAGTTTTGAATTTTTCAAACATGAAAAACAGAAACATCAAAGCACATAAAACAATAGATATGAGTTGTAGCACGGTGATTCAACGTCCACAAAAGTGACTGAAACTTAACAGAATATTAGTCGCCTATTCTATAGTCAGGCCCGTGGATAATTGTCCACATCCATGGGACACAATTAATTAAGCAGCTCTTTCAGGGCTTGATCACTGGAGGGGCCAGCAGTGAATATTTTTTGGGACACGAGTGAGAAATGGTGGATGGAGCCGGGTGTACGTCAGCTTGCATCGAAACTTTGGCAAGACAAAAAAATTTGGCATCCGAATGCATTATGAACGAATGTGCGTAGTGACCAATGGAAGACGTGAGCTTGTAATGACGTCAATCTCGTAGAATTATCCTTTATAATTGGCTCTTCATCTGTTACATCTTCTCTGCCCCCGTCTCCTTCTCCCAACTTTTTGCCGAGAGAAAACTTCTGCTCACAAGCTCTTCAGTCTCAGCGAAACTCCACCCGTCAAGAAACCCGCGAGCGACCATGGCCGCAGACTGCTTCGCCGGCTCTCACGCCTTCACCAGCGCCGTCACTGCCTCCCGCGGCGCGATCGGGAGCGGCGGCTCCGTCCTCGTCCTTCGCCCGCGTGCCGCCGGCGCCGCGAGGTCCCCGTCGTTGCCTCCTGCGAGGTGCGCCGTCCTCGGGACAGCGGTGGCGCCCGCGGCGCCGACGGTGGAGGGTGGCGGGCGGCGGGCGGATCAGCTGGCGGTGCCGCCGCGGATGGTGGATGAGCTCGTGGAGGAGGCGCTCGTGTGGTGCTCGCAGCACGGCCTTGTCGTCGGTGACAAGAACCACCCGGTAAAGTGACGTTCCTACGTACAATTATACATGCATACGTGCAATTGCTTGCTCTTCCCAAAAACTTTTTTCTTTTTTTCTTCGGAAAAGAATTTGATTTTGTTGCAGCTATACATTTCGCTCAAAACAACTCCCTTCAATAGCAAATAAGCATCACTTTGCTACCTTGCGCGGATTCAAAATAAAAATATTTTCTACCAATGTTTATTTTCATATATTTGTAAAACTTAATATAATTATAATGTTAACAAAATAGTTTAAGATAAATCTACTCATATAATTCTTTTATAGAATACTCATATGATTTTCATATAGCCAATTTTTTTCTCGACAAATTTACTCTTCACTTTCGTATCGCCGATCGACGATCTGAATATTAAGAAAGATATTACTTGCTAAAGTTTAAGTACGTATTTTAAATCGAAAAATATTTTTTACTAGAAGCAGTAAAATGGTATGCGGTGCCTATTTGAGTAAGCATATTATTAAAAAAAAACTAGATTTTGATAGAAGTTGGGAAAGCCATTTAGTTACGAGGTTAATTAACTAGGGTTGTGCCATTGTATATGTGGTAGAGGTTAATAAGCTACAAAAGTTACCTCCCAAGTTACAACAGATTACGAGTTCTTCCAAGGTTGCCTTTCAACATACTATGTGGAGAAATCGACCATTTGTCCTTTGCCATAGCTTGAGAAACTGAAGTCGTAGCCAAGCTAATTAAACAAGCTGTCGAGAGCAAATTCTTTTTATGCAAAGTTTTAATTCGATCTTTCTTACAACTGAACATTATTTTAGGTGTGTTTGGATGGTGCGATTGCGTTGAAAATTCATTGGATTTTGTTCAAAATTGAATCGAATTCCTAATTCACATAGACCCTTGATTGTTTTGCTTTCCGTGAATTTTGCATTTTAGCTGGATTTGAGCTTTTCTCCCTGGCGATAATGTGGTCTGAAGACTCTCGGTGTGCCTTCTTGTGCAATTCGTAGTTTTTCTATTATAAAACGAAAAAGTCCATATAACCCTCGAACTTTGTTGGAATGTTATAACCCCCGAACTTTGTTTGAAAGTTCGTCCAGCATTCCTAACATTAAAATCGAGTGTCAAGCAAATTGAACTTTGCAATCCCGTCTATATAACCCTTAACCCGGTTTCGCGGTGTGGTTTTGCTCATGTGGCGTGATGAGCATCATGTTTTGCCACGTAGGATGACAAACTGGCCAACGGTTGAAGGACTGATACATGGGGCCACACGTTCAGTGAGGGGGAAAACAAGAGGACGCGAGGTGTCACTCTATACCGCAGCGGCACCAGTGGTCGGTGGCTCAGTAGGCACAAGCGATGGTGCAAACGGGTTGGTGGGGTCATATGATGGCTCTGGGTGGTGGCATCGTAGGCGAGGAACACAACACAAGGAACGAGATTATGTGGTCAATGATGGTGGCAATTCACCGAAAACAAAGAATTTGGCAACAGCGGCAGTTGGAGATGCGGAAGAAGCTCGATTCCGACGAACAGCTGTGACAAAATGAAATTAACTAAGGGGGGTGGTGGTTGGTAGGAAGGTGGAACATGATATGAAGCGGTTGGTTCTGGCCAGAGCTCAGGATAGAGATGGCAGCGGCCGGAGCTTTGGAAGGAGTTGGCGGCGTGTTCTGTTCAAGGAAGGGCACAAGAGAGGAAAGAGTGTTGAGTGTTGGAGTGGAGATGGAGGTGAATCCTGGGGCTCGGCTGGAACAACACAGGCGGGGTGCTGCAAAGCTATTCCAATGTCGAGTGCTCACAACACGAGTGTGTTGACGCGTGGGCGCGGCTTGGGGCATAAAGATGCGGAGAGGTAGGGAGATAGGCCCACCTATCAATTATCATCCATCTAACTTGACGGACGATGTTGTCGTTCATCTAACCTGACCATGTTGTCATTCTATATGAAAGAAATCGTTCACTAAGTAAGCAAAACTATCTTCCTGAACCGAGCTAAAGGTCGTAGGGATGGAATTGCAAAATTTAGGGTATTATATACCTAATTTTAAAGTTAGTGGTGCTGCCGGACTTTCGAGTAACTTTTCCGTTTATAATATTGAACGTGCTAAGCCCTGACGGTGAGTGGACAACTACAAATCGCCGGTGATAAAATAAAAGCGCACGCAGTGCACGAAAGTCTGACGGTGAGTGGACAACTGCATATCTCCGGGGATAAAATAAAAGCGAACGCGGTGCACGAGGGTCTCGTTTCCCTATCACGGGTCAGCATCGTAGGGCACAGCACAGCTTGTACTTTAAAAAGCTCTGGGATGCAACTGGTGCGACGGTGAGTGTGAAAGCCTTGACAGAAAAGAAGAAAGGAAATGTGGCCCTGCCTTAGCTATTAATATATTGCTATTCTGCTGAAAGAAGAGAAATGTGTGAACTCTACGAAGCGGGGAAGGAGGTTGATCTATGAATCCGCAGACTGCGTGCAGCCCCACGGACACGGTGGTAGGGCGCTAGAGCACTGTACTGTAGAAGCATGGGTTCACATAGATATTTAATCATTTAATGTAGCATTTGACCTGGCTAAACAGTTTCCTTCATTTTTTATGGAATGGAACTCTGAAGAAAGAGTCGCGCTGTTTCCGTCCATTTTATTGGTAGTATGTTTCAATGTGCAGGCGTCAGCTAGAACAACTTAATCTTCAACAATTATGCTATACGTCTGTCGAACGTTTTTTTTTTTTTGTTATCAGTCGTTTTTTTGACCGTACAATCGTTTTTGCGATTCGTGCACGGGTCCCCTCGTTCATACCGGGTTTTATTTGCTTTGGACGTCCGTGCTCCGAACGGCTCTCGCATCCGCGCTCTCGCGTCGCTTTGGTCCGCAATTTTTTGTCCGCACTTCACGTCCGCGCTCTCGCGTCCGCCGTTTTTTGTCCTCACTTCACGTCCGCGCTCTCACTTCCACCGTTTTTTGTCCTCACTTCACGTCCGCGCTCTCGCGTCCGCGAAATCGTCCGTTTTAGCATTGTTTTTTAATATTTCTGGGGAAACGCGCCAGGGCGTCTTCCTCCCTTGTCCTTGGCCTCGCTTCATTGCTGTCCTGAGACCGAGTCACAGGCGGAGAGACGGAGCACTCGTTACTCTTCGGTCTGAGCGGAGAACTCGGAGGCGAGGTGCAGGCGATGTGGGGAAAGAATCGGCGGAGGTGATTCCGCGCGGTGTTTGAGTCAATTTTTCGTCGACTTCTTCATCGGCGTTTGCATAGTTGTTGCATCATCCCCCCTCTTTTGGGTTGGCAGAAAGACGGCTGGCAAGTTCCAATTCCAGAATACCTCCTTTCTTCCTTCTTCTGGGTCTTTTTCCTTTTATTACTCCAAGCAAGATATCTTGGCCTCCCAAAATAAAGAATACGAGAAACGAATTTGGAGTTGATATGCTTAGTGAGAGGACTCTTCACATAATCCATCGCACTTGAGCAACACAAGCTGCATTATCTTCATAGATAACAGTGGGGTTTGTGCGGTATTCAATCCACATGACTGCTGGATGTGGTGATTCATCCACAGAAGCCAATAATATTACTGTGAGGCCTCATACGATTGCTATGATTTACGAGTGGTTCGTCGAAATAGATACAAGATTTTGCTTAGACGATTTTCATGAAATTGTAGTTCCACCACATAGGAATACATAGTCATGCTTATAATTTGGTCAGTATCTGGTCGACATGCACCCAACATCTGCATAGTCAGTCATAGTTAGGTCTTGGTTCTTTCTGTATAACAAACCAAGATCTTTGATTCCTTGTAGGTATCGGAAGATGTCCTTTATTCCCTACCAATGCCTTTTGGTAGGTTCTGCACTATACTTTGCTAGTAGGTTCACAGCAAATACGATGTCCGGTCTAGTATAGTTTGTAAAATACATGAGTGTTCCTACTATACTTAAGTACGGGAATTTCGGTCTCAGGACTCCCCCCCTCTTCTTTAGGTTTGTATGAGTTCTTGTCTTGCTGCAAGGATCTATCGACCATCTTCACTTTCGAAGGATGTGTCTTTTCAAATCCGAACAGTTCTAACACTTTCTAAGTGCAGGTTGACTGATGTACTAACATCCCTTCAGGGGTGTGCTCAAGCTGCAAGCCTAGGCAATATTTAGTTTTACACAAGTCTTTTATTTTGAACTTCGACTCCAGGTAAAAGCTTGCTTTCTTAATATCTTTCAGTGTTCCGATGATATTCAAATTATCTACATATATTTAGATTATACAGAATCTATCCTGAGATCGCCGTATAAAAACACAGGGATAATCCTCATTGTTCGTGTAGCCTTTCTTGCATAGAAAGTCGCTCAAGCGATTATCCACATTCTGTCTGATTGTTTCAGTCCATACAGTGACTTTCTGAGTTGTACACTGTAAAGATTTCTATTTGCTGTCTTGGTTCGGGACAGGGATACCTTCAGATACCTTCATATAAATGTATGAATCCAAGTTTCCATAAAGATATGCAGTTACCACATCCATCAATTTTATTGCTAAATTCAAGTTTACTGTTATTGAGATTAAATATCTAAAGGTAGTTCCGTCCATGACCGGGGAATAAGTTTCTTCATAATCGACTCCTGGTCATTGAGTGAAATCTTGTGTAACGAGCCTTACTTTATGTTCTACAACTTTATTGTCTTCATTTATCTATCGAACAAATACCTACTTATACCCTACAGGGTGCACATGGGGAGGCGTGCAGCTTACAGGTCCAAAAACCTCTCTTTTATTCAGATACAATAATTCTACTTCTGTTGCCTTCTTCCAATCTTTCCAATCTGTTTTTTTTCTTACATCTAGCGAGTGATGCAAACTCTGGATCAAGATCGATAATTGTGACAGTTTTCTTTGCAAAATAAATATCGATATTGGCTATTTTTCTATTCATAGATTCTCCTGTGGTCATATAATTTATAGCTATCTCTTCATGGGGCGATACTTCTAATGCTTCTACTTGCTCACTGCTGCTTCCAATTGCAGGGGCAAGTCTATTTAGTTTTTCAGCTCCGATGTGTGCGCACACATCCATGCTGATATCTCCCTCTGTGGGAATATTCAAATCCGGTATTCCTTTTACTGAAGGTTTCATACTGGTGCTAGGTCTCAACAGGCTCCTCTTCTGGTTCTGGGGAAGTTCAGTAATCTTCTATGCCAAGTCTTCTAATTCTTTTTCGCTAGGCATCCCTGGTTACTTGGGAATGGAGGGGCCGAAGTTCTTATCCTTTTATTCTAAGGTCTCTATATGGGATTAGGGATACCTTTAATTTTCTTTGGTATTTTAGCCATCTCCGGTGCATTGCATTCAGGCACATGCGATTTGGTCATGCTCTTCAAATCACTAAAGTGGTCAGGCAGTTGATTCGCTAATGCTTGCAAATCAATTATCTTCTGGATTTTTCTATTTGTTTCACTAGTGCGCGGGTTATGTGTATGGATTCCCCGTGGCTTGCCACGTCATTTCCTGATATTTTTCAGTAAGGGGTTGATTTCCTCCCCCTAATAACGGAAAACTATCTTCATCAAATATGCTGTCAGCGAAGTGGGATGTAGGCAAATCTCCAGTCATGAGGTCCAGATACCTGATTATGGATGATGTCTCAAGACCAACGTATATCCCAGACTTTAGGAGAGGGCCCATTGCGGTTCGCTGCGGTGGTGGTATAGGTACGTAAACCTTACAACCAAACCTTCGTAGATGAGAGATTTTTTGTGATGACCCTTGCGCTAGTTACATAGGTGAATGGATGTTATATGTCGATGGTATAAAATTGATGAGAGTTGCTGTGTGTAGGACTGTGTGTCCCCAACATGTTGTTGGTAAGTTACAATTCTGCAAGAGCGGTCGGGCAATAAATTTAATTCTTTTAATTAATGCATCTGCTAGTCCATTCTAGGTGTGGACATGTGGTACGGAATGCTCAACGGTAATTCCTATTGCCCTACAATAATCATCAAAAGCCTTTGAAGTAAATTCTCCGGCGTTGTCCATTCTGATGGACTTCACATGATGATCAGGGAAATTATTTTTATTTTTAATTATCTGCGAGACCAGCTTTGCAAAAGCATAGTTTCTCGTAGACAATAGACATACGTGCGACCATTTCGAGAAAACATACATGTCCCCAGATACGGAGACCATCAAGTGCGATCTCCATGAGAGAGGACCACAATCTGTAGTTCGTCCCATTAAGTTTTATTCCCGAGAATGGGATCGCAGCTGCTGGAACAGAAGCCATTGGTAGGCGGTGCTGGATGGTGCGGCGACCAAGGCAACGAAGTCTAACAGGCGACGTTGGAGGGCGCGGTAGTTAGATCGATGTTTTTTTTGTTTTCTTTCTTTCTTATTTTCTTGTTTTGTTTTTTTAACTCTCGGCTCTTATTATAAGAGCCGGTGGGTCGGCTCTTTCTCGCAACCGACCCAAGACGCGAGTGCCGCACGCACACGCAGAGGGGGGAACTAGGGTTCCCCCCTAGAGACCCAGCGGCAGCGGCAGTCGGAGACCCAGCGACGGCGACGGCGGAACACCCGACGACGGCGGTGGCAACCTGGCATTGGTAGCTGGGAGATCCAGCGGCAGTCGGCAGCGGCGGCAGGCCAAGCACCGCGGCGGACCCGGCGAATCTGTGTGCGACCGATGAGTGGCGGTGGAGGCGGCAGTGGAGGTGACCGAGGGTGACGGTGTAAGGCGGCGAGGCGGCAGCGAAGGCGACGCGAGGGGTGACGCCGCGGTGAGGACCCAACAGACCCGTGATCGGTGACTAGAAGCGGCGGAGGGGTGACGGTGTAGGCGGTGGCCCGATCCGATCTGGATCTTGAGAGAAGCGATTTGGCGGCGGCCTAACAACGGCGGCGGGAGGGGCGGCGAGCGCGCAGTGGCGCCCGATCCGATCTGGATCTTGAGTTTGCGGCCTGGAGGCGGCGGCCTGGAGACAACGGCGGCGCAACCTGGAGGCGACTGCCTAGCAACGGCGGCGGCGCCAGCGGAAAGAGCTAGGTTTGCCCTAGCTCTGATACCATGTTATAAATAATGTATGTCTATTCAATAGGGCCCAATGGGCAATATATAGGGATTACAAAGGGGTTATAGCTAAGGAAACCAAATCTATTCTAGAGTCCTATTTTATCAAGAATAACATCTGTCACTTCTACGTCTTTCATATCAAAGCATCTAGATAAGAAAGATTTGACCTCGTCAATTACGATAGTGTTCGTGTCATATACGAGTATGCCATCAATATACAAACACAAAATCACTTCTTGACCCCCACCATAATGATAATATACACACTTATCTGCCTCATTCACAACAAAACCAGTAGATGTCAAAGTTTTATTAAACTTCTCGTGCTATTGCTTAGGTGCTTGCTTAGGCCATACAAGAATTTGAATAATTTACATATTTTATTTTCCTATCTAGAAATTACAAAACCGTTCGATTACTTCATATAGATTTCTTCCTCGAACTCTCCATTAGAGAAAGTTGTCTTTACATCCATTTGATGTATGTATAGACTATGAGAAGCAGTTAATGCAATGAGCACTCTAATGGTGGTTAATCTAGTAACAGGAGAGTAAGTATCAAAATAACTATGTCCTTTCTAGGTGTAACCTTTGGCCACAAGTCCTATCTTCTACTTATCAGTAGTATCATCGAGCTTTTTTTTCTTTTTAAAAATCCACTTACATCCAATAGGTTTGCAACCACTGATGATGCGATTGATGTGGTGCTTTGCAGCAGTTTACAAGGAACTATGCGATTGGATTATGGGCGTGTATACGTGCTTGACCACCACCACATGGTTTCACGGTACCTGGGTGTGGTTCTTTGCACACACTTCTCTCTCTCCTCTTACACCGTCTAGTCTTGCTTCCGACTTTGCACAACCTGCAAAAGCATCTTTGGAGAGAGACAGACAAATGCGTCAATGGTGCTGGATTTACTGGTTATCGCTGGGCGACGCGCATAGTGGTTGGTCAGCACGGCACGACACGGACCCATCATGCTTCGGACCGCGTCATGCCGTGCCGGCTTGGCCCGGTCACCCCGCCGTGCCATGCTGTGTTGGCCCACCTTGCCTCCGGCCAGGCCCAGACACGACCCAAAGCCCGCCATGCCAAGATCATGCCGTGCCGGCCCAAGCCCAGCCCTAAGTTACTATAGACGTCTACGAAGACGACAACTGTCACCGTCGCCCAGGAAAACAAAGACACCAGTGCGTCATCTACGCCTGCTCCCTCTCGCCGCCCACCTCGGCCGCGCCGCACCGCGCGCTTGCGAAGGGGGTGAGAAGGACGGTGATGAGGAGGTGGCTGGAGGGAGGGTGGAGGGCGGTGGCGCGTGCGGAGGGAGAGGGAGGGTAGCGGCATGTGAGGAAGGAGAGGGAGAGGGCGGGAGGGGGCGGCCAGCGGTTCGTGGGGAGGAAGGGCGACGATTGGCGGTGCGTGGGGAGGGAGGTGATTGGAGCTGGAGGGAGGGGAATCAGCGGATGTGATTAAGGATTGAGAATTTGGGAGCCAGGGCTCGGGGGGGGGGAAGGGTTGGGGTTGGGGGAGGCCGGGAGGGATGTTGGGTCAGACCGGGTGACAGAAGGGGGTGGTTGGTTGGGCCACACCGATGTAGGGGAGTGATTGGACCAGGCTGAGGAGGGATTAGGCTATAACGGGAAGGTTAGGCCTATTTCGGTGTCGTCTTGGGCCCAAGCACGCCCAACCGGTCTCTGCGTCTTGTCTTAACCAATGGGCTACATTCTCAGGCCCAGCCCGGCCCGTCGTTAGTGTCGTGCCGACCCGGTCCACCACGTGTCATGGCGTGCCGTGCTTAGACCGTGTCGTGCCGACCGGGCTTCGGGCTGGCCCGAAAAAGCACGACCCAAGTCCCAGCTCTAGGCACGCATGGCCTAGTACAGCTTGGTCAAATGGATGATGAGTCGGACTGTGTCCAAGCCGATAATAATATTTTAACAATCTTTGTTGGGCCTCTTCGGCGCGGTCAAGCACGTCCGAGATCGAACTCTCCTCTCCTCTCGTTCGCAGGCGCCCGGCCGGACTAAGCGGCAACTTAATGCTTTCTATGGACTGTTTTAGGATACTGCGGATGGATCATCGACCATAGCCCTAAAAACAAGCTAAAATTTAACATAGCCTACCATTTACGAAATTTCAGATCAGAAAATCTCACATATTTTATAGCATCAGAAGCATCAGCTATTGCTGAAACACAAAAATATCCATAATAAGGTTTCTAGATAGTTGGAAATATGAACAATATTTTAATTCTAAATTTTATTATGAGACAAAAATAATAAATGACTAAATATACATGAAGCGATGCTAATAGCAAGTAACTCATTATACTTTTAAACATACATAATAATATAATTATAGCAGAGTAGTTTGGTTGCACAACCAACTTATAGTCGGGCTTGATGAAAAATAGAAAGTAGCGCAGACTCGATACAGTGCAGAATGTACATGAAGCAGTGAAGCGAGCGGTTGCGTAGATGCGCTGCCCAGAAACCTTATTGTCGCACTGTGCAAGTACTCTTTGCGGTAATGATACGGAGATATCCGCTCACGCTCCTTCCTGGTGCACGCCGAGGAGAAGTGATAGCTTGGTTCGACAGCACAACACAGTAGAACAGATAGGAAGAATAAGAAATGGGAGTGAATCAATTGGTCTGAGGTCTGGATGTCTCTAGACCCTTTTAATGTCGAGATAATTACTCTCTAGTAACTGCATAATAAAGCACATAATGAAGTACTGGTAATTGCTAATTCAAAAATCAATTAATTGTAATTAAGTAGTATTTATCAGCTCCTAGTTATACCTTGATTTACGGCTTCGATCTGTGACCACACTGGTCTTCCGACCACACTAATCTTCCAAGTGACCACAATGGTCTTTCGACCAGTGACCACATTAGTCTTCCGACGATCACACTGGTCTTCCGAGTGACCACATTGGTCTTCTGAATGACTACACTGGTTTTCTGAATAGTGTAGAGAGAAATACACAGTTAGCAAAAGAAAGGTGAACTAGGTTCACGACAGCAAGTCGCAAGTCACACGATTATCCCACGAATATACGTACGCGTGTGCGTACATGCGTGTGTGTGACTTTAGTTATAGTCCTCATATCACCCCATATCACGTGTCAAATGTTTTAAGGGGTGACAAAGAGTTAACTATATAAATTGATCTCGCACGACTTAGCTAGTTAATATAGGACTAAACCACACATACTTTAAAAATTAAAGAATGAATAAACGTTTACGGTTACGGGCCCAATCCTAACAATCTCATCGACGATTAGAATGAATAAACGTTTACAGTTACGGGCCCAATCCTAACAATCTCATCGGCAACTTGTCCAATCGTACCCACTTTCTCTGGAAGTGTCCGCGGAGCGAACATTGACTGAATGCCGCTTCTCTCCAACCTCCTCCTTTCTTCGTCTCCGGCGAGGTCGCATGCTTCCACCACCACCACCACCCACGCACGTTTTCTTTTTCCTCTCTGTCGAGCCACACTCGTCTACACACACACCTCATTTTTCATGTTCAGTAGATAGCGAATCGATCACCTTCTTTTGCTCGGTTCTCCCTAGCAACCGGGTCCTAATGACCTCGCAGAACTCTCCTACATTTCGAATCTAAATTGCAGCTAAAAACACGCAAGGGTGTCAGGACTCTAAATCTGCATAGCCTTTTGCAAACAGCACAAGATTGCTCCACAACATCACGGCATGCATATTCAATCTATCTAGTGACAAACTCGTAGCAACAGACCCATGTCGTGTAAACAAGAGAGTAGAACGATAACCGAGGGTCCATACGGGAGTCGTGAGAGGATGAATTTGGGCATCATTCATTGATTGAGCCCTGCACACACCAAATGTAGGCTGTCAGGGACCTAAGCGGCAATCCTGAATCACGTAGAAAACAGAGCGGGCTTGGGAATGCACGACACATTATAAATATATCTTCTCAACCCAATATACCCAATAGAAAATTATTATTATTTTAGTCACGGATAGATCCAGGACATTATAGATAAAATATAACTATATTTCCCTTAAATATCCACTTAATTTACCATCTTATTATCGATTTTCTATAACATAAAATTATGTATTATAAATATCTGATTGAACTTTTGTTAGAACTATTAAAAACATCAAACGAGTATAATTATAAAAAAGTTACCTCTTTTTTCTGTTTGGACTAGCCAAATTTCCCGCACAACTTGCTTAATTATATTTAAAAAAAAAACCTTATGCAATTGCAGTGGTTCTAATCTGCACCGTTATAATATGGACAACAAAAATAAACGGCGTAGATATTTCTTCATTTCTCCTATTAATGTAGGAATTTCTAACATCTCAGAGTGAGCACGGTGATTTCTTTTTCTGTTAGTTTAATAATAAAATAGTTGTCTAGGACATTTTAACTAAATTGTATTATACTTTCCCAAGAAGCTAGTGCCATCGATATACCGTACGTGCCTCCCCTACCTCCGGCCGTGACTTTTGTAATTCAGCGGTGGTGATGCTTACCAAGGGCAAATGGAAATGACGGTGACTCGCCAGTTAACTAACCGGAGGGTGCCCACAGAATAGCATTTTGCTAAAAATTATCTATATTGCTATAGTACATGTTTGAACGTATAATAGTAGCACATCTATTATAGGGCAATGATGGGGCAATTACATCTCGATATTTTCTTACTACGGATAAAAAAAAATTAATTAAAGGAGAGTATAAACCCCTCTAATATAATAAGTTGTTTAATTTTAGTCTTTTTTGAGAGGTCTGATCTAAGTAGTCTAACAGTAACTCAACTGTAAATTACTACATTTGTATGTAAGTCCTACCAATTCTGGTTTAATAAATAATAATTTATCATTTATTTGCATTTATACATCGTCTATGTTGAACTTTTGGATCGATTTTTGACTGGGCAGAGAGTCATCTGCAATTCTGGTTTAATAAGCTGACTTATGGATAAATAATGAGCTGCAGAGATCAGGAAAAGCGCCAGGTGTTGGTCTGCTCCATGCTCCATTTGCTCTGTTGCCAATGTCTTTTCCAAAAGTTTACTGGGATCAGGCGCTTGAGTTGGCTCCGCTTTTCAATGAGCTCGTTGACCTTGTGTCTCTGGATGGAGAGTTCTTGCAAGAGACTTTGGCAAGGTTATTTTCTTATGGAATTGACATAAAAAAATATGAATAATGCTTTTTTATTCCAAGAATGTGAAAGCTAACATATAAAGGAGCTAGCTTCCCATAATCTGTAAGGTGGTTCTTTTTCACCACATAAGTGCACTGCCAGATCCAAACATTTCATTTTTACCCATATTTTTCCATCAAAAAAGCTGCATTTTTTTTTGTTTGACAATACTGATAATTCCAAATTAATCAAAAGACCGAACTTACGAGCATGTTGAAGAGGTCAGACTGTTGAAGAAGTGCCTTTTGCTCTCATTTCTAACACCTCCGATGTTTCCCATTCAGAACGAAAGAGGTGGATTTATTCACGAGGAGGCTTTTAGATATTCACTCAAAGATGATGGAACTAAATAAGAAAGAGGTAAGCATGCAACTTATTTCAAATTCCATTCACCAGTCAAAGTTTGAAATTCCTGCTAATTTCATCTGAAATGGGCTAAATTATTTTTTAGATAAACTCCAGTAATTAAGTTATATTGGATAAATCTTTCAGGACATTCAGTTGGGTCTGACAAGGTCAGATTACATGATAGATAGGGCAACTGACATGCTTCTTCAAGTGGAGCTCAACACCATTTCTACGTCATCGAATGGTCTTGCTTGCAGTGTATGTGAGCTTCACAGGTTGGGTAGCATATCACTCCGAAAGTTTAGTTTCTCACAATTTTCCGAATATATACATGGCACAGCAAGGAAATTTGATTATTTTTTGTTAACCATTACATACATAATAAGATAAACTACAATGATTGAAATACAAATTTGTCACACAAACAAATGCGCAATTTTATAAATTAGTTTTCCCACTCCGAAGTCTGAACTGACTTGTAGCTTTCATCTCAATGGTTTGTTGGCCATCCTAACCATGCATACATCCTCCTGTTTTTTTTTTTCCTGGATTTCACATACAGGAAGTAGCCTCTAAAGTTACAATATATCCAATTAGTTCAACAAGCATTTGACATCGAGTTGTTTTCAGGATCTGTTATGGCACTTTTTTCATTCCCTATTCGTTTGATCATTATATTACCCTGGTAGATGACATGAATGTTGGAAGGAAAACATACTCAACTGACTGAGCAGTCAGCTTGATGCGCTCAATGGGTGAAAGAAGGATAAAACAGACACATCCAAAACTACGAAGGTGACTGTACTCTGGGGCTCGACCATAGAGACGCTCGATAGAAGTAGAACCCTGAAGAGCAGTGGAATGCTGCATGTTGATGAAAAAAAACAGCAGTGGAAATAGCCTTCGCCCAGAAGTGAGGGGGAACAGAAGAGGCAAGTATGCGAGTACGAGCGGTCTCAAAAAAGTGACGATGCTTACGCTTAGAGAAATTGTTCTAAGCATGAGCACTAGGACAAGAGTACTAGTAAAGAGTACCCTGCTCAGCGAGAAAGCGCCGGAAAACAACAGATAGATACTCACTAACAGAGTCGGCACGAAGCACATGAATGACTGAATCAAACTGAGTACGAACCATGGTGGTGAACATCTGATAAATAGAGAAAACCTAACTGCGAGAGGACATGAAGTAGATCCAAGTATGACGAGAATAATCATCAATAAAGATCACATAGTATCGATGACCCCCTTTCGAAATGAACGGAGCCGGATCCCAAACATTAGAGTGAACAAGATCAAAAGGATGAATATAAATAGAATCAATAGAGAGATAGGGGAGCTGCAGCTGCTTGCCAAGCTTGCAACCCATACAATGTAAAGAGGTGTCCCCATAAATAGATCCAAGAACACCACGACCTACTAGTGTCGATAAACGCGGCCCGCGGAGATGACCGAGATGATGGTGCCACTAAGCGAAGGAGGTAGTGGAGGACGCGGCAAAACCAGATGTAGTGGTAGTGGCTGATTGGCTGGTGGAGACAGCGGAAGGAAGATGAAGCCAGTCGAGCTCGCAAAGACACTGCGAATCACGGCGCTGAGGGTCAGTACTAAGCAGAGTCCACGTGCGACGGTTCTGGACACAACAAGAGTCAGACTCAAAAACAACACGACAATCGTGATCGGTGATCTGACCAGCTGACATAAGCTGCATAGTAAGCTGAGAAACATGAGAGACTGCAGAAACATGGAAAGAAGAAGTGGAAAGGGTGCCACGACCTGTAACAGGAAGAGAGATACCATCTGTAGTCTGCACAGTGGAAGGAAAAGCAGTGGAACGAATGAAAGTGAGGTGGGTAGAATCTGGTGTCATGTGAAATGAAGGATCAGAGTCCAAGATTCATGAAGACAAGATACCTGACGAGAGACGAGGCAGAGGCGAGGAAGACTGCTGAGAAGCAAGAGCCAGACGAGCAGAACCTGAGGAGTATAAGGCTGATCCGATACCAAGGCGCTGGAGCAGCGAGAGGAGTTACTGAGTGGTGTCACCGGAGGAGCCCTGGCGAGAGGCGCCAGCTCCTGAGTGGGAGGAACCTCTAGAGCTCATCGGGGGCCATCTACCCCGACGACCCTGGTCCCTCGTCCGCTTGTAGCAGTCCTGATACCTGTGGTCATCACGCTGGCAGTAGGTGTAGTGGAGACCCACAATAGAGACAACAACCACTAGTCCGCTGGGAGCTGGAGTAGGCATTACGGTCAGTGCTAAATAGGGATGGCAATTGTGCCCGATTATCCATGTGCCTGCGGGCAATTACCTTAATAGAGCAGGTTATGGGAGGCTTTATTTGCCCATAGGCATGGAAATGGGAGCAATTCTCTGTCCATCAGGTAAATGGATGTGGGCATGGGTGAGCCCTACTCATGCCCGTTGCGCCTGTTTACCTATCAATCCACTGGGCATCCATGATCAGTCGTTACCCCGGCCCAACCCCAAATCGGCGTCGCACTCCCCAACCCTATTCCCCCGTCCGCCCACATCTTCTACGCCACCAGCATCCACATGACCACACAAGACCACACCATCTCCCATTTCTGCTATCTCGCTGGCTCCCTCACTCTCCCACCGTCTCCTGGCCCTCCCAATCAGTCGCCACTCGCCAGCGCCCTCCAGCCCCTCCTAGTCGGTCGTCGCTGCCGCCTCCTCCAAGATCATCTCCTTCTTGATCTAGTGTCCCCGTCATGCGCGCAGGAGCGGCGATTCCTTGTGGCCAATGCAGTGGTCGATGTGAACTGGGGCACTGTGTCATGGCACCGCATTCCACCGTCGGTGGTGATGGACCTGATGCGGGCAAACCAGATCGGGAAGGTGAAGCTCTTCGATGTCGACCTGGGCTTGCTGCGCGCGCTCGCCGGCAACGACATCCAGGCCATGGTCGGCATCACCAACGGCAAGCTCGCCGCCATTGCGGGGTCGCAGGCTACCGCTGACGCGTGGGTTGCGTAGAACATGTCGCGTTATGTCGACCACGGTGGAGTCGACACCTGGTGAGTGTCCCGGGGTTGGGTCTATTGTAGTGAGGCATTTTAGTATAAATAGTGATTCTTGATTGGGGTTTCTTGTTGTTTGAGTAGACAATGCATGATTTATTTAGATAATTTGTGTGTAATATAGTTGGATTAGATATTTAAGGTTATTTCTATTTGAAATGTAGTTGTTGCATTTCTTTAGCTTTAGTGTAATATGTTAGCCTGGTATTTACTACCACCCAGTTATAGGCACGAAGGTGATTGCCTCTTTACAATATTGTGCTCTGATCTCTTTAGTTATAGTTGAGCCTATTGATTGCTCTATGCTGAAGATGAGATTTTTTTATGTCATTTGTTAGATTTGATGATATGCTTTTCGAATTGTGGCATGCGATCTCACTACTATCCAGTGGTTGACATGAAGATGGGTTATTGGGTTGGCCCTGGTTTTTTATTTATGTTCTTGGATTGTACTTTCAAATTTTGGAAACTGGTATCTCTCACTACTAATCTACTATCTCAGTCACTTCACAAGCATGGGCGAGGTTCACGGGTACACGGGCATGCCCACAGGTAACGGGTATGGGCGAGGTTCATCGCCCATCGTACTTCACGGGCATGCCCATGGGGAAAATCGGGGCCGCGGGCATGGGTATAGGCGAGCACTACCCGTGCCTGCCGCGCCCCAATTGCCATCCCTAGTGGTGAAGAAACAGGTGAGGGAGCATGTAGGACTGGAAAGGCGACTGGGGGGGGGGGGGTGAATAGGCGCTTTCACAACTTTCTCGCCTAAATCAAATTCAACACGAACTTTACTCCTTTAGCTATGAAAGCTAAGAAGATCAGTAAGCACACAGTGGAAGATTTGTGCTGAATTCGATAGCCCCGACAACCACACGACACAAAAGTGGAGCCTTAATCTCAAAGGGCGATCTGGCACACAGCGGATCGGTCCGACCGCTACGAAGCGATCGGCCGACCGACGGCTAACGAGCGGTCGGACCGGCTACTAACTGGCGGTCGGACCGGTGGACATCGGTTCGACCCGGCAGTACTAGCGGTCTGAAAATGCGGGCGGTCGGACCGCCGTTATAAAATCGGTCTGACCGGTTCAGTCCAGTACTGAAAAATCAAGCCCAAATCCAAAACGAAATTTGATCCAACTTTTGATTCAACCAATGAAACTTGACCAAATTTTGAGCACACCTCCCTAATGATATTAGAGACTTATTTCTAGCGACGATCCTTCAAATCCACTTCGCAGAATCGATCTCTCAAGGATTTAACAAATAAGTGCACAAACCCTAGAAATACGAAAAACTTTGATTCAAGATTTGCTTGTGGGGGTTGATGGTCTAGATGATTCTAGGAGTACTCCCACACATCAAAGCAAGACACAATGGGTCAAAAGACCAAGCTTAACCACTTGAATCAAGGAAGCACCAAATTCATCCAAAAGAGAGAAGAACACAAATGGAGACGAATGATCTCTCAAGCAAGCATCACAAGATTGATTGATCTCACAAGATGCTTACAAAGCCACTCCAACAAGGAGGACAAGAGCTCACACAAGGAGCACACAATTTCTCCAAACCCTAACCTCTCCTCTCCTCTCCTCTCCAAACCCTAACCCTAGAAAAAGGAGAAGGGAAACCAAATGAAAGCTTCACGGGGTTTTACATCTCCCCCTTCTCTATTTATAGGAGAGGCCTAGGGTTTTACTTTTGGGACCCACTCACACATGGGACCCACACGCACATAACCATTGAAGCAATCGCCTGCTTCACCACGTGTAGGTTGATCAGCGGTTCTCATCACGTCGCCAAGCCTCTCTTGTCCGAATCCCATTGGAACCTCCCAGAGACTCGCACCGATATCCGCACCGCCTGATCCAACCAGCTGCACCGAACCACCCGTTCGATCCATCTTGCCCATTCTGCACCATGCTTGAGTCACACGACCACCCAGATCCGTGATCGCTCGGACCTCGGCTCTCCAGCGTAGTCCCGATCCACCCACCGTTGACGTCGTTGACCTGCAAGCCACCTGCACAGCAATAGACAAACAAACCGTTTCCGGGAACAAGTTCTTCACAACTTGACCCACGTCAGCTCCGCAATGCAATATGCAACAATAAAGCATTGAAGTTCATACATAAACCACAATCAAAACACATCAATGCAAACTTGGCTAACCTCCAAGTCAATGCCGGTCTGACCGCCCCACAAGGCCGGTCGGACCGATCCCACAACGGCGGTCGGACCGGTCGAAAAGACTTAGCCAAAATTCCAGTTTGAAAATCCGAAACCTTCTGGAATTTTCAACTCGATAGAACTTTTGACTGGGAGCTCCAAAAATGATGTGACCACATCCAGGAGACTCCCCTCACCTGCCTACACAACCTATTTTTGGCTTAGCTCCAAAAGCCAATTTTAGGTCAGGCCGGTCTGACCGGCAACCACGGCCGGTCCGACCTCTCCACGGGCGGTCTGACCGCCCCACACGACCGGTCAAACCGCCTGTGGTCTGACAGCTTGAAGCAAACCCCGAAAACGCGAGATTTTGCAAACCAACAAAGCCATTGCCAATTGACTCATCATCCTGAGATCGTGCACATATCCTCACGATATCCACAATCTCCCCCTTGATGAACACATTGGCAATCTTCCAGAAAATGTGGTTTTTCAGATTGAAAAGTAAAACAAATCGCCGTTTTCGCATAAAGGCACAACTTGGTCCATAAACAAGAAAAAGCCTAGGAAACGACCAAGCTGGCTTCAGAATAGTATAGGCAAGTGAGATAAGGCAATGAAAGCACAAATGGATTCAAATTCCAGAAAGTAGCCAAAAATCTCACTTAGGTCCATATGAAAGACAAAATGTTCTATTTGACCTTTGATCATTGTGAGTCTTCTTCAATTGCAATTAACATCAGAAAAAGGCAATAAAACCCAGAGACTCAAATCACCATGATCACAAATTTTCAAAAGGTTCATTTTTTTATTTTATATGTGTTCTTTTATATGAAACCTTCTGTATGAAACCAAAAGCCCCAACACAGCATTTGAAGCATTTTCTTGAATCCTTCTCCCCCTTTGATAATGAATTCATCAAGATGCAAGGGAAAAGAAAAAAAAGAAGATGAAATGACTTTATTTGAAATTCAGCAAAAGGAGCCATGACCATTATCGAAGTAGACAGTACAAGAATTATACCAAGCCATATAAGGTGAAGAAGCTATATTCAATCATGGCAAAACATGTACTGCAAAGCTAAAACCAAAATAGCAGCAATCTGAGATTAAAAGAATTAAAATCATGAAAGGTTGCTCAATATCATAGATTCACTAAAAGCAACCAAAAATGAGTCAAGCCATGTCTATAAGTAAAAAGAGACTCAAAACAAGAACTGAGGCATTTTGAGCATTAAGAGTGTTCTTTTGAAGCAAAACTCAAGCACTTAGCATTTTGAGCATTTTCTTAAAAGGATTTTTTTTTCACTGTGTTAGATCTCAAGCTTTGCCGCGACCATCTCAAGCGATAAGCTTAAAAGAGTGGTCTTGGTCATCCAAAACTCCCTCTGAGTTCATGCCTAGTGCAATGGCAAGCCATCTCATGAGAAAGGATTGGTGAGATCAGTTTTTTCGCACAGAAAATCTCATTTTTCATTTGCTTGACTTAAGAAGATAAAAAGCTCATTTTCATCTCAAAATAAGTTCAAGACTCAATTCAACCTATATGACATGGCAAGAATCATAAGAGGATCACTAGAGCAAAGCTAGTCACAAGATCCAACAAGACATGATTTGATTCAATTTGCTCACAGATATAAAGCTAGCAAGGCAAAAGCTGAGCTAAACAAGAAGAGCCATAAAAGACGTCTAGCAGACTCTCACTTGATATGACAAGGTATAGAGAATGAAATCAAGTCATACAAGGATAATAATCAAAGCTCCACAAGTTTTATTATGCAATGCAAGACATTTGAAACGAAAATGCATTATGATACAGTGAATGCAAAAAGAGCAAATTCTCTCAAAACATCCATGCCTTAGTACTGGGATTTGAGATAAAAGATCTAGGTGTCCAGTACTGAGATGGGAGATGCCTGGGAATAGCAAAAGAAGCAGCAGAAAAATGATTAGGCACAAAATCATAAGAATGCCCATGAGCACCACCTGGACCTCTCCAAAACGATCTACCAAAAGACCGATACTCCCCCTGTCTAGGTGCTACCCGTGGTCTATCCTCACGATGTCCAAAACCAGACTGCTGCCTGGACCCACCAAAAGAGTCAGCAAAATTCTCTACAAACCTAGGCCTATATGTGGTACGCTGAATAGGTTGCCTGGCTCTAGAGACTACAGCTGGAGAAGAGACTCCTCTAATGGATCTCAAGGTGCTCACTCTCTCTTTCCTCTCAATCTTTGCTCTCCGGAAGCAAAACTCAACAGTGTGGCCCTCTTTCTTGCAGAAGGTGCAATGGTACTTGACCTTTTGAGAGGTCCGTACAGGTGAAACAGAAGCACCTTTCTTGCTAGAAAGAGTTTGAACAGAACCTACAGATTTAAAATCAACCTTTGAAGTCTTAGGAGGTTCTTGCTCACACAAACCACTTTTCACAACTCTAGCAGTCTTTGGTGGGTGATTCTTGGAAAGCTCTAGGGACTTAAAACCTAGGCCACTGTTTTTCACACTCACCTTGGATTGGTCTAGAATCAAGTTGAGTTTCTTTTTCCCACTAGAAAACTTCTCAAGAGTCATTTTGAGGTAATCATTCTCTCTTGCCAAAACTCCACAATTAGAGCACTTTTTAGAATTGATTGCCTCAACATGTTTGCTCTTAAGAAGATCCACTTCCACTTTGAGAGCCTCACAAGACACACAATAGGACTCTCCAATCCTATTCAACTGCTCCTTAAATTTGACTCAAAGCCTCTTGTATATTACCAATAACAGTTTCAACTTCAGCATGCAACATACAAGAGGAAGAATCAATGACTTTCTTGGAAGCAGTAAGAGACATGGATTTTTCAATTTTTGCTTTCTCTTCAAGAGTCTTGTTTAACGCCTCAATCTGAATTGTAAGCTTAGGGCAATTTTCACAAGAGACAGCTCTAGAATAAACAACTATTTCTGTCATCTCTTGCATTTTAATCCGATTATTCTTACAATGAGAACAAGTGTGACTAGCATCAAATTTTTGCAATTCTTTTAAGGAGCTATCCAGTTTCAATTCTAGCAAATCACAATTTGAGCAAGTTAAAGGAATAGCATCCAAGGTAGTCACACCAAGCGGAATGGCATCCATGCAAACAGAACTAGACTTGAGAGATTCTAGTTCGACAAGAGCATTTTTCAATTGTTTTTCAACAGAGGAATGAGCATTATTTAAGCTTGACAATTCATTAAGCAAGCTAGAGCATGAATCACAGAAATCATCAGGATTAATGGATTTGAGCCTAACAACTTCTAGGTTCAAATTATCAATCATAATATCCTGTTTCTTAATCAGTTTAGCTTGCTTATGCAATTTTTGTTCAGCAAGCACCAAAGCCCTTTTCATGTCAGGAAGTGAAGGGCATACCTCATCGGGATCACTAAAAGGATCCTTGCTGTTGGAGGAGTCGCTGTCGTGGCTGTTCTTAGCCATGAAGCACATGCCTGTGAAATCACGTGCCTTCTTCTTGCCACTGGAATCACTCTTGTCGTCCTCCGCCTCCGAGTCCACATCATCCATGCTCACATCCTCTAGAGCTTCAAGGACTCGGCTGACAAACTTGCGATAGTTTGTCTTCTTGTGTTTAGCATCTCTCGCTCGAGGATGCCTATGTGACTCCTTCTCCTCCTTGCCCTTCAGCTTGGGGCATCTAGAGCGAATGTGGTTCGGCTCACCACATTCAAAGCATGTGATAGGTCCACCTCTCCTCCTATTTCTCACATTGTTGTACGCTCTCGTGAATTTGGTGGATAGGAGGGCTAAATCATCTTCAGGTAGTCTCTCAAGTTGCTCATCGCTCAAAGAATGCTAAGCAGACAAAGAAAAGCCAGATGAGCTAACATCAAAAGAATCAGAGTATCTACCCTTAGATTGGTCGACCACTAAAGCCATCGGCTCTGTCGTGGGGAGACGCGAGATGAAATCAATCTCATGCGTCTTCAACCTCGAGTAAAGCTTATCCATGGTAAGCTCACTCATGACAGTGTTGTCATTTATGGCAGTGATCTTCATCCCCCAGACCTTCACATCCAAAGCACCCAAAAGCTGGCGTGCATTTTCAGACTCAGAAAAAACAAGATCAACAGCGCGGAGATCATGAAGAATTTTAGAAAATCTCCCCCACAGCTCATCTAAAGATTCACCAGGCTTTTGCTCGATCTTAGAGTATGCTTTCTTCAGCTGGTTCTGTCTCACTTCCTTGATCGCAATGGACCCTTCGTGATAGTCACAAAGAGTCCGCCAGATCTCATGAGCAGACCGCAAGTGAGCAACACGCTCAAACTCAGATCGACTCAGGCCTTGGATCAAATAATTCGAGCCTTGTTTGTTGGCCTCCACATCCGAGTGATCATATCGTCATCGGTGCACGACATAAGGGTTTTTCACCTTAAGCCAAATAGCGTGCCCTTGAGCCTCGATATATGCTTGCATACGAGCCTTCCAATATGCAAAGTCAACTCCATCAAAAATGTGTGGCTTGGTTGAGTACTTGTCAGTCGCCATGGCTCCAAAGACCGGTTAAGATCTATGAGAAGATATAACCGGCTCTGATACCACTTGTAGGACCGGAAAGGCGACTAGGGGGGGTGAATAGGCGCTTTCACAACTTTCTCGCCTAAATCAAATTCAACACGAACTTTACTCCTTTAGCTATGAAAGCTAAGAAGATCAGTAAGCGCACAGTGGAAGCCTTGTGCTGAATTCGATAGCCCCGACAACCACACGACACAAAAGTGGAGCCTTAATCTCAAAGGCGATCTGGCACAGCGGTCCGACCGGCTACGAAGCGATCGACCGACGGCTAACGATGATCGGACCGGCTACTAATCGGTCGGACGGTGGACATCGGTTCGACCAGCAAGATTTAGCGATGAAACGCGGCGGTCGGACCGCCGTTATAAAATCGGTCGACCGTTCACCGAAGATCAAAAATCAAGCCCAAATCCAAAACGAAATTTGATCCAACTTTTGATTTAACCAATGAAACTTGATCAAATTTCGAGCACACCTCCCTAATGATATTAGAGACCTATTTCTAGCGACGATCCTTCAGATCCACTTCGCAGAATCGATCTCTCAAGGATTTAACAAAGAAGTGCACAAACCCTAGAAATACGAAAAACTTTGATTCAAGACTTGCTTGTGGGGGTTGATGGTCTAGATGATTCTAGGAGTACTCCCACACATCAAAGCAAGACACAATGGGTCAAAAGACCAAGCTTAACCACTTGAATCAAGGAAGCACCAAATTCATCCAAAAGAGAGAAGAACACAAATGGAGACAAATGATCTCTCAAGCAAGCATCACAAGATTGATTGATCTCACAAGATGCTTACAAAGCCACTCCAACAAGGAGGACAAGAGCTCACACAAGGAGCACACAATTTCTCCAAACCCTAACCTCTCCTCTCCTCTCCTCTCCAAACCCTAACCCTAGAAAAAGGAGAAGGGAAACCAAATGAAAGCTTCACGGGGTTTTACATCTCCCCCTTCTCTATTTATAGGAGAGGCCTAGGGTTTCACTTTTGGGACCCACTCACACATGGGACCCACATGCACATAACCATTGAAGCAATCGCCTGCTTCACCATGTGTAGGTTGATCAGCGGTTCTCATCACGTCGCCAAGCCTCTCTTGTCCGAATCCCATCGGAACCTCCCAGAGACTCGCACCGATATCCGCACCACCGATCCAACCACCGCACCAACCACCCGCTCGATCCATCTTGCCCATTCGCATCATGCTTGAGTCACACGACCTCCCGGATCCATGATCGCTCGACCTCGCCTCTCCAAGCGTAGTCCCGATCCACCCACCGCTGACGCCGTTGACACGCAAGCCACCGCATGCAGAATAGACAAACAAACATTCCGAACAAGTTCTTCACAACTTGACCCACGTCGACTCCATGATGCAATATGCAACAATAAAGCATTGAAGTTCATACATAAACCACAATCAAAACACATCAATGCAAACTTGGCTAACCTCCAAGTCAATGCCGGTCTGACTGCCCCACAAGGCCGGTCGGACCGATCCCACAACGGCGGTCGGACCGGTCGAAAAGACATAGCCAAAATTCCAGCTTGAAAATCCGAAACCTTCTGGAATTTTCAACTCGATAGAACTTTTGACTGGGAGCTCCAAAAATGATGTGACCACATCCAGGAGACTCCCCTCACCTGCCTACACAACCTATTTTTAGCTTAGCTCCAAAAGCCAATTTTAGGTCAGGCCGGTCCGACCGGCAACCACGGCCGGTCCGACCTCTCCACGGGCGGTCTGACCGCCCCACACCACCGGGCCGCATCGCTGTGGTCCGACGACAAGCAAACCAAAACGTGAGATTTTGCAAACCAACAAAGCCATTGCCAATTGACTCATCATCCTGAGATCGTGCACATATCCTCACGATATCCACAGAGCATGTGCTGAAGTAGGCAAGATAGCCTGCATCTGAGCCACGCCATGGTGACGAGTCTCCTCAGCACGCACACCCCCGTGAGAGCTTCCAACAAGCTCGGGCGCGAGTGGCGAGCCAGGAGCTGAGCACACACAGTCTCGAACTCCGGCTGGAGATGCGTCGGGAAGTCATAGAGACAGTGAGTCTCCTGGTGAGCTTGAAGCCACACATCGCAGGGACAAGTCCGGCAGACATCCGACCTAGATAGTCAAACTGATGCCACACCTCAGACATCTGCTAGTAGAAGTCATCCACGGTGGCATCGAGCTGCTGAAGAGAATGCGCCTGGTGTACGACTGAGAGATACATAGCATCACTCGTCCGCTAGTAGTGAGCTCGGAGGCACTTCTACATAAGCTATGTCGTCGGCGGATCTACCACATCCATAGAGACGGCCACGGGTGTGCTACCAACCAGGATGGCAGTAGCACGAGCCTCGACATCCTGCCAACGCTCACAGGCGTGCAGCTCAGATTGGCGGTGTAGGGTGAGGCGGATAGGGGTGCTCGCCGGTAAGATGACCTCAGAGACACTGGCTGTTGAAGTGAATCCTCAGGTAAACAGCCCACTCCCGGAAGTTCGCCTGTCGATCCGAATTGAGGGGAGCAGGATGGCGAAGGAGCCTCCAGCGGAAGCCATCAGTAATGACTAGCAAAGAAGCTGGAGCTGAGGTGAAGCCGAATCTGAAACCATTGGCTCCACGTAGATCTGGGATCCGGAGAGAAGCCGAATCCGCCGGCTCGACGTAGATCAGGGAGCCGGAGTGAAGCCAAAGCCGTCGGCTCCACGCAGATCACTAAAGTCGGAGTGAATCCAAAGTCGAAGCCACCGGCTCCACGTGGATTAGTGGAGCCAGTGAGAACCTGAAACTGGCGGCTCCATGAAGAAGAAGAACAGAGCAGGGACTCTGCTCTGCTCGATGGCTTCACGGGCTACGGTTGGCGGCGTCAGGGGTGGTGGCTGGCGATGGGAGCAGAGGAACTCGGACGACGCAGCTTCCAGCAGAGTTCAGTGCGGGAGGCTTGTGATGGGAGTAGAGGAATCCGGATGACTCGGCTTCCAGCAGAGTTCGGCACGAGCGGAGAATAAGAAGCGCGGGTCGGCGACGGGCGGCCCGGATCCGATGGCGGGGAGCCCGGATCCGACGACAGGGAAGAGCCACCGGCGGGATCCGGCGGCGACGCTTGGGATCCAGCGCGGGAGGCTTGCAGTGGGAGCGGGCTTGCGGTGGAAGCAGACAAACCAGGGTAGAAGAAATAGAGGAAGAAGATTAGGAGGATAGCAGCGGCGGCGGCTGGCTGGCAAACCCAAACCCTAATCTTGCTCTGATACCATATTGGAATGAGCCTTGTTGTCTATTCCAATGGGCCAAAGGGCCAATACATAACATATATAGGGTTGCCAAAATGCAAAGAACATCTTAAGCTATATATACATAACTAACATTGAACAACCTGGATGTAATGTGCAGAAACCTGATTAGACAACATGAGAGGGAACTTGGTTTGGATCCAGCGAGTGTTGTTGGAAACGCTGCTATTACTCAGCATGCTGAAGCATTAGCCAGTGCATGGGCTGAGTACAACAACCAAAGGTTGTGTATGTTGTGATGCATAGCTTCTTGTTCAAGACATAGAGTTCTCTACTAACTAATGTTTTTGTCATCCAGTGCAGTAGTTCTGGTAGTTGTTCAAGCAGAAGAGAGGTACATGTATGACCAGTACTGGATAACTGTTACACTGAAAGAAATATATCCTTCAATGTATGCTAATGGCAAGCTGTTTCTTCTTCCTGAAATGCTGCTAATGCAATATTCATCGGAATCTGACTTGATTTTGGAAATTGTCATAGTGTTCAATCATTTGCATCTTGTTGACAACCTCACTATGCACCAAGCGGTTCAATAAATTTTTTTTCCCTTAACTCCGTTTCACGTATGGGGTGACAACTATTCGCAAAACTATGGCAGCAATAGAAGCAGAAGGGGAGCTTCGTCCCGATGGGACACTCGTAGTGTAAGGTTCCTCTTCAATAAATTTTACCTGCAATGTCACATTAGATGATGGAAGAACATCTAACCTTGTTACTTCTCATGTAGAAACGGATGGCCGGTTGCTGTTGTGTACTTCAGGGCAGGCTACTCACCCAACGATTACCCTTCAGAAGCCGTATGTTCTTGAACATTTCCATCAGTAAACTTCATTTGCTTATTAGTTTACCTCGTTAGATACTTTGTGACAGTGTTGTTAATCTATTGATGTGTTGCATAGTTCATTCTTATTTCAGTCTTTCCTGGGATAAATATAGATGTTGAAAGTTGAGACGTTAAACCGAGGGCCCTGCTTTAGTCTAGTACTGTAGTTCAACTGAAGTAGCTGGTGTTCAGACAACTGCCTCTTTTTTTTTCAAGGAATGGAGAGCAAGACTCTTGATTGAGCGTTCTTCTTCTATAAAGTGCCCCTCGATAGCATACCATCTCGTTGGAACAAAAAAGATTCAACAAGAACTGGCAAAGGAAAATGTGCTTGAAAGGTAATTTACATTTGGCAACATGATATTCTTTGGAATCTGTCAGGTACCCCCCTCAAATGCAATCATTAACTATTGAAATAGGCCCTGTTTTAGCCCCTTATACATGTTAGATTTTGTCGAGAAAAAAAAACTTGTCCGGAGCAAGATTTGAATCCCTCGTGTATAGTAGACATGTGGTCCATGTGGATACATGAAGAATCCGAAAGTTATATTTGCATGAGGGAAGCTACCATTTCTTCAACGTCCAGAAATCAAAATAACATGGAGAGCACTACTATTTAAGTCCATCCAAGGTTCATTCTGCACATACATGACAGTTAATTCTGATCTTCTATCAAACAACTGCACTTCCTAACAGGTTTCTTGACAACAAATCCGACGTCGAAAAAGTACGGAAATGCTTTGCAGGGCTGTGGAGCTTGGAGAATGACAGTATAGTCATGTCTGCTATTGAATCACCAGAATCATTTGTTCTGAAGCCACAAAGGGAGGGTGGAGGTATGCCCTCCATCTCACTATGCAGTCAAATTTTCTGCACTGATGACTGATGAGTAATTCTGATGTTTCATTCAGGGAACAACATTTATGGGGATAATCTGCGTGAAACGTTGGTTCGTCTACGGAAGGATGGAAGCAAAGAACTTGCAGCATACATCCTAATGCAAAGGATTTTCCCACCAGCATCCCTCTGCTATCTTGTTCGCGAAGGCACTTGTGTTAGGGACAACGCAGTTTCAGAATTTGGAATATTTGGAGCTTACCTCCGGTAATACATTCTAAAACTGCTCTAATTTTTCGTATATTTCATTGGATGTCTCAAAATTCAGTGCTTGAATTCAGAAACAAAGACACGGTCATTATTAATGACCATTGTGGTTATTTGATGAGAACCAAGGCCGCTTCACTAAACGAAGGTGGGGTGGTTGCTGGATATGCATTTTTGAATAGCATATTCCTGACATGAGAAGGTAAATACATGCCAAACATAAGTACTTGTTTGATTATAGTGATTTTTTTAGTGGAATATTTGTATTATAAGAATTGTGTACTCTTCATGTTTGGAAAATAAACGTACCAACGTTGTTTTCATGACATATACATGTCTTGATCTAGCATGCATGTGTTGTTTTGAATTACCATATTTTAACCTATGGGTATTAATTGTCTTAGGGTTTCCATGAACTTCAATTCTGGTATGTTCATTGCTTTCATTAGGGAAGGCATTTTGCTATGGTTAGTAAATTGTACTATTTTAGGGTAGTAGAAGTGTTTATGAATTGCCACATGGTTCAGAATGCCTCTGCAAATCATTATAATTGGAGACAGAAAAAACAGTCCTTCCAGGGCGCACAATGCACAAAATTTAAAGTTTCTTAATGCTTGCAATAGGACTTCATAAACATCAAGGAATATAAGAATTATAACAAGGAATATAAGAATTATAACATGAAAACAAACATTATCTTGTGAACTTTTCCTGCTAGAAAGATTATATTTGGAGTCAAATAATTTGGATCCATCTGTTTAGTACATTTAAAACAGCAATCTATCTAAATTATCACATGCAGAGCGATGGAAACTGGAAGCGGACATTTCTATGGAGAATTGCAAAGGTGAACAGTTAAGCTGATGCGAATCTGTGTTCGCTGAAATGCCTAAATGCATGCAAAGCAGATTTTGTGGATATTGTAATATGCACCAAATGTATTCCGAATTCAATAAATGAGCACAATTCGACAAAAATACTGTAAATAGAAAATATGAAATGGATGGCTTGTTTGGATGTCTCTAATGATTCAGGTTCTTTTCCTGCAAAACGGGAAATATTGAAAACTCATGTGCTATCTGTTCCATTTCATTGGACTGTTTCCGGGCAGATACTTTAGGGAATATGCTCATCTATCGAGGGAGGCAAATATTTTTGCTGAAGAGATCAGTCATAATGTAATATCCCGAGATCATTTGAACTAGAGAGTAATTAAGTGAATTAGAAAGGAGAAATTCTGAAAAATTAGGACAACCAGGGCCGTAGCTCCCGGCCCACAGCAACCTGCTTCCTTGGCTCGGCACCCTGCTGCCTCCCCTTGCTGCCAGAGCTGTTGGGCAGAGGAAGGGAGTCTAGGAGGCGTCGGCCGGCAAGAAGAAAGAAGGAAGGAGGGAAAGAAGGAGAAGATGAAGAAGAGGGAAAAAAAAGAGGATTTTTGTAGGGTTTTCGTGATCCACCATGATCTTCAAGGGTAACGTCTGTTAATCCTTAGGATTTGCCATGATTTAGTCATTGTCAATATCGTAGTTCGTTTTGCTTAGCGAAAGTTTAGTTTTCAGTTTGCCCTAGTTCGTCGAGATTATGCAGAACCTTGCGGGGGTGATTCGAGGTATTTAGGTTCGGATTCTAGGTTTGGTCCAATTAGAGAAAAGGTAAATAATCTCGTTAGCTTTCCAGGAAGGTCTGGATCATTAGATTTGTAGTAGTGAACGAAACGTTAGGCCTCGGGAAAGTCGCTGCCCAGAATTTGGACGTATCTGGCAGATGTTGTGTAGATGGGTCGGTTTCATTTAGTAAATGGCAAAATTAAATTTTGATGATAACTTGAATAAGTTATTAAATTTTGAGTAGTTTCAATAACTGGCATCGTTCATGCTTTTTCAAGTTTTAGAATTAAAGATACAAAATTAAGAAGAGGACTGTCTTGAAAGATTCTAGAACGGTCTTTGGGGAAGAAAACATGAAAGAAAACGGGAAACCAAGAGTTTGCCATAACTAGAAAGTTGTAAGTTTTTTTCGTGAGGATTCCAGAAAGTCTTAGTTTACTGGATTTGGGTTCAAATGTGAAAGTTAGAGCATTTTTATTACTGGGATAGCAGGTATGTCGATCGGCAGAATCAAGTTATTTGGATCGTTTTAGCGTAATCATGCTAGGATGAATTATATGATGTTTTGGTACTGTGTTTGGCATGTTTTTGAATGTATGTCAATTCGTTGTCCGAGAAGTGTTGCATCAAGCGCCGTGCCGCCTTTGCATTATCCGGCTCCTAGATTTATTTATATTGTGTTAAGTTAAATATTTACCATAGTAATATTGATGAAAAGAGTTATATTGTGATATTGATGCAACTACCGTGGGGATGACACGGTGAGAATATTAATATTTAATGAATTGTTGCATCATTCAGTTGCATAAGGGCTAGGGCTGTGAGTACTGCCATGTTTGTAACACCCCAAAATTCACTTTCAGCACAATTGTTTAAAAATGTGGGATTTTTTAATACTTTTTTTTATGCTTCGTCGATATTCGACTTTCTAGGTTGTTATTTGGAGTTTCATCAAAATTCGAACCAAAGTTTAAAAGAAAAGAAGATGAAAACCCCAAAAGGATAGCCCGGGTCCAAAACTACCTGGTCCAACCGAATACCTCTCTTTTGTTTTTGTTTTTCTCCTTTTCTTTCTTCTCTTCTCTTTTCTGTTTTTCCTTCATTTTCCTTTCCTTTTCTCCTTCCTCCTTCTCAGGCCCACCCTCTAGCCCCTCATTCCTTCTTCCCCCCACCTGTCACTACTATAAAAAGGGCTATACTAGACGCCTCATCACAGACGATTCCCCAGAACCGTCTGTGTTGTAATTATCATAGATGGTTTTACAAGCGCGGTTGTCAATGTTACTAGCAATGGCTAGAACCGTCTATGATACGTCATTATCACAGACGGTTTTTTAATAAGAACCGTATGTGATAATTGACAAACGGTTCGTGATAATAACTATCTATGATAATAGCTGACATCGCAGATCGTTCTTAAATATAACCGTCTTTGATAGTTCACAGTCGGTTCTTAACAAAAACTGTGTGTGATAATAGCAGAAATCACAGACGGTTCTTAAATATCACAGACTTAGTTCACAGACTGTTCTTAACAAGAACTGTGTGCGATAATTTTATATCACAGACGGTTTGAGGTTGGAAGTGTCTGTGATAATGCCGCTTCGGCTCCTGCGCGATGCGTCTCTTCGTCTCATGCGCCAATTTCATTCCTTCTTTTATAAAAATGATCATCCGCCATCGAACATGAATCCCAACATCGCTCCCTACTCTTCGTCTTTTCATCTCTCAAGCACAAAACCTTGCATTGTTCACTCAAGCACAAACCTTCCGATCGCCTTTAAAGAAATGGCTCCCTCTTCCTTCTCATCGGCATTGATGGCCTACCTGGCCATCCTGTACGAGCAGTTCACAGGTCGTACACTGGTGGATCCTGCGGAACGATACTGTACTAATAGTGTCCTGCCTCCTCCCACAGAGGTTCTGCCGGGGGACGTGATGGCCACGTTCCGCCGCCTTGACCTACACTGCTGCATCTTCCCGGTGGTCCTCTTCTAGCGAGCTAATGTTGCCATCGAGGTGTTCCTCGAGAATGATGTTATACGTATTGAGGAGGATTACGATCACTTAAACGCCGACACTGCGACGTCGGTCCAGCGGGTCAACCAAGCCGAGACGTCGGAAGCAACAGAAGAGGCTCTCTGGATGCAATTCGACTTGGTCCTTGAGTGAGAGAGCGTATTTGGGAAACTCTCCAACAAGTGCGTCAACACGTCGATATGTTTCGGGCTACCTACACTGATCCCGAAACATCAGATGCTGACGACGTCGCCTACGAAGATTTTATAACGAACATAGCAGGCTACTTGGTCTGTTAGAAACTTCTTTTAGGATTCTTTTTTTAATCTTTTGTAAGAATTGCGACTGGCCACGTTATTAATTTGGGCATATGTAAATACAAAAAATGATTAAACAATCTAGTTTGAAGTTAAGTTACTATCTATGTTGAATATTTTTTATTGAATAACATGTCTATCTTACTATCTTTTATGTCTATGGTGAAAAATAAGACATACATATTTACTCTGTTGCTAGCTGAAAAATAAAATATTTTTTAGCTATAGAAGGTACTATCACAAGTAGTTTGGTGGAACTAACCGTATATGATATATATCATAGATGGTTATAAAATACATCAGTCTGTGATACATAATTTGTAACAGCCCAAAATTTCAAGTTTGGTTAAAGTTTAAAATTTATTTGGAATTGTGAAATTTCTGAAATTTTCCTTAAACCGTTTTAAGTTAAAATAAATTTATTATCAAAATATATTAACAACTTTAAGTTGGAACTATTTTATTTAAATCCAGAATAATTCTAGAGACTTCTGTCAATTTTTCTAGAATTTTTGGGATTTATTTGCTATTTTCTAAGCCCTTTTTGAATTAACCGGATTAACTAAATTAAGAAATCAATTTAAAATCCCGAAAATAGTGTCGGGCCGAATCCACCACTGTGCGGCCCAAAACTATTTGTTTTCCAGCCCATTTGGCCCGCCCCCGCACAGTCCATCTATTCCGACCGTCGGATTAAAATCACGGCGGCCAATGCCTGTTCTCTCTCGCTCTCTCTTGCGCGACCCGCTGCCGATCCGTTTCTCGCTTCCCGTGGGCCGCGCTGCGTCTTCCCGCCGCCGTCTCTCGCGGGCCGCCGCCACGACCGCCATTAGCGCGCGCGGCCGAGCTCGCCAACCGCCGCCTCCAACCGCCTCCGCTCCTCCCGCGTCCTCGCGCACGATCCGCGCCCACCTCCGCACGACCCCACCTCTTGCCCCTTCTCCGCGTCGTGCGCCACGATCCCGCAACCGCCCGCCACGACCTCCACGTCGCTCGCCACCTCGGACCCCTCGGCCCCTATAAAAGCAAGCCCGGCGCCCCTTCTCACTCATTCCACCGCCACCACTCTCCCCTCTCTCGCCGTGTGCTCGCCGCGATCGGATTTTTCGCCAACGATCGCGGAGCTTGAGCTTCGATTGTGCCGCCGCCGTGGGCGCCGCGCCCTCACCGCCGCCACCAACCGCATCGCCGTGACACCGCTGGCTGGTCGCGCCTCGCCTTGCCGAGGACCCTCGAGCCGCCGCCTCGTCGCCACCCGGCTTCGCGCCGCTTATCTCTCACCGCCGCCGCCCGTCCTCGTCTCGTCGAGTGGGTGAGAGCCTCGAGTCCGCTTCCCCTCCCTCTTTTGCACACCGCACCCGCCGCGCCAGAGCGCCGGCGACCTTTGGTCCCCGCGCCGGCGCCGTCTCTGCCACCGTGGCCTGGCCACGCATGCATCTCGTGGGTGCCATCTCAGCGTCGGATCCGACGTGGATCTGACGCGGCGCCCAAGTCAGCGCCACCTCCCCTCGGCCGAAGCGGGTGAACCGGGTCCACGTAAACCAAGTCTATGACACGTGGGGCCCACAGGTCGGAATTAATTTTAATTTCGGTAAATCGGAAGGCTGACGTCGGCATTGCGCAATAAATGTTTTTCTTTAGAAATTTAAATCAGAAATTTCAGAATTTGGATAAAACTTGTAAAATTCATATCTTTTGCATCTTAACTCCAAATTGAGTGATTCAAATTGCTAAAATTCTAGAAAATTATTATCTAGCCAAATAAAATAAAATAATTTCATTTTGATTTGATTTTGTTTACCTTTTTGAATTGAGTTGAGTTTCTTGTGATTTGTTGTATTTTCACGTTTAGACTTCGACGATTCCGGGGATTTGGACCCTACTGAAGATTTAGAATTTCAAGACTTCAACGAAGGCAAGTTACACTTTGACCATGTTGACCCTAATATTTTAAAGTTATTTATTTTAGTTTCTAAATAATTATTGCATGCATAGTTTTAATCAATTATTTTGCTTCTCGTTTTAAATGCTTAGTTATACCAATTCTTTTCGTATGGCCAATTTGAATGTTGGATGTCACTCCCTTGTCACCCTTAGATAAAATTTATACAAAGTATATACGCTTAGCAAATGCTTAGGTCATGATTTGAGTTTTGGGGGAATCTAGCCAAATCGGTTCAATTTGATTTAAAAGTTTAATCCATGGTATTGTCTTACCATGGAGGTTTATTAAAGATGGTTTTAATCAAAATGAAAATGATTTGGACTTGGGCGAAACGGAGGAATGGTGGGTGCAGGTTTATGCACGGGTTTAATCTGGTTAGGATTAAAGCCCATGGTTTGATTTGAAAGTCGCCCAAGTCAATTGAGGACCGGCCTTTGAGCGCATTTTGCTACGCCTATTCGTACTACCACTTGGTCTGTGGGCAGAACCTGGCTTAATAAATTGGGATATTCCATAGATATTCGTGCCATGTGTATGAGTGGGTGTCGATTAGATGCAAGATCCCCACTGGCGCAAGAGGGGGCTCCCGGAGGATGGTTAGTCCAAAGGAGGCGAAACCTTAGCGGGCATGAGTACTTTGGGGTAGAACATTGTAACAGCCTTGTGATAGTTGCTTAGTCGCACGCCTTCGGAAGCGTGTAATGGCCGACATGTTAAGCAAGCTGTCTCGGTGGGTAAAGTTGTACCAACTCTGCAGAGTAAAATCTATTCGAATAGCGCGTCATGATTATGGACATGCTAGCAAAGCCACTCCGAGTTAGACTTATTTTTGGTTTTAAAAATGGTTTAAACAGTTGTTTCAGGAAGATTTATCCTTGTGGAAAAATTGGGCGGTTAGCCATAGGAGGGTATCCTTCACCAGTCAAATATGGAGGTTATCCACTTTGAAACTTTGACATTTCTAAATTGATTTTAGGTAAGATATACAAATGGCCTTGGAAATTAATATGATTATTTAAAATCAGAATGCCATTTTAAGCAAATAACCCTGCCATTATCCCTTGACTACTTTATGCATGCATTACCATTCAATATTGGGTGTGACTTGCGAGCGCTGTTGTAGTGCTCATGCTTGCTGAATATCTTTATTCAGGAGAAGACTTCTACCAGGACGGTGAGGACACCGACGTTTAGGTCGCGCCCAGCACGATTGCTGTGGCGAATCGTTCTGGCCTACTACTACTGCTTTACTTCCGCTGTGCTATTTACTTATTTATTATTTGGCCTTTGGGCCCGTTTGTATCCAACTTTGAATTACTCTATTAATGAAATGCGTGATATGTTTGTGATACCATTTTGTAACTGTGTACGCTGGAAATCCTGGACTAGTGTATGAACACAGAGGAATCGGGATCCTTCGTTCCTGGGTCCGACAAAAGTGGTATCAGAGCCATATCGACTGTAGGTCGTAGCCTTAGAACTGTCTTAAGGATTTATTTCCAAAAATTAAAACTATTTTGAGTCTGTCCAGAGTCCTTCTCAACCCTTCTTTCTAAAAAGCTTACTGACTTATCTCTTTCTCAAAAGTATAGATGGTCAAAGACCCACCGCTACTTCCCATGGAGTTTCATTGGATATTGGGCGAGATTCTTTGGGAGATGATGCAACACAGAGTACCATAAAGGCCGGACTACCAAGGCTACTGGGCGAGATGGAAGGGCGACCCTCCGAGAGTCGGTCTTCGCTCTACGCCGACCTTGCAGGACGCACCCATTTCCACGTTTTCCATGCCCCGATCAGACGCGATACCTTCGCTGATGGCATCCAGGATGCAGCGAGAGAAGCAGTCCGCCATCTCCGCTATATCTATGACCCCTACTTTCAAGGCACCGGGTTCCATTATCACCACGTATATTCCGACCGTGGTTGATAAAGACTTTCCGCTCGGCCTGGCGAGATCTTCCCGTGCCGACGCACCAAGTGGACCTAGCAAAGGCCATGGACTATGCATATGGAAACACCTGAAGACTTGGGAACCGCCAAGATCGACTACGGAAGCGGAGGAGAGGTTAAAAGCCGCAGAAGAGGAGCTGGCTCGCTACAAGGCGAGCGAGACTAGCTCTAGTGAGTTAGATTATACCCCTAGCACCCCATAGCTGTTATTCCTGTAGTGCGATCATTAGACGAGAATTATGAGCTACCAATTCCTTTGTGGTAGCCATAATTTCTGTTGAAGAAAAGTATTTAATAAAGAATTTCTTGGAAAATTGTTCTTCGTTTTGAGTGCTTTGTGTGTTCTTGGGCTATTAGAATTTACCCCTTTAGATCTTCCTCTTCCTTCTAGCTCGTCTAAATCTTGGAGTTCTAGCAGATGGTGACAACTCGTACCGGCAGCGGTAGTGCCCGAGGACAGAGCAACGAGAACATGGATTATCAGGAGAATCCCGTGCAGCAACCACCACCGCCACCAGCTGGAGGACCGGATTGGCGTCAGATGATGGAGAACCAAAACCACCTGATTAGCCTCCTAGCCCAGTCCCTCAAGAAGATGCGAGATGTGCGAGCAACAACTCGGATCGCACCACCCCTCCACCTCCGCAGAGATTTACCATGGTAGAGTTCATGCGTATGCGCCCACCGACTTTCTCCAGCAGCACAGAGCCGATGGATGCCGATG
Source organism: Hsuehochloa calcarea (assembly GCA_036346395.1). Classification (NCBI taxonomy): domain Eukaryota; kingdom Viridiplantae; phylum Streptophyta; class Magnoliopsida; order Poales; family Poaceae; genus Hsuehochloa; species Hsuehochloa calcarea. The sequence goes on along the minus strand of CM070616.1, from coordinate 15,222,968 downwards.
ATTGGATCCGTGCTATCGGAAAGAAACTAGATATAGCTCAATGTACTGACCGTGAAAGAGTCCTGTTCGCTTCTCATCAGCTCAATGGCCCCGCATCGGAATGGTGGGATAACTTCAACATCGCCCATGCTGATGCGCAGGCTATCACTTGGGAGGAGTTTGTACGGGCTTTCCGCCATGCACATATTCCCACGGGAATAATGACCTTAAAGAAAAGAGAGTTTCACGCACTTCGTCAAGGCAACCGCACAGTGGGAGAGTACCTGCATAGGTTCAACCAGCTTGCTCTCTACGCCCCAGCAGATGTGGCTAGAGATGAAGAAAGGCAGGAAAGGTTCATGGAAGGCCTGAATGATGAAATCTCCGTCCAGCTGATCTCCCAGGACTACACTGACTTCCATGAGTGGTGAACAAAGCTTTTCCAGAGGCCAAACATCGAGATGGAGAACTGCAAGCGGAGGATGACCGCCCAAAATTCAACTCCGAGGACAACCCAAGCCTCGCTTTGTTCAACCTCCGCCACCCAGCGTGGAAGATTCCAGTCTTCTACCCATAGAACCCCAGCACCGACACAACGCCCCAACTCTTATGGTTTCCGCAACAATGCACTGCGAGCGGTTTGGCAAAAACCCAACGTCTTCAACAAATAGGAGTGACATGTTTCCATTGCAACGAGGCGGGCATTATGCCAACAAATGCCCGAAGAGACAAAGATGCAACACCGGCTAGACCAACATCGAGTTCCAACCACCAACGCCACCTCAAAGCCAAATAACCGTTCACAAAGGGACGTGTGAACCACGCCACAAACAGAGGAAGCTCGGCAAAGACCCGATGTCGCCCTTGGTACGTTCCTTATTAATTCGTTACAAGATCGCTTTTGTTTGATTACGAGCTTCGCATTCCTTTGTATCCAATGCTTTGGTGGGAAAAAACGGGTTACTTACCGCCTCTCTAGACAACCCTATGATAATCCATTCCCGGGTTCAGAAATGAGAACCAGTTCTTTCTGCCCGAACCTTACCTTGGAAATATCCGGAGTCCCCTTCTCGGCAAACTTGATAGTCTTGCAATCTCAAGGTCTGGATGTAATACTTGGTATGGACTGGCTGGCCAAAAATCAAGGACGAATAGACTGTGCCAATAGGTCTATCATCCTCACCAATGAGCAAGGAGTCACAGTTGAATTCAGGCCCAAGACCTGTACCGGAGGAAGATCTTTTCTGACGAGCTTGAAAGAGTCGAAGCTTGAAGATATATCAGTAGTGCAAGAATTTCCAGATGTTTTTCCTGACGATTTACCCGGCATGCCACCGGATAGGGATATAATGTTCTTAATTGACTTAGTGCCGGGAACCGCTCCAATCTCGAAGCGACCTTACAGAATGCCGGCTAATGAATTGGCAGAGATGAAGAAACAAATTGAAGAGTTACAGAGCAAAGGTTATATTCAACCAAGTACATCACCTTGGGGAGCACCAGTGCTATTTGTCAAGAAGAAGGACAATAGTATGAGGATGTGTGTGGATTACAGATCACTCAATGAGGTGACGATCAAGAATAAGTATCCATTACCGTGATTGATGACCGTTCGACCAGGTTGAAAGGGCAAGTGTTTTCTCGAAGATTGACTTGAGATCCGCTATCACCAATCAAGATCGCACTGTAAGATGTTCAAGACCGCCTTCACCACTAGATATGGATATGCGAGTTTACATGAATGTCTTTCGGCAACGAACGCCCTGCTTATTTCATGAATATGATGAACAAAGTGTTCATGGAATTCTTGGATAAGTTTGTGGTTGTCTTCATCGATGACATCCTTATTTATTCAAAGACCGCAGAAGAACATGAGAACCATCTCAGAATAATTTTGGGAAAACTCAGAGAGAACCAGCTTTATGCCAAATTCAGCAAGTGCGAATTTTGGCTAAGCCAGGTGGCATTCCTTGGACACATTGTGTCAGCGGGAGGAGTTGCGAGAGATCCACCAAAGTTGAAGCAAGAATGGATTGGAAACAACCAAATCATCACGTATGAGAAGTTTCCTTGGATTAGCTGGGTATTACCGCCGATTCATTGAAGGATTCTCCAAAACGGCAAAACCAATGACACAACTTCTGAAGAAGGAGAAGAAATTTGAATAGACAGATACCTGTGAGAAAAGTTTCCAAGAGCTGAAGACGAGACTAGTCTCCGCCCCTGTATTAGTCCTACCGGATATCCATAAGGATTTTGTGATTTTCTGCGACGCATCTCGCCAGGGACTCGGTTGTGTTTTGATGCAAGAGGGCAAGGTTGTAGCTTATGCATCTCGTCAGTTGAGGCCTCATGAAGGGAATTACCCGACTCATGATCTTGAGTTAGCCGCAATTGTGCATGCTTTGAAATCTGACGGCATTATCTCATTGGCAACCGATGTGAGGTGTTCACGGATCATAAGAGTCTGAAGTACATTTTCACCCAATCTGACCTTAATCTTCGACAGAGAAGATGGCTGGAATTGATAAAGGATTATGACCTTGGGATTCATTACCATCCGGGCAAAGCAAATGTGGTTGCAGATGCCCTAAGCGAAGGCGATTGCAACACCATCTTAGTTCAGGCGAATCGGCCCGAGTTATGCGAAGAATTGAAACATCCGAACTTGGAGATTGTTGATCAAGGGTGCGTGAACGCTTTGGAAGTTCAACCAACTCTTCGAGCGGATCGAGGAGGCGGTTAGAAGATGAGGACATCAAAGAAATCAAGAAGAATATGAGAAGAGGCAAAGCGCCAGGCTTTTACAAGATGAGCAAGGAACAGTGTGGTTTGGAAACCGCATTTGTGTACCGTCGGCAAGAGTTAAAGGAGTCAATTCAAGGAAGCTCATGAATCGCCGTACTCCATTCATCCCGGAATACCAAAATGTACCAAGATCTGAAGGAAAGATATTGGTGGGTCGATATGAAGCGAGGAATTGCCGAGTTAAATCGCTCGTTGTGATGTTTGTCGTGAGTCAAGGCAGAGCATCAAAGACCATTGGTTTGCTACAACTGCTACCAATTCCCGAGTGGAAGTGGGAGGAAGTTGGTATGGATTTCATCACCGGACTCCCTAGGACCCAATCAGGATGTGACTCCATCTGGGTGATAATTGACCGATTGACTAAAGTGGCTCACTTCATCCCAGTCAAGACAACATACCAAAGTAACAAGTTAGCAGAGCTGTACATGGCCAAGGTAGTTTGTCTACACGGTGTACCTAAGAAGATTGTGTCCGATGAGGTTCCCAGCTCACCTCTCGGTTTTGGAAGAGCACATGCGAAGCCTTGGGAACCGGACTCAACTTTAGTACTGACCTATCATCCCAGACAGATGGCCGATCAAACGTGTCAACCAAATTCTTGAAGATATGCTTGAGCCTGTGCCATAGATTATGGAAAAGTTGGGACAAAAATCTACCCTATGCGTAATTCTCATACAATAATAGCTACCAAGCCGCTTTGCATATGTCTCCTTGAAGCTTTGTATGGTAGGAAATGCAGAACTCCACTCCTTTGGGATCAAGTAGGAGAGCATCAATTCTTTGGACCAGAGTTGATCAAAGAAGCAGAAAGCAAAGTTAAAACAATAAAAGAACGCCTAAAGGTGGCACAGACTGGCTGTAAGAGTTATGCCGATAATCGTCGGAGGAGTTGATATTTGAAGTAGGAAATTTTGTCTATCTCCGAGTTACTCCCTTAGAGGAGTGAGAAGATTCGGACAAAAGGAAAACTCGCACCAGCATTTGTAGGACCTTACAAGATTTTGGCAAGAAGAGGTGAAGTTGCATATCGCCTGAGCTACCAAAGATCCTTGTCCGCCGCTCACAATGTCTTTCATGTTTCCCAAGCGAAAAGTGTCTCGAGTGCCAATCAAGAAACATCGATTGAAAGCATCGATCTTGTGAAGATCTCACCTATGTGGAACAGCCGATCAAGATTCTCGATGTGGCAGAACGTATTACCCGAAGCAAGGTCATCCGTTCATGCAAAGTCCAGTGGAGTAATCACTCCGAAGAAGAAGCCACCTGGGAGCGAGAAGAAGATCTGAAAGCCGATTATCCCCACCTTTTGTCGACCAAGTCCGAATCTCGGGACGAGATTCCCTTTAAGGGGGTAGGTTTGTAACAGCCCAAAATTTCAAGTTTGGTTAAAGTTTAAAATTTATTTGGAATTGTGAAATTTCTGAAATTTTCCTTAAACCGTTTTAAGTTAAAATAAATTTATTATCAAAATATATTAACAACTTTAAGTTGGAACTATTTTATTTAAATCCAGAATAATTCTAGAGACTTCACAATTTTTCTAGAATTTTGGGATTTATTTGCTATTTTCTAAGCCCTTTTGAATTAACCTGATTAACTAAATTAAGAAATCAATTTAAAATCCGAAAATAGTGTCGGGCGAATCCACCACTTATGCGGCCCAAAACTATTTGTTTTCCAACCCATTTGGCCCGCCTCAAGATCCATCTATCTATTCCGTCGGATTGATTAAAACCGACGCCGCCAAGAATGCCTCTCTCTCGCTCTCTCTTCGCGCGACCCGCTGCCGATCCCCGCTTCTCTCGCTTCCCGTGGGCCGCGCTGCGTCTTCCCGCCGCTCGCGTCTCCGCTGGCCGCCGCCACGACCGCCATTAGCTGCGCGCCGAGCTCGCCAACCGCCGCCTCAACCGCCTCCGCTCCTCCGCGCCTCGCGCCACGATCCGCGCCCACCTCCGCACGACCCCACCTCTTGCCCCCTTCTCGCGTCGTGCGCCACGATCCCGCAACCGCCGCCACGACCTCCACGTCGCTCGCCACCTCGGACCCCTCGGCCCCTATAAAAGCAAGCCCGGCGCCCCTTCTCACTCATTCCACCGCCACCACTCTCTCCCTCTCTCGCGTGTGCTCGCCGCGATCGGGATTTTTCGCCAACGACCACGGAGCTTGAGCTTCGATTGTCTTGCCGCCGTGGACGCCGCGCCCTCACCGCCGCCACCAACCGCATCGCCGTGACACCGCTGGCTTGGCGCACTCGCCTTGCCGGAGGACCCTCGAGCCGCCGCCTGTCGTCACCCGGCTCGCGCCGCTTATCTCTCACCGCCGCCGCCTCCGTCCTCGTCTCGTCGAGTGGGTGAGAGCCTCGAGTCCGCCACTTCCCTCCTCTTTTGCACACTGCACCCGCACGCCATGCATGTGCGCCGGCGACCTTGGTCCCAGCGGCTGCGTCTCTCGCCACCGTGGCACGCCACGCATGCATCTCGTGGTGCCATCTCGTCGGATCCGGCGTGGATCCGACGCGCCCTTGTCGTCGCCACCTCCTCCCTCGCCAAGCGGTGAACCGGTCCACGTAAACCAAGTCTATGACACGTGGGGCCACAGTCGGAATTAATTTTAATTTGAAAATCGGAAGGTGACGTCGGCATTGCGCAATAAATGTTTTTCTTTAGAAATTTAAATCGAAATTTCAAATTTGGATAAAACTTGTAAAATTCATATCTTTTGCATCTTAACTCCAAATTGAGTGATTCAAATTGCTAAAATTCTAGAAAATTATTATCTAGCCAAATAAAATAAAATAATTTCATTTTGATTTGATTTTGTTTACCTTTTTGAATTGAGTTGAGTTTCTTGTGATTTGTTGTATTTTCACGTTTAGACTTCGACGATTTCGGGGATTTGGACCCTACTGAAGATTTAGAATTTCAAGACTTCAACGAAGGCAAGTTACACTTTGACCATGTTGACCCTAATATTTTAAAGTTATTTATTTTAGTTTCTAAATAATTATTGCATGCATAGTTTTAATCAATTATTTTGCTTCTCGTTTTAAATGCCTAGTTATACCAATTCTTTTCGTATGGCCAATTTGAATGTTGGATGTCACTCCCTTGTCACCCTTAGATAAAATTTATACAAAGTATATACGCTTAGCAAATGCTTAGGTCATGATTTGAGTTTTGGGGGAATCTAGCCAAATCGGTTCAATTTGATTTAAAAGTTTAATCCATGGTATTGTCTTACCATGGAGGTTTATTAAAGATGGTTTTAATCAAAAATGAAAATGATTTGGACTTGGGCAAAACGGAGGAATGGTGGGTGCAGGTTTATGCACGGGTTTAATCTGGTTAGGATTAAAGCCCATGGTTTGATTTGAAAGTCGCCCAAGTCAATTGAGGACCGGCCTTTGAGCGCATTTTGCTACGCCTATTCGTACTACCACTTGGTCTGTGTGGGCAGAACCTGGCTTAATAATTTGGGATATTCCATAGATATTCGTGCCATGTGTATGAGTGGGTGTCGATTAGGCAAGCCCCACTCGGCGCAAGAGGGGCTCCTGAGGATGGTTAGTCCAAAGGAGGCGAAACCTTAGCGGGCATGAGTACTTTGGGGTAGAACATTGTAACAGCCTTGTGATAGTTGCTTAGTCGCACGCCTTCTAAGTGTAATGGCCGACATGTTAAGCAAACTGTCTCGGTGGGTAAAGTTGTACCAACTCTGCGAGTAAAAATCTATTCGAATAGCGGCGTCATGATTATGGACATGCTAGCAAAGCCACTCGAGTTAGACTTATTTTTGGTTTTAAAATGGTTTAAATAGTTGTTTGTGAAGATTTATCCTTGTGGAAAAATTGGGCGGTTAGCCATAGGAGGTATCCTTCACTACCAAATATGGAGGTTATCCACTTTGAAACTTTGACATTTCTAAATTGATTTTAGGTAAGATATACAAATGGCCTTGGAAATTAATATGATTATTTAAAATCGAATGCCATTTTAAGCAAATAACCTGCCATTATCCCTTGACTACTTTATGCATGCATTACCATTCAATATTGGGTGTGACTTGCGGCTACTGTAGTGCTCATGCTTGTCAATATCTTTATTCAGAGAAGACTTCTACCAGACGGTGAGGACACTGACGTTTAGGTGCGCCCAGACGATTACTGTGGCGAATCGTTCGGCCTACTACTCTTGCTTTACTTCATTGTGCTATTTACTTATTTATTATTTGGCCTTTGGGCCCGTTTGTATCCAACTTTGAATTACTCTATTAATGAAATGCGTGATATGTTTGTGATACCATTTTGTAACTGTGTACGCTGGAAATCCTGGACTAGTGTATGAACACAGAGGAATCGGGATCCTTCGTTCCTGGGTCCGACATAATTCTCACAGATGGTTATTGTTGGACCGAAAAGACGACTAGAGGGGGTGAATAGGAGCACGCTCACTTTTTCACAAATAATGGACTCAACACAAAATTCACTCCAGTAGCTATGGAAGCTATGAAGATCAGTATATCAGTACAGCGGAAGACTAATATTGAATCCAATATAAACCCCTAAGCAAAACGACAAAATCAACAAAGATTAATGCAACTCAATACCTTTGCCGGTCGATCGCTATATTCTTGGCGGTCGGACCGATTACTCTTTCGATCGATTGGTGACTCGGCCGATCGACCGTGGCCTCGAGTAATGCATCAAGCGGCCGATGACGAAGTTGCAAATAGATGAAACTTTTGATCTACAACTCCAAACTTGATGAAACTTGGAACACACCTTCTCTATGATATCAAAAAGCTATTCCAATCGAAGATTGTGATAATTCTAGGAAGAATAAAGATCCTTTTCTGTTTGATCAAAGAAGGGTTTAAAACCAGGTCAAAACAAAAACTTGATCCAAAATCTTGCTCGTGGGTGATTGATGATCAAGATGATCCTAGATAGGTTCCCACACGTCACAGCAAGCTAGATCACATGAAGAATTCAATCAAAAACTCGCGGATCAAAGAAAGACTCAAAATCATTAAATATAGAGAAAGAACGCAATGAGACAAAACATTGATCAAACTTTCCTTTGATTGATTGATATGATATGGGCTTACAGCCTCTCCATCAATGGAGGACAATGCTCAATCCAAGAGCACGAAAATTACATCCAACTATCAAGAACCCTAGCCTCCACAAAAGCTCTCCATAAGAAAATTAGGGTTTACAAAAAATTACAAAAGAGACGAAGTGAAGGTGCAGCCACCTCCCTCTCCTATTTATAGTAGAGGCTTAGACCTTATAGAAGTTTGACTCTATTGCGCTCCCGTTAAGGTCCAAAACAAACGGGACACTTACGCACACATTTTAATGCGCGGTCTTTATCTCCCTTTGACCTAACTAGCTACACCTTGCGCTATCTTGCGCCTCGGATTAGCTAATAGGTTACCCTTGTCCATCTTGCACCACGCTTGAGTACATTGACCTCACCTGGCATCGTCGATCGTTTTGGACCCCAGCTCTCCAAGCCTAGTCCCGATCATCCTCGCAGTTGACCGTCGTTGACCACCAAGCAACCTGCACAAGAATAGACAAGTAAACCGAATTTGGGAACAAGTTCTTCACAACTTGACCCATGTTAGTCAAAACATGCATCATGCAACATATATGCCCTGAAACTCATGACTTTGACGTAACAACCGAATATCGCCGCCACGACGGGCGACGAACCAAGTGAAAACTGGTCAGACCGCCCCTAGGGCCGGTCTAACCGCCCACCCTGGCCGGTCTGACCGCCAGCTATTAGCCGGTCAGACCGCCACTAATGACTTAGCCGATTTTCAACCTCTGAAAACCGAAACCTACTGGAATTTTCAAACCAATAGAAATTTTGACTGGAGACTCCAAAAATTATGGGACCAAGTGCAATAGAATTCCCTCTCTTGCCTACACCCTCTATTTTTGGCCCAGCTCAAATCCTCACTTTAATAATCGGCCGGTCGACGCCCCGTAGGCGGTCGAGAATCGGTCGAGGCCGCCAAGGCAATAGAATTCCCTCTCTTGCCTACACCCTCTATTTTTGGCCCATCTCAAATCCTCACTTTGGTAACTGGCCGGTCAGACTACCCCAGGGCCGGTCAGGAATTGGTCAGACCGGCCACCCTGGCTGGTCAGACCGGTTATAGCCTGACAGCATACCAACTTTGCTGAAAACACGTAAAATGACAAACCATAAACGCCATTGCCAATTGTCACATCATCCTAAGATCTGGAGCATATCCCCATGATATCCACAGTTTTTAAATAGAACCATCTGTGATGTGTATTTATCACTCGGTTCTTGTTAAAAATAGTTTGTGATAATTATATATCACAGACGGGTCTTGTTAAAAATTGTCATAGCAAAAACGGGCTATACAGAAAAAGAGGGGGGGACCCTGGACAAGCTTAGAGGGGCTCCGGTGATCCTCAAAAGAAGGGATCAGTCAGTGACAAGAACGAGATGGTTATTACTATTCTAAAAAATTAAGGCTATTCCCCCTTCATGAGGGGGGGGGGGTGACCCCCTATTTATAGTCCTCCATGAGAGGGTGTTTACATTACTATTCTAACCCTATGACGGTACTGTGCGCGTAGGGGCTGCAGGGACATTTCCCCCTACTCTTAAGCCTTGGTCCATAGTGGGCGCTCCTGGGCCTGGTCTACCCCGCCGATGCACTCGCTCCATCTGCGCCTGTAGGGTCTTCGGGTCTACTCCGAAGGTGACCCGAAGGGCCTGCTGCTCCGGGCCTCGCGGGGCTCCGGGGAGGCTTCGGGTCCACCCTGAAGGTGACCTGATGGGCCTGCTGCCCCGGGCCTCGCGGGCTCTGAGGACCCTCTGGGGAGGCTTCGGGTCCACCCCGAAGGTGACTCGGAGGGCCTGCTGCCCTAGGCCTCGCGGGGCTCTCCGGAGAGGTTTCGAATCCACCCCGAGGGTGACCCAGAGGCTTGCTGCTCCAGGCCTCACGGGCCCCCCGGGGCCTCCGGAGAGGCTTTGGATCCACCCCGAGGGTGACCCGGAGGCCTGCTGCTCCGGGCCCGACGGGGCCCTGGGTGCCCCCTAGCCGGAGTTCTTCGCCTAGGGTCCGCCCCCAGGGTTTTGACGATTGCTTTGCTTGGCAGTCAGGGCCAGTGGGGCCGCCCCTACGACAAAAACCGTCTGTGATATGTCTATAGTGAGATCTGGTTGATATGCAGCTACTTTGAAGAAGATGACGAGTACTTCTAAGAAAGCAACCAAGCCCACCATGAAGCATGACTTTTTTTCAAGGGTCATTCACACAGCATGAGGAGGACGAGACGACAGCCATAGCCAACTTCATCGAACCTAACACACTAGAGTGTATGATTACCTGGCGCTCTCCTAGCAGCCATGCATGCTTCTTGAACTCCAATGTGTCAGGTTCGATGAAGTAGGTTGTGACTGCTGTCTCTTCTCCTCTTGTTGCATGGACGACCCCCCGAAAAAATCATATTTCGTGGTGGGCTTGGTTTTTTTCTTATACATGCTCGCCGTCTTCTTCAAAGCAGCCGCATATCAGAGACAGATCTCACTACAGACAGATCTATCAGGACGACCAGATATTTAAAGACGCATATCACAGACGGTTCTTTTTAAGAACAGTCGGTGATACATATACAGACGATTTTAAATAAAAACTTTTTGTGATAATTCACAGACCGTTGGTGAGGTCTCTGAATATCACAGACGGTTGTTGTTAAGAATCTTCTGCAATACGTATCATAGACGATTCTTAACAAGAACCATCTGTGATACGCGCCATTAAATATCTGGTCGTCCCGATCTGTCTGTGATATGCCGCTGCTTTGAAGGAGGCGGCCAGCTCTTGGGCGTTTGGTGAAAAAAATTAAATACTGTAGATTTGCAAGTGTGCTTGTAGATCTATTTATTCTCGATGATCTAAGGTTAGTATTTTCTTCTAATTATATGCATTATAATCTAGAGAGATCAATGACCGGTTTATCATCCAAGGAGGTTATTGTCAGTTAAGATTTACAATAGAATAATGAGCAATATGTATATATACATTGACTTATCCTGTATTGTATAAAATCATAGTGTTTACATCATAGTGAGCCTCAGTTACTTTTTCAAATGAAGGAGGAAAGGAGGAGAAGGGAGGGAGGAAGAAAGAGAAGAGGATCTTGTGGGATATTTGGGATCTTCGTGGTGAGCTCCAAGGGGATTCAAAGAGTAGTTGTCTGCATTAATCTAATTTAATACTAATTTGTTACCTACGTAGCTAGATGGACTGAAGCTGGATGTACGTTAAGAACTGTGTGAATGAAGAGTACATTGATGGCATGTCTGCTTTTATAAGAGCTGCCGAGCAGGATATGCTGACGAAAAGCATAAAATTTATGTACTATCCATGCATTGCTTGCGATAATATAAAGATGTTTACCAACCCAGCGCAGATCGAAGCGCACTTGACTCGAAGGAGTTTCAAAGAGGAGTACACATGTTGGACTAGTCACGGTAAAGAATAGATTATACCGGAAGGTAGTAACATCGTCGAGGGAGACAACGATATACCGGATGTGGACTGTGCTTTTGATGAGGGTAGGCACGACGATAATCTGGATCAGATGCTACGTGATGCAGAAGGGAAGTGAGAAAGTTTGGTAAATTTGAGGGCTTAATGGAGGACTCTAGGAAACTTTTGTTCCTGGGTTGCAAGCCGGAATACACAAGGTTGTCATCCGTGCTTGAACAGCTGAGATTGAAGGCAAACAATGGTTGATCCGATAAAAGTTTCACGACGTTGTTAGGTCTCCTAGCGAACATCCTTCTAGAGGGAAACATGTTGCCTACAACTACTTACCAAACCAAGAAGGTTATTTGTTCATTGGGAATGGAAGTAAAAAAGAATAGATACATGTCCGAACGATTGTATCCTCTACCGTAAAGAGTATGCAAACATGCATATATGTCTGGTGTGCAAAGCATCCCGATACAAGTGTAAGAATCACTCTGATGATAGCGAGAGCATCGAGGTGAAGTAAGGACCTCCTGCTAAGGTGTTCTGGTATCTGCCTATTACTCCCCTTTTGAAGCATTTATTTTCAAACCAAAAGGAGGCAAGATTGTTGCGTTGGCACTCGGAGGAGCGTAAGAAAGATGGAAAGCTAAGACACCCTGCTGATTCTGCCTAGTGAAGAAACTTCGATAGGAGAACCGAGGAATATAAGGTTTGGGTTGAGTACAGTTGGAATGAATCCTTTCGGTTACATGAGCAGCCGACATAGCACCTGACCCGTGAATCTATGTATGTACAACCTTCCTCATTGGTTATGTATGAAGCGAAAGTATATTTTGATATCACTACTTATCCAAGGGCCGAAACAACCTGGGAACAATATTGATGTGTACCTAGCACCATTGTTGGAAGATCTTCTGACACTGTGGAATGAATGGGTACTGGTATGGGACGCGTATAAAAGAGAGAACTTCATTTTTTGCACCATATTATTCTGCACCATGAATAATTTTTCTACCCTTTGTAACCTATCGGGGTTCAGTACAAAAGGAATCAAAGCCTGTCTGCACTGCTTACATGATACCGAGAGTGTGTGGCTGAAGAACTCATGCAAAACTATGTACATGCATCACCGTAGGTTCTTTCCCATGTATCAACCATACCGCAAGATGAAGAAACAATTTGACAGAAATAAGGAGGACGATTCAGCTCCAAGGGCTTTCAGAGGGAAAGAGGTCTATGATATGGTTAAAGATATCGACGTTGTGCTTGGAAAGGGGCCTAAATTGAGGACCCATCAGATGAATATCTACAAGAAGCGATCAATTTTTTGGGACTTACCTTATTGGGAGCACTTAGAAGTTCGCCACTGCATCAATGTCATGCATGTGGAGAAGAATGTATGTGATAGCTTGATTGGTCTATTACTGAATATTCATGAAGAAACAAAGGATGGTGTCAATGCACAGTGTGACTTGGTTGATATGAACATAAGGACTGAGTTAGCACCGAAAGAGACCGATAAAAGGATGAACATACCTTCCCCAGCTTGCTACACCCTGTCCAAGGTCTAGAGAAAGGAACTGTGCTAGAGCTTGCATGGTGTAAAGTTTCGCCTGATTACTCGGCCAGCATTAAGACTCTTATTTCTATGGAAGGTTTGAAATTAACTGGTATGAAGTCTCATGATTGTCATATGTTGATAACACAAATGCTTTCTGTTGCAATTAGAAGTATTTTTCCGAACAAGGTCCAAGTGGCAATCATGAGGCTGTGTTATTTCTTTAACTCAATTACTCAGAAGGTCATCGATCCCAAAGGACTAGATGCTCTGTACGGCAAGGTGGTGGTGACGACTCTATGTCATCTTGAGATGTATTTTCCTCCGTCATTTTTCGATATCATGGTCCATCTCATTGTTCACCTTGTGAAAGAGATAAAGATATGCGGTCCTGTGTTCCTACGTCATATGTACCCGTCCGAGAGGTACATGGGAATCTCAAGTCTTATGTACGGAATCGATCTCGGCTAGAGGGCTGCATCATAGAAGGTTATGCAACCGAAGAGGTCATTAAGTTCTGCGTCGACTACATGGCTCAGGTGGAACCGATAGGTGTGCCTCTATCTCATCATGAGGGGAGGCTGGAGGGTATCAGGACCATCGGAAGAAAAGCAATCACTCTCGATCAAGATACGTACACTCAAGTCCATTTCACGGTCTTGCAACACATGACCGAAGTGTCCCCATACATCGATGAGCACAAAGACATGATACGCGAACGAAATCCACGCCAGTGGGAGGTTTGGATCACGAGAAAGCACAATCGTCGGTTCAATGAATGGTTGAAGGTGTTACTGGGAGGTCATCAAGTGATGATATACTACGATGGTTGGCACAAGGGCCAAAATTTACAATTGTGACATGGCAAGGATACGACATAAATAGGTACACATTTTATACGATAGCTCCAAATAGGAAGAGCACAGTCTAGAACAGCAGTATCCTCATAGATGCGTTTCACGAGCAGTTCAATACCGTTGGGCAAAACATAATGAAATGTGGGTACTATGGGTTTGTAGAGGAGATTTGAGAGCTTGACTACGTACTTTTCAAGATCCCCTTGTTTCGGTGCCATTAGGTGAAACTTCCAAAGGGTGTGATGGTCGACAAGTACGGTATCACTACTGTGGACCTAGAATGTGTTAGATACAAGGACAGACCATTCGTACTATCTAAGAAAGTTGTTCAAGTTTTTTATGTAACAAACCCAGTAAATAAAAACCACCACATAGTTTTTCATGGAAAAAGAAGGATTATCGGAGTTGAGAATGTCGTGGATGAGGAAGAGTACAATCAATTTGATGAGTTGCCTCCTTTCGGGGATGGCATTAGGCTTGAGGAAGAACCTAGTGAGGAAGCTAGCTATATGCATGTCGATACTTGTGAAGGGCTATTTTTTAAAAAGTAAATATCCAGGTTGAATGATCCCATACGGTGAACACCTACTTGGAAATTGATCTATTGTAATTAAGAAACTCGTTATGTAATTAAGAAACTATTCCATTGTAATTGATGTTGTAATTAAGAAATTGTTCCATCTGTGATTGTATATGCTTTCTTGTTTTCAGATGGTATAGCTAGCATTTCCATAGGCTAGCCGAAAAACATAATATTGTTTGCTATAGAAGGAACTATTACAGGTTGTTTAGTGGAACAAACCGTTTGTGATATACTTATCATGGATGGTTTCGTAATAGAACCGTATGTGATGTGCGACCATACCACAGACGGTTCTATTATGGAACTGTCTGTGATAAGTATCACAGACACCCTGGCTTAGCAAAAGCTAATATGTCACCTACAACTACTATCACTAAAAATCACTACAATTTCTACATCAAACTCAAGTAATACTGCCTTCTAGGCGCCACGATTGAACATTCGACAATGAGAAAATTCATAAATTTTAGCAAGATTGTTAAACGTAATTCTATTATAATTCGATCTAAATAATTATCAATGGCATTATGGGTAAATTATAATTAAGGGAAAACAACATCTAGCAAAAATATCAGCCATGAGGAGCTAAGGGAACCACAATCTATTCAAATATTACAAGTCCAAAATTAATGAATCATGAAGTGGGGTGAAGTGCTACACAAGTGCAAAAGTTTCATATTCTACTTTCTTCCCAAAGTACGACGTCATCAACGCCACCGAAAACATCAAATAAACAAGCATGAGTCCAAGACTCGGTAAGTACAAATAAACGACATACAAAATATCATATCAATGACAACTCATTCTCAATATTCCAATTACATATTCAAATGTGATGAATGCAATGAAAACTATGCACATGTCTCCACTTCACTTCTGCATATACCGATATAGCGGAGTGTAACACCCGTCGGTGTTCACTCATGCATGTATTCTTTAATGCGGGGAACCAAAGCACGTCCTCTTTCAGACGGGGACCTCATTGCCCATATCTTTTATATGTAATACTCTGAATATTTCTAGGGAAGGGAAACAAGTAAAAAAGGGAATAAAAATATTTAAAAGGGGTTTTTGGTGAAATTTCGTCAACTTGGGCCTCGGGCCAAGGCCCATGAGGTCCAAGGGGGGAGCCGGCCATAAGGGGGGCGCCACCCTCCCCCTCCCCAAACCGTAGCCGCCCCTGCCCCTCTCCCCTCCCCCAAGGTCGTCTCCTTCCTGGTCCAGCAGCTCCCCGGCACGGCACCCCTCCATTGGTGCCTTCTCTTCGCTGCTGTCCAGGGCTACGAGGAAGAGAGAAGCCGGGCTGTGCCAATCGAAGGTGAGAGGTAGGAGGACCAGGAAGACGGCGTTCCTCGTGTGAGATCTTTAGCAAGTTTCGGCTGCGTCTTCAAGGGGTAACGATGATCTCCCCACATGTTGAAACCGGTTTGATATTTAAATTTTACCGATTGGATAATCGTTGAGCTGTTGTGCTTAGGTTTAGTAATCTGTACTCGGCTTGCTCATCAGTTTTCGTGTAGTAAAATTCCGAATTTGAGGATAAGGTATCCTAGAGAGTTGTGGGGCTTGTTCTCAGCTTTCCAGAGTCTGAGATCACCCAATTCGGAGTTGTGGTTTGGGAGATACGTTTGTTTAATAGATAAGGGTTAGATTATGGCCGATTCAGGGGAGTCTCCCAACACAACTTTCATGGGGAATTGTATTATCCTTCCAGATTGATAAATATCATAAATTTTGGATAAGCCAATTGAAAGATACGGATTTTTCTTGTACTATTGTTCCTTTAGACTGTCAGATTCTAACTTCAAGTTTTCAATTGTATATTAGATCATGTTAATGGAAGAATTAGAGAATCACGGCAGCTAAGTTATTGTACATAATTTTATTATCTTTCCATAGAGTCCTAGACCATCGAATTTGGATGTATCAAATAGAAGTTAAGAAGTTTTCAAGTCAGTTTGGATGTATCAAATAGAAGTTAAGAAGTTTTCAAGTCAGTAGTACCAAAGATGCAGAACGGTCTTCGAAATTAAAAATAGAGGCATAAATGGGGGAATCTGACTTTTTGGTCACCTGAGAAGTTGTAGCTATGCTTTTGTAGATTCCAGAAAAATTGGATTCATAAGTTTTGGCATTTTAACTCAAAAGTTATGAATTTTCCTTTGACAGCTGTCTGGTTGGATAGAATGTGGTTTGAAGTGCGTCGGTTAAGTTTGGGTTGCGATTAGGAGTGAATGATTTTATTTTGGTTCCTTTGCTGTGTTGTACATTTTTTGAGTGGTATATTTAGTATACTTTATGGTTTCCAGGTGGTGGTGAACACCGGGGTTGAAAGCTTCCTATCGTCGTCACCCGACTCTCGGATGAGGCAAATGCAAGTAGTGTAGGGTGAATTGTGTTGCTATATTCATGACAACTGCCTTGGTTTAATTATGAAAGTATATCTATGATACTGCCAATGATTATTATTCTTTCATGTTGAATTGAGAATATGAAGTTCTTTGCATCATGGCATTAATTCCTGAAATCTTGGACTACGTAGTAGCCAAGTATTGTTTCTTTTGAGGTCCATGCCTTGTATTGGACGGGCAAGGGTCCCCACACTCGTGGAGTGTGGGCTTGAGGTCCCTGTGGCTGAGGGCACAGGCTTGAGTATACATCGACGGATGTACTACTCCGCATTACCGGTAATTGCAAAGAAGAAAGACAGAGCATTCATGTCATATGCATTGCATTCCAGTGTTAGAGATGTATTTATAACTCCTTGCTGATGTTCAAGTGATGAATTGACATTCCTATTGGCTACTCATGTTGTTCGGTTTATTATTTTATTGTACTTTGCTGAGTCATGGACTCACGCTTGTCGTTGTTTTCTTTTAGGTACCTTTCGAAGCAACGATATGCATGGGAAGGGGTAGATTGGTGCACTTCACTTATATTCACATGTGGCAAATAAATTAGCTTGTTTACCTAAGTTTCACACTCGTACTATTATTTATTTATGTTTCAGACTGAGTTCACCCTTTGTGTTGACGGATTTATTCGTATTCGTAGTAGCCAAGAATTATGGTGGATGATATCGATTGATGCTTTAATTTTAGTTTTGATTTATTAATTACATTTGAGAGAATAATATGAACAACTTGATTAGTTTTTCCTCCTCGTCTTCCTTGCAAATCTTGATGATTTAGGTGTAATTGATAAGGAGTTACTCTCCTTATGATTCTTTATTCTTTTGATTCGGTGTGACATCCCGTTTTCGGACAGCAAATAGTGCCTCCGGTTTGTTTTCGATTTTCGTTGTTTCTCGTTTCATCGCTTAAAATCCAAAATTTCGAGCTCTCTTTAAAGCTCGAGTTTGTGTTTCAAACCCATCTTCAAAATTCAATTCAAAATTCAAATTGAATTCATCTTTTTGGATTTTGGATCCCTCCCAAAATCTTGCCCCTAATTTTTGGGCCAGCCTCTCCATTTTTGGCCCACTTGTTTTTCTCCCCCATCTCCTTTTTTCTCCCGGGCCGAATCCTTTTCCCCGGCCCACCGCCAGCTCGGCACGTGCTGTTCCTTCCTCTCGGCCCGGCCCGCTCACCCGCTCCTTTTCTCCGGCCCGGCCCACCTCCCCTTTTCTTTCCCTGGGCCGCGTCACTTTTCCTTTCCCCGCACCGACACTCTCATGTCTCTCTCCCTCCGTTTTGGCCGATCCGCCTCCTCCCCTTTCCTCAGCTGCGCCGTCCGCATCGCCCCTCTTCCCCATCCCCACCCGAGTGCGCCGCCGGCCTCACCTTCCCCCGATCTCCTGCCCCCAGCTCCGCCTGGCCTCCATCTTGTCCGCCCGGCCCAGCCTCGCCCCTTGGTCGCCTCCGCTCAGCCCAGTTTCCTCCTCCCATGCTGTGCCGCCCCCTCCTCTCTTGCTTCCGCCCCCACAAGCACCTGCTCCCCTACCACCTCTGTGGCGCCATCTCCTGCGCCCGCCCCCACCAGCGAGTCGCCGCCGTACCTCCTTGACGACAGCCCGTCCCCGCGCAAGCATCCGCCCGGTCCGAGCAGCGAAGCCCCGGTCCAAGCCGTGCGCCACCCGGTCCATCGCCTCTTCGGTCAGTGGCACCATCTCGTCGTCCTCCGCTCCCATTCTGCGTCCCCTCCGCGCCATGGCCGCCCATACCGCCATCGCCATGCCGCCTCTGTCATCACCTCCACCAGCTCCCCTCCTTCTTTTGCTATAAATGGCCCAGTGCCCTCCACCTCCTCCCCGCCTTGCTCCTCCCTCTCCCCAGGTAAGTGCCCCAAAGCCCCCGATCCTTCCTTCTACTTCGGCCGAAGGCCTTGCGCCGCCGACCGCCCCATCATCGCCTCGGCCCAACCGCCGGCTCCTGGAGCTCCTTGGTGACGCCTGAGCCTTCCTCGTGACCCACTCTGACACCCCAAGTTCCCGCTCACGCCACCGAGCTCCCCTCCAGCGCCATCTCGGCTCCCGACGACAGCCATCTCCGGTGCTCGACCGCCTCCACCAACTCTCGGCGAGCCTCCCATCCTCCCCTGGCCCTCCCCTCCCTCCAGCCACTGTCGCCACCGATGCCCCTGCGCCCGACCACCCTGGGCCGCCACCAGCTCCCTCCCTACGTCGCTCCTCCTGTCCCCCCCTCTGTTGTGTGAAATGGGATAGTGGCTATTTGTGCCTTGATTGTTAATGAATGTCCTAGCTTCTGCCAGAAATTGCCTCCCCAATTCTGTGATTGATTGGTAGTGGATTGATTGTTGATTGTTGGTGTTATCAGCAGAAGAGCTAGCAATTGTGGAAAATTCGTATTGACCTGGTAGTAGGATGTGGTTAGCAGTAAGTTGAATTATTGATGGTGGGATGATTACTTCTCCAGTATTGATTGTCACTTCCCGGATCAGTATTGTCGGCAATATTTTAGTTTGTGATTGTTGCTTGTGGACTATGTTTCTCCAGTTATTGGTTGTTGTCAATACTTTTTTGTACATCAGTTTGGCAATGAGTGTAGTATTTTGTAAGTAGCATTTTGATTAATCTGTGTTTGATCTGGTATTAAAATCTGTGTGTAATCCGGCAATTGAAGTCATCTGGCAGTAAGTGATTGATGTCAGTAAATGTGTTCCATCATTTTGAAAAGTCTGTGTTATGTCATTTTGGAAATCTGTCTTTTGAATCCCTGATTAGTATTCTGCAAATGTGATGAACTCTGTTGCCCCGATCTTTCGGTGAGAGGGGTAAATTCCGATTGGATGACGGTCAACTCTGATGATCCAGGCTACGAACGCAGCACGCACGAACCAAGCAATCGCTGAACTAACCACCAAGTCATTATCAACCGTGCCAAAGACCCGGTTGACCTAATCATGAGGATCAATTCCTGCAAGCAATCAAAGAACAAGCAAGAACTAGGTAAAAAGCAATATGAATTGCAAGTATATGATTGAGTTCAAAAGGTGGGATTCCGCAGGGATCCTTTACGGTTGGTCTAGTCGACACAAGCGAAGAACGAGAGTTTTCACAATGGAGAAACTAATCAAACGAAATTCGAGTTCTAGCAAAAGAAAATGGCGGCTCCTATATAGGGAGATGGCCAGGGGTGGCGGCCAGCAAAGTGGACGCACGCCCCTAGGGTTACAAGCCCCATGGGCCCAAGTGGAGGTGACGCAGCACCTTTTCTGACTCGGACTTAGAAATAGATGTGAACTCTTTTGACTATTCTGGATGGTTCAGATGGAGTTGGGTGATGATCTTGGATCCGTTGGAAAGTATACTCGATAAGCTTTCCACGACGTCCAGAATCGCCCCAAACGGAGTCGGTACGAAGAAGTTACGTCCATTTGAAGTTAGCACTATCGCAGTAGTCCGAATTCGAATCCAGAACGAGCCCAACTCGAACTCTTGATATGGACCCAAAGTGACGTGGTGGCCTCCATTATGCCTTCTATGCATGTCCATGACTCCACAAGCCTCTCCTTGGTCCGTTCCCATATTCCTAAGCATAATTAAATCAGTTGAATTAGGTAGCGGTTTATTCTCAGAAATATATAAACATAGGAATGAATTCACCTGGTAATTAAGTTGGCGAGCACGAGCTCTGGTAAGAGGTCCTTGTACTGGTTATGGATGAGTTGTGTGTGTAGGCGGCTGAGATTGGTATAGAATTGCCATTGGATTACGTGTTGATCTAGATTTGGTGTATAGCTCATAGTTAAGTTAATTGATGACCCTGTAGTAGAACAGTCTTGCTGTCTTCCGAGTCCGCAGTAGAGCATTCCGGCAAAAGCACCTTCGACCTTACCCTCCTTTGTATCCTCCCTCCGCGCATAAATTCTGTCATTCCTCCTTTCGCCCAACTGGACGTTTGACTCTGTCAAACCTTCCAGTGTCGCTCAAATCCTTCTCTCAAGCCCGTCCTCCGCAATCTTTCTGAGGCTCTTGTGTTTTATTGGTCTTTTGAGTTCTTTGGATTTATTTGGTTTTTCGATCTTTATTGCATAATTAGAAATCGAAGTCCAGAAGAATCGACGACTCATGCAGATCCAAGATTCAAGCAAAGACGCCGATTAAGATTTCGAACCCCTGTTCAATCAGGCTTTAAGTAGGATCAAGGCCACGGTAAAATAGCCCAGGCGAGTCAACACTTTGATCATATTGATCCTACATTTTATGCAAATTATGTTCTTTTAAAATACCAAATTACATGCTTTAATTTCTATGCAAATGTATGTCAAACACTCTAAAGTAGTTAAATGCCTACTTATTGATTAAATAATTATTATATCATTTTCTTGAAAATTTAACTCCCAATATCCTTATCACCCTAGTAAATATCTGGTAACCTACTAGTTATAGGTCGTACTTAGACGCCATGCTAGACTTGTTTAAGTACCGGGGTATTACTTACCCCAAATCATCATTCTTAAAACCAAAGAATGTGATTTGGGCAGTCATTGGGGAAAATGACTGAATTGGTTGGATAATTTATTTTATAGCTCTCCAAAACTCTAAAAATTTGATAATACCCATCTGGACGGATGGTAAGCTGGAAGGTGTATGGTTGGGTGCTAATGTAGCCAGGATATTTTTGTGGTGGGTATGTGGTAAGAGCCGTCCAGATGATCTTAAGGACTTAATCCTGTAATGACCTCCAATTGTAAAATAGTACAACCACAAGTCTATAATGGTGCCGACCTGGCTAACTAATTGGTGTCCACCGGTACGAGTTGCACCATTGGAGGGACGCCCCTTCACCGTGAGCCCACGAGGCTACGGGTTGGGGCATACGACTTGCGGGATCCTTGGCGTAAGTCGCACGGCGCAAGAGGGGGTCTGGGTAAGTTGTTGTCGGATCCTAGCAACCGAGACCCTACTCAAGTGAAACCTTAGCGGGTGTAGCAGATACCGAGGGATGCCTTGCAAAGGCCTTGTGATAATCTCCCCTTGATTCACATGTCAAAGGTAACATGTGTATATATCAAGACGATTATCTCTTGTGGGTAAAGATGTACAATCTCTGCATAGAATAAAAACTGTTCGAACAGCCGTGTCCACGGTCACAGGCGGGCATGCGGAGCTTACGAGATGTAGTCCTATTTCAAAAACTTTTGTGGATGGGATGAAAATGTGCGGGGCTCACATAGCCCCTGATTTGGATTTTCCCTGGGTATTCTTACCCAGCGTTGGTAATAGGTGGGCATGACCAGCGACAAAAATATAAGCATGAAGGTGGAGGCAGCCTCTGCTTTTATTAATTATTGCACAATTAATCTCTTTAAAAATGCAATTTGGTTAAAATGCTAAGTGATAGAATTTTCTACTATCTGTATTTATAAAGGCTGCTTTACGCAAATAAAAGAACCCGGTCCATCCTTATTACACATTGCATGTATATTATTGCATTTGTTGTGTTGGCTCGCGAGCACGGTAGTTGTGCGTATCCTCGCTCTTTCCCCAAACCCTCAGAAACAGGAACCCTGGAGCTATCAACTACAATGAGGATCCAGAAGTCTGAAGACCCAGGAATCGTTGAAGCATAATTTAGTCCTTAGCTATTCTAGTCTCACCCCAGTCTAGCTGACTCCGTCAGTTCTTGTGTGTCTCCTATATTGTTCGAGGTTTTCGGATAATATCGGACGTACACGGGTTCCCTAATCACTTGCCTGCGGTAAGATGTGCCCTCACCCCTTTGCTTCCGTTGTTACTTCCGCTATCTTTTGTAATGTATTCATTTGGCCTATTCGGCCCTAATTGTAAAAATTGGCCCGAGGCGGTCTATGCAAACTCTGATGTGTAAATTAATGAATGGAATTATTTTTACGCCATGTATGGTTTGTGTGGATATCGTGAGGATATGTACATGATCTTAGGATGATGAGTCAATTGGTAATGACGTTGTTGGTTTGCCGAATCCCTCATTTTCGGAAAAGCTCCAATGTTGTTCAAACCTCAAAGGTCGGACCGGTGGCATCAAGCGGTCGATCGGTGTGTGGCGATCCAACGGCTATGCTTGCCAGCTGTCCGACCGCCGAAGTTTTGGTGGAGTTTGGAGCTAGGCCAAAAATAGAGTAAGTAGGCAAGAGAGGGGAGTCTCCTGCATGTGGTCTCTTATTTTTTGGAGCTTCTAGTCAAAAGTTATATTCAGTTGAAAATTTCAGAGAGTTCTCAAATTTGCAGGATGAAATTTTTGCTAAGTCCCTTGCGGGCGTTCTGACCGGCTAAGACAAATCGGTCTGAACAGTTTGGGATCGGTCAAACCGGCCATGTATGGCAGCCAGACCGGTTTCCACTTATTCGTCGGCCATCTTGGCGGCGTTGTGTATTGGTTAAGTTAAGTTCATGAGATTCAATGTTTTACTATTGCATATTGCAAGTTTTGAGCTAACGTGGGTCAAGTTGTGAAGAACTTGTTCCCGGAGACTATTTCTTGCTCTATTGTTGTGCAGGTAGCTTGCAGGTCAACGACGGTCAACGGCGAGGAGGATCGGGACTAAGCTTGGAGAGCTGAGGTCCAGAACGATTATGGATGCCGGGTGAGGTCGTGTGACTCAAGCATGGCGCAGAATGGACAAGATGGATCGATCGGGCAGTTTGTTGCAGCTGTTTGGATCAAGTGGTGCGGGGGTCGGTGCAAGTGCCTTGGAGGTCCCGATGGGATTCGGACGGGAGAGACTTGCTGACATGATGAGAGCCGTTGATCAACCTACACGTGGCGAAGCAGGCGATTGCTTCGACTGTACTGGACTCGGTCCATGGAGAAGGATCGAGAAGGCGTATTTTGGTAATTTCACCAAATATCGCCTTTGTGACTCTTGACTAAACCACGGCGCTTGGAGAAGCAGTTTTGGTCAATCGAAGATGAAGACGGCGCTTCCGATTGCGTGCGTATGTGTCTCGTTGTATTGGGCCTTAATGGGAGCCCATTAAGTGAAATCTTCTAGAATACTAGGCCTCACTATATATATGGGGGGCTGCTGTAAACAGCCTTCAAGCACTTCATTAAGCCAAACTCTAGTTTGTTTTAGGGTTTAGAGAGGAGAGGTGAGGCTTGGGCTTGAGAGAGATGTGTTGGGTGTGTGCTCATGGATTGAGCTCTTGTCCTCCTTGAGGGAGTGGCTGTAATCAGCAAACACTATGAATCAATCTATGGATGATTGTTCAAAGATGAGTCTCCTTGTGTTTTTCCTTATCTTTTGATGGTTTTTGGTGCTTCCTTGATCCGGTTGTTTTTTGTTGGTCTCTTGACCTCATTTACCTTGCTATGACGTGTGGGAACACTTCTAGGATCATATAGATCATCAATCTCCCACGAGCAAGTTTTGGATCAAGTTTTTCATTTTGCTCGGTTTTGAACCCTCCTTCGGTAAAACAGAAAATGTCAAAACTTTGACGTAGATCTGGACGATCGTTGCTTGGAATTGGTTCCATATATCCTTAGGAAGGTGTGTTCCAAATTTGGTCAAGTTTCATCCAAAGATCACATTGGGGCGGTCGGGCCGATTTCATAACGCGGTCGACACCACCCGTCCGACCGCCAAGTTACCGTCGGTCTGACCGCTCCAGTGAGTTTAATCTCCATATTTTGGATCTTTTGCTCAAGGGATTAATCGGATTCAGCACAAGGCTTCCTCTGTGCCTTTACTGATCTTCTTAGCTTTCATAGCTATTGGAGAAAAGTTCGTGTTGAATTTGATTAAGGCATAAATCAGGAAAGCGTCTATTCACCCCCCTCTAGTCGCCTTTCCAGTTCTACAAGTGGTATCAGAGCACGGTTAGCTCTTCTCATAGATCTTAACCGGTCTTTGGAGCCATGGAGACTGATAAGTATTTGATCAAACCACATATTTTCGATGGAGTTGATTTTGCTTACTGGAAGGCACACATGCAGGCCTACATCGAGGCTCAAGGGCACGCAATTTGGCTTAAAATAAAAAATCCTTATGTCGTGCCAGCCGATGACGATGTGATCACTCCAGATGTGGAGGCCAATAGTAAGGCTCAAAACTTTATGATCCAAGGCCTGAGCCAATCTGAGTTTGAGCGTGTTTCTCATTTGAGGTCTGCTCATGAGATCATGCGGACTCTCTGTGATTACCACGAGGGCTCAACTGCGATCAAGGAAGTGAGACAGAACCAGCTCAAGAAAATATACTCCAAGATCGAGCAAAGGCCTGGTGAGTCTCTAGATGAGATGTGGGGAAGGTTTTCTAAGATCCTTCATGATCTTCGCGCTGTTGACCTTGTTTTCTCTGAGTCTGAGAACACACACCAGCTTTTAGGTGCTCTTGATGTGAAGGACTGGGAAATGAAGATCACATATATCAATGACAATACTGTCATGAGTGAGCTTACCATGGATAAGCTATACTCGAGGTTGAAGACACATGAGATTGATTTCATCTCGCGTCTCCCCAAGACAGAGTCGATGTCTTTAGTGGTCGACCCATCTAAGGGTAGTTCATATGATTCTTTAGATTTTAGCTCATCTCGTTTTTTTTATCAGCTTTACATTCTTTGAGCGATGAGCAACTAGAGAAACTATCTGAGGATGATTAGCCCTCCTATCCACCAAATTCTCGAGAGTTTACAACAAGGTGAGGAACAGAAGGAGAGGTGGCCCTGTCACGTGCTTTGAGTGTGGTGAGCCAAACCACATTCGCTCCAGGTGCCCCAAGCTGAAGGGCAAGGAGGAGAAGGACTCTCGGAGGCGTCCTCAAGCCAGGGATGCGAGACCCAAGAAGACAAACTATCGCAAGTTCGTCAGCTGGGTCCTTGCTGCTCTTGAGAATGTTAACATGAGCGATGTGGACTCGGAGACGGAGGACGACGAGGATGACTCCCGTGGCAAGAAGAAGGCTCAGGACTTCACCAGCATGTGTTTCATGGCTAGGGACAGCCACGACATCGACTCCTCCAATGACGACGATCCTTTCAGCGATCCCGATGAGGTATGTCCTTCACTTGCTGATATGAAACGTGCTTTGGTTCTTCTTTGATGCGAAGCGCATAAGCAAACTAAATTGATTAAGAAACAAGACACTATGATTGATAACTTGAACCTAGAAGTTGTTAGGCTCAAATCCATTAATCCTGATGATATTTGTGATTTCTGCACTAGTTTGCTTAATGAATTGACAAGCTTAAAATCTGCTTATTTCTCTGTTGTGAATCAATTGAAAGATGCTCTTGATTAATTAGAATCTCTCAAGTCTAGTCCTGTTTGCATGAATGCCATTTCTCTTGATGTGACTGCTGTAGATGCTATCCCTTTATCTTGCTCAAACTGTGCTTTGCTTGATTTAAAACTGGATAGCGCTATGAAAGAATTGCAGAAATTTGATGCTAGTCACACTTGCTCTCATTGTAAGAATAATAGTATTAAAAAGAAAGAGATGACAGAAATGGTTCTTTACTCTAAATCTGCATCTTGTGAGAATTGTCATAAGCTCATAATTGAAAATGAAGCTCTAAACAAGACACTAGAAGAAAAAGCTAAAATTGAAAAATCTATGACCATTACTGCTTCCAAGAAAGTTATTGACACTACTTGTTGTGTTTTGCATGCTGAAGTTGAAACAATTGTTGATAAGATACAAGAGACTTTTAGAGACAAATTTAAGGAGCAGTTGAATAGGATTAGGGATTCCTACTGTGTGTCTTGTGAGGCTTTGAAAGTTGAAGTAGCTCTTCTTGAGAGTAAGTATGATGAGGCAATCAAGTCAAGAGAGTGTGTTATATGTGAGAATCTATCCAAAGAGAACGATTACCTCAAAGTGACTCTTGAGAGGTTTACTAGTGGGAAGAAGAACCTCAACATGATTCTTGACCAATCTAAAGTGAGTATGAAGAATAGTGGCCTAGGTTTTAATTCCCTAGAGCATTCCAAGAACCATCCATCTAATATTGCAATAGTTGTTGAGAGTGGCCTGTTTGAGGTAGAACCCCCTAAGCCATCTAAGGTTGTCTTTAGATCTGCAGGTTTTGCCCAGACTCTTTCTAGCAAGACATGTGCTTCTGCTTCATCAGGTCAGACCCCTCAAAAGGTCAAGTACCATTGCACCTTCTGCTAGAAAGACGGCCATATTGTTGAGTTCTGCTTTCATAGAGATAAGATTGAGAGAAAGGAGAGGATGAGCGTTTTGAGAACCATTAGAGGGGTTCCTTCACCTGCTATAGTCTCTAGAGCCAAGCAGCCTGTCCTTCCTGCTAGACATAAGCCTAGGTTCGTAGAGGACTTCTTTGACTCTTTTGGTGGGTCTAGGCAGCGTCCTGGTTTAGGATATCGTGAGGAGAAATCACGGGTAGCATCTAGACAGGGGGAGTACCGATCTTTTGGTAGATCATTTCGGAGATGTCTAGGTGGTTCTCGTGTGTATTCTTATGATTTTGTTCCTAACCATTTTACTGCTGCTTCTACTGTTGTTCCCAAGCATCGTGTGACTCAAGATCTTTGGATTCCTGTGTCTCTTATCACTAACCCGATCTTGAGGCACGTAAGTTTCTGCTTGTGCTTTTTAGGTTCGTCGTGCGAGGAAGGAGGACATATAGCTTGTTAACTCCGGGTGTTCTCGACATATGACTGGAGATTCTAGATGGTTCACCTCCCTCACACGTGCATCCGATAATGAGTTGATTACCTTTGGGATGCTTCTACCGGGACCGTGACAGCTAAGGGCACTATGCGCGTCAACAACAAATTCATGCTTAAGGACGTCGCTTTGGTAAGTAAGCTGAGGTATAATCTGCTATCTGTTTCTCAGCTGCTTGATGAGGGTCTAGAAGTAAGGTTTAAAAGTGGTGAGTGTAGAGTTCTAGATTCCTCGGGTGAACTTGTCTTTGAGATCTCCAGGTTTGATAGGATATTTTGTACTAATTTCATTATTTCCTCTGCTTCCAGTCCTAGATGTCTTGTAGCCTCTGATTCTCATGATCTTGTTTTGTGGCATCGTAGACTTGGGCATATAGGGTTTGATCACTTGTCTAGAGTCAGTTGGAAGGATTTGATTAGAGGCTTGCCTAGGCTGAAGGCTGTTAGAGATCTTGTGTACTCACCCTGTAGACATGGTAAGATGGTTTCCGCTTCTCATCCACCTCTTACCTTAGTGATGACTGATGAACCAGGATAGCTTCTGCACTTAGACACTGTTGGTCCTTCTAGAGTTCAGTCAGCCGGTGGGAAATGATATGTGCTTGTGATTGTGGATGATTTCTCTAGGTATTCATGGGTTTATTTTCTGGTTTCTAAGGACGAGGTATTTGGCTTCTTTAGAGAATTGGTTCTTAGACTTGCTGTTGATCTTCCTGGAGCCTTGATAGCCATTAGGAGTGACAATGGGACAGAATTCAAGAATTCTTCCTTTGCTACCTTCTGCACTGATAGGGGAATTGAGCACCAGTTCTCTTCTCCTAGAGTTCCCCAGCAGAATGGTGTTGTAGAGAGGAAGAACAGGACCCTTGTAGAGATGGCTCGGACCATGTTAGATGAGCATTCTACTCCTATGAGGTTTTGGGCTGAGGCTATCTCTACTGTTTTTTATATCTCTAATAGGGTTTTCTTGAGATCTGCGATTGGCAAGACTTCTTTTGAGCTTAGATTTGGTCATAAGCCCAAAGTCTCTCATTTCAAGATTTTTGGTTGCAAGTGCTTCATTCTTAAATCTGGCAACCTTGATAAATTTGAATCTAGATGTTCTGATGGCATATTTCTTGGATATCCTGCTCATTCTCGTGGCTATCGTGTATTTAATTTTGACACTAATAAAATTGTTGAGACTTACGAAGTCACTTTTGATGAGACTAGTCCTAGTACTAGACTCGATGCTGTAGGTACACAGGTTTCTGAAATTCGAGAAAGCATCTTCGTCGACGATGAGGACTCAATCCATCCTCCAATCACATCTGAGATGGTTGGAGAGCCTGCTTCCACTACTCCAGCTTCAGCTGAGCAGCCTCCTCCTATCTTCACCGATGATCTGAGTGGCTCTGCACCTACCTCCACAGCGCATGAGGTAGCAGTCACTTCTGCACCAGGAACTCCTCTTCACATTCAGCGACGACATTCACCTGAGCAGATGATTGGGGATCTTCAAGAGCGAGTCACTCGCTCTAGGTTTATTTCTCTTGATTCTCATGCACATTCTGCTTTTATCGCTTCTTTTGAACCCCGAGATATCACCCATGCTTTGTCTGATGCCTCTTGGGTCAATGCCATGCATGAAGAGCTTGAAAATTTTAAAAGAAACAAAATCTGGACCTTAGTTGAACCTCCATCTGATCATAATGTAATTGGAACAAAATGAGTTTTCAAAAATAAGCAAAGTTAGGATGGGTTGGTAGTTCGCAATAAGGCTAGACTTGTAGCTCAAGGATATTCCCAGGTAGAAGGCTTAGACTTTGAAGAGACCTTTGCTCCTATAGCTAGATTAGAAGCCATTCGTATTTTACTAGCATTTGCAACATCTGAGGGTTTTAAGCTTTATCAAATGGATGTTAAAAGTGCTTTCTTAAATGGTGTCATAGAAGAAGAGGTCTATGTCAAGCAACCTCCTGGTTTTGAAAATCTTAAATTCCCTAATCATGTTTTTAAACTCTCTAAGGCCCTGTATGTTTTAAAGCAAGCCCCTAGGGCTTGGTATGACAGGCTTAAGAGTTTCCTGCTTAAAAATGATTTCAAAATGGGAATGGTTGATAAAACTTTGTTCACTCTCAGGCATTGCAGTGATTTTTTATTGGTTCAGATTTATGTGGATGATATCATATTCAGTGGTTCCTCTCATGCTTTGGTGTCCAGATTTTTAGATTCTATGAGCAGGGAGTTTGAGATGAGCATGATGGAAGAATTGACATTCTTCCTTGGTCTTCAAGTTAAGCAACTAAAAGAAGGCACCTTCATTCACCAAAGTAAGTACACAAAGGACCTTCTTCGGCGCTTCGACATGGGAAGTAGTAGGCCAATGTCTACTCTGTCTACTCCCATTGCCACAACCACCGTGCTGGACCCTGATGAGGATGGAGAGCCCGTGGACCAGAAGGAGTACTGCAGCATGATCGGCTCCCTCGTCTACCTCACTGCATCGAGGCCGGACATACAATTTACGGTATGTCTGTGCGCTCGCTTTCAGGCTTCCTCTCGTGCTTCTCATCGTCAAGCAGTACGTCGCATCTTCAGGTACCTCCAAGATACTCTTGACTTTGGACTCTGGTATTCTTCTTCTTCTACTCTCTCTATTCGGGCTTTTTCTGATGCTGATTTTGCGGGTGTGAGGACCCCGGATTATTGGGCTTGTAATGCTTAGTCACCAATTGACCCTAGCATCACAAACGAAATAACCCGTGTCTTCGAGACATGTATACTTCCCAGAAATGCAGTATACACACCTCTTTACAAAATTCATGCATCAATTCCATTCATTCACATAGAACCGAAGCAAAGCAACAACCAGAAGGTAACATAAATAAAGGATAGTTATTACAAAAGAGAGGCCGACCGGCCAAATGACATATACATATAGAAATTGAACAGCGGAAGCAAAAGTGCCATAAGATGGCCATAAACCAAAAGAGCCAATCAGTGTGCCTTTAACCTACAAGGCAACCGACCGGACCGCCAAACTAGTCATCGAATCCACAGCACATTTCACAAAAGTGAGGCCCTTGGGGCACACCTTCCTCCTCTGCAACAAATAGTTAAGCAAAGCAAATGAGTACAAAAATTGTACTCCGCAAGACTTACGTGTAGAGTAACAGACCTATACATATGCTACATGCAAGCTTATTTAAGTGGAGGCTGTAGGTTTCATTTTCAGCATAAAGCAATCTTTATTTGCAATAATGTAATACATTTAAAAGCAGGTTAACAAATCTGTTTTTAATGTTCAAATAAGCGTAAATGACAACAATATAACAGTAGATAGATGACAACAACAATCCTGGAAGTGACTAACCCACTAGTCACCACAACAATAGTATGAATTACCCATTCATACGAACCATGTCAAATTTTAATTTAAAAGGTTGTAGTCTAGTTCTTGCACGACCTTACCAAGCATGCCCATAACCTAGGACTAGGCTATTCGAATAGTTTTATACCCTGCAGGGGTGCACCAATGTACCCACACGCCAGACCGCCTTTTTGCCACATGATTAGCATACTTCCTTTGGTATGCCGGCACAGCTAAGTCCTACGAGACATTTCCAATATTGTGCATTAACTACGAGCCGCCCGTATGGATAGAAACCCATACGTTGTGTCGGAGTCATTGTATAGCCTCGGTCAACTACCCGTCTCAGGTAAAGCCTTGGACAACTACAATGCTCCTCGAGGTGGAGAGCCTACCCGGAATCTCCACCACCGCACACCCAACACAAGAACACATATCATTTTTCACACAACACACACAACCCCCTCCTGCGACTCGGAGATAGCACACACCAAAGTACTTAGTCAAGAGAGGTCCCATATCCCTCTCGCGTGGTTAGCACGCATAAGCGCTTGGCTTAGTGACACAAGTAACTCGGTCCTTGATGACCTAGGCACCATTCCATTCACACCAACAGATCACACCAACATACCATTGTGCCCAAGTCTAAAATAATTTTATTTTCAGTTTTTGACTTTACAAAGTAACAAAGCACAAGTGCTGGACATAATGGAATAATAAATAAATGTGTGATTAAGATCACCGACTAAGTCGGTGACTGCCCAATACTACCGACATCTAAGCATTTCTAAGCATGACATCGAAAAGACAATAAAAGAGCATAATTAAATCAGCGGGCTCTAATTCACCAGCGATATTAATAACCTATGGTTGTGGCAGGGGGATAACAATTTGAGGGCAACAATGCAATAGGAGTAACTACCTCTAATCGGAAAAATTAATTTGACACAAAAGCATGCATACATATGATTTGTAACCAAGATATTAGACTTGAAAGTAATGGGAAATTTATGATCAAACTGCTTGCCTGTTTGCTGTGGGTCAAGATGTTGCTGAGGATCAATAATATTGTCAATGTGCTCTTCGGATCCTAACGAGAAAGCGACAAACAACCGATAAGAACGAAGAAAATGCAAAGACCCAACAGAAAAATTTCTCCAAAAATTCTGAAAATTTTACAGTAGCAAGATCATGATTTATAAGGAATTTAGCAATAAGAACCAATTGATTTGGATCCTTAATGCAAAAGATATGGCCAAAACAATTTTTCTCAGCTTTTATAAATAAAAAATGCTACTATTTATTAGCAACATTTTCTGGAGCTATACTGGGGTTGAAAACATTTTTAGATTAAAGTTCAGTTGAAAACATAACCCACAAAATTTGAATCTTCCGAAAAGGAATTAAAATGAATTAGTTATGCATTTTACAAGTTATCACATTTTTCAGTTGATAAATAAATCCTTTCGGGAAAATCAGAAATTTGAAATGACGTGGACGAACGAGGAGCGTTGATCTTGGATCCAACGGTCTGAGTCCCTATCTTGATCTTGTGCGCTACGTCAGCAAACCCTAAACGTCAACCGTTGGATCTGGATCCAACGGTTCACGTGGATCCGAGCGCGCGGGCGGTCCGAACGTCCAGACGCACGCGAGCTGTTGATCTGGGATCCAACGACCCATGCGAACTTGGATCGGGACCGTTGATCTTGGATCCAACGGTCCACGTGATCAAAACACGCGATTTAATTCAAACTTGGTAGCGATCCGAGCCGTAGATCTTAGGATCGACGGTCCGCATCGATTCCCGTTCAAACCGTCTCCCTGTTTTCGTCCGGCAAAAATGACAGGGGAGAACGGCTCACCGCCGGCGGCTCTGGCCGCGGCGGTGCGAGCAAGTGCCCAAAATGGGTCCCAAACATCATTGCGCACCTAATGGTACCAATGGATTTGGCTGCGGTGGTCCAGAACGCCGACAAGCCGGAGAGAACCCAAGTGGCCCGAAATGACAAAAATGAAAATGGAAAATGCGCTCAGCTGCGGTTCAAGGGAGCAGGTGCCAGGCCACTAGGGACTAAAGAGGAGTTACCTGAGCGCAAAGAATGCACCGAGGAGAGCCGAAGCTGCCCGGGCGAAGAAGAATGCCGATTTCGGTTGAAATTGGGGGAATCCGAATTCAGTTCGACCCTGAGCAAATTGAACCGAATTGAGTGAGGGTTAAGCTTCAGAGAGTAAAGGGGGAGCAGAGGGAGCAAAGACTTGAAGAAGAAAACCCCTGCTGCACCGACTCCACCGGAGCTCCAAAACCAACAATGGCGGCCGAAGGATTCCCGAGGATTTGCAGCTCCAGCGGACTTGTGAGTGCTAGCTATAGTTGCGGACGTGCTAAAGGAAGAAACAATGGAGCTTAAATAGATGAGGATGGCCGAGAGCAACGGCGATATCCCGCTCGGGTCAACCCGGCCATTTGAGCGCGAGAGAGCGACGGGAGCAGTTGGAGAGTGGACGTCTGAGGGAGGAGCACGACGGGCATTAAATGCGCGCAGAGCTAGCCGTTTAAAGGCGACCGAGGCGTGGACTGCACGGGCGGCTTTTCTCCTCTGCGCACGCCATGGCCGAGCTCACGCGCTGGCGGAGGAAGAAGGAGACGGCGTGTCGGCCGTCGGATTGAAATCGAGCACCGAGTTAGATCGAATGGATTAAAGCGATTCCGTCGTTCGGTTGATCAATGACCGTTCGATGCTTGATCCAACGGCTCTGGCGCGCGCTCGATCGATCACGCGCCGGTCGATTAGTTGATGGACCGAGTCAAGTGGCTCGCGCCCGAGTCCGGTTCGAACCCGAGGAACAGTGCAAACCAGTTAGAATTTGAATTTTAAACATCTGATTTTTGAGGAATTATTTGAGGTAGCAAACAAACTCTAAAATTTATGAAATTTTAACTAGAGCTTGCTGACAGCAGTAGGAACCTCCCATAAATTTTTTAGAGATTTTCATGCACTTAATTTTTCTCCAGAAATTCCAGAAGAGGGGAAATAGGGTTTGACCAATTTTGACTTGCCTCTAAAAATTATCAAATAATTTCTAAAAATCATGAGATAATTCAGAGGTGTTGCCAAGCCTCCCTAGAACTCAGGGAAGAGATTTCCAAGGGTTTGGCACAAGATCTATGCCACAAAGGTTTTTTATTAGAGTCAATTGAGGATTTAAATTTGATTTTTCCATAATTCTTTTTAAAAGAATTACAAAAATGACCAAGGGCTTCAAGATGCAAAAAAAGTTTTAATTTCTTCTTATTTTCTTACATTTGAAACATAAATCCATATTTGGGATGTTACAGTGGGGTGTAGAGTGGATAGGAAGAGTACTTCTGGCACTTGTCATTTCTTAGGCACATCTCTTATCTCTTGGTCTTCTAGAAAACAGTCTTCTGTTGCACAGTCCATAGCCGAGGCTGAGTATGTAGCTGCAGCCAGTAGTTGCTCTTATATTTTCTGGATCTTATCTACTCTTCAGGACTATGGGTTATTTTTGGGTAGTGTTCCTCTTTTCTATGACAACACTTCTGCCATAAACATTGCCAAAAACCCAGTGCAACATTCTAGGACTAAGCACATTGACATTCGATATCATTTCCTTAGAGACCATGTTGAGAAGGGTGATGTTGTGCCTCACTTTGTTGAGTCTAAGCAATATGTTGTGGATATTTTCACTAAAGCTCTTGATTCTTCTCATTTTGCTACCTTGCGGGGAGAGTTATGGATTGTTAGTCCTCTTGGCCTGTTTTGAGGGGGAGTTTACTCTTTTTGCATTCATTCTATCATAATGCATTTTAAAATTCAAACATCTTGCATTGTAATATAAACTTGTGGAGCTTTGATTATTATCCTTGTATGGTTTGTTTTCATACTTTATACCATGCCATATCTTGTACTAGTATGCTAGAGTTCTTTGATGGCTCTTCCTGTTTAGCTTAGCCTTTGCTATGCTAGCTTTATTATCTGTGAGCGAATTGAATCAAAACGTGACTTGTTGGATCTTGTGACCAGTTTTACTTTAGTGATCCTTTCATGATTCATGCCATGTCATATAAGACAAACTGAGTCTTGAAATTATTTTGAGCTAAAAATTGAGCTACGTTAATTCTTAAGTCAATCAAATGAAAAATGAGCTTTTCTGTGCGAAAAAACTGATCTCACCAATTCTTTCTCATGAGACTGCTTGCCATTGCACTAGGCATGAGCTCAGGGGGAGTTTTGGATGACCTAGACCACTCTTTTAAGCTTCATGCTTGAGATGGTCGCGGCAAGACTTGAGATCTAGCACAATGCTAAGAAAACAAAAATGTCAATTGGTTGAGGCTTAGGAGGCAGTTGTGGATAGCTCCTAGTCCAGGACTTGCTTTACGAAGATAAAATCAATCATTTTCATCAAAACGCTCAAAGTGCTAAATGCTTGAATAACTTGCTTCATAATTGAACTCATAATGCTCAACATTGACTCAGTATGGCTTATAGACATGACGTGACTCATTTCTGGATACCTTTAGTAAAACTATGATTTTGAGTAACTTGTCATGCTATTAGTTCATTCAATCTCAGATTATTGCAATTTTGGCCTTAGCTTTGCTGTACATGTTTTGCCATGATTAAACATAGCTTCTTCACATAATATGGCTTGGTGTAATACTTGTACTGTCTTCATGGATAATCTTAATGGCTCCTTTTGCTAAAGTTCAAAAACAAAAAAAAAATAAAAAACTACAGCCATTCCTTCTTGCTCTGTTTTCTTCCATGCACCTTGATGAATTCATTGTCAAAGGGAGAGAAAGATTGGTAAAAATGTTGTTTTAGAGCTTTTTGGAGTCATAGGGGGAAAATGAATTTTCTGGAAATTGGTGATCATAGTGAGTGGTAACATACATCTAAATTGCATTCTCTTGGTCTTATTTCTTTTTCTGATTTTTATTTGCAATTTTAGAAGACTCACAATGATCAAAAGTCAAATAGAACAATTGTTCTTTCATATGGACCTAAGTGAGATTTTTTGGCTATTCTCTGGAAATTGAAGCCTTTTGTGCTCTCTTTGCATTATCTCACTTGCCTATGCTATTCTGAAGCCAGCTTAGTCATTTTCTAGGCTTTCTCTTGCTTATGGACCAAGTTGTGCCTTTGCGCGAAAACTAAGAGTATTTTACTTTCCAACCACAAACTTACATTTTCGCGAAGACCGAGTATTTGGTAAGATTACCAAAATACCCCTTCTCGGTCCTTCTCCGAAGACCGAGTCCATCTTCGTGAAGCACTGTAACATCCCTATTTTCAGAGCTTTAAAGATCTTTTAAATATTGGTAGCAAGAAAATTTACCATTTGGATTATTTGAATATTAATTTAAAAAGCTTAAATTGGACTTTTAGAACAAACTGATTTAATATGCTTAATCTCAACATCAACAATTGTCAAAACTATTTTATTTAGATTCTATATGCTTGGTTATATTTTATAGAATTTTCTGGAATTTTTCCAAAGTCATTTGCTATTTTCTAATGCTATTTGCATTTTCTGGATTTATTAAAAAGAAAATCTATTTTAAATTCCTTGAAATCTTGGGCCGAGCCCAACACTATTCGACCCACTCACTCCCACCGTTGGATCGCAATCACACGCGCTGCGTTCGCCGCTTTGCCCTCATTGGATCTCCGCGTGTCCCTTCGCAGCGCGATCGCGCTCGCCTTCGCGTCCGCCCTCGCCTACTCGGCATTGGATTGAAATCGAACGCTCGACTTTCGCTCGCGCTGCTCTCCTCTCTCTGTCAGCCGATGGTGGGCCCGCCTCGCGCCGCGTCAGCATCGTCTTCAACCCGGACTCCTGGAGTCCGAGCTCCGCACGTCCGCAACCGCCGCCGCCGTTTTCGCCGCGGATTCGCCCTCGACCCCGCCTATTTAAAGCCGAGCC
Organism: Hsuehochloa calcarea; assembly: GCA_036346395.1. Classification (NCBI taxonomy): domain Eukaryota; kingdom Viridiplantae; phylum Streptophyta; class Magnoliopsida; order Poales; family Poaceae; genus Hsuehochloa; species Hsuehochloa calcarea. The sequence continues at coordinate 15,186,262 of CM070616.1, read as the reverse complement.
TCGTACCCTAAGCTCCGCCCCGACCTTCTCCACCAAAACCCTAAGCCGCCGCCCCCTACTTCGCCGCCGTTGCGCCGCATTGCCGCAAGGACCAACCTCGGCCGCAACCTCGTCGCGGTGAAATCCTCCGACTCGAGCTTCCTCGGCCGCAAGCACCGACGCCCTTGGGATCGCAACAACCTCGGCTACACGGTGCTGCCCTCGCCCACCCTCGCCGATGCCTCCTCCTCCGTTGTCGACTCGTCAGACAAAACACCGCCGCCACATGCCGCCGTCGTCTACTTCCACTGTCGGTAAACCTTGCCGCCCAAGCACCTTCGCCACCCACCAAGAACCTTCAGACCACCTCATCATCTCATTTTTGTGTAGCCGCATGCGCGACTACTCGCCGCTAATCGCGGCGAGCCCTCGATCCCAGAGTGCCACCGCTTGCCATGCGTCGTCGCGACCACGCCAGGCGCCCGTCACCTCTCGCTTGCATGTCACTGCGTGGCCGCCACATCGGTAGCCACGTGGCTCGATCCACCGCCACCCCTCACCCTCGGCTCGGTGGATTTGGTCCACCGTGAGCCGAGAGGCTGACAGTGGGTCCCACCTGTCAGTTTTTCATTTAAATTTAATTCCTTTTTCCGAAATTCTCTACCGACGCAAGCATTGCGCAATAATCCAATTTCCTTTATAAAAATAATTCGGAAATTCAAGAAAATCCAAATTAGGGTTTAATTGATTTTCAAATCTTCCAAAGCCCATATCTTTTGCATCCGAAGTCCAATTGAGCCCATTCAAATTTGTAAATTCATATAAAATTAAGATCTATTTAATGGAGAATTTTATTTGATTTTTGGAGTTTGTTTTGCCTCTGTTATTTATTTGTTTTGTTTCTTTTGTCTCGTTTGCGAGTAGACGTCGATACTTCGGGGAATTTTGCAGAAGAAGGAGCACCTCAAGACCAAGACCAATATCTAGATCTATTCCAAGGCAAGTTATACCTTTGATCATATTGAACCTAGTTTTCAAAATATTTTGTTTCAATATATTGCATTCTATTTCAAGTATTTATTTAAATGCTTTTGGGTGTAGTTATTAATCCAAATTGTTATGCCACCTTGTCTATTGTATGCTATGATCTTTTGTCACCCTAGGTTGGTTAATAATTAGTTGGTATTATCGTAACACCAACGTGGGTTGGTTAGATACGATTAGACTGCTTAGCCATGCCACGAGTCATCATTTCATGTGAGAGTTGCAATTATAAACTTGACTAAGTGATTATGGAACTGTGTGATGAAACTGTGTGTCTTTGTGTCTTTGTTACTCGTTGATGGCATGTGTTGCACTTAATCAACAGGGTGGGAAAAGATTTAGACTAAGGCAAGTGGTGGATTCTGTGTGAATGGTGGAACTGTGTGATATAAACTTGGTGATTTGGGTTAAAACTGGAAGTCTTGCCTTAGTCAATTAAGGACTTAACTTTGTGCGCCATTGAACTGGGTCTTACTGTACGACCACATGCCTAGTATGGGCCGGGCGACTTAGTAAGTTATGGAGTCTTGACATTGACAACTCGAGTTGTATTTAAGGCATGTGATGGGTCGGAGGTGTGATATGTCACATCGCGGACGGTTCATTGCATCCTGTCCCAATGGTGTGTGTCGTTCCAAGGGTCAGTGTACAAATTGACTGGCGATAAAGCACACCAGAGTGTCATTGTTTGAGATGAAGTCTCAAAGCGTTTTGTTGTGATCAACTCGATCCGGTTGATTTCATCGTGTGGGTAAAGTGTACACCTCTGCAGAGTGTTTAAACCAATCTATTCGAATAGCCGCGTCCTCGGTTATGGACATGCTCGGAATTTCACACGAGGGGTAGATTTTCATAAAACAATTGGGAAGGGTCAGCTGTGTGAGATAACTTGTTCAGTTGTGTGAAAGAACTTGATTAGACTATGTGTACTTTGTGAAATCAATTGTTAACTTATTATTGTCTATTTGTTTTGAATTATGCTTTCAATCTATTATTTGTATTCAATTGCAAATGTTGCATTTCGCAAAATAACCACGAAGCCATTTCTTTGGAATAAGCCATCATGTATAAATGCATTCGTGGTATGACTTGCGTAGTGCGGTGTGTACTCACTCTTGCTAAACAAATCAATGAAGTGGAGGAGTCGTCACCGCTTTTGAAGAAGAGTTCTCGAAGGTTGAGCGTTAGGGTCTTGATCCCATCAGTTGCCTGTGGTAAATTGATGGGAGCCACCGGAGTTTATTTCGTTTCCGCTGCAGTTTATTTCTTTATTGTCAGCCTTGCACGGCTTAATAAATGTAAAACTCGACCGTAAGGACCCAACAGTTATTTGTTATTTAAAGGTACTCGTTTATTCTTATATTCGTTGTATGGATGTGATATTTCATCAATGTTGACACTGTGTGCACTAGCGTGATCCTGGACTAGTGCAGAATACACAGAGGGTCCAGATTTGCATATTTGGGTCCCGACAAGCACTTCACCTGCTCCGCCACGTGTAGGTTGATCAACAGCTCTCTCTATGTCGGCAAGTCTCTCCCATCCGACTCCCACCAAAACCACCATGGCACTTACACCGACTCCCGCACCGGTTGATCAAACCAGTTGCACCGAACTGTCCGTTAGGTCATCCTTGTCTATTCTGCACCACACTTGAGTTCATTGACCTCACCCGGCATCGTCGATCGTTCTGGACCTCAGCTCTCCAAGCCTAGTCCCGATCATCCTCGCCGTTGACCGTCGTTGACCACCAAGCAATTTGCACAACAATAGACAAGCAAATCGAATCCGGGAACAAATTCTTCACAACTTGACCCACGTTAGTCAAAACATGCATCATGCAACACATATACCCTGAAACTCATGACTTTGATCTAACCAACGAACAACGCCGGCACGAAGACTGACTTTCAAGTGACAATCGGTCCGACCGCCCCTCAGGGCCAGTCGAACCGCCAGCCCTGCCGGCCGGACCGCCCGCCATAGGCCGGTCCGACCGCCCGAAAGGACTTAGCCGATTTTCAACCCCTGAAAATCCGAAACCTACTGGAAACTTTACACTAATAGAACTTTTGACTGGAGACTCCAAAAATTATGGGACCAAGAGCAATAGAATCCCCTCTCTTGCCTACACCCTCTATTTTTGGCCTAGCTCATTTTGACACATTTGGTCACGGCCGGTCCGACCGCCGCTCATGGCCGGTCCGACCGATTTGAGACCGGTCGGACCGCCATGCTATGGTCGGTCAGACCTCCTGTCACCTGACATTTCTGAAACTTCGTCGAAAATACGTGAAACGACAAGCCGTTAACGACATTGCCAATTGTCATATCATCCTAAGATCTGGAGCATATCCCCATGATATCCACAATCTCCCCCTTGATGAACACATTGGCAATAATCCAGAAAATGTAATTTGGAGGTTTGAAAAGTAAAATACTTTCGTTTTCGCACAAAGGCACAACTTAGTCCAAAAGCAAGAGAAAGCAATGGAAATGATCAAGCTGGCATCAGAATAGCATAGGCATGTGAGATAAGACAAAAGAAAGCATAAAAACTTTGATTTCCAGAAAAAAAAATCAAAAATCTCACTTAAGGTCCATATGAAAGAACAATTGTTCAATTGACCTTTGATCATTGTGAGGAATAATAAATGGAATTCAAGTTGAGAAGAGTCAATAAGACAATAAGAATGCAATTCAAAAACTCCCCCTCACTATGATCCTCGGATTTCAGAAAAGTTCAAATTTTCCAACTTTCTCCCCTTTGTATAATCTTCTCCCCAACATTGAAATATCTTCTCCCCCTTTGACAATGGAGTCATCAAGGAATCACGCCTTCCTCTCATCCAGAGATAACAAATGCAGAATGAAAAGAGAAGCAAATAGAAGAAGTATGCATGAAGTGCAATGGAGTGGCTTCATTTTTGTATTTTTCAATTTTTGATTGCAAGAAGCTTTGGAGATTACCCAAAAGAGCACGCTAGCATCTCTAATATTGCACAAACAGCATATCAAGCCTGACAGCACTAGCAATATCATGATAAGACATATATATCAAAGCTAAGCACGAAGACTCAAAAATAAAGCAATAGATTTGATCAATTTAAGCAAAGCTTCAAATTCAGCAAGTTCATCAACAGGGATCCTAAAGTGAAACTGGCCATGTCAAAATGTCAAAGTGAGATAAAAAATCTAACAAAGACCACATTAAGAGTCAATGAGGTCCTGTATTGAATCATTTTGCTCAGTATTTCTTAAAAGCTCATTTGTCAACAGTTTTCTCATATGCATTGAATATTGAAGTTGACTAATGCTCTAACTTAGTGACAAGATCCTGGACTAGGAGCCATCCACAAACTCATCCTAAGCTTCGATCAGAAGTTGATTAAAGGTATATCTTAGTAAAGAAGATACTGGACTAGGAGCCATCCACAAACTCTTTCTAAGCTTCTACTAGGGCGACAAATCTTGAGGTTCATGTCATTTCTGACAAGCAATCCCCATGAGATCGTCTGGATCATCAAACTATCTCCAAGTTCATGTCTTTGACAAGCAGTCTCGTAAGAGTAGTTTGGCACATTTTAAGCATAAGACAATCTTGATTTTTTTCATTTTTCACAAGAGCAGTTTTAGAATCTCAAGAACAAAAAAAGCTCAAGTAATAGTCAATTTTAGATTCAAGAGCTAACAAAACAATTCTGACATGGCCAATGTCACAAAAAGAGCACTAATTGCGCAACTCGCTAAAACATCCACAAATTGAAATTTTTAGTTCGAGTTGTTTTAAAGTTCTAGCTTATATAGCAAAGACTTAGCTACACATGTAAAAGCATGATAATTCTAGCAAGTCAAAGAACTAGACATGGCATTGAGTAAGAATTAAAATACTAAGGCTCCAAAGGGTAATAGGCAAAGCTTCATCAATTTTAAAAGATAAGCAGAAAATCTTATATTACAATGCATCTTTTTGGATCTTTCATACCACTTGTTGTATTTTTCATATGAATGCAATATGATACAATGAGATGCAATAAAAGGCCTAAAAACCTAAAAAGTTCAAAAAGATCAATAAGTTCAGAAAAAGAACAATAAAAGATCAAGAGAACAAGGTAAGATCAGAAAAGAACAAACTCCCCCTCAAACCAACCCATAGGGATAAATTACCCCTAACTCGCTTCTCAAGGTGGCAAACCTAGTTGGGTCTAAAGGCTTGGTGAGGATATCAGCCAGTTGAGCCTCGGACTCCACGAAGTGCAGCACAATATCACCCTTCTCGACATGATCTCTAAGGAAGTGATAGCGAATGTCTATGTGCTTGGTCCTAGAGTGTTGCACAGGGTTCTTAGCAATGTTAATAGCAGAAGTGTTATCACGAAAAAGAGGAACACTAGCAAAATTTAACCCATAGTCCTTAAGAGTGGATACCATCCACAAAATTTGACTACAGGAACTAGCAGCAGCTACATATTCAGCTTCAGCAGTAGATTGTGCAACAGAGGATTGCCTCCTTGAAGACCAAGAAACAAGAGAAGTGCCTAGGAAGTGACAAGTACCCGAGGTACTCTTCCTATCAAGCCGACAACCCGCAAAATCAGAATCAGAAAACCCCCGAGTGGACAAAGAAGAAGAGCAGGAGTACCAAATGCCATACTGGAGGGTAGAGTGTAAATACATGAATATGCGCTTAACAGCTTGGCGATGGGAAGCACTCGGAGACGCCTGAAAACTCGCGCAGAGGCAGACTGTGAAGTGGATGTCCGATCTTGAGGCCGTCAGGTACAGGAGGGAGCCGATCATGCTGCGGTACTCGCGTTGATCCACGGCTTCTCCTTCCTCATCTGGATCCAAAGCAGTCGAAGTCGCCATGGGAGTGGCGATCGGCTTGCAGTTACCCATGTCGAAGCGTTTGAGCAGATCCTTAGTATACTTCGTCTGATGGATGAAGATCCCTTCCTTACATTGCTTGATTTGAAGCCCCAGAAAGTAATTGAACTCTCCCATCATGTTCATCTCAAATTCCCTGGACATAGTCTCAGAAACACTGAAAACATGAGCATGAGAAGAACCACCAAAGATAATATCATCAACGTAAATCTGAGCAAGTAAGAAGTCATTGCCACGCCTAAGAATGAACAAAGTCTTGTCTACCTTACCCATCTCAAAATCATTCTTAAGCAAGAAGGTCTTAAGCCTATCATACCAGGCTCTAGAGGCTGTTTAAGACCATACAAGGCTTTGGACAGCTTGAAGACATGATGTGGGTTCTTGGGATTTTCAAAGCCTGGGGGTTGTCTAACATACACTTCCTCCTCTATGTAACCATTCAAAAAGGCACTCTTAACATCCATCTGATATAATTTAAAGCCCTTAGATGCAGCAAATGCAAACAGAATGTGAATGACTTCTAGTCTAGCAACAGGAGCAAAGGTCTCATAAAAATCTAACCTCTCAACTTGGCTAAAACCCTGAGCTACCAACCTAGCCTTGTTTCTAATCACAGAACCATCCTCATTTTGTTTGTTTTTGAAAACCCAACGGGTTCCTATAACATTATGACCACTAGGAGGTTCTACTAGGTTCCAGACCTTATTCCTCTCAAAATTCTCTAACTCCTCATGCATGGCATTGACCCAACTAGAATCAGATAAAGCATGTGATATATCGTGGGGTTCAAAAGAAGCTACAAAAGCAGAATGAGAATAGAGGTTTGCATCATATACCTGGAGCGAGTGACTCGCTCATGGAGATTACCTATCATCTGATCCGGAGGATGCTGCTTTTGAATGTGAAGTGGCGCACCCGGAGAGGAAAATACCTCTTCGACCTCTGCAGGTACTGCTGATGATGAAGATGCAGCAGGTGCCTCAACTGAAGGCGAAATAGTCACAACAGGTTCTTGTGCTGGAAGAGGAGCGTCAACAGCAGCAGGTGGAAGAGCATCATCGAGCCCATCATCTTCCTCTACAAATATACTCTCTGTTACCTGTGTATCACCTGAAATATCTGATCTAGCTCCAGGGATAGTCTCATCAAAAGTGGCATTGCATGTCTCCTGAACCAGGTTAGTTTCAACATTAAAAACTCAAAAACCCCTTGAATGCGCAGGATAACCCAGAAATAAACCATCAAAAGTTCTTGACTCAAATTTATCTAGGTTTCCTGTCTTGAGAATAAAACACTTGGATCCAAAGACTCGAAAGTGTGAGACAGAGAGTTTTCTACAAAACCGAAGCTCATAAGGAGTCTTGCCCAAAGACGGTCTCAAAAAGACACTATTTGCAATATGGCAAGCATTAGAAATTGCTTCGGCCCAAAACCTCCTCGGAGTGCAATACTCATCTAGCATCGTCCTAGCCATCTCGACTAGGGTCATGTTCTTCCTTTCCACAACGCCATTTTGTTGAGGAACGTGTGGAGAGGAGAACTGATGCTTAATTCCACGCTCAGCACAAAAGGAAGCAAAAGAGGCATTCTTGAACTCCATGCCATTGTCACTGCGGATCGCTCTCAAGGCACTAGGAAGTTCAGAAGCCAAACGAAGAACAAGATCATGGTAATGATCAAAAGCTTCATCCTTCGAAGCAAGAAAGAACACCCAAGTGTATCTAGAAAAATCATCGACTATGACAAGAATGTACCATTTTCCACCAACTGACCTAACCCTAGCGGGACCAACAGTATCCATATGAAGCAACTGTCCCGGTCCGTCAGTCATGACCATAGTCACTGAAGGGTGTGAGGCGGCAACTTGCTTTCCATGCCTACAGGGCGCACATACACCATCCTTGACGGCTTTGAGTTTGGGCAAACCTCTCATGAGCTCAAGGTTGCTAACTCGCGTCAGATGATCAAAACCAATGTGCTCCAAACGACGGTGCCAAAGCCAGAACTCAGAAGAAGAAGATAAAATCAAGCACTTGAGAGAACTAGCAAGAGATTCAGAAAAATCAGCTCCAAAGATCCTAGCAACTCTAGTAATCCCAAAAACAAGCTCACCAGTTGAATCAAGCACCCGACAAGCATTTTTCTTAAATCTAGTCTCATAGCCATCGTCAAGAAGTTGAGAGACAGAAAGCAAATTAAACCTTAGCTTATCCACAAGGGCGACGTCCTTGAGGATGAACTTGTCGTTCACCCTGATCGATCCCGTTCCTTCAATCCGCCCTTGCCTATCATCTTCAAAGGTGATGAATTCATCTCCCGTTGACCGCGTGAAAGAGGTGAACCATCTTGAGTCTCCGGTCATGTGGTGTGAACAGCCGGAGTCAACGAACCACGTGTCCTTCCTCTTTTCGCGGTAATCCTGAAAATCAAGGCGCTGAAGAACAATGTGTCTCAATACTGGGGTTAGTTAAACAAGACTTGGGAACCCAGTACTGAGACACACGTCTGCGAGTAGTATGCAAAGCAGAAGTGCTATCCTTGATTAAGTTTGAAATTCTGTTATGAGCAATGGTTACTCTAATATGAGAGTTATCCTGTCTAGGAGCATGATGATGAGCATGTGACACAATTCCTAAACCAAGTTTCTTCTTTTCTACATTACCATATCTCGTAGAAGCTCTAGGTTGATTGGGTGAAATTCTAGCAAAAATTTTCTTATCATTTTTCAACCTACGCCAGAAGAACTCAACCAAATGTCCATCCTTCTTGCAATAGCTGCAATGGTACTTGATACCACTGGGAGAAGCAACCTTTGACTTAACAGATGGTTGGGCAAAACCCACAGATTTAAAAATAGTTTTTGCAGGTTGGGTTTTAAATTCAACTAACCCATTTTCCAAGACTTGAGTAACTTTTGGCTTAGAATTATCTTGGACAGAGTTGTATCCTAATCCTTGCTTCTTATAAGGAGTTTTATACTTGTCCAGAATCATGTTTAATTGTTTCTTACCTTTAGAAAACTTTTCTAAGGTATCTTTAAGATAAGCATTTTCTTTTTCAAGATTAACACATGATTCACAAGTTTTGCCCTTAATGGCTCTGCATATCTCTCCTTATATAAGGTAGCTTCAAGTTTAAGAGTTTCGCAAGAGATACAAGAAGCAGAATCAATTCTATCCTTAAGCTTAGTAAATTTAGCTCTAGCTGCATTTACTACGTCTTGTACTTCATGTTCTCGTTGAATGCAAAAAGAGCAAAAGCTAAAATCAACCATACCAGAAGCAACCAACTTGCTAGAATCTAAGCATTTTTCACAAGGAGCAGATTTAACTTCAACTAGCTCAGTCCTAGCATTTTCAAGTTGTTGCAAAGCAATATCATGAGCAGATTGCGCTTAGCAAATTACGAGTGTAGAGCATGGCAGGAAGAACATTCATCAGATTCAAGAGTCTTAGCATTTGCAAGTTCTAAAGTCAAATTATCTACTTGAGACTCTAAGTTCTTGTTCCTAGCCATGATATACTCTAAAGCCTTATCCTGACTCATGAGTTGCTCAAAGATAGTTTCGCATCTATCAGAAAGGACATCATAGAAGAGAGGTACCTCATCGTCGTCGACGTCATCAGAGTCGGCCATGAAGCAAACGCCGGTGAAGTCCTTGGCCTTCCCCTACTTCTTGTCTTGAGGGATCTCCTCCTCCTTGTCATCCTCGCTCCCGGAGTCCACATCGCTTAAGGATTGTTCCCCAAAAGCGGCAAGAACCCGGTGAGCTACCTTTGTCAGCTTGGCAGCATCAAATCTTGATTTGTTCCATTGAGGCTTCTTCCAAGCTGGCTTTCCCTCCTTATGGTTGCTCTTTCCTTTCAACTTGGGGCAATTTGCCCGGATATGATTGAGCTCACCACACTCATAGCAAGTCACGGGACCTCCTCTCTTTTTGTTTCTCATATTGTTATGGGCCCGTGTGGCTTTTCTAACTATGAGGGCTAACTCGGCCTCAGGGAGACTCTCAAACTCCTCTTCATGGATTGCAGATAAACCAGCAAGCGAAAATCTAGAAGAAGACTCAGAAGACCCATCAGAAGCTCTCTTGAGCGGGTCTGCTACCAAGGCCATGTTTTCCTTTTTGGGATGATAAATCCTCTTGATCTCATGAGTCTTGAGCTTGCTATAGAGCAGCTCCAAAGTCAGATCAGAGAGGTTGACGTTCTCCTCAATGGCGGTAGCCTTTATCTCCCACTCCTTGGTGTTGATTGCAGCCAAGAGGTGGGTGGCATTTTCACACTGAGAATATTCAATTCCAACAACTTTCATCTGATTAATCACTTTGTTAAAGAGACTGAAAATGTCATCGATGCTCTCTCCAGGACGCATCTCGAATTTGTTATATTCACGCTTATAGACTGCCCGCGATTTTCTTGATTTGGGACGAACCCCCATGGTAGGTTTCGAGGGTGTTCCAAATCTCGTGCGCAGTCTCAAGATTGCAAATTCGATCATACTCCTGTCTACCAAGTCCACCATATAAGAGGTTCTTTGCCTTATTGTTGTTAGCCAAGAGGGTTGTTGAAGCCGGCGTAACAACTTCGCGAAGAACGAGCGGGGCTCGAACAACCTCCCATATAGCTTGTCCTTCGCTCTCAAGGAAGACTCGCATGCGATTCTTCCAATAGGCATAGTCGTGCCCATCCAAGATATACGGCTTGGTGGAGTACTTATCCATCGCCAAGTTCAGTGACCGGTTAAGATCAAGATTGAACTAACCTGGCTCTGATACCACTTGTTGGACCAAAAAGGCGACTAGAGGGGGGGTGAATAGGAGCACGCTCACTTTTTCAACTAAGATCAGATCCAATACAAATTTCACTCCAATAGCTATGGAAGCTATGAAGATCAATATACCAGTACAGCGGAAGACTAGTATTGAATCCAATCTAAACCCCGAAGCAACACAACCGAAATCAACACAGGCTAAAATTATAAGTGTTGGGCGGTCTGACCTCTGTGTTAATGGAGGTTGGACCGGTCCCTTGGGCGGTCGGACTGGTCACCAGGGGCGGTCTGACCTCCAGTCTGATGAACAGCAAAAATAGCCCAAAAAATGAAGTTACAAATAGATGTAACTTTTGATCTACAACTCCAAACTTGATGAAACTTGGAATACACCTTCTCTAGGATGTCAGGAACCTATTCCAATCGAAGATCCTTGGAAAAGCTATGACCTTTTTCAGTTTGAGAGGAGGATGGTTCAAAACCGAGTCAAAACGAAAACTAGATCCAAAAACTTGCTCGTGGGTGATTGATGGTCAAGATGATCCTAGATGTATTCCCACATGTCACAGCAAGCTAGATCACGTGAAGAAATCAATCAAAACTCACGAATCAACGAAAGACTCAAAATCACCAAATAGAGAGAAGAAAGGCAAAGAGACACATCTTTGATCAAACTTTCTTTGGATTGATTTGATAGGGTTTGGGTTTAACTCCACTCCATCAATGGAGGACAAAGCTCAATCCAAGAGCACGAAATCAAATCAAAACTCTCTAGAACCCTAACCTCCACTAATCCTCTCCCTAAGCCAAACTAGGGTTTCAACAATAATGAGAGGGTTGAAGGAGGTGCAGCCACCTCCCTCCTCTATTTATAGTGGAGACTTAAACTTTCTAGAAGTTTAACTTAAATGGGCTCCCGTTAAGGCCCAACACACACGGGTCACACATGCACGTATTTTAAAGCGTCGTCTTCAACACCTCTTGACCTAAACCGCTTCTCTTTGCGTCATCTTGGGCCGCGGGTTGGCAAAAGGTCACCAAGATGGTATTTAGTAAGATTACCAAAATACCCCTTCTCGGTTCTTCTCTGAAGACCGAGTCCATCTTCTCGAAGCACTTCGCCTGCTCCGCCACGTGTAGGTTGATCAACGTCTCTCTCTATGTCGGCAAGTCTCTCCCATCCGGCTCCCACCGAAACCACCATGGCACTTGCACCGACTCCCGCGCCGCTTGATCAAACCAGTTGCACCGAACTGTCTGTTCGGTCATCCTTGTCTATTCTGCACCACACTTGAGTTCATTGACCTCACCCGGCATCGTCGATCGTTCTGGACCTCAGCTCTCCAAACCTAGTCCAAATCATCCTCGTCGTTGACCGTCATTGACCACCAAGAAACCTGCACAACAATAGACAAGCAAATCGAATCTAGGAACAAGTTCTTCACAACTTGACCCACGTTAGTCAAAACATGCATCATGCAACACATATGCCCTGAAACTCATGATTTGACCTAACCAACGAACAACGCCGGCACGAAGACCGACGTTCAAGTGACAATCGGTCCAACTGTCCCTCAGGGCCGGTCGAACCGCCAGCCTTGCAGGTCGGACCGCCCGCCATAGGCCGGTCCGACCGCCCGAAAGGACTTAGCCGATTTTCAACCCCTGAAAATCCGAAACCTACTAGAAACTTTAAACCAATAGAACTTTTGACTGGAGACTCTAAAAATTATGGGACCAAGAGCAATAGAATCCCCTCTCTTACCTGCACCCTATATTTTTGGCCCAGCTCATTTTGACACATTTGGTCACGGCCGGTCCGACCGTCGCTCATGGCCGGTCCGACCGATTTGGGACCGATCGGACCGCCATGCTATGGTCGGTCAGACCGCCTGTCACCTGACAGTTCTGAAACTTTGTCAAAAACACGTGAAACGACAAACCGTTAACGCCATTACAAATTGTCACATCATCCTAAGATCTGGAGCATATCCCCATGATATCCACAAAATCTCAGTGCACTGTCGGTCGAACCGCTGGCTCAAGGGCGGTTAGACCGATTTCCTACCGGTCTGACCGGTGATGCTAGCCGGTCTAACCCGCCTCCGTAATGCATCAAACAAATTTCGATGACGGTTGCAAATAGATGAAACTTTTGATCTACAACTCCAAACTTGATGAAACTTGGAACACACCTTCTCTATGATATCAGGAAGCTATTCCAATCTAAAATTATGATAATTCTTGGAGAAATAAAGATCATTTTTCATTTGATTGAAGAAGGGTTCAAAACCGGGTCAAAACAAAAACTTGATCCAAGATCTTGCTCGTGGGTGATTGATGATCAAGATGATCCTAGATAGGTTCCCACATGCCACAGCAAGCTAGAACACGTGAAGAATTCAATAAAAACTCGCTAATCAAAGAAAAACTCAAAATCATCAAATATAGAGAAAGAACGAAATGAGACAAAACATTGAACAAACTTTCTTTTGATTGATTGATATGATATGGGCTTACAGCCTCTCCTTCAATGGAGAACAATACTCAATCCAAGAGCACGAAAATCACATCAAACTATCAAGAACCCTAGCCTCCACAAAAGTTCTCCCTAAGAAAATTAGGTTTTACAAAAATAGCAAAAGTGACAAAGAGATGGTGCAGCCACCACCCTCTCCTATTTATAGTGGAGGCTTAGACCCTTTAGAAGTTTGACTCAATTGGGCTCCCGTTAAGGCCCAAAACAAACGGGACACTTACGCAGTATTTTAATGCACCGTCTTTATCTCCCCTTGGCCTAACTAACTACACCTTACGCCATCTTGCGCCTAGGATTAGCCAATAGGTCACCATTGTCCATCTTGCACCATGCTTGAGTACATTGACCTCACCTGGCATCGTCGATCATTCTGGACCTCAGCTCTCCAAGCCTAGTCCCGATCATCCTCGCCGTTGAACGTCGTGGACCACCAAGCAACCTGCACAACAATAGACAAGTAAACCGAGTTTGGGAACAAGTTCTTCACAACTTGACTCATGTTAGTCAAAATATGCAACATGCAACATATATGCCCTGAAACTCATGACTTTGACCTAACAACCGAACAACGCCGCCACAACAAAGCGATTTATCAGTGAAAACGGTCGACCGCCCCTAGGGCGGTCGATCACCCTCGGCCGGTCTGACCGCCACCTATGGGCCGGCCTGACCGTCAGCTGGGACTTAGCCATTTTTCCTTTCTGTAAAACCGAAACCTACTGGAATTTTCAAACCAATAGAACTTTTGACTAGAGACTCCAAAAATTATGGGACCAAGTGCAATAGAATCTCCTCTCTTGCCTACACCCTCTATTTTTGGCCCAGCTCAATCCACCATTTTCTGACATTGCTGGTCCGACTGCCAATAGGGCCGGTCAGACCAATCTTGGACAGTCCGATCACGCCGGCGGTCCGACCGGTTGAGACTGACAAGATCAGAATCGTCTTTGAAAACACACGAAACGATAAACCGTTAACGCCATTACCAATTGTCACATCATCCTAAGATCTGGAGTATATCCCCATGATATCCACATGGTTTGACCGGCTAAGTCAAATCGGTCTGACCGGTTTGGGATCGGTCAGGCCGGTTTCAACTTATTCGTCGGCCATCTTGGCGGCGTTGTGTATTGGTTAAGTTAAGTTCATGAGATTCAATATTTTACTGTTGCATATTGCATGTTTTGAGCTAACGTGGGTCAAGTTGTGAAGAACTTATTCCCGGAGATGATTTCTTGGTCTATTGCTGTGCAGGTAGCTTGCAGGTCAACGACGGTCAACGGCGAGGAGGATCGAGACTAAGCTTGGAGAGCTGAGGTCCAGAACGATCATGGATGCCGGGTGAGGTCGTGTGACTCAAGCATGGCGCAGAATGGACAAGATGGATCGATCGGGTAGTTTGTTGCAGCTGGTTGGATCAAGCGGCGCGGGGGTCGGTGCAAGTGCCTTGGAGGTTCCGATGGGATTCGGACGGGAGAAACTTGCCGACATGATGCGAGCCGTTGATCAACCTACACGTGGCAAAGCAGGCGATTGCTTCGACTGTACTGGACTCGGTCCATGGAGAATGATCGAGAAGGGGTATTTTGGTAATTTCACCAAATATCAGCTTTGTGACTCTTGACTAAACCACGGCGCTTGGAGAAGCGGTTTAGGTCAATCGAAGATGAAGACGATACTTCAGATTGCGTGCGTATGTGTCCTGTTGTATTGGGCCTTAACGGTAGCCCATTAAGTGAAATCTTCTATAAGACTAGGCATCACTATATATATCGAGGGCTGCTGTAAACAGTCTTCAAGCACTTCATTAGGCCAAACTCTAGTTGGTTTTAGGGTTTAGAGAGGAGAGGTGAGGCTTAGGCTTGAGAGAGATGTGTTGGGTGTGTGCTCATGGATTGAGCTCTTGTCCTCCTTGAGGGACTGGCTGTAATCAGCAAACACCATGAATCAATCTATGGATGATTGTTCAAAGATGAGTCTCCTTGTGTTTTTCCTTCTCTTTTGATGGTTTTTGGTGCTTCCTTGATCCGATTAATTTTGGTTGGTCTCTTGACCTTATTTACCTTGCTATGGGGTGTGGGAACACTTCTAGTATCATATAGATCATCAATCTCCCACGAGCAAGTTTTGGATCATGTTTTTCTTTTTGCTCGGTTTTGAACTCTCCTTTGGTAAAACAGGAAAATGTCAAAACTTTGACGTAGATCTGGACGATCGTTGCTTGGAATAGGTTTCAGATATCCTTAGGAATGTGTGTTCCAAATTTGGTCAAGTTTCATCCAGTAGATCAAAAGTTACACTGATTTTTATTTTGGTTTCGGGTTGTCTGCACTGTTTCTGGTCAGAACCGGTCAGATCGATTTCATAATGCCGGTCAGACCGCCCAGCGGTCCGACCGCCAAGTTGCCGTCGGTCTGACCGCTCCAGTGAGTTTAATCTCTATATTTTGGGTCTTTTGCCAAGGGGTTATGCGGATTCAGCACAAGGCTTCCTCTGTGCATTTACTGATCTTCTTAGCTTTCATAGCTATTGGAGAAAAGTTCGTGTTGAATTTGATTAAGGCGTAAATAAAGAAAACGTCTATTCACCCCCCTCTAGTCGCCTTTCCGGTTCTATAGTTTGATTCAGTAATGTGCCAGTGAAGTGCTATCTGCTGATTCAGGGAATAGTAAAGTGGTTTCACAGAGGAATCCGGATGGAGAATTCCGGGGTCCCACATTCGGTTTGGATAAGAAATTGCAGGAGTCATACCTAGGTATTCATTAACTGATTTGTGGATATCATATTGCTATCTATTTGTAGCTTATGTTAGTTCTTATTGATTTGAGTTAAGTAGTTATTAGATGTATGTTTTACTGAAATTTATTTTAGTAAATTAAAGTAAAATATTATAAAAAAGTTGTTTAGTAGCATCTTAATCTTAGGTCCTATACCAGGCTAGGGTGTTACATTAGAGCCGCCTGTTTTCGTCTGCCGTTTATACGACGTTCCCCTCTTTGTTTCGCCGCTGCGTCCGTCCTGACCCGCTTACATCAGAGTAGCTGCAGGCTATTTACTTTCCGCTTCTGTCCGTGCGTGCGCACGCTCATACAAAGTGCTAATCCATCCTTTAGTTCAGTAGTTTCCAATGGATTCGTTTTTCCGGCTTGCTTTCGCCTTTCGTTTATCTGCTCTGCCCGCGTTTGCCCTATTTTTCCCACGCTGCTGCCATCCGCAATCGATTATTTGTGCCGTATGATCATGCGTCTTCAAGCGCCTTCGTTTCCCCGCTAAAAAATTTGATGGGAATGGTTGCTCCAGTACGATTTCCTTCGTATTTCCATTTCCCCATTCACGATAGAGGTGGTGAGCTTAACTTCTTAATTTTTTTTTGGGAGATCGATGAGCCACGTTATATTTCTTCTCTAATTTCTGCCGCTGCTTCTCCCTCAATATGATTTCGCTTCATCTCACGCCTACTAGATTCCTCCTTGCTATTGATGCTTACTTTACGCAAAGCTCATGTACACGTCTGTTTAGATGCTTGCTTTTACTTATCAACATTTCCATTGCTGTAGCTATTACAGCTGCTGCCATTTCCCTATATGTTTTTTGCTCCAGTGCACAACACATCTGTAACACCACTCCATCTTATACTGCCTACCTGCTCTTACCTTCTTTACCATCTCCGTCTTCTTTTCATTACTTGAGCCTGCTAACACCTAATGTGGTAGTTCCAAAAAAAAATATTTAGATAATTGTCAAAATGCCACATTTTTTATTAAAATATGTGATCTGAATTCCTAATATTATTGTATTTAAATATGTCATATTAGCGGATAAGTTTCATACTTGCATTCTAAATCATGTTACCCCTTTATATACCTCTTATATGTCGTACGGAGAGAGTTGACATCTTATTGTAATTCGCTGCGATTTGTAAAAACTCTTCATATAGGGACTATCGCTGGTTGGTGGCTGTGGTTTTCCAGTAAGGGTTTTTCCACGCAAAAATTTGTCTCTTTTTTGTTCTCATTTTATCTAACAAGTGCTATCAGAGTACAAAAGATCAGGGTTTTGAGAGATACGAAAAAAATAACAGATTGATTCTGCCGCCTCTGTCTCCGAAGCCATCGTCCTTCGCCAGCTCCTCGGTTCGTGCATCACCATCCACAGACGTCTTCGTCCAGCGCGCGAAAGCATCAGCCGCAGCCAGCTCGTTTCTTCGCCTCGGTCTGTGCGTGTCGTCATCCGGGTCTGCGAGTCTTCTTCGCGCGTCCTTCCGTCCTCGGTCCAGCGCCGGCAAGCTTCACGCGCGGAACGACTACACGCGAAAAGCAGGGCCATCGGTCAAACCAACGAACATTAACGCCAGAAGGCAAAAACTCAAAACTTCATAAATAGACCATGTGAGGTCCAAGATTCAGAAAAAAGCAAAGTTTCCATCAATCTTGTCATTATAAAATCCTGAAGCAAGCTCTTGGCTGATTCACTTGTTCATCTAAGTTTTTTTGGTATTCTTTGCAAAGGCCACACAAGAAGTGCTTAAGGAGGTTAAAGATCATTGATTCGAGTACACATAAGGTGTACCAAAGAGGTCGTAATTTTACTAGGTTTACATAGATCAGTACCAGTAAATTTCATGTTTTATTTCTCATGGCGATTTTGAAGTATGATCTTTCACTCTTGAGTTTGAGACATAAAATTTTCGTTGTGGCAAGTCAAGATGAGGGATGTATAAGCACAGATGGATTTGGATGATTCATTGGAAGGTTTTGAGAAACAACCTAACGCATGGACCGCAGATGAGAAGCGCAAAGATTGTAAGGTTTTATCTCAGATTCACCTTCATTTATCACCCTAGCTTCTTTCTTTACTTCCCTTCTTCTTCACCTTCCTTCTTCCTCTTGCTGGTCCTTCCTCTTGCTAGTCCTTGCCACCCTTCTCCTCCTCCTTGCTTGAGCTGGCAGCAACAACATTAGGGCCAGATGGGGACGTGGCGTAGGGGGGCTAGGGCAGGGAGGCCCGCATGGCATGGGAAGCACAAGGGAGCAGGGTGGCTCTAGCAGGGAGTGGCGACCAGCAAGGCTAGAGCTCTTTGGATGGTGTGGCTGCCCCTGCTACTTAAAGGGCAGTCTAGCCCTTGCCTATAACATCCTAAATTTGGAGTGTTTTTTAAGCCTTTTAAAAAATTAAAAATAATAATTTCATGTGAATAATATAAATTTTAATTAAATTCAAAACCATTTTATTTAGGTTCCTTGAGTTCCAGAGTATTTTCTGGAATTTTTGGAGTTTATTTGCTATTTTGATCTCAGTTTGCTTTATTCCAATTTCTAAAGTTCAGAAATCCTTTTTTTGGGATTTTATTTTGGGCTGAATTTCTTTTCTCTTAGCCTAGTCCTTCTCCTTTCGATCCACCACCGCCGCTTCCTTTCTTTTCAAATTTCAAAGAATAGTCGGCCCGCTCCTTCATTTCTCACGCGCTAAGCCCAGTCGCTAGCCTCTTTCCTCCTCTCTCTCTCTTTCTCTCTGCCCCGCCTCGACAGCGCTCCACGTCGGTGTCTTCTTCCTTCTGCATCTGGTCTCCTTCACCCGTGTTGTGCCTTTACCAAATCCTCCCTCCCCGATCGTTTAAAAGAGCGTTGTTTGCGTCGAAAGTTGTGCGTTGTTCTCCTCTCCCAAAGTCCCAAGGTGCCATTGTCAATTTCGTCCTCGTCTCGTCGGATATCGCCGAAGAACTCACCGGCCGTCGAAGCTCTCCATTGCCTGTTTCGCCACTATCAAAGCTCCTCGCACTGTTGTTGCTGTTTGAGCCGTCTCGTCGTGTTCTATGTGTCACCCGCCTTCTCGTCGCCCGAACCTAGCCGTGCCGACATCGCCTCTTTCTTCCCCAAAATCGATCGTCGCCTCTGCACCAAATCTAGCCATCGGTCTCTTCGCCGTCCCAAGTGTGTCACATCGTGTTCCCGGTCTTCCGATCACCTACCTTCACGTTGCCTCTCCATCATTGTATCGTGCCGCTGCCACCGCATCTTCTCTACCTCTGGCCGTCGTGGAGCCGCTACTACCATATTTACCGCCGTTGCCGTGCTCTCTGTTTCTGTTGGGTGTCATTGTTTTTCCATTGCCGTGCACACACGTGAGCCTCCTCCATTACCGTTGCCGCCGCCTCATCCCGTCAGAGGACGTCGTGCTTTTCTCACCGAGAACAGTGCTACTGAGCCGTCTAATTACATTGAAGCACTAGCGGCAGGCAATGGATACTCAATATGCAGCATTACCCAATAACCTTACCTAGCATCTAGTACCACCATGTGGATTTCATGGGGATATGTCCCAGATCTTAGGATGATGTGATAATTGGCAATGGCGTTTACGGTTTGTAGTTTCACGTGTTTTCGACAAAGCTACAGGTATTCGACAGGGGCGGTCCGACCGGTCCTTGCATCGGCGGTCCGATCCGTCCCAAATCGGTCGGACCGCCATGTGGGGCGATCGGACCGGCGGTGACCTAAAAGTGTTCAAACGCAGTGGGCCAAAAGCAGTGTTGTAGGCAAGTGAGGGGATCCCAATGCACTTGGTCTCATAATTTTGGAGTCTCCAGAAGAAGTTCTATTGGTTTAAAGTTTCCAAGGTTTGAATTTGGGAGTTTGAATTTCGGCTAAGTCCCAGGCGGTCCGACCGCCAAGAAGCGGTCCGACCGCTCACTGGAGCGGTCGACCGGTTTCTACTTGAACGTCGGCCAACCGTGGCGATGTTGATTTGTTAGGTCAAAGTCATTGGTTTCATGGCATATGATTTGCATGATGCATGTTTTGACTAACATGGGTCAAGTTGTGAAGAACTTGTTCCCGAATCGTGTTTTCTTGTCCGTGGTTGTGCAGTAGCTTGGTGGTCAACGACGGTCAACGGCGAGGAGAATCGGGACTAGACTTGAAGAGTTGAGGTCCAGAACGATCGACGATGCCGGGTGGGGTCAACGACTCAAGCGTGACACAAGATGGACAAGGGTGACCTATTGGCAAATCCATGACGCATGGTGAAGCGGTTTAGGTCAAAAGGTTAAAGACGGCGCTTTGCGGCGTGCGTGTGTGACCCGTTTGTTAGTGGGCCTTAACGGAAGCCCAAGAGAGTCAAACCCTAAGAGTTTTAGGCCTCCACTATAAATAGGAGGAGATGGTGGCTGCACCTCTCTCTCTCTCGCCTTTTTATGTTTCAAAACCCTAATTGTCTTTAGGGGAGTTGAGGTGGAGGCTAGGGCTCTTGATGGTTTGTGGTGAATTTCGTGATCTTTGATTGTCTCTTGATCCATGATGGTGTGGATGTAATCCAAAGATCAATCACGAAATCAATCTATGCAAGGTTTGCTTGAGATAAGTCTCTTTTCGTTCTTGCTTTCAATTTCGTGTTTTTAGGGCTTTCTTTGATCCGCGAGTTTGTGATTGATTCTTTCACGTGAATTAGCTTGCTGTGATATGTGTGAATCTATCTAGCATCATCTTGATCATCAATCCTCACGAACAAGCTTTAGGATCAAGTTTTCGTTCTTGCCCGTTTTAGACCTTCGTTAATCAATTGGCAATTGCTCAAGATCGTTCCAAGAATTATCATAATATTCGATTGGAATAGGTCCTCAATAGCATATAGAAGGTGTGTGCAAAGTTTCATAAAGATTGGAGTTGAGAATCAAAAGTTTCACCTAATTGCATCTTCGTCATCGGGCTGATTTTACTGTTTCAGATCGGTTCTGTAGACTGCCGGTCCGACCGCCCGTCACCACCGGTCCGGCCGATTTCGGAGCGGTCCGACCGCCAGCACAACGCCGGTCAGACCGCCCGGCAATCGGTCCGACCGGTTCAATCTGAGGTCGACCGCCATGATTTGTGTTGCATTGATTCTTGCTGATTTTTGTAGCATTGCTTAGGGGTTTAATTGGATTCAATACTAGTCTTCCGCTGTACTGGTATATTGATCTTCATAGCTTTCTAATAGCTACTAGAGTGAAATTGTATTGAGTTCATAATTTGTGAAAAAGTGAGCGTGCTCCTATTCACCCCCCCCTCTAGTCGCCTTTACGGTCCAACACACCAAGACAAGGTGTCAGACCAGGATTTTCTTAATTTAGAATGCTCTGTGAAAATTTTGCGCTAAGTCCCTGGATCAGTAGGTAGCGCTCACAGTATACATCGCTGAATCATTTTATACACATCGTAGACCGAACCAAACATAATATTACAAACATCAGAATTGTGTACAAATGAGTTCATTACATAAAATACAGAAAAAGGCGCGGAAGCAAAAGGGGCAACACAGGCGCCTTGTGTACAACCAATATTAACCAAGGACTTGGAGAATATTGGATGTACGCAAGTACTAGTGGAGCCAGCTAAACTGCGGTGAGTCCTAGACTAAGGAACTAAACTACTCTTCGCCTTGGTCTTGACTGTCGACACTTTGATCCTCATAGTAGGCATAGTCGTTCTGATCAGCGGATTCTGAGGGTTTGGGGAAAGAGTGAGGGTGAGCACAACTTCTGTGCTCGCGAGCCAACGCAACAGATGCATTATTAAATATGCAAAGCTAAACAAGGATGGCTCGGGTTCTTTTATTTGCGCAAAGCAACATTTATGATTACATATATTAGAAAACCCTATCACTTAGCATTTTAACCAAATCATATTTTCTTAAAGAAAGTATTTGCAATATTAATAATAGCAGAGGTTGCATCAACCTTATGCTTATTTTTTTATATAGCGGATACATCAACCTTATGCTTATTTTTGATAGCGGTTACATCCACCTATTATCAGCACTGGGTAAGACTACCCAGGAAAAATGCAGAACAAGGGCTCGATGAGCTCGTCACATTTTTCAATCCACTCACAAAGTTTTATAAACAGAACTAACTCTTGTAAGTTCCCATGTCCGTCAGTGACAGTGGGCACGGCTGTTCGAATAGTTTATTTCTCTACAAAGTGGACATGTGAATAAAGGGGAGATTACCACAAGGCCTTTACAATGCATTCCTTAGTACTTGTTACACCTGCTAAGGTTTCACCTGAGGAGTGTTACGGTCCCACACCCACGTCAACCCTTACCCAGACCCCCCTTGCGCCATCAAACGGCCTTCGCCACGAAGGCTTACGGTGTCGAGAGTCATCTACCTGGTGCAACTCGTATTAACAGATACAAATTATTTGGTCAGGTCAACCCCATTATAGACTTGTGGTTGTACTGTTTTACAATAGGAGGTCATACAAGATTATGTCCCTAAAGTTATCTGGGCGGTTCATACCACATCCAATCACATACTAACATATCCTGGGCTACATTAGTACCGAACCATATACCCTCTAACATACCATCCGCCCAGATGGGGTATTAAAAAGTTTTTAGGGTTTTGAGAAGAGTAAAACAAATTAACTCAACCATTTTAGTCATTTACCCTAATTACTGCCCAAAACAACATTTATGTTTATAGGATGATGACTGGGGTGGTTAATACTTCGGTACTCAAGTAAGGCTAGCATGGCGCTTGAGTACAACATATAACTAGTAGGTTACCATATAATTACTAGGGTGACAAGGATTAGGGAATTCAATTATCAAGGACAAGGTATAATAATTACTTAATAATCAAGTTGGCATTTAACTACCTTAGGACCATTTGACATACGTTTGCATAAGAAATTAAAGCATGCAGTTTGATATTTTAAAAGAATATAATTTGCATAAAATGTAGGTTCAACATGATCAAAGTGTTGACTCTCTTAGGTCAAAGGCTAGAGGATCTTGGTAGTCTTGAGCTTGGTCGAAGTGGAGACCTCCGGCTTCTTCGAACTCTACTCGGACAATCGCACCGGAAACGAAATGACAAGCAAATAAAATAAATAAATACAAAATTCACAATAAATAAACTCCAAAATTAACCAAACCAGTACCAAAATACAGGTCTTGAATTTACAATTTTTTGGGTACAAAATTCATAATTTTTGGAGTTATAATGAGGGAGATATAAATTTTTGAAGCTTTATAAAAAAATTTAATTGATAAGAAAATCAGAAAACTGGAAAAATCCTGGTGCTGACACGGTGCACAGAATATTATATAGACCGGGTTCACGCACGGGCGCGTGGGTCCATCGCACAGTACCGTGTGGCCCCCACCTGTCAGCCGCACAGGAGGCACTGTGGATGGGGCCCACCTGTCAGCCTCACGGGCGGCGCGGGTCAAAAGGGAGGCGATGCGTCGCCTCGTCTCCTCCACCGCGAGGGGGAGGGAGGGAAAGCGGGAGAGGGAGAGAGGAGGGGGGCGCACGGCGGCGGCTCGGGAAGGAGGGAGGGGAGAAGCGGCTGGGCTCAGGTGGCGCTGGAAGTGAGGGAGGAGCCGGAGGCTGAGACGGGGTCGGGAGTGGCGGATCTGGCGGGGCGGTGCTGACGCGGATAGAGGAGCTACGCCAGGCGTTGCAGCGGACGGCAGGCCTCACCGGAAGAAGCGGAGTCGGGTGGCGTGGGTGGATACGCCACGCGCGGACGGTGCGCTGGTGCGGCGATCGGAGCGGTGAGCGCGGGGACCTGTAACGAGGCGGCGGTGGTGGCGCGGGGTGGAGGGAGACCGGGCTGAACGGGGCGGACTGGGCCGAGATGGAGCCCAACCGAGGTAAGTTTGAAACTCAAATTTTTAAATTTGGTTTTTGGTTTTTGGTATTTTGAAACTAAAAATCCAAATGTTGATTGAAATTTTGAGAATGTTACACAAGGTGTCAATCTTATAGACAACAAGTGGGCATTCAAACTGAAACAAAAACCCAGTGGCACTCTTGGTCGATATGTAACATCCTTTTTTCGCATTAGGGTTTCAAAATCAAAAATTTGGTTTTTCAAATCTTCAGATCTGGCAAAAGCAAAAGCAATGGAGTGCTTACCTCAGCTCGCGTGCCGCCGCCCCTCTCCCCCTATCGTCGCGCTTGCTCTCTCCGCTTCTCACGGCACCACAACCTCGCTCGCCACAAGACGCCACCTCCGCTCACTGCAGCCGCCACTCCTCGCCTTTGTCTCCATCACCGCCTCTCCTCCCAACCCGCATCCTCGCGCCAGACCCATTGCCCGACTGCTCCATCGCCTCGGGACCTCGAGCCCTCTCTCGCCTCCGCCGGCTATAAAAGCCGGGCCGCCTCCTTCTTCCTCCCCCTCCACCCCTTCACCTCCTCCAGCTCCGACGCCGTCGCTTCGCCGCTCGAAGCCATCACCGCCTCGGTCCCCGTTGCCTCTTCCACCTCCGGCCTCCGTCCCGGCGCCCCCTTACTCCTCCAGCTCTGGCCGCTCCCACTCCCCCGCCGCTCCCTTCCTCTGCCGCCTCCGGTCGCCGCCGTGCGCTCCGCCCCCTCGCCTCTCCCTCTTTCTCCCCCGTCACTCCCTCTCCCTCTCCCTCTCTCGCGGGCGAGGAGAACGCGAGGCGTTGCGCTCAGCGCGACGCCGTCGTGTTATTAACGCCCACCGCCGCCGCTGACAGGTGGGCCCGCCTTGCTAGTGCCGCTGACAAGTGGGCACCCGGCGCTGTTCTGAGGACCCGTGGACCGCCCGTGCGCGTGGACCGCGCTCCGTACGTGCCACGTGTCAGCACGGGAGTTTTTTCTGATTTTCTGATTTTGTTTTCAATTAAAAATTCATTTGAAAAGCTTCCAAAATTCATATCTTTTCCTTTATAACTCCAAAAATTATGAAACCAGTTTCTAAAATTTTTCTAAAATCACGATCTTGCTAATGGCACTGATCTTGTTTATTTTGGAGTTCATATATTATGAGTTTGATATTTATTTGCTCTTATTGCTGTTGTGTCTTTTCTGGTACTTTCGTCCGATTAGGGTTCGAAGACGCCCGAGACCTCAACTTCGATCAAGCTCAAGAATACCAAGACCCCGCTGCCTTTAACCAAGGCGAGTCAATACTTTGATCATTCCGAACCTGCATTTTTTTGCAAACTATGTTTATTTAAAATATCAAAGTTGCATGCTTTACTTTTGTAATCAAATGTATGTTAAAGCTTAAGGTAGTTAAATACCCATTTGCAGATTAGTTACTTATTAAGCCATCCTTTGATAAATCGAATACAGTATTCTTTGTCACCCTACTAAATATATGGTAAATACTAGTCTAGGTTGTACTTAAGCGACATTCTAGTCTTGCTTAAGTACCGGGACAATACATGTTCCGATCATCATCTTTTTAACATGAAAAATGGTTTTAGGTAGTCATTGGATGTAGATGACTGATGTGTTGTATTAATTGGTTTTCCTCCCCAAAACCCTAAACAACTTGCTAGTACCATATCTGGACGGATGGAAAGAGTGGTGCGTGCGGACGTAGCACGAGAATGGTTGGTATATGGGATGAACCGTCCAGATGAATTAAGGACTTAATCATGTCATGACCTCCTGTGAAAAACAAGTACAGCCGCAAGTCTGCAAAGTACAACTTGGCTTAGTAAAATTATTGAACCCTGAATGTCATCCCACAACTGGTGTTTAGAAGTGTGCAAGCGGCAGGACGTATGCTAGCTTGAATGGGACACCGAAAACGGTGAAGTTATCAGCTGCGCTAGTCGTTGTGGTAAGCATCCCACACAACTTATGGAATTGGCCATACGGGTGAGATGACGGAAGGGGCAAGGTAGTTTGAAACGTTACTGTGACGATCGCTCAACTACATAACTAAGGAATCATGTGGGGTAATGAGTATGATTATCTCTTGTGGGTACAAAGGTACAATCTCAGAGAGTCTAAATCGCTTAAAGCAATTACGCCTACGGTTAAAGGCGGACATGGGAACTTAACCTGAGTTAGCTCTATTTCAAAAACCTTTGTGGGTGGAATGAAAATGTGGGTGCCCTTTTTTTGGATTTTTCCTGGGTAGCCTTACCCAGTGTTGCTAATCGGTGGATGTAACCGCTATCAAAATTAAGCATGAGATGGAGGTAACCTCTTCTGTTATTTATTATTGCACAATTATTCTCTTTAATAAAAATGAAATCTGTTTAAAATGCTAAGTCATAGGACTTGTATTTATGATAATTGAAAATGTTGCTTTAGAAATAAAAGAACCTGAGCCATCCTTATTAAGCCTTGCATGTATACTATTGCATTCTGTGTGTTGGCTCGCGAGCACGGTAGTTGTGCTCATTCTCGCTCTTTCCCCAAACCCTCAGAAGCAAGAAATATTGGAGACTACGCCTACTACGAGGATCCCGAAGTTGATGGCCAAGGGAGCCCTGAAGAGTAGTATAATTTCTGTAGTATCGGTCTCGCCTGCCTAGCCGACTCACCGGTGTTGGACCGAAAAGGCGACTAGAGGGGGTGAATAGAGCACGCCACTTTTTCAACCTCGATTAGATTCAACACAAATTTCACTCCAATAGCTATAGAAGCTATGAAGATCGATATATCAAGACAATGAAGACTAGGATTGAATCCAATCAAAACCCCAAGCAAAACAACCAAAACAACCAAACTGAATTTCCTAAGTGTGGGCGGTCTGACCTCTATTCAAGGGCGGTCCGACCGGTCCTATGGGCGGTCCGACCTCTGATGAGGGGCGGTCCGACCTCCAGCCGATGAACAGTGAAATCACCAAAAACGGTTGCAAATAGATGTAACTTTTGATCTACAACTCCAAACTTGATGAAACTTGGTACACACCTTCTCTAGGATGTCGAGGAACCTATTCCAATCAAGATCGTGAAGATCTTTGGAAAAGTTCAGACCTTTTTCAGTTTGAGAGGTGGAAGGTTTGAAACCGAGTCAAAATGAAAACTATATCGAAAAACTTGCTCGTGGGTGATTGATGATCAAGATGATCTTAGATGTGTTCCCACATGTCACAGCAAGCTAGATCATGCAAAGAAATCAATCAAAAACATGCGAAT
Organism: Hsuehochloa calcarea; assembly: GCA_036346395.1. NCBI lineage: Eukaryota > Viridiplantae > Streptophyta > Magnoliopsida > Poales > Poaceae > Hsuehochloa > Hsuehochloa calcarea. The sequence continues at coordinate 15,159,138 of CM070616.1, read as the reverse complement.
CAAGGAAAGACTCAAAATCACCAAATAGAGAGAAGAAGGGCAAATGAACTCATCTTGAAGAGAACTCTTCTTTGGATTGATTTGATAATGTATCGACATACCCACTCATACGGATACGCATGGACACAAGATCAAAACATCTCTCTCTCTAGAACCCTAATCTCCACTAAACCTTCCCTAAGCACTTAAGCCAAAACTAGGGTTTCAAGCATGAAAGGGTTGAAAGGGTGCACCACCTCCTCCTCTATTTATAGTGGAGACTTAAACCTTCTAGAAGAGTAACCCTAATGGGCCCCGTTAAGGCCCAAAACAAACGGGTCACACACGCACGCATCTTGAAGCGCCGCCTTCATCTCCTCTTGACCTACTCCGCTTCTCCACGCCATCTTGCGCCATGAGTCGTCAAAGTCACCAAGGCGGTATTTGGTATAATTACCAAATACCCTTCTCGATCTTTTGCAAAGACCGAGTCCCATCTTTGTGAAGCACCTCCCATGCTCGCCACGTGTAGGTTGATCAACGGCTCTCAACATGTCGGCAAGTCTCTCCCATCCGGCTCCCACCGTAACCACCATGGCACTTGCACCGACCCCGCGCCGCTTGATCCAACCAGCCGCACCGAATCGCCTGCTCGGTCATCCTTGTCTATTATGCACCACACTTGAGTTCATTGACTCACCCGCATCGCCGATCGCTCGACCTCAGCTCTCCAAGCCTAGTCCCGATCATCCTCGCCGCTGACCGTCGTTGACCACCAAGCAACTCGCACAACAATAAACAAGCAAATCGAATCCGGAACAAGTTCTTCACAACTTGACCCACGTTAGTCAAAACATGCATCATGCAACACATATGCATCAAACCCATGACTTTGACCTAACAAAACATCATCGCCACGGTTGGCCGATGAACAAGTCGAACCGTCGATCGCCCCGTGGGCGGCCTCGACGTAACCGGCGGCCGACCGCCACCACAAGGCCGGCCGACCACGTCAGAGGGACTTAGCCAATTTTCAACCCCAAAATCCAAACCTCATCGGAAACTTTAAACCAATAGAACTTTTGCTTGGGAACTCCAAAATTATGAGACCAAGTGTATTAGGATCCCCTCACTTGTCTACAACACCTATTTTTGGCCCAAATTTATTCTCGACCATTTTGTCACGGCGGTCCCGATCACGCACATGGCCGGTCCGATCGATTTGGGACCGGTCGGACCGCCATGCTATGGCGGTCGGACCGCCTCGCCCGTAATGCTGAACAGATCCGAGACTTTGTCGAAACCCGTGAAACGACAAACCGTTAACGCCATTGCCAATTGTCACATCATCCTAAGATCCGGAGCATATCCCCATGATATCCACAATCTCCCCTTGATGAACACATTGGCAATAATCCGTAAAATATAATTTGAAGGTTTGAAAAGTAAAATACTTTCGCTTTTCGCACAAAGGCACAACTTGGTCCATAAGCAAGAGAAAGCAATGGAAATGACCAAGTCGGCATTAGAATAGCATAGACAAGTGAGATAAGGCAAAAGAAAGCATAAAACTTTGATTTTAAAAGTCAAAATCTCACTTAAGGTCCATATGAAAGAACAATTGTTCAATTGACCTTTGATCATTGTGAGGTGTAATAAATGCAATTCAAGTTCGGAAGAGTCAATAAGGCAATAAGAATGCAATTCAAAACTCTCCTCACTATGATCCTCGGATTTGAAAATTTCAAATTTTCCAACTTTCTCCCTTTGTATAAACTTCCCTAACATTGAAAATATCTTCTCCCTTTGACAATGGAGTCATCAAGGAATCACGCCTTCCTCTCATCCAGAGATAGCAATTTGCGAATGAAGAAAGAAGCAAAAGAAGAAGTATGCATGAAATGCAATGGAGTGGCTTCATTTTTGTATTTTTCAATTTTGATTACAAGAAGCTTTGAAGATTACCCAAAAGAGCAAGTCAAGATTTCTAATATTGCACAAACAACATATCAAGCCCGATAGTGCTAGCAAGATCATGGTAAGACATATATAACAAAGCTAAGCATAAAGGCTCAAAAGTAAAGCAATGGATTTGATCAATTTAAGCAAAGCTTCAAATTCAAAGAAGTTCATCAACAGGATCCTAAAATGAAATTGGCCATGTCAAAATGTCAAAGTGAGATCAAAAATCTAACAAAGACCACATTAAGAGTCAATCAAGTCCCGTATTGAATCATTTTGCTCAATATTTTGTAATCGCCCATTTGTCAACATTTTTCACATTTGCATTGAATATTGAAGTTGACTAATGATCTAACTTAGTGACAAGATCCTGGACTAGGAGCCATCCACAAACTCATCCTAAGCTTCGACCAAAAGTTGATTAAAGGTATATCTTAGTAAAGAAGATCCTGGACTAGGAGCCATCCACAAACTCTTTCTAAGCTTCTACCGGGGCGACAAATCTTGAGGTTCATGTCATTTCTGACAAGCAATCCCCATGAGATCGTCTGGATCATCAAACTATCTCCAAGTTCATGTCATTTGACAAGCAGTCTCGTAAGAATAGTTTGGCACATTTTAAGCATAAGACAATCTTGATTTTTCATTTTTCACAAGAGCAGTTTTAGAATCTCAAGAACACAAAAGCTCAAGTAATGGTCAATTTTAGATCAAAGAGCTCACAAAGCAATTCTGACAGGGCCAATGTCACAAAAGGAGCACTAATTGCGCAACTCGCTAAAACATCCACAAATTGCAATTTCTTAGTTCGAGTTGTTTTAAAGTTCTAGCTCATATAGCAAAGACTTAACTACACATGAAAAAGCATGATAATTCTAGCAAGTCAAAGAACTAGACATGGCATTGAGCAAGAATTGAAATACTAAAACTCCAAAGGGTAATAGGCAAAGCTTCATCAATTTTAAAAGATAAGGTAAGATCTTATATTACAATGCATCTTTTGGATTTTTCATACCACTTGATGTATTTTTCATATGCATGCAATATGATACAATGAGATGCAATAAAAGCCTAAAACCTAAAAAGTTCAAAAATATCAATAAGTTCGTAAAAGAACAATAAAAGATCAAAAGAACAAGGTAAGATCGGAAAGATCGAACTCCCCTCAAACCAACCCATAGGGATAAATTACCCTAACTCGCTTCTCAAGGTGGCAAACCTAGTTGGGTCTAAAGGTTTGGTGAGGATATCACCAATTGACCCTCTGACTCCACAAAATGCAAAGACAATATCACCCTTCTCGACATGGTCTCTAAGGAAGTGATAGCGAATGTCTATGTGCTTGGTCCTAGAGTGTTGCACGTGGTTCTTAGCAATGTTAATAGCGTAAGTGTTATCACGTAAAAGAGGAACACTAGCAAAATTAACCCAAAGTCCTTAAGAGTGGACACCATCCACAAAATCGACTACAAAGACTAGCCTAGCAAAGAATACATATTCACTTCAAGAAGGATTGTGCAATGTAAGACCGCTTCCTAGAAGACCAAGAGACAAGAGACGTGCCTAAGAAATGACATGTACCGTAGTGCTCTTCCTATCAGCCTACACCGCAAAATCGAATCGAAAACCCCGAATGGACAAATAATAAGCGCTAGAATACCAAATGCCATATCGAGAGTAGAATGTAAATACCAAGATGCGCTTAACGGCTTGGCGATGTGAAGTCCTCGGTGACGCTCAAACCTCGCACGCAGGCGCATCACGAAGTGGATGTCCGTCTTGAGGCCGTCAGTACAGGAGGGAGCCGATCATGTTTGCGGTACTCGCGCTGATCCACGGCTTCCCTTCCTCATCTCGATCCAGCGATCGAAGTCGCCATGGGAGTGGCGATCGCCTTGCAATCACCCATATCAAAACGCTTGAGAAGATCCTTGGTGTACTTCGCTTGATGGATGAAGATCCTTCCTTGCATTGCTTGATTTGCACCCCGTAAAGTAGTTGAGCTCGCCCATCATACTCATCTCAAATTCTCGGACATGGTCTCGTAAAAGCTGGAAACAAGAGCATGAGAGGAACCACCAAAGATAATATCATCAACGTAAATCAACAAGCGGAAGTCATTGCCATGCCTAAGAATGAATAGAGTCTTATCAACTTTTCCCATTTTAAAATCATTCTTAAGCGTAAAGGTCTTAAGTCTATCATACCAGCTCTAGGGGCTTGCTTAAGACCATACAAGGCTTTGGATAGCTTAAAGACACGATCGTGGTGCTTGGGATTCTCAAAGCCGGGGGTTGCCTAACATACACTTCCTCTTCTATAAAACCATTCGAAAAGCACTCTTAACATCCATTTGATGCAACCTAAAACCTTTAGATGCAATAATGCAAGCATGATGCTGAATGGCTTCTAATCTAGCAACAGAGCGAAGGTCTCATCAAAATCTAACCCCTCAACTCGCTAAAACCCCGAGCTACCAACCTAGCCTTGTTTCTAACCACGTAACCATCCTCATTTTGTTTATTTTTAAACACCCAACGGGTACCAATTACATTATGACCACTAGGAGGTTCTACAAGGTTCCAGACTTTATTTCTTTCAAAGTTCTCTAACTCCTCATGCATGGCATTGACCCAACTAGCATCGATAAAGCATGTGATATATCTTTGGGTTCAAAAGACGCTACAAATGCAGAGTGAGAGAAAAGACTCGGATCATGATACCGGAGCGAGTGACTCGCCATGGAGACTACCAATCATCCGATCCAAAGGGTGCCGCTTCGGATGTGCAAAGGAGCGCTGGGGAGATAGTATCTCCTCAACCTCCGCAGTATCGCTGATGAAGAAGATGCAGAGAGCCTCAATTGGAGGTGAAGCGATCGTGGTGTCGAGTGGAATCGGAGCATTAGCAAGAAGTGGAGGAGCATCATCAATTTCATCCTCATCTTCCTCAACAAATATGCTCTCTCACCGTAAGTCACCCAAACATCTGATCTAGCTGCAGGCTAGTCTCATCAAAAGTGACATTGCATGTCTCCCGGACAATGTTAGTTTCAACATTAAAACCCGAAACCCCTCGAATGAGCAGGATAACCTAGAAATAAACCATCACAAGTTCTTGATTCAAATTTATCTAGGTTCTCTGTCTTGAGAATAAAACACTTCGATCCAAAGACTCGAAGTGCTAAACCGAGGGTTTTCTCGCCAAAACGAAGCTCATAAGAAGTCTTGCCCAAAGACGGTCTCGTAAAGACACGATTTGAAATATGGCAAGTCAGAGCAATAGCTTCGCCCAAAACCTCCTCGGTGTGCTATACTCATCTAGCATCGCCCTAGCCATCGAGACTAAGGTCCTGTTTTTCCTTTCCACAACGCCATTTTGTTGAGGGACGTGTGGAGAAGAGAACGATGCTCAATACCGCGCCAAAGACAAAAAGAGGCAAAGAGGCATTCTTGAACTCCGTGCCATTGTCATCATGGATTGCTCTCAAGGCACTAGGAAGTTCGTAAGCCAAATGAAGAACAAGATCATGATAATGATCAAAGACCTCATCCTTCAAGCAAGAAAGAACACCCAAGAATATCTCAAAAATCATCGACTATGACAAGAATGTACCAATTGCCACCGATCGATCGAACCCTAGCGGGACCAACAATCCATATGAAGCAAGCTGTCCCGGTCCGTCTACCATGACCATAGTCAATGAAGGGTGTGAGGCGGCAACTTGCTTGCCATGCCTACTGTGGAGCACATACAAAGATCTTTGACTTTGAGTTTAGGCAAACCTCTCATGAGATCAAGGCCGCTAACTCGTGTCGATGATCAAAACCAATGTGCCCTAAGCGTCGGTGCCAAAGCCGATATCGAAGAAGATGCAACTAAACATTTGAGAGATCCGGCAAGAGATTCGAAAAATCAGCTCCAAATATTCTACCAACTCTAGAAATTCCAAAATGAGCTCACCAAAAGAATCAAGCACCGACAAGCGTTCTTCTTAAATCTAGTCTCATAGCCATCATCGAGAAGTCAGGAGACGTAAAGGAGATTGTACCTTAGCTTGGATACAAGAGCGACATCCTTGAGAATGAACTCATTGTTCGTCAACCCGGAACGAAGGATCCCGAATTCTCTGTGTTCATACACTAGTCCAGATTTCCAAAGTACACAATCACAAAATGTTATCACAAACATATCCAAATGTATATTTAATAATCATAGAGTTTATTACAAGCTCGGGCCGAGGCCAAATAAAACATTAAGCGGAAGCAAATAATAATGGTAAGCCACACGATACGCCACAGTAATCGTCTGGAGATCGCGCCTAATCGCCCCGCTCCTCACCTTCGGATAGCGCCTTCTCCCCGAATAATAATATTCAAAGAAGAGTGAGCACTACAACCGTGCTCGCAAATTACACCCAATACTGTAATTTAGAATGCATGCATAAGTTATTCAAAGGAAGGTTGTAGGGTTTATTTGCATAAATCACCTTTTGGTTTAAATAGTTATACTAAGTTTCAAGGCACATTTTCATTACATAACTAAAATCGATTTAAAATTTATCATTTTATAGTGGATAACCTCCATATGAAACATGGTGATGGATACCCTCCTATCACAAGGCTACCCGCCCAAATTTACCACAAGGATTAACCATCCTCAAATCATGTCCAAAGTTATTTTAAAACCAAAAACAAATCTAACTTAGAGTGGCTTTGCTCAGCATGTCCATAACCGTGGACACGGCTATTCGAATAGATTTACACTGCAGAGGTTGTACAACTTTACCCACAAGAGATAATTTGCAGTTATGTCGGCCAATACACACTTCCTTAGGTGTGTGACTAGGCAATTATCACAAGGCTTCCAATGCACTACCTCAATACCAATATGCCCGCTAAGGTTTCACTTCCATTAGGCTAACCACCTGCCGGAAACCCCCTCTTGCGCCAAGTGGGAATAAAGTCTAACCGACACCCACACAACAAAAATGGCATAAACAATACTGAGGTAATACAAATTATTAAGCCTGGTTCTGCCCATACAGAACATGTGGTAGTACGGTGGAGCTTTTGCAAGATGCGGCTCAAAGGCCGGTCCTTAATCTACTTGGGCAACTTTCAATAATAACCACTGGTCTCGGCCCTAACTGAGACAGCCCTGCATAAACTTGCACCCACCAACGGTCCATGTTTGCCCAAGTACAAACCATTTTCTTTTATTTTAGATTTTCAAAGACATTTGCAAAAGTCCACCATGACAAGGCAATGTCATAGGCTTTTTATCAATTTATGAAATTTTGGCTAAATTCTCCCAAAGTCAAATATTTCATGGTCTAAGCATTTGCTATGCATATATTTATTTTTAAATTCATTTGACTAAGGTTACAAGGAATTGGTAATACAACCATCAAATTTGGCTATACAAAGGAATTGGAATAATTAAATATTTAAAACAGGAATTTAAAATAATTAAATACAATTATGCATGCAATAATAATTTAAAACAGGAATTAAATAATTTTAAATATTGGGGGCAAAATGGTCAATGGTGTAACTTGCCTTGCTCAAATTCCTGGTATTCTACTTCTTCAATAGGGTCAAGCTCTCCGGAGTCGTCACAATCTATACGCGAAAATATTCCAAATTCAAACAGAATTCAAATGAACACAAATAAATTCAAATGAAAATTCAAATTAACTCCAAATTAAATAATTTTGGTTTTGTTAGCTAGATCTTGATTTTATACAAATTTAGAAATTTGAATCACCTAAATCGGAGTTTGTATGAAGAAATACGAGCTCTGGAAGTTTAAATCTAAATTTAATTCAAAATCGAATTTCAATTTCCAATTAATTTTCTAAAGGAAATTCCATTTATTGCGCCACCGACGCCGCAATCTTCGCTCACGAGACCGACATGTGGGCTCAAACAGATGGATCGAGTCCACGGCGCCACCCGAATCCACGGTGGACTCGGCAAGACGCAATAAAGGTGAGGGGCGAGGCGGCATGCGCGCGGCCGCCCACGCTGGCGCCTATGTGGTCGCGCACGCCACCAAAGTGCCCATGTGGCGCCAGTGTGGCGCCGACTTGGCCGGCCACATCAAGACCGGAGGGGCGGCGCCGGAACCGAGGTTCCGCGAACGGCGGCGCGGCGAGCTCGGTGAGGTGCGCAATGTTCGTGGAACGATGCCGAGTGTGATGCGCCACCGGAGGCGAGAGGCGTGGCGGAAGATGGTCGGCGACGACGAGAGGCGGCGGTGAGGTTCGGTTGGCGGGAGGGTGCTCCGGGATCTCCAGCGAGGACGAGGCGCGCACTAGGATCGCCGAGTACATCAAGCCGATGGTGCGGCCGCGGTGGTCGGAGAATGCTTGTTGTCACGGAATCAAGAAGATGGAGCTTCGCCACCGACGGAAACTTCAATTGCCGGCGATTGAGAGCGAGCGAAGCTTCGGAGTAGGTGGAATGGAGTGTGAGAGAATGCGCAATGGGGCGCTTTTATAGGCGAGGGGAGGTCGGGAGGTGGAGATCGTGTGCGCGGTAATGGCGAGGCGAGAGGCGGCGCGCACGGGTTTAAGAAGGGGGTAATGTCGGGGTGAATGCGGAGAAGCCGGCGATGCTAATGCGCAGAATGCGGGGTTAAGGCGAGGAATCACGGAGGAGACGAAGCTCGCGTCGGCATCAATGGCGGCAGGAGAGCGATGTCGCGGAGAAGAAAGGGGCGGGAAGAAGCACGGCAAATGGGCCCACCAATCAATGAGACAGAGAGGAGAGAGAGGCGCGGTGGATTAGCGCTGGCCGTCCGATTTTGATCGGACGGTCCACGTTATCATGCTGGGAGAGAGTGGGTCGAGAAGCGCCAAAGGTCGGGCTTCGCCCAAGATCAGAGCAAAGAGATTTTAAAATTCTTTTCAATTGATTTAATTCGAAAATTCAAATAGGCTTTAGAAAATAGTAAATGAAGTCCAAAAATTTTGAGAAAATTCACAAAAATTCTATGAGTCATTCTCGACTTAAATAAAATAATTCCAATTTTTAGTTGGTAATAGATTTTGCACATAAATTCTTTTAGCCTTAATATACTTTATTGAAAAGCTTTTAAAAATTCCAAAATCCACAAAAATTAATAAATCTTATTTTTAAATGAAATTGAAATTTTGGGTCATTACAAACCTACCCTTTAAAGGGAATCTCGCCCCTAGATTCGGACTTGGTCGACAAAAGGTAGGGATACTCGGCTCTCAAAACTTCTTCTCGCTCCTGTAGCTTCTTCTTCGAATGATTGCTCCATCGAACCTTACAAGAACGAATGACTTTGCTTCGGTGACGCTGCTCGCCACATCGAGAATCTTGATTGGTTGTTCCACATAGGTGAGATCTTCCTCAAGATCGATGCTCTCAGCAGTGTTTCTTCCGTTGGTACTCGAGACATTTCTTTAATCGATACATGGAAGACATTGTGAATAAATGACGAGAAAGCCGGTAGTTCCAATCGATAAGCAACTTCACCTCTTTTGCCAAAATCTTATAGGGTCCGACAAATCAAAAGCGAGTTTTCCTTTAGTATGAAATCTCTTCACTCCTGAGTGGAGTTACCCCGAGATAGACAAAATCTCCCATCTCGAAGGATAGTTCTCTCCGACGATTATCGGATAACTCTTTGTCGGGTTTGAGCTACTTTCGACGCTCTCTTATTGCTTTTACCTTACTTTCACTTTCTTTTATCAATTCTCGTCCAAGAATTGGTGTTCTCCTACTTGATCCCAAAGGAGAGGAGTTCTACACTTTCTACCATACAATGCTTCAAATGGCGACATCTCGTAGGCTAGCTTGAAAGCTATTATTGTAGGAAAATTCTGATAGGGCAAATTCTTATCCCACTTCTTCCATAATCTATAGCACAAGCTCAAGCATGTCTTCTAGGACCTGATTTACACGCTCACCCGCCATCTGCTTGGGGATGATATGTCAGGTCAAGTTGAGTCTCGTTCCCAAGGCTTCATGTAGACTCGCCAAAATTTTGAAGTGAATCGCGAACCTCTGCTGACACAATTTTCTTGGGTATACCATGTAGACAGACGATCCTCGCCATGTACAATTCGCTAACTTATTGCTTCGTAAGTGGTCTTGATCGAATAAAATGAGCCACTTTTGTTAATCGGTCAATTATCACCCAAATGGAATCACAACCTGATTGGGTCCTAGGTAGTCCGTGATAAAATCCATACCAATCTCCTCCCATTTCCACTCGGGAATTGGTAATGGTTGTAATAATCCGGCAGTCTCGATGTTCGCTTAACACGACACACATCACAACGCAACAAACTCAACGATCTCTCGCTTCATACTAACCCACCAATACTTTTCCTTCAGATCTTGGTACATCTTGGTACTCCCGGGATGGATAGAGTAAGGTGATTCATGAGCTTCTTTCAGAATCAGTTGTCTGGTTTCATGATGTTTAGGTACACAGATGCGGTTGCCAAACCATACTGCGGCCCTCGCTTCATCTTCGTAAAATCTCGGGCTTTGCCTCTTCTCATGTTCTTCATGATTTCTTTGATGTCTTCGCCTTCTAGCCGTTTTCTCTCGATCCGACTTTGTATGGTTGGTTGGACTTCCACCGTGTTTATACAAACCTTGACCGACAATTTCGATTCGATGCTTTAGTTCTTCATACAACTCGTTGATTTTCTTGAACTAACACCGTGTTGCAAGATGCTTTCCTACTCGAGCATCCGCTACCACGCTGGCTTTACCCGGTGATAATGAATTCCAAGGTCATAATCTTTATCGGCTCTAACCATCTTCTTTGCCCGAGATTAAGATCCGATCGGGTGAAGATATATTTCAAACTCTTATGATCTCGTGAAAATTTCACAATGTTACCAATGAGATAATGCCGCTTGATTTTCAAAGCATGCACAATTGTCGCTAACTCTAAATCATGAGTTGATAATTTCCTTCATGTGGCCTTAATCGACGAGATGCATAAGCCACAACCTTTCCTTCCTGCATCAAGACACATCCTAGCCTCGGCGAGATGCGCCACGTAAAACTTCAAAATCCTTACGATATCCGGTAAAACTAGCACTGGTGCAGAGACTAATCTTTTCTTCAGCTCTTGGAAACTTTGCTCACATGCACTTGTCCATTCAAATTTCTTTTCCTTCTTCAGAAGTTGAGTCATGGGTTTGGCGATCTTGGAGAAATTTTCAATGAATCATGTAGTACCCACTAATCCGAGAAAACTTCTCACTTCGTGATGACTTGGGTTGCTTCCAATCCATTACTGCCTTCAACCTTTGAGGGTCTCTCGCAACTCCTCCCGCCGACACAATGTGTCCAAGAAATGCCACTTGACTGAGCCAAAATTCACTTTTGCTGAGTTTGGCATAAAGTTGGTGTTCTCGAAGTTTGTCCAAAATAATTCTGAGATGTTTTTCATGCTCTTCCATATCTCTTGAATAGATGAGAATATCATCTATGAATACCACCACAAACTTATCCAAGAATTCCATGAACACTTTGTTCATCATATTCATGAAATATGCAGGGCATTTGTTAGTCCAAATGACATCACCGTGAACTCGCATACCCATATCCGTGGTGAAGGTCGTCTTCTAATATCTTCCTGTCCGATTTTTAATCGATGGTAGCCTCGACCTCAAATCAATCTTGGAGAAAACATCGCTCCTTTAAGTTGATCAAACAGATCATCTATCCTAGGTAACGGTACTTGTTTTTGATTGTTACCTCATTGAGTGATCTATAGTCCACACACATTCTCATACTATTGTCTTTCTTTTTGACAAATAGTACCGAGCTCCCAAGGCGATGAACTTGGTTGAATGTAACCTTTACTCAGTAGTTCTTCGACCGCTTCTTCAACTCGCTAGATCGCTTGCCAAGATTCCGTAGGGTCGCTTCAAATTGGAGCGATCCTCGACTAAGTCAATTAAGAACATTATGTCCCGGTCCGTGGCATACTGTAAGTCCTCCGAAAAACATCCGGATATTCTTGTACCACGGGTATATCTTCCGCCACTTCCTTTAAATCGGTCAAGATAGGACTTCTTTCCGTAGAAGTCTTGGGTTGGAACTCTACCAAATCCCTTGTTCATTGGTGAGGTTGATAGATCTACTAGCACAATCTATCCCTCGCCTCGATTTTTGGCAAGCCACCCATTCCAAGAATTACGCCCAATCCTTGTGAACGCAGGACTATTAAGTTGGCCGAGAAAGTTACTCCAGAAATTTCAAAGGTAAGATTTGGATGAATAAACTAGCCCTCATTTCGAGCCCGGGAATGGATCAACATGGGCTTAACTAAGGGGAGGTAGATAACCCATATTTTTCCACAAACTTATTTGAAACAAAAGAATGCGAAGCTCCTAATCAAATAAAACGATGCCGGTATCGAGTTGACAAGGAACGTACCAAGAACAACATCCGTGTCGCATAGGCTTCCTCTGCGGTGACGTGATTCACACGCCCTTCATGAATTGACCACCGGTCTTGAGGGACCGCCGAGACCAAGCTCCGGAGTTGGCTTGACGGGGTGGCAGTCACGCTTCTTGGGACACTTATTGGCATAGTGACCCAACTCGTTGCAATGAAAGCAAGTGATTCTCGCCGTGGAAATAATCGCTTCACAAACCGCCCTCCGATGAACTACTACGAATCCGGAAGTATTTGGGCGCGAATCGAGCCGGAACCCTTGGTGTAGTAGTCCGAATCTCCCACGCCGAGGTGGTTGAGATCGAGAGAAACGAGGCTTGGGCAATCCTCCCGAGTTAAACTTCGAGCCGCCATCCTCCGCTTGCGATTCTCCATTTCGATGTTTGCCTTCCCGCGATGGCCTTATTTACCAACCGCGAAAGTCGGTAAAATCTCGAGAAATCAAACGAACAGAGAGTTCGCTGCTTAACCCTTCCGTAAATCGTTTTGCTCGCTTCTTCTCTCGCTACATCCTCGGGGCATAGCGAGCAAGTTGGTTAAACTTATGCGTATATTCACCGATCGAACGGTTTCCTTGGCGAAGCGAGCGAAACTCCTTCTTTTTCAAGGTAATCATGCCAGATGGAATGTGAGATCGGCGGAAAGCTTGCATGAACTCATCCCAAGTGATTTCTTGGGCATTAGCATGAGACATGCTGAAATTATCCCACCATTCTGATGCGGGACCAATCAATTGATGAGAGGCAAACAAAACTCTCTCACGATCCGTAATCGAGCAATATCCAGCTTTTTTCCAATGGCCCCGAGCCAATCATCTCGCGCCCATGGGTTCCGTATTACTAGAAAACGTTGGCGGACGATCCTCATGAACTCGACAAAGTTACTCTTGCGGGAGGTTGAGGAGCATGATAGGTCACGACGCTTGGGTATTCTCGATTCTTTGTGAAGGGATCGGCTAGCAACTCAATCGATGAGTCCGGCACATCATTTGGCGCCACCAGAGCTTCAGTTGGAGGGGGGGGGTGGTGGTTGAACTGGATTTTCTTGATATTCGGCATTCTCATTTCCTTGCCCTCTAGCACTAACACTTCCGGTGCGGGTGGTCACCATCTGATGAACTTTTCACAGATTAGATAAGAGAGATAGGAATTATAAGAGTATAGATCTAAAATAGCCCAAATTCAACAAACACAAGACAAGAACATTTCGGAAAAATAATTTATTTTTATTTTATTAATTCATTATGGCTACTACAAAGGTTTGGTAGCTCATAACTCGCAACTAAAGGAAAAATTAAGGTCAAATCTATGGTGTTATTGGGGTATAATCTGGCTCACTAGAACTAGCCTCGCCTTCCTTGTAAGAGGCCAGTTCTTTTTCTGCACTCTTCAACTTTTCTTCTCATCTTGTAACTTCACTTGCGTAAGAGACACTCATCTAGTGTATTCCGTAGACATAATCCATGGCTCGCCGATCCACGATGAGTGAGATCGGGACGATCTTCATCTCTAGTTGAGCGAAAAGCACCGCCATGCCGGGTTGGAATGTGCATTGGGTAATAGTGGAACCCAAAGGCCGCTGAGGCGATGATCGAGATGTAGCGAAGTCTGCGGGTTGCTTCCTGGTCATCTCCTCGATGCCTTCGCGAAGGTGTCTCGTCGCATTGGGGCATCAAGACGGGAAGTCCGTGTTCGGCGATAGATTGGAGTAAAGGATCACCTCTACTCTCCATCGCTCTGATTTCCCACTTTATACTTGTATCCTTGATACGCCGGTCTTTCTTCAAAGTCTAAGTGCTGCATCATCTTCCGAGAATGGCGCCCAATGACCAAAGAAGACTCCATGGGAAATGGCATTGAACTTCACCATCTACAATTTTTGAACAGAGATGAGTTAGTAAATAATTTTTCAAGAGAAAAGTTGAGGAATGACTCCGTAAGACCAAGGTATTTTTAATTTTCAAAATAAGTCCTTAAGGGTTTGATTTCCTTCTAGGTCACGACCTACAATCGATATGGCTCGATACCACTTTTGTCGAACCCGGAACGAAGGATCCCGAATTCTCGTGTTCATACACTAGTCCAGATTTCCACCGTACACAATCACAAAATGTTATCACAAACATATCCAAATGGTATATTTAATAATCATAGAGTTTATTACAACCGGGCCGAGGCCAAATAAAACATTGCGGAAGCAAATAATAATGGTAAGCCACACGATACGCCACAGTAATCGTCTCGAGATCGCGCCTAATCGCCCCGCTCCTCACCTTCGGATAGCGCCTTCTCCCGAATAATAATATTCAGCAAGAGTGAGCACTACAACCGTGCTCGCAAATTACACCCAATACGTAATTTAGAATGCATGCATAAGTTATTCAAAGGAAGGTTGTAGGGTTTATTTGCATAAATCACCTTTTGGTTTAAATAGTTATACTAAGTTTCAAGGCACATTTTCATTACATAACTAAAATCGATTTAAAATTTATCATTTTATAGTGGATAACCTCCATATGAAACATGGTGATAGATACCTCCTATCACAAGGCTACCCGCCTAAATTTACCACAAGGATTAACCATCCTCAAATCATGTCCAAAGTTATTTTAAAACCAAAACAAATCTAACTTAGAGTGGCTTTGCTCAAGATGTCCATAACCGTGACACGGCTATTCAATAGATTTACACTCTGCAGAGGTTGTACAACTTTACCCACAAGAGATAATTTGTCAGTTATGTCGGCCAATACACACTTCCTTAGGTGTGTGACTAGGCAATTATCACAAGGCGCTTCCAATGCACTACCTCAATACCAATATGCCCGCTAAGGTTTCACTTCCATTAGGCTAACCACCGCCGAAACCCCTCTTGCGCCTAAGTGGGAATAAAGTCTAACCGACACCCACACAACAAAAATGGCATAAACAATACCGAGGTAATACAAATTATTAAGCCCGGTTCGCCCATACGTAACATGTGGTAGTACGGTGGAGCTTTTGCAAGATGCGGCTCAAAGGCCGGTCCTTAATCTACTTGGGCAACTTTCAATAATAACCTCAGGTCTCAGCCCTAACTGACAGCCCGCATAAACTTGCACCCACTAACGGTCCATGTTTGCCCAAGTACAAACCATTTTCTTTTATTTTAGATTTTCAAAGACATTTGCAAAGTCCACCATGACAAGGCAATGTCATAGGCTTTTTATCAATTTATGAAATTTTGGCTAAATTCTCCCAAAGTCAAATATTTCATGGTCTAAGCATTTGCTATGCATATATTTATTTTTAAATTCATTTGACTAAGGTTACAAGGAATTGGTAATACAACCATCAAATTTGGCTATACAAAGGAATTGGAATAATTAAATATTTAAAACAGAATTTAAAATAATTAAATACAATTATGCATGCAATAATAATTTAAAACAGAATTAAATAATTTTAAATATTGGGGCAAAATGGTCAATGGTGTAACTTGCCTTGCTCAAATTCTGGTATTCTACTTCTTCAATAGGGTCAAGCTCTCCTGAGTCGCAAAATCTATACGCTAAAATATTCCAAATTCAAACAGAATTCAAATGAACACAAATAAATTCAAATGAAAATTCAAATTAACTCCAAATTAAATAATTTTGGTTTAGTTAGCTAGATCTTGATTTTATACAAATTTAGAAATTTGAATCACCTAAATCGGAGTTTGTATGAAGAAATACGAGCTCCTGGAAGTTTAAATCTAAATTTAATTCAAAATCGAATTTCAATTTCCAATTAATTTTCTAAAGGAAATTCCATTTATTGCGCCACCGACGCCAAGCAATCTCGTTCACAGAGACTCGACATGTGGGCCCAAACAGATGGATCGAGTCCACGGCGTCACCCGAATCCACTGTGGACTCGGCAAGACGCAATAAGTGAGGAGGGGCGAGGCGCACTGGCGCGGCCGTCCACGCTGGCGCCTATGTGGCTGCTACGTCAGCCAAAGTGCCCATGTGGCGCCCAGGTGGCGCTGACTTGGCCGGCCACATCAGCACCGGGAGGGGGCGGCGCTCGGGAACCGAGGTTCCGGCGAACGGCGGTGCGGCGAGCTCCGGTGAGGTGCGCAACAGGTTCAGGGAACGATGCTGAGTGTGATGCGCTACCTGGAGGCGCGAGGGCGTGGCCGGAAGATGGTCGGCGACGACGAGAGGCGGCGGTGAGGTTCGGTCGTTGGCGGGGAGGGTGCTCCGGGGATCTCCAGGCGAGGACGAGGCGCGCACTAGGATCGCCGGAGTACACTGAAGCTGATGGTGCGGTCGCGGTGGCCGGAGAATGCTTGCTGTCGCCGGAATCGAAGAAGATGGAGCTTCGGCCGCTGACGGGAAACTTCAATTGCCGGCGATTGAGAGCGAGCGAAGCTTCTGGAGTAGGTGGAATGGAGTGTGGGAGAGAATGCGCAGCCGGGGGCGGCTTTTATAGGCGAGGGGGAGGTCGGGAGGTGGAGATCGTGTGCGGCGGTAATGGCGGAGGCGAGAGGCGCGGGCGCACGGGTTTAAGAAGGGGGTAATGCCGGGGTGAATGCGGAGAAGTCGGCGATGCTAATGCGCGTAAATGCGGGGTTAAGGCGAGGGAATCACGGAGGAGACGGCTCGCGTCATGGCATCAATGGCGGCAGAGAGCGATGTCGGAGAAGAAAGGGGCGGAAGAAGCACAGCAGCCGGGCCCACCAATCAATGAGACAGAGCGGAGAGAGGCGCGGGTGGATTAGCGTTAGCCGTCCGATTTTGATCGGACGGTCAGCGTTAGCATCGCGCTGGAGAGAGTGGTCGAGAAGCGCCAAAGGCCGGGCTTCGCCCAAGATCAGAGCAGAGATTTTAAAATTCTTTTTCAATTGATTTAATTCCGTAAATTCAAATAGGCTTTAGAAAATAGTAAATGAAGTCCAAAATTTTGAGAAAATTCACAAAAATTCTATGAGTCATTCTCGACTTAAATAAAATAATTCCAATTTTAGTTGGTAATAGATTTTGCACATAAATTCTTTTAGCCTTAATATACTTTATTGAAAAGCTTTTAAAAATTCCAAAATCCACAAAATTAATAAATCTTATTTTTAAATGAAATTGAAATTTTGGGTCGTTACATCGCTCACCCCGATCGATCCAGCCTTCGATCCGCCTTTGTGAATCATCTCCAAGGTGATGAAGTCATCACCGTCGCCCGCGTGAAGGAAGTGAACCATCTAGAGTCTCCTCATGTGTGGCGTGAATAAATGAGTCGACGAGCCACGTGTTCTTCCTCCTTCCGCGACGATCCCGAAAATCAAGGCACAAAAGATCGATGTGTCTCAATATCAAGTTAGTTAAAATAGACTTGGGAACCCAAAGATCGAGACACATGTCTCATGAGTAGTATGCAAAGCGTAATGAGTGTCCTTGATCCTAGTTGAAGTCCTATCATGAGCAATGGTTAAAAACACATGAGATGCATTCTGCCTAGGAACATGATGATGATAAGCATGTGTAGTATATCCTAGACCGGTTTCTTCTTCTTTTCATGACCATGTTTCACACAAGCTCTAGGTTGATGAAATAAAGTTCTAGCATGATTAGCATTTTTCAACCTACGCCAATGTAACTCAACTAAATGTCCACTCTTCTCGCAATAGGTGCAATGGTATTTTGTACCACTGGGAGAAGCACCTTTTGACTCAAAAGAAGGTTGGACAAAACCTGCAGGTTTGAAAGCAATTTTTGCAGGTTGGGTTTTGAATTCAACTAAGCCATTTTCCAAGACCTGAATGACCTTAGCCTTGGATTTGTTCTCAAGCGTAGTTGTATCCTAAACCTTGCTTCTTAGAAGGAGTTCTAGACTTGTCAAGAATCATGTTTAATTGTTTTTCTCCACTAGAGAATTTTTGCAGTGTGTTCTCTAGATAAACATTATCTTTCCTAAGATCAACACATGATTGACAAATTTTAGGTTTATTAACCTTTGCAAGTGTAACACCCCAGCCCAACACTGAGCCTAGAATGCCACCACACTACACTTTACACTAATAATTATCGACACACTAGATAGTTACAACAAGAAAACAATGATAATCATATCAATGGATCACAAACGAACATGTATAATTATGGATCAAGCGACAGTAAATAAGCAATGGGAAATTATAACCAGGTAAATAATCCAAAGCAACATTAACCAATGAATCCAAATTAATAAAGCAAATAGTCTAGTCCAAATGATGTCCTAAACTTTATTCAATAACTAACATGTCCATGTGTAAACCAATATTGAATGAATGATTATCATGGCGAATGATCATGTGATGTCCATGTGCTCTACTCGCTCTCAATTACGGCAACCTCGAAGATCACCTAAAGACAACAATAGAGCAAAGGTGAGTCCACGACTCAGCAAATACATCCATAAACAACGAACAATAATAAATCATCAGCATTCAATAACTCCATTATCATCACAGGTACTTCCATTAATATTCTCATCAATTAATCTCATGTATCAATGCAAATCTATTCTACATGTCCACATGCACTTCTTTCACAGATATCGGTATAGCGTGAGTGAATGCTCATGACAACATTCACTCTCAAGCCCGCTCCTCCAAAAGGATCGGGGACCTCCTCCACTCCCGTGGAGTTGTGATCATATTGATCACCTTCTCTTATGCAAAGATGCTTATGAATGCAAACATGCAAACTCCATCATAAACATCATATCCAACTTTTCATCATGCTTGTCAACAAAGATATAAACATACCAATTCATTGTTTGCAATTAAACCAAATAAAAGCACAACAATAATGGTAATAGAAGATAAAGAAAACAGTGATCGATCATTGATCGCTGTCTACCATGCACTTGCCTTTACTAGTTGCGATGCACAGTTTGACTAGAAGACGGCAACAAGCACGACGCCTCTCCTATATTAAATACACAAACTTCAATACAATCTACAGCAACAAGAATAGCAATCAATCGACAACGCTCCTACACGTCCCCAAATATACCACGCTATTCCGGTACCAAAAAGTTACCCATTACTGTCTAGGCACTCCAACGAACGTAACTTTTGACTCGAAAGTCCGATCACCCCAAACCACCCCATTCTGGATTCTTTATAAAATTATCCACATTTTCTTAGATTACAAAGACTTCTAATTAAATCATCTAACCCTCCGTTTTTAGCCCAGAAAGTCGGTGTGTCCGCTTCGGAACAGCAGTCTTATTAAATTCATAACTTTTGTTTTACTCAACCAAAATTCGCGTTCTCAGATTCTAAAGAACCATTGGACAATTATCTACAACTTTCATGTAGATCAAAAACTCTAATTAGGCTATTTACTATTTTTAATCTACAGTCTACCAAAACAGCACCTAAAGACGATAACCCTAAAAACAGCGGCCTTCTCAAAAACATAACTCAAAATCTACTTATCCGATTGACGTAATAAAATATGCTAAAGAAAGCTATCGAAATTATCTACAATTAACTAGTAGAAGAGATTTTCAACATTCGCCATTAAGGTACCCGAATAAATTGTTCAACAGAACAGCGGGCGAAACCAATCTATTTTCAATTTCTTCCCGACTAAAACATGCTAAATAGTGCTACGGCCAACCAGCTAATTTCTACTTAGCAATAATTAATTCATCTATTTATATCCACTGCATGTAATACCCTTCTCTAATCACAACATTAAATTATCCTAAAGCAAATAGCTAATCAAAGCAATAAAACAAAATCCAACAGATCAACTAGCGATCAACAGATCAACTAACTCGCCCATCGCTACCTCGGGCCCACACTCGCGGTCGAAGCGAGAGGGGACAAGTGCGTCTGCGACTTTAATGCGGATTGAAGCGGCTTCGGTGGCGCTTCTTGAAGAAGAAAAAAAAAGAATGGCAAGAGAATCCACAAATACAGCTCGGCTTACGGCCCAAATACAAGAACAGGAACAAAGAATGGCGCCGAAGATCGGTGACCAAAGAATACAAGAATGATGCAGCAGATCTTCCACGCGGTCGGCAAGAAGCGCGAACTTGGATAGCGCAATGCAGGAGCAAACAGACACGCAGACTTCCTCGGCGCTTCAGCGGTGGCTACACGCCACGAGAAAAAGCAAGAAGCCGCAGGAAAAGCAAATAGGAAAAGCAAGAGGAAAAGCGGCGAACGAATTGATGGCGCAAGTAAAAGAAAAGTACTTGGCTGGCGGCTGTGAAAAGAATGTGGAGACGACTGGGGGAAAGAAAGAGAAAATGCTAGGGTTTTCCAAAACTCCCATAAATCTATTTATAGCTCAACAAAATTCTGAAATAATCTATTTTTTTCACAAATTCTTTTTATTTAATTACGCACAAGCCCTTAAGACGCGATTATTAATATTATTATTATTTTCAGAGTATCACATTCTACCCCCCTTAACGGAATTCGACCCCGAATTCTACATCGCCGTTCTACTCAAAGAAAAACTGCACAGCTGAAATTTAAACAATGAAACAACACGTACGCGACGTGAACAACTCCGGTATTGCTCGCGCATGCGACTCCAACTCCCAAGTCGCCTCTCTCTCGGTCGATCGTCCACAAAGACCTTGACATATACCAACGCCTTGTGCCTCAAAGACTCGCTCCGACCTCTCCGAATCGCGCGGACGCGACTCAACTGTGAGGTCTTGCTCAATAGTCGGCTCTAATGAAATCTTATGCTCGATCTCTCAAAACTTTCAAAGATCGAGACATGAAACACATTATGAACTCCACGCATGGACTCAGCAGTCCAGCGATAGGCTAACTTTCCAATTCTTGCAATAATCGAACGGTCCAACGTACCTCGGGCTAAGCTTTCCTTTGGTACCGAATCGGACAATGCCTTTAGTGGGAGACACTCAAGAGCACTGTCACCCATCGCAAACTCCAAGTCACGCCTCAAATCAAAGATAACTTTTCTCTTTACTCGAGCCGCTAACAGATTCGCCACCATGGCCACACGCTCAACGGTCTTCTCAATCCAAACCGACCTAAAATCGCTTTCTTCTCTCCAATCGCATCCCAACAAAGTGGCGATCCGCACTTCCGCCCATAGAGAACCTCAAATGGCGCGCTCTAATATCGAATGGTAACTATTATTATAAGCAAACTCTGCAAGTGGCAACTGGTCCTCCCAACTACCTTTCCAAGATAGAACGCAAGATCGCAACATGTCCTCCAAAGTCTGAATAGTACGCTCTGACTGTCCATCTGTCTGTGGATGAAACGATGTACTAAGGCGGAGCTGTGTGCCCAATGCACTCTGCAGACTCTCCCAGAACTTGGAGACAAACTTGATCCTCGTCTCAAACGATGGTCTTTGGCACACCATGCAGTCTTACTATTTCACGCACATAAATAGGAGCTAGATCACTCGCTGAATTTGTTGTGCGAATAGGAATGAAGTGCGCAGACTTACTGAATCGATCCACAATTACCCAAACTGCATCCTTCCCTCGCGGCGAACAAGGCAACGCTACCACAAAGTCCATAGAGATATCGTCCCAAGGCCACTGGGGTACCTCCAAAGGTTGCAACAACCCTGCAGGACGCTTGTGCTCCGCTTTCACTTGCTGACAAACACCACAAGAAGCCACATAATTAGCAATGTCCACCTTCATTCTTTTCCACCAAAAATTTCGCTTCAGATCTCGATACATCTTAGTCTCACCAGATGAATAATTATGCGGAGTGCGATGTGCCTCCTCAAAATATCATCTTTAACCTCCGCCTTTATGCACGCAGCGCCCTTTAAACCTCAAAGTACCGTAATCGTCCATGCTAAAATCACTCTTTGCCCTCCTCCGGGCGCTTCCTAACCTCCTGTAATAACCGGTCACTCATTGTGCTTCCCTTTACGGCCCGGAATAGCCGACTCAAGAATCAATCGTGTCTCAACATGTGTCGTGCCCGCATAACAATAAGATATTCCCATGCGATCAAAATCAGCAATAAGGCAATCTAGAGTAGCAGGAGTCGCCTTGCGACTAAGAGCATCAAGAACTACATTGGCCTTGCACGATGATAATTGAATAGTAAGGTCATAATCCTTGATCAACTCCAACCACCTCCTTTGCCTCAAATTCAGATCCTTCGAGTGAAGATATATTTGAGACTCTTGTGATCTGTGAAAATATCACAAGGCTCGCCAGATAGATAATGCCTCCAAATCTTGAGAGCAAAACAACCGCAGCCAACTCCAAATCATGAGTGGGATAATTCGCTCGTGCTTCTTTAGTCGCCTCGACGCATAAGCAATCACCTTACCGCCTTGCATGAGAACACACCAAGACCCACTCGAGACGATCTCAAAAGATCAGAACCGCTTCCCAGCTCGGGAAGAGTGAGAATAGGAGAGGTCACCAACCTGTCCTTCAAAATGCGTAAACGCTCACACTCATCACCCACCGAATCTCACACCTTTACGAGTAAGTGAGACATCGGTTTGGCAATGATAGAGAAATCCTCGCACAAAACGCCGATAATATCCACCAATCCCAAGAAACTCCTCACCTCCTTCACATTAGTCGGCCTCTTCCAATCCACCATCGTGGAGACCTTACTAGGATCAACAAAGAATACCACGAGGGTTAATCACATGACCCGAAAACCCACTTCAAATCCGAACTCACACTTCTTCAACTTAGCATAGAACTTGTGCTCTCTCAAAGTATCTAAAACCACCTCAAATGACGCCATGATCCTCATTGGTCTTGAGTAGATAAGAATGTCATCAATGAACACCACCACGAAGTCATCTAGATACTGTGCAACATGTTGTTCATGGTCTCCATAAAAATAGCAGTGCATTAGTCAATCCAAAGGACATAACTTTATACTCATAATGCCCATACCGTGGAGAAAGGCCTTCTCTACATCCTCGCTCACGCACACGGATTTGATTATACCGACGATCGGAGGTCGATCTTGGAGAATACTTGAGCTCCATTCAACCGATCAAACAAATCCTCAATGCGGGCAATGGATATTTGTTCTGATTGTGACCGCATTAAGCGCACGGTAATCAATACACATACGCCAACTCCCATCCTTCTTCTCTCAGGAATGTAACAGAGCTCCCCACGGCGATACGCTCGCTGATCAAACCTTTAGCCAACAAATCATCCAATTGCTTCTTCACCGTCCCGAAACGGACGTGCTAAACGATATGGAGACATCGAGATGGGACGAGTACCGGAACAAGATCAATGCGAAACTCCACGCCTCGCGCAGTGGCAAACCCTAAGCTCACCGGGAACACATCCGGGTAATCACTAACCACCGGAATCTCCTCAATCATGGCCACACTCGGTTTCTCAAAGAAGAGCTAAAAGAAGTCCGCCATCAACTACACGACCCGAACAGTCCTACCAACATCGAAAGAGAGCGCGGGCGCACTCCTGAAAAGTCAAAGTCTCCCAGCACGAGGTGCGCATGCAGACCGTTCTACGTAAATGTGATATCACGGCTCGATAAGAGTGCAACCAATCCATACCCAAGATAACGCCGAACGGCTCCATTTGAATAACTATCAAATTCGCCGTGAACTTCTCTCCATCAATAACTATAGAACACCGGGACAAACAAAGAGAACTAGCAATAATACCCCAGAGAACTAACCAACACCGATCGAGAAATCCATCGCATACTCAAGTTCGCTCTTCTAGCAAACGCCTGAGACAAACGAAAAGGTAGCCCCGAATCAAAAAGGACTAAAGCATCAAACGAATCCACAAGTAAAGTACATTGCCACCACGCCAGACGACCCGCGGACTCACTGTGGGCATGGCGTACACTCCAGACGGCGCCATGGCGAAAGAAGACGACGGCGGGGCGGCGAGAGCCCCAACAATCTGCTGTGGCGGTGCGAATGCCGGTCGTCGCACTGAAGCGGTGCCGAGGTGGCGGCCGCCATGAGTACCTGCCGAGGCGCCTAAGTCAAGGAAACGGCATCGCCGGAGGAGCGATCATCATCCGAAAGATCCTCGAGCAGCCCCATCAAGAAGAAGACGGCACAGCTCCCACTTGATCACGCTTAGCGGGTTCTCGCGACACACCCGCTCCTTGTGACCTTGGCCGGCCACACCGACGGCAATCTCCGTCCAAGTGCACTCAAGAAGTCACGGTGTCCATCACCGCACTTAAAGCAAAGCATGCCCCGCCTCGGGACAGACGGGAAGAGCCGAGTACCGCAAAAGAACGAGGCGCCAAGAAGGAACGGCCTCGAGTGCTTAGACTTGAAAGATCGCGTCCTCCCTTGAATTTCTTGAAAATAGGTCGACTGCACCCACTTCCTCACTAGAGCTCCTCTTCCGTCACCACCGTAAACTACTACCCACCACAGGCTTGTCGCCTTTGTGAGTCAGATCTCCAACTCCATGCCCCTAGCTTGCTCCACAACAGAGTCAGAGTCACGGAGTGGAGTAGCTCCCAACACATGTCGGTGCTCGTAATTGAGACCCCGACGGAACCTCTTGGCTTTCGAAGATCATCGCTCGCACCAAGGGACGGCGAACCAAGTTGTTGAACTCACCTCATACTCAAGAATAGACCTCTTTCCCCGAGCAAAGGTCGTCAAGGCAACCTCCATCTTCTCAACAAAAGAGTAGGGGTAGAACTTCCTTGAACTGATCAACAAAGTCCTCCCAAGTGATCGGCCCTTGAGTGGCGGTCCTCAAGACAACACGCCCCCACCAAATATCTCGCTGCCCTTTCACCGAAAGGCTACAAACGGACCCTCTAAGGTGAAGACATCTCCAAAGCTCCAAACCGCTTCTCCATATAGCGCAACCAATTCACCGCTCGACCGGTGTGCCCAACCACAAACGAATCAAACCTCAACCCCATCCACTCTCGGTGACATCCGCGCCTCAGAACCGGCGGATGTGCGACAGAGCAACAACAGATGCCGCGAAGAATGTGGCTGCCGGCGCTGCTGACGAAGAGCACGGATCTCTCCCACCAACTCTCTCAAAGAAGCGGGCGTCTCATCCTCGACCCTAACCGAGGCGGGTCAACAAAGAACCCTCGCCCATCGACTCATCTCACATGTGAGGTGGCTCCACGGAACCTCGCCACGCCCACGACCTCCACGCATCACGCCAACACGACCACGCCCTCTACCCCTCGGCATAGCTATCAACCACAATCAACAATACACAATGAGTTCAATGCTCAAAATAAACTCATCCATCAATAAACAACATAACGGAAGCGTAAAACTATATTCGTACCTCTCTCTAACCTACTGTGCACTAGTGTGTCAAATTTTAGGTTAGTTAACCATTAGCAAATTTTAGTTGTTTTACTAATCTAAAACAAATTTTAACAATTTTAGTTTGCCTATGTTGTTAATCTATTCACCACGGACCTAAAACCTGGCTCTGATACCAACTGTAACACCCCAGCCCAACACTGAGCCTAGAATGCCACCAGACTACACTTTACACTAATAATTATCGACACACTAGATAGTTACAACAAGAAAACAATGATAATCATATCAATGGATCACAAACGAACATGTATAATTATGGATCAAGCGACAGTAAATAAGCAATGGGAAATTATAACCAGGCAAATAATCCAAAGCAACATTAACCAATGAATCCAAATTAATAAAGCAAATAGTCTAGTCCAAATGATGTCCTAAACTTTATTCAATAACTAACATGTCCATGTGTAAACCAATATTGAATGAATGATTATCATGGCGAATGATCATGTGATGTCCATGTGCTCTACTCGCTCTCAATTACGGCAACCTCGAAGATCACCTAAAGACAACAATAGAGCAAGGGTGAGTCCACGACTCAAAAATACATCCATAAACAACGAACAATAATAAATCATCGAGATTCAATAACTCCATTATCATCACGTACTTCCATTAATATTCTCATCAATTAATCTCATGTATCATTGCAAATCTATTCTACATGTCCACATGCACTTCTTTCACAGATACCTAAGATAGCGTGAGTGAATGCTCGTGACAACATTCACTCTCAAGCCCGTTCCTCCAAAAGGATCGGGGACCTCCTCCACTCCCGTGGAGTTGTGATCATATTGATCACCTTCTCTTATGCAAAGATGCTTATGAATGCAAACATGCAAACTCCATCATAAACATCATATCCAACTTTTCATCATGCTTGTCAACAAAGATATAAACATACCAATTCATTGTTTGCAATTAAACCAAATAAAAGCACAACAATAATGGTAATAGAAGATAAAGAAAATAGTGATCGATCATTGATCGCTGTCTACCATGCACTTGCCTTTACTAGTTGCGACGCACAGTTTGACTAGAAGACGGCAACAAGCACGACACCTCTCCTATATTAAATACACAAACTTCAATACAATCTATAGCAACAAGAATAGCAATCAATCGACAACGCTCCTACACGTCCCCAAATATACCACGCTATTCCGGTACCAAAAAGTTACCCATTACTGTCTAGGCACTCCAACGAACGTAACTTTTGACTCGAAAGTCCGATCACCCCAAACCACCCCATTCTGGATTCTTTATAAAATTATCCACATTTTCTTAGATTACAAAGACTTCTAATTAAATCATCTAACCCTCCGTTTTTAGCCCAGAAAGTCGGTCTGTCCGCTTCGGAACAGCAGTCTTATTAAATTCATAACTTTTGTTTTACTCAACCAAAATTCGCGTTCTCAGATTCTACAGAACCATTGGACAATTATCTACAACTTTCATGTAGATCAAAAACTCTAATTAGGCTATTTACTATTTTTAATCTACAGTCTACCAAAACAGCACCTAAAGACGATAACCCTAAAAACAGCGGCCTTCTCAAAAACATAACTCAAAATCTACTTATCCGATTGACGTAATAAAATATGCTAAAGAAAGCTATCGAAATTATCTACAATTAACTAGTAGAAGAGATTTTCAACATTCGCCATTAAGGTACCCGAATAAATTGTTCAACAGAACAGCGGGCGAAACCAATCTATTTTCAATTTCTTCCCGACTAAAACATGCTAAATAGTGCTACGGCCAACCAGCTAATTTCTACTTAGCAATAATTAATTCATCTATTTATATCCACTGTACAGAATACCCTTCTCTAATCACAACATTAAATTATCCTAAAGCAAATAGCTAATCAGGTGCAATAAAACAAAATCCAACAGATCAACTAGCAGATCAACAGATCAACTAACTCCGCCCATCGCTACCTCGGCCCCACACTCGCGGTCGGCAGAAGGGACAAGTGCGGTCGCAGAACTTTAATGCGGATTGAAGCGGCGGTCGGCGCTTCTTGGCAAGAAGAAGAAAACAAGAATGGCGTTAGAATCCACAATAAGCAGTTCGGCTTACGCCCAACAAGGCAACAGGAACAAAGAAATGGCAAGAAGATCAGTGACCAAAGAATACAAGAATGATGCAGCAGATCTTCCACGCGGCTCAAGAAGAGCGCAACTTCGGACAAAGCGCGGCGGCAGAGCGACCAGACACGCAGACTTCCCTCGGCGCTTCAGTAATTTGGGCTACACGCACAGAAAAAGCAGCGATCGCCGCAGGAAAAGCAAAGAGGAAAAGCGGCGAACGAATTGGATGGCTGCGCAAGTAAAAGAAAAGTACTTGGTCAAGCACTGTGAAAAGAATGTGGAGACTACCGGGGAAAGAAAGAGAAAATGCTAGGTTTTCCAAAACTCCCATAAATCTATTTATAGCTCAACAAAATTATGAAATAATCTATTTTTTTCACAAATTCTTTTTATTTAATTACGCACAAGCCCTTAAGACGCGATTATTAATATTATTATTATTTTCAGAGTATCACAGCAAGCCTCTCCTTATAATTAGCAATTTCAAGCTTAAGAGCAGGACATAAAGTACAATTAGCGCAATTAATAATCGCCCTTAAGCTTGGCATATTTCTCTCTTTGCCGCTTAAAATGTCTTTAATTTCACGTTCATGTTCTAAGCAACGAGAGCAATAGCGAGACTCTACTGGTTCAGAAACATCCAACTTGCTACACTCTAAGCATTTAAGACATGGAGCAGATTTGACCTCAACTAGCTCAGTTCTAGCATTTTCAAGTTGATGCAAAGCAAGATTAAGAGCAGTTTGCGCTTAGATACGAGTGCAAAGCATGGCAAGATGAACATTCATCAACGCCTAGACTCTTAGCATTCACAAGTTCCAATGTCAAATTTTCAACTTGTGACTCTAGATCCTTGTTCTTAACCATGATGAACTTTAAAGCCTTATCCTGACTAAGCAATTGCTCATACATGTTCTCGCATCTAGCAGAAAGGACATCATAAGATAGGGATACCTCATCATCATCATCGACGTCGACGGAGTCAGCCATGAAGCACATGCCGGTGAAGTCCTTGGCCTTCCCTTTCTTGTCTTGAGGTGACTCCTCCTCCTCCTTGTCCTCCTCGCTCCCGAGTCCACATCGCTCAAGGATTGATCTCCAAAGCGGCAAGGACCCGTGAGCGACCTTCATCGGCTTAGATCAAACCTTGATTTGTTCCCTTGAGGCTTCTTCCAAGTCGGCTTTCCTCCTTATGGTTACCCTTACCCTTCAGCTTGGGGCAGTTAGCCCGAATATGGTAAAGCTCACCACACTCGTAGCAAGTCACAGGCCACCTCTCTTTTGTTTCTCACATTGTTGTAAGCCCGTGTGACTTTCTTGACTATAAGGGCTAGCTCTGGCTCAGAAGACTCTCAAAATCCTCTTCACGAATTGTGGATAAACAGCAAGAGAAAAACCCAAGAGGACTCTTAAAAACCATCGAAACTCTTGAAAGAGGATCACCACCAAAGCCATGTTTGTCCTTCTTAGGAAGACTACCTCTCTTGATCTCATGAGTCTTGAGCTTACTATAAAGCAGCTCCAAGGTGAGAGTAGAGATCGACGTTCTCCTCTATGGCAAGAGCCTTCATCTCCCACTCCTTGGTGTTGATTGCAGCCAAGAGGTGAGTGGCATTCTCAGATTGAGAGTACTCAATGTCAACAGCTTTCATCTGATTGACAACCTTGTTGAAGCGAGTAAAAACGTCATCGATGCTCTCGCCAGGACGCATCTCGAATTTGTTGTACTCGCTATAGACCGTCTGCGCACTTGTTTAATCTGGGACGATCCTCATGGTAAGTTTCGAGGTGTGCAAATTTCATGTGCGGTCGTAAGATTGCAAATCTGCCATACTCTTGTCTACCAAGCCCAAAGATATAGGAGATTCTTTGCCTTGTTGTTGTTAGCCAAAAGTATTGCCGAAGCTTGCGTGACAATCTCAGGCAAAACGAGCGGAGCTCGAACAACCTCCCATATAGCTTGTCCTTCGCTCTCAAGGAAGACTCGCATGCGATTCTTCCAATAGGCATAGTCGAGCCCATTGAAGACATGCGGCTTTGTCGAGTACTTATCCATCGCTAAGTTCGGTGACCTGGTTAAGATCAAGATTGAACTAACCGGCTCGATACCACTTGTTGGACCGAAAAGGCGACTAGAGGGGGTGAATAGGAGCACGCCACTTTTTCAACCTCGATTAGATTCAACACAAATTTCACTCCAATAGCTATAGAAGCTATGAAGATCGATATATCAAGATAAATGAAGACTAGGATTGAATCCAATCAAAACCCCGAAGCAAAACAACCAAAAACAACCGAAACTGAATTTCCTAAGTGTGGGGCGGTCTGACCTCTATTCAAGGGCGGTCCGACCGGTCCTATGGGCGGTCCGACCTCCAAATTGATGAACAATGAAATCACCCAAAAACGGTTGCAAATAGATGTAACTTTTGATCTACAACTCCAAACTTGATGAAACTTGGTACACACCTTCTCTAGGATGTCGGGAACCTATTCCAATCAAGATCGTGAAGATCTTTGGAAAAGTTCAGACCTTTTTCAGTTTGAGAGGTGGAAGGTTTGAAACCGAGTCAAAACGAAAACTATATCGAAAAACTTGCTCGTGGGTGATTGATGATCAAGATGATCTTAGATGTGTTCCCACATGTCACAAAGAAGCTAGATCATGCAAAGAAATCAATCAAAAACATGCGAATCAAAGAAAGACTCAAAATCACCAAATAGAGAGAAGAAGGGCAAATGAACTCATCTTGAAGAGAACTCTTCTTTGGATTGATTTGATAATGTATCGACATGACCACTCATACGGATACGCATGGACACAAGATCAAAACATCTCTCTCTCTAGAACCCTAATCTCCACTAAACCTTCCCTAAGCACTTAAGCCAAAACTAGGGTTTCAAGCATGAAAGGGTTAAAGGGGTGCAGCCACCTCCCTCCTCTATTTATAGTGGAGACTTAGACCTTCTAGAAGAGTAACCCTAATGGGCTCCGTTAAGGCCCAAAACAAGCGGGTCACACACGCACGCATCTTGAAGCGCCGTCTTCATCTCCTCTTGACCTACTCCGCTTCTCCACGCCATCTTGCGCCGCGAAGTCGTCAAAGTCACCAAGGCGGTATTTGGTATAATTACCAAAATACCCTTCTCGATCTTTTTGCAAAGACCGAGTCCCATCTTTGTGAAGCACCTCCCATGCTCCGCCACGTGTAGGTTGATCAACGGCTCTCAACATATCGGCAAGTCTCTCCCATCCGGCTCCCACCAGAACCACCATGGCACTTGCACCGACCCCCGCGCCGCTTGATCCAACCAGTCGCACCGAACTGCCCGTTCGGTCATCCTTGTCTATTATGCACCACACTTGAGTTCATTGACCTCACCCGCATCGCCGATCGCTCGACCTCGGCTCTCCAAGCCTAGTCCCGATCATCCTCGCCGTTGACCGTCGTTGACCACCAAGCAACCTGCACAACAATAAACAAGCAAATCGAATCCGGGAACAAGTTCTTCACAACTTGACCCACGTTAGTCAAAACATGCATCATGCAACACATATGCACCAAACCCATGACTTTGACCTAATAAAACATCATCGCCACGGTTGGCCGATGAACAAGTCGAAGCCGGTCGACCAGCCCCTCGGGGCGGTCAGCCAACCACGGCCCGATCAGCCACCACAAGGCGGTCGGACGCCC
This sequence comes from Hsuehochloa calcarea, assembly GCA_036346395.1. NCBI lineage: Eukaryota > Viridiplantae > Streptophyta > Magnoliopsida > Poales > Poaceae > Hsuehochloa > Hsuehochloa calcarea. The sequence goes on along the minus strand of CM070616.1, from coordinate 15,127,632 downwards.
GTGAGACTTAGCCAATTTTCAACCCTCAAAATCCAAACCTCTCGAAACTTTAAACCAATAGAACTTTTGCTTGGGAACTCCAAAATTATGAGACCAAGTGTATTAGGATCCTCACTTGTCTACAACACCTATTTTTGGCCCAACCCATTCTCGACCATTTTGTCACGGCGGTCCGACCGCACATGGCCGGCCCGACCGATTTGGGACCGGCGGACCGCCATGCTATGGCGGTCGGACCGCCCGCCCGTAATGCCCGAACAGATCTGAGACTTTGTCGAAAACCCGTGAAACGACAAACCGTTAACGCCATTGCCAATTGTCACATCATCCTAAGATCTGGAGCATATCCCCATTATATCCACAGCTGGTACCTAGGTGCATCCTATATTATCTGAGATTTTGGGTAATATCGGATGTACACAGGTTTCCCCAGTCGCTTGCCTATGGAGAGATGTGCCCTCACCCTTTTTGCTTCCGTTGTCGCTTCCGCTACTTTTGTGATCTAATCATTTGGCATGTTCGGTCCTTATTATAAAACTTGACCCGACGCGGTCTATGTATACTCTGATGTGTTAAATTTTTGAATGGTATGGTTTTATGCCATGTATGAAATGATTCAGTGATGTATCTGTGAGTGCTATCTACTGATCCAGGGAATAGCACAGTTATTCGCAGAGGATCCCGGATTAGAAAATCCGGGTCCGACAGAGCTCATATCAGAGCATATGACTGTAGGAGTCTTAGTTAGACTGGTCGATCCTAAGTACTTGAGTCCTATTTTCAAAATTTATGAAAAGCTTTGGCAAAATATAATGTATTTATTGCTCTTACTCATCTATCCTAGTTCTTCACTTCCCCTGACTTCACTTGAGTTTGTACTCAGTCTGATTCCCTCGTCTATTTCAAAAATTTGTAGATGGCAACCCCGTCGTCTGATGCCCGGTGGGACTTTTGCTCTCATGAAAAAGGCGGAGTTGAGTACATGGACATTCTCCGCCAGTTCATGCACCACTTGGATTACCTCCGCAAGCCTATCTTCAGAGGCCGAAAGACTCAGACCATGGACCAAGAATCATGGACCATGGAGGTTTTCCTCTATGCCAGAGAGGGTGAGTTCATCGCTCACACCTTCGCTCGAGACCCCTGCAGGCGCTTGTTACAGCGGTCCAAGACGCAGCACGCTTTGCCTTCAACCGCCTGAGCCAGATGCACCTAGATCTTCTGCGAGAAGCGTCCTTCTACTACTACCTGCCTCTCCAAGAAGGAGAGACCGATCCCGAAGTATTCGTCGCCATGTGGCAGTAGTTAGCTTAGTTTAGATAGCAGTGCTTGCTTTAGCAGTCTCTTGGTTGCAAGCACTCTTTGTTTCCTTCTTTTGTAGACGATGTGTGTGTATCTTGTGTCGTGACTTAGCAGAGCCTGTATGCTGTGTTTCTAGAGTCATGTAAACACCTAACCCTCTTAATATAATGCAGCCATTCTAAGCTTTGTATTGTATTTGATCGATTTTCCTCGTTTGATTTGAATTTCTTCTATTGTGCTCTAGAGGGCCATTGAACCCTCATATATCTCCTCTCGTTCTTATCTGAGCTATTTTCCTCAGATGGCACCAAAGAGGCCAGCAGTCCAAGGAAGTGGTGCCAGTTGTAAAAGGAAGTTGTCAGCACGAAGGCCACAAGATAGCTATCCCCAACAGTCAGCATTTCTCATCAGCTCATCATTCAATCAATCAGCAGCCCAGTCACTAAGAGCCCCAATGCTAACTCCGCGCTACAGCGGGATTATTTTCTGCACTCCCGCTCCGCCGATCGATCTGCAGCATTCAACCCGGTAGCCCACCTTCACTGCTTTAGCTGTGTAGAAAAAGGACACTTTGCCAAGAGATGCCCCCAAAGGTAGCAAGGTCAAAGGATCAACTGTTTCCATTGCGGCAACCTAGGGCACCGTATGGACAGTTGTCCCCAGCAGAATCTTGAAGAGCCAACAAAGAATGTCATCATCACCAATCTCAACCCTGACAACGAAGAACTCATCAGGAGTCCCAGCGGAAAGCAAATTGTACCTGCTGTAGTTCTACTACCAAACTCGGAAGCCCCGTCAAACGCTTGCTTGGAATGTGGCAAGACAGGACATGTCGCCCAATTATGTTCTCCATTAAGACAAGTTGCAAGAGGAGCATGTTTCACATGTGGAAGATTTGGACACTATTGCTACACGTGTCCAGTTCCCTACTGTCCCAGCTGTGAGGAACACCATCAATCAGAAGATTGTCCTGTGAACCAAGTAGCATACACACGTTGTGGAGAAAAAGGACACCAGGTAGACCAATGTTGTGTAAACTGCCTCAATTGTGATAAGGATCACCGGCCCAGTGAGTGCCCGGTGAATAAAGTCATGTGTTTTCTCTACGAAGGTCAAGACCACTGCCCCAAAGATTGCTTCATGCGTCCAGTCCTGATCAAGGTAGTCGAGTCACAAAGGACCTGTCTTCAAGTCGCTGCGAGACTCATCACAAATGGAAATGGCAAAGATAACCAATATGGTGCTGAAAATAGCCAGATTGCACCGAAGTGCCAGAGTACCTCAGTAGAGAGGGAAAAGAGTGAGAATGTTCTCCGCCCTCCTCGCCCCGTCAAACAGCCTGCAGTGCAGAATTCCATAGCTCATCTTCGTTGTTTCAACTGTGGAGAAAAAGGACAATACAAGTGCCCTCAACGAGTCACCCCGGTGAGGTTCAACTTCAAAGCCACACGAACTCAAGGCCACACGTCAGTTGCAACTAAGAGTCGTCAAACCTCGCAGGCATCCAGAGTTGTTTCCACGCCAAGCCAAAAACAGGGTCATGTCAATCATGTCACCGTCGAAGAAGCCCCAACAACTTCAGAAGTAATGAGAGGTACGCCCCCTATCTCATTTGGGTAGCCGAATCTCGGGGTCGAGATTCTGTTTAAGGGGGTAGGTTTGTAACATCCTGTTTTCGCATTAGGGTTTCAAAATCAAAAATTTGGTTTTTCAAATCTTCAGATCTGGCAAAAGCAAAAGCAATGGAGTGCTTACCTCGGTTCGTGTGCCGCCGCCCCTCTCCCCCTATCGTCACGCTTGCTCTCTCCTTCTCTCCCGGCCACCACAGCCTCCCCTCGCCGCAAGACGCCACCTCCGCTCAGGCTGGCGCCACTCCTCGCCTTGTCTCCATCACCGCCTCTCCTCCCCAACCGGCATCCCCTGCGCCAGACCCCGCTCCTCCGACCTGTCTCCATCGCCACCTTGGGACCCTGAGCCCCTCTCCTCGCCTCCGTCGGCTATAAAAGTCGGGCCGCCTCCTTCTTCCTCCCCCTCCACCCCTTCACCTCCTCCAACTCCGGTGCCGTTGCTTCGCCGCTCGATGCCATCACCGCCTCGGTCCCCGTCGCCTCTTCCACCTCCGGCCTCCGCCCCGGCGCCCCCTTTCTCCTCCAGCTCCGACCGCTCCCACTCCCCCACCGCTCCCTTCCTCTGCCGCCTCCGGGCACCGCCGTGCGCTCCGCCCCCTCGCCTCTCCCTCTTTCTCCCCCGTCGCTCCCTCTCCCTCTCTCTCTCGCGGGCGAGGAGAACGTGAGGCGTTGCGCTCCGCGTGACGCCGTCGCGTTATTAACGCCCACCGCCGCCGCTGACAGGTGGGCCCGCCTTGCTAGTGCCGCTGACAAGTGGGCCCCCGGCGCTGTTCTGAGGACTCGTGGACCGCCCGTGCGCGTATACTCGGTCCACGAGCACAGTGCCCGTGGACCGCGCTCCGTACGTGCCATGTGTCAGCACGGGAGTTTTTTTGATTTTCTGATTTTGTTTTCAATTAAAAATTCATTTGAAAAGCTTCCAAAATTCATATCTTTTCCTTTATAACTCCAAAAATTATGAAACCAGTTTGTAAAATTTTCTAAAATAAGGATCTTGCTAATGGCACTGATCTTGTTTATTTTGAAGTTCATTTATTATGAGTTTGGTATTTATTTGCTCTCTTTGCCGTTGTGTCTTTTTCCGGTACTTTCGTCCGATTAGGGTTCGAAGACGCTAGAGACCTCAACTTCGATCAAGCTCAAGAATACCAAGACCCCGCTGCCCTTTACCAAGGCGAGTCAATACTTTGATCATTCTGAGCCTACATTTTTTTTGCAAACTATGTTTATTTAAAATATGAAAGTTGCATGCTTTACTTTTGTAATCAAATGTATGTTAAAGCTTAAGGTAGTTAAATACCCATTTGCTGATTAGTTACTTATTAATCCATCCTTTGATAAATCAAATACAGTATTCTTAGTCACCATAGTAAATATATGGTAAATACTAGCCTAGGTTGTACTTAAGCGACATGCTAGTCTTGCTTAAGTACCGGGACAATAAATATCCCGATCATCATCTTTTAAACATGAAAAATGGTTTTGGGAAGTCATTGGATGTAGATGACTGATGTGTTGCGTTAATTGGTTGTCCTCCCCAAAACCCTAAACAACATTCTAGTACCACATCTGGACGGATGGAAAGAGTGGTGGGTGCGGACGTAGCACGAGAATGGTTGTTATGTGGTATGAACCGTCCAGATGAATTAAGGACTTAATCTTGTCATGACCTCCTGTGTAAAACAAGTACAACCGCAAGTCTGCCAAGTGCAACTTGGCTTAGTAAAATTATTGAACCCTGAATGTCATCCCACAACTGGTGTTTAGAAGTGTGCAAGTGGCAGGATGTATGCTAGCTTGAATGGGACACCGAAAACGGTGAAGTTATCAGCTGCGCTAGTCGTTGTGGCCGGGGCCAGCTGCGCTAGTCGTTGTGGTAAGCATCCCACACAACTTATAGAATTGGTCATAGGGGTGAGATGACAGAAGGGGCAAGGTAGTTTGAAACGTTACTGTGACGATCGCTCAACTACATGACTAACGAATCATGTGGGGTAACGAGTATGATTATCTCTTGTGGGTACAGTGTACAACCTCTGCGAGTCTAAAGCTGTTTTAAGCACCGCGCCTACGGTTAAAGGCGGACATGGGAACTTAACCTGAGTTAGCTCTATTTCAAAAACCTTTTCTGGTGGAATGAAAATGTGGTGGGCTCATCCAGCCCTTGTTTTGGATTTTTACTGGGTAGCCTTACCCAGTGTTGATAATCCGTGGATATAACCGCTATCAAAATTAAGCATGAGGTGGAGGTAAGCTCTACTGTTATTTATTATTGCACAATTATTCTCTTTAATAAAAATGAAATCTGTTTAAAATGCTAAGTCATAGGACTTGTATTTATGATAATTGAAAATGTTGCTTTAGCAAAAAAAAAAGAACCTAAGCCATCCTTGTTAAACCTTGCATGTATACTATTGCATTCTGTGTGTTGGCTCGCGAGCATGGTAGTTGTGCTCATTCTCGCTCTTTCCCCAAACCCTCAGAAGCAGGAAATATTAGAGACTACGCCTACTACGAGGATCCCAAAGTTGATGGCCAAGGGAGCACTGAAGAGTAGTATAATTTCTGTAGTATCGGTCTCGCCCCAGTCTAGCTGACTCCGCTGGTACCTAGGTGCCTCCTATATTATTTGATTTTTTGGGTAATATCGGTGTACACAGGTTTCCCCAGTCGCTTTCCTATGGAGAGATGTGCCCTCATCCTTTTTGCTTCCGTTGTCGCTTCCGCTACTTTTGTGATGTAATTATTTGGCCTGTTCGGTCCTTATTGTAAAACTTGACCCGACGCGGTCTACTGTAAACTCTGATGTGTTAAATTATTGAATGGTATGGTTTTACGCCATGTATGAAATGATTCAGTGATGTATCTGTGAGTGCTATCTCTCGATCCAGAAATATACGCTTATTCGCAGAGGATTCGGGATTAGAAAATCCAGTCAGATGCAGTGTGTATCGAGCATATGACTGTAGGAGTCTTAGTTAGACTGGTCGAGCCTAAGGACTTGAGTCCTATTTTCAAAATTTATGAAAAGCTTTGGCAAAATATAATGTATTTATTGCTCTTACTCATCTATCCTAGTTCTTTACTTCCCCTGACTTCACTTGAGTTTGTACTCAGTCTGATTCCCTCGTATGTTTCAAAAATTTGTAGATGGCAACCCCGTCGTCCGATGCCCCGTGGGACTTTTGCTCTCATGAAAAAGGCAGAGTTGAGTACGTGGACATTCTCCGCCAGTTCATGCACCACTTGGATTAACTCCGCAAGCCTATCTTCAGAGGCCGAAAGACTCAGACCATGGACCAAGAGTCATGGACCATGGAGGTTTTCCTCTATGCCAGAGAGGGTGAGTTCATCGCTCACACCTTCGCACCGAGACCCCCAGGGCAAAGTGTCAGGCGGTCCAAGACGCAAGCGCTGGCCTTCAACCGCTTGAGCCAGATGCACCTAGATCTTCTGCGAGAAGCGCCCTTCTACTACTACCTGCCTCTCCAGGAAGGAGAGACCAATCCCGAAGTATTCGTCGCCATGTGGGAGTAGTTAGCTTAGTTTAGCTTGCAGTGCTTGCTTTAGCAGTCTCTTGGTTGCAAGCACTCTTTGTTTTCTTCTTTTGTAGACGATGTGTGTGTATCTTGTATCGTGACTTAGCAGAGCCTATATGCTGTTTTTCTAGAGTCATGTAAACACCTTACCCTCTTAATATAATGCAGCCATTCTAGGCTTTGTATTGTATTTGATCGATTTTCCTCGTTTGATTTGAATTTCTTCTGTTGTGCCCTAGAGGGCCATTGAACCCTCATATATCTCCTCTCGTTCTTATCTGAGTTGTTTTCCTCAGATGGCACCAAAGAGGCCAGCAGTCTAAAGAAGTGGTGCCAGTTGTAAAAGGAAGTTGTCAGCACGAAGGACACAAGATAGCTATCCCCAGCAGTCAGCATTTCTCAGCAGCTCATCATTCAATCAATCAGCAGCCCAGTCACCAAGAGCCCCAATGCTAACTCTGCGCTCCAGCGGGATTATTTTCTGCACTCCCTGCTCCGCCGATCGATCTGCAGCATTCAACCCGGTAGCCCACCTTCACTGCTTTAGCTGTGGAGAAAAAGGACACTTTTCCAAGAGATGCCCCCAAAGGTAGCAAGGTCAAAGGATCAACTGTTTCCATTGCGGCAACCTAGGGCACTGTATGGACAGTTGTCCCCAGCAGAATCTTGAAGAGCCAACAAAGAATGTCATCATCACCAATCTCAACCCTGACAACGAAGAACTCATCAGGAGTCCCAGCGGAAAGCAAGTTGTACCTGCTGTAGTTCTACTACCAAACTCGGAAGCCCCGTCAAACGCTTGCTTGGAATGTGGCAAGACAGGACATGTCGCCCAATTATGTCCTCCATTAAGACAAGTTGCAAGAGGAGCATGTTTCACATGTGGACAATTTGGACACTATTGCTACACGTGTCCACTTCCCTACTATCCCAGCTGTGAGGAACACCATCAATCAGAAGATTGTCCTGTGAACCAAGTAGCATACACATGTTGTGGAGAAAAAGGACACCAGGTAGACCAATGCTGTGTAAACTGCCTCAATTGTGATAAGGATCACCGGCCCAGTGAGTGGCCGGTGAATAAAGTCATGTGTTTTCTCTGCGAAGGTCAAGACCACTGCCCCAAAGATTGCTTCATGCGTCCAATCCTGATCAAGGCAGTCGAGTCACAAAGGACCTGTCTTCAAGTCATTGCGAGACTCATCACAAATGGAAATGGCAAAGATAACCAATATGGTGTTGAAAATAGCCAGATTGCACCGAAGTGCCAGAGTACCTCAGTAGAGAGGGAAAAGAGTGAGAATGTTCTCCGCCCTCCTCGCCCCATCAAACAGCCTGCAGTGCAGAATTCGATAGCTCATCTTCGCTGTTTCAACTGTGGAGAAAAAGGATATTTGCCAACAAATGCCCTCAACTAGTCACCCCGGTGAGGTTCAACTTCAAAGCCACACCAACTCAAGGCCACACGTCAGTTGCAACTAAGAGTCGTCAAACCTCGCAGGCATCCAGAGCTGTTTCCACGCCAAGCCAAAACCAGGGTCATGTCAATCATGTCACCGTCGAAGAAGCCCCAGCAACTTCAGAAGTAATGAGAGGTACGCCCCTATCTCATTTGGGTAGCCGAATCTCGGGGTCGAGATTCTGTTTAAGGGGGGTAGGTTTGTAACATCCTGTTTGCGCATTAGGGTTTCAAAATCAAAAATTTGGTTTTTCAAATCTTCAGATCTGGCAAAAGAAAAAGCAATGGAGTGCTTACCTCAATTCGCGTGCCGCCGCCCCTCTCCCCCTATCGTCGCGCTTGCTCTCTCCGCTTCTACCGCCGGCAGCCACAGCTCCCCTCGCCCGCGCGCGCACGCCACCTCCGCTCGGCTGCAGCGCCCACTCCCTCACCTTGTCTCCATCACCGCCTCTCCTCCCCAACCGGCATCCCCTGCGCCAGACCCCGCTCCTCCGACCTGTCTCCATCGCCGACTCGGGACCCCGAGCCCCTCTCCTCGCCTCCGCCGGCTATAAAAGCCGGGCCGCCCCCTTCTTCCTCCCCCTCCACCCCTTCACCTCCTCTAGCTCCGGCGTCGTCGCTTCGCCGCTCGAAGCCATCACCGCCTCGGTCCCCGTCGCCTCTTCCACCTCCGTCCTCCGCCCCGGCGCCCCCTTTCTCCTCCAGCTCCGACCGCTCCCACTCCCCCGCCGCTCCCTTCCTCTGCCGCCTCCGGCCGCCGCCGTGCGCTCCGCCCCCTCGCCTCTCCCTCTTTCTCCCCCGTCGCTCCCTCTCCCTCTCTCTCTCGCGGGCGAGGAGAACGCGAGGCGTTGCGCTCTGCGCGGCGCCGTCGCGTTATTAACGCCCACCGCCGCCGCTGACAGGTGGGCCCGCCTTGCTAGTGCCGCTGACATGTGGGCCCCGGCCTTTGATACGAGAGGACCGTGGACCGCCCGTCTTGGCGTGGACTCGGTCCACGAGCACAGTGCTCGTGGACCGTGCTCCGTACGTGCCACGTGTCAGCATGGGAGTTTTTTCGATTATCTAATTTTGTTTTCAATTGAAAATTCATTTCAAAAGCTTCCAAAATTCATATCTTTTCCTTTATAACTCCAAAAATTATGAAACAAGTTTCTAAAATTTTCTAAAATCAGGATCTTGCTAATGGCACTGTCTTCTTTATTTTGGAGTTCATTTATTATGAGTTTGGTATTGTTGGACCGAAAAGGCGACTAGAGGGGGGGGTGAATAGGAGCACGCTCACTTTTTCAACCAAGATCAGATTCAATACAAATTTCACTCCAATAGCTATAGAAGCTATGAAGATTGATATACCAATCTGAATGGAAGACTAGGATTGAATCAATCAAAACCCGAAGCAAAACAACCAAAATCAACAAAACTTGATTTCCTAAGTGAGGCGGTCGACCTCTATTCAAGGCGGTCCGACCGGTCCTATGGGCGGTCACCTCAGAGAGGCGGTCCGACCTCAAATAGATGAGCAGTGAAATCACCAAAAAAGTTGCAAATAGATGTAACTTTTGATCTACAACTCCAAACTTGATGAAACTTGGTACACACCTTCTCTAGGATGTCGGAACCTATTCCAATCGAAGATCGTGAAGATCTTTGGAAAAGTTCAGACCTTTTTCAGTTTGAGAGGTGGAAGGTTTGAAACCAGAGTCAAAGCGAAAACTATATCGAAAAACTTGCTCGTGGGTGATTGATGATCAAGATGATCTTAGATGTGTTCCCACATATCACGACAAGCTAGATCATGCAAAGAAATCAATCAAAACATGCGAATCAAAGAAAGACTCAAAATCACCAAATAGAGAGAAGAAGGGCAAATGAACTCATCTTGAAGAGAACTCTTCTTTGGATTGATTTGATAATGTATCGATTCTGACCACTCATACGGATACGCATGGACACAAGATCAAAACATCTCTCTCTCTAGAACCCTAATCTCCACTAAACCTTCCTAAGCACTCAAGCCAAAACTAGGGTTTCAAGCATGAAAGGGTTGAAGGGTGCGACCACCTCCTCCTCTATTTATAGTGGAGACTTAAACCTTCTAGAAGAGTCACCTAATGGGCTCCCGTTAAGGCCCAAAACAAGCGGGTCACACACGCACGCCTCTCGAGCGCCGTCTTCATCTCCTCTTGACCTACTCCGCTTCTCCACGCCATCTTGCGCGCAGTCGTCAAAAGTCACCAAAGCGGTATTTGGTATAATTACCAAAATACCCTTCTCGATCTTTGCAAAGACCGAGTCCCATCTTTGTGAAGCACCTCCCATGCTTCGCGTGTAGGTTGATCAGCGGCTCTCAACATGTCGGCAAGTCTCTCCCATCCGGCTCCCACCGAACCACCATGGCACTTGCACAGGCCCGCGCCGCTTGATCCAACCCGATCGCCGATCGCCTGTTCGGTCATCCTTGTCTATTCTCGCACCACACTTGAGTTCATTGACCTCACCCGGCATCGTCGATCGTTACGGACCTCGGCTCTCCAAGCCTAGTCCGATCATCCTCGCCGTTGACCGTCGTTGACCACCAAGCAACTTTGCACAACAATAAACAAGCAAATCGAATCAGGAACAAGTTCTTCACAACTTGACCCACGTTAGTCAAAACATGCATCATGCAACACATATGCATGAAACCCATGACTTTGACCTAACAAAACATCATCGCCATACGAAGTTGGCGATGAACAAGTCGAACCGGTCGAGACCAGCCCCTCGGGTCGGTCGACCGTAACGGCCGATCGACCGCCACCACAAAGCGGTCGGACCGCCGTAGGGACTTAGCCAATTTTCAACCCCAAAATCAAACCTCTGAAACTTTAAACCAATAGAACTTTTGCTTGGGAACTCCAAAATTATGAGACCAAGTGTATTAGGATCCTCACTTGTCTACAACACCTATTTTTGGCCCATTCGACCATTTGGTCACGGTAGGTCGACCGCGCACATGGCCGGCCCGATGGATTTGGGACCGGTCGGACCGCCATGCTATGGCGGTCGGACCGCCCTATCTAGAATGCTGAGCAGATCTGAAACTTTGTCGAAAACCGTGAAGCGACAAACCGTTAACGCCATTGCCAATTGTCACATCATCCTAAGATCTGGAGTATATCCCCATGATATCCACAATCTCCCCCTTGATGAACACATTGGCAATAATCCAGAAAATGTAATTTGAAGGTTTGAAAAGTAAAATACTTCGTTTTCGCACAAAGGCACAACTTGGTCCATAAGCAAGAGAAAGCAATGGAAATGACCAAGCTGGCATCAGAATAGCATAGACAAGTGAGATAAGGCAAAAGAAAGCATAAAAACTTTGATTTCCAGAAAAAGTCAAAAATCTCACTTAAGGTCCATATGAAAGAACAATTGTTCAATTGACCTTTGATCATTGTGAGGTGTAATAAATGCAATTCAAGTTCAGAAGAGTCAATAAGGCAATAAGAATGCAATTCAAAACTCCCCTCACTATGATCCTCGGTTTCAAAAATTTCAAATTCTCCAACTTTCTCCCTTTGTATAAACTTCCCAACATTGAAAATATCTTCTCCCCTTTGACAATGGAGTCATCAAGGAATCACGCCTTCCTCTCATCCGAGATAGCAATTTGCGGAATGAAGAAAGAAGCAAAAGAAGAAGTATGCATGAGATGCAATGGAGTGGCTTCATTTTGTATTTTCAATTTTGATTACAAGAAGCTTTGAAGATTACCCAAAAGAGCAAGTCAGCATTTCTAATATTGCACAAACAACATATCAAGCCTGATAGTGCTAGCAAGATCATGGTAAGACATATATAACAAAGCTAAGCATAAAGGCTCAAAAGTAAAGCAATGGATTTGATCAATTTAAGCAAAGCTTCAAATTCACAAGTTCATCAACGAGGATCCTAAAATGAAATTGGCCATGTCAAAATGTCAAAGTAAGATCAAAAATCTAACAAAGACCACATTAAGAGTCAATCGGTCATGTATTGAATCATTTTGCTCGATATTTCTTAAAAGCCCATTTGTCAGCAGTTTTCTCATATGCAATGAATATTGAAGTTGACTAATGATCTAACTTAGTGACAAGATCCCGGACTAGGAGCCATCCACAAACTCATCCTAAGCTTCACCGAAGTTGATTAAAGGTATATCTTAGTAAAGAAGATCCCGGACTAGGAGCCATCCACAAACTCTTTCTAAGCTTCTACAAGGCGACAAATCTTGAGGTTCATGTCATTTCGACAAGCAATCCCCATGAGATCGTCGGATCATCAAACTATCTCCAAGTTCATGTCATTTGACAAGCAGTCTCGTAAGAATAGTTTGGCACATTTTAAGCATAAGACAATCTTGATTTTTCATTTTTTTTAAAGAGCAGTTTTAGAATCTCAAGAACACAAAAGCTCAAGTAATGGTCAATTTTAGATTCAAGAGCTCACAAAGCAATTACAGCAGGCCAATGTCACAAAAGGAGCACTAATTGCGCAACTCGCTAAAACATCCACAAATTGCAATTTTTAGTTCGAGTTGTTTTAAAGTTCTAGCTCATATAGCAAAGACTTAGCTACACATGTAAAAGCATGATAATTTTAGCAAGTCAAAGAACTAGACATGGCATTGAGCAAGAATTAAAATACTAAAGCTCCAAAGGGTAAAAGGCAAAGCTTCATCAATTTTAAAAGATAAGCGAGAAGATCTTATATTACAATGCATCTTTTGGATTTTTCATACCACTTGATGTATTTTTCATATGAATGCAATATGATACAATGAGATGCAATAAAAAACCTAAAACCTAAAAAGTTCAAAAGATCAATAAGTTGAAAAAGAACAATAAAAGATCAAAAGAACAAGGTAAGATCGAAAAGATCGAACTCCCCCTCAAACCAACCCATAGGGATAAATTACCCCTAACTCACTTCTCAAGGTGGCAAACCTAGTTGGGTCTAAAGGTTTGGTGAAGATATCAGCCAATTGAGCCTCGGACTCCACAAAATGCAGCACAATATCACCCTTCTCGACATGGTCTCTAAGGAAGTGATAGCGAATGTCTATGTGCTTGGTCCTAGAGTGTTGCACAGGTTCTTAGCAATGTTAATAGCGAAGTGTTATCACGAAAAGAGGAACACTAGCAAAATTTAACCCAAAGTCCTTAGAGTGGACACCATCCACAAAATCGACTCTGACTAGCAAGCGGCTACATATTAAACCAGTGATGGATTGTGCAACAGAAGACTGCTTCCTAGAAGACCAAGAGACAAGAGATGTGCCTAAGAAATGAAATGTACCAGAAGTGCTCTTCCTATCTAGCCTACACCCATAAAATCGAATCGAAAACCCCGAATGGACAAATAAGAAGAGCAAGAATACCAAATGCCATCTTGGAGAGTAGAATGTAAATACACGAAGATGCGCTTAACGGCTTGGCGATGTGAAGTCCTCGGTGGCGCTTGAAACCTCGCAGAGGGGCATCGAAGTGGATGTCGGTCTTGAGGCCGTCAGTGCGGAGGAGCCGATCATCTTTGCGGTACTCGCGTTGATCCACGGCTTCCCTTCCTCATCTGGATCCAGCGCATCGAAGTCGCCATGGGAGTGGCGATCGCCTTCGATCACCCATATCAAAGCGCTTGAGAAGATCCTTGGTGTGCCGTTTGATGGATGAAGATCCCTTCCTTGCATTGCTTGATTTGCAGCCCGAAAGTAGTTGAGCTCGCCCATCATACTCATCTCAAATTCCACGGACATGGTCTCGAAAAAAGCTGAAACAAGAGCATGAGAGGAACCACCAAAGATAATATCATCAACGTAAATCGAGCAAGCGGAAGTCATTGCCATGCCTAAGAATGAATAGAGTCTTATCAACTTTTCCCATTTTAAAATCATTCTTAAGCGAAAGGTCTTAAGTCTATCATACCGGGCTCTAGGGCTTGCTTAAGACCATACAAGGCTTTGGATAGCTTAAAGACACGATCGGGGTGCTTGGGATCCTCAAAGCCGGGGTTGCCTAACATACACTTCCTCTTCTATAAAACCATTGAAAAGCACTCTTAACATCCATTTGATGCAACCTAAAACCTTTAGATGCGTGAATGCAAGCATGATCTGAATGGCTTCTAATCTAGCAGGGAGCGAAGGTCTCATCAAAATCTAACCCCTCAACTCGACTAAAACCACAGAGCTACCAACCTAGCCTTGTTTCTAACCACAGAACCATCCTCATTTTGTTTATTTTAAACACCCAGCGGGTACCAATTACATTATGACCACTAGGAGGTTCTACAAGGTTCGGACTTTATTTCTTTCAAAGTTTTCTAACTCCTCATGCATGGCATTGACCCAACTAGCATCGGATAAAGCATGTGATATATCTTTGGGTTCAAAAGGCGCTACAAATGCAGAGTGAGAGAAAAGACTCGGATCATGATACAGGCGCGTGACTCGCTCATGGAGACTACCAATCATCGATCCGAAGGGTCTTTGCTCGGATGTGCAAAGGAGCGCTTGGGGGAGATAGTATCTCCTCAACCTCCGCAGTCTCTCGATGAAGAAGATGAAGCAGAGCCTCAATTGGAGGTGAAGCGATCGTAGCGAGTTACGAGCCGGAATCGAGCATTAGCGGCAAGTGGAGGAGCATCATCAATTTCATCCTCATCTTCCTCAACAAATATGCTCTCTGTCACCTGTAAGTCACCTGAAACATCGGATCTAGCTGCAGGGCTAGTCTCATCAAAAGTGACATTGCATGTCTCCTGGACAATGTTAGTTTCAACATTAAAAACCCGAAAACCCCTCGAATGAGCAGGATAACCTAGAAATAAACCATCACAAGTTCTTGATTCAAATTTATCTAGGTTCCCTGTCTTGAGAATAAAACACTTCGATCCAAAGACTCGAAAGTGCGAAACTGAGGGTTTTCTGCCAAAACGAAGCTCATAAGAAGTCTTGCCCAAAGACGGTCTCAGAAAGACACGATTTGAAATATGGCAAGCTGTAGCAATAGCTTCGGCCCAAAACCTCCTCGGTGTGCTATACTCATCTAGCATCGTCCTAGCCATCGAGACTAAGGTCCTGTTCTTCCTTTCCACAACGCCATTTTGTTGAGGGACGTGTGGAGAAGAGCGATGCTCAATACGCTTCGGCACAAAAGAGGCAAGCGAGGCATTCTTGACCTCCGTGCTATTGTCACTGCGGATTGCTCTCAAGGCACCAGGAAGTTCAGAAGCCAAACGAAGAACAAGATCATGATAATGATCAAAGACCTCATCCTTCGAAGCAAGAAAGAACACCCAAGAATATCTCGAAAAATCATCGACTATGACAAGAATGTACCAATTGCCACCGATGACCGAACCCTAGCAGGACCAACAGTATCCATATGAAGCAACTGTCCCGGTCCGTCAGTCATGACCATAGTCAATGAAGGGTGTGGCGGTAACTTGCTTGCCATGCCTACAGGGAGCACATCTGACATCTTTGGCGACTTTGAGTTTAGGCAAGCCTCTCATGAGATCAAGGCCGCTAACTCGTGTCGGATGATCAAAACCAATGTGCCCCAGCGTCGGTGCCAAAGCCGGATATCGAAGAAGATGCAACTAAACATTTGAAAGATCCGGCAAGAGATTGGAAAAATCAGCCCCAAATATTCTACCAACTCTAGAAATTCCAAAATGAGCTCACCAAAAGAATCAAGCACCGACAAGCGTTCTTCTTAAATCTAGTCTCATAGCCATCATCGAGAAGTCGTGAGGCGAAAAGGAAGATTGTACCTTAGCTTGGACACAAGAGCGACATCCTTGAGAATGAACACATCGTTCACCACGATCGATCCGGTTCCTTGATCCGCCCTTGTGAATCATCTCGAAGGTGATGAAGTCATCACCGATCGCCGCGTGAAGGAAGTGAACCATCTTGAGTCTCCGGTCATGTGGCGTGAGCAGTGGAGTCAACGAGCCACGTGTTCTTCCTCCTTCGCGGCGATCCACGAAAATCAAGGCACAAAAGATCGATGTGTCTCAATCTGGGGTTAGTTAAAATAGACTTGGGAACCCCAGCTTTGAGACACACGTCTATGAGTAGTATGCAAAGCAGAATGAGTGTCCTTGATCCTAGTTGAAGTCCTATCATGAGCAATGGTTACAAACACATGAGATGCATCTGTCTAGGAACATGATGATGATAAGCATGTGCAGTGTATCCTAGACCAGTTTCTTCTTCTTTACATGACCATGTTTCACACAAGCTCTAGGTTGATGAAATAAAGTTCTAGCATGATTAGCATTTTTCATCCTCATGTGAACTCAACTAAATGTCCACTCTTCTACTTAATAGGTGCGGTGGTATTTTGTACCCTTTGGGAGAAGCACCTTTTGTCTCAAAGAAGGTTGGACAAAACTGCGAGTTTGAAAGCAATTTTTGCGAGTTGGGTTTTGAATTCAACTAAGCCATTTTCCAAGACACGAATGACCTTAGCCTTGGATTTGTTACAGGCGAGTTGTATCCTAAACCTTGCTTCTTAGAAGGAGTTCTAGACTTGTCAAGAATCATGTTTAATTGTTTCTCTCCACTAGAGAATTTTTGCAGTGTGTTCTCTAGATAAACATTATCTTTCCTAAGATCAACACATGATTGACAAATTTTAGGTTTAATAACCTTTGCAAGCCTCTCCTTATAATTAGCAATTTCAAGCTTAAGAGCGGGACATAAAGTACAAGTAGCGAATTATCTGTCCTTAAGCTTGGCATATTTCTCTCTAGTTTGCTTTTAAAATGTCTTTAATTTCACGTTCATGTTCTAAGCAACGAGAGCAAGAGCGAGACTCTCTTGGTTGAAAACATCCAACTTGCTAGACTCTAAGCATTTAAGACATGGAGCGATTTGACCTCAACTAGCTCGGTTCTAGCATTTTCAAGTTGATGCAAGCGATATTAGAGCGGATTGCGCTTTAGGCAGTTCGGAGTGCAAAGCATGGCAAGATGAACATTCATCAACATCTAGACTCTTAGCATTCACAAGTTCCAATGTCAAATTTTCAACTTGTGACTCTAGATCCTTGTTCTTAACCATGATGAACTTTAAAGCCTTATCCCGACTAAGCAATTGCTCATACAAGTTCTCGCATCTAGCGAAAGGACATCATAAGATAGGGATACCTCATCATCATCATCGGCGTCGTGAGTCGACCATGAAGCACATGCTGGGTGAAGTCCTTGGTCTTCCCTTTCTTGTCTTGAGGTGGCTCCTCCTCCTCCTTGTCCTCCTCGCTCCCGAGTCCACATCGCTCAAGGATTGATCTCCAAAGCGGCAAGGACCGGTGGCGACCTTCATCGACTTAGCGACATCAAACCTTGATTTGTTCCTTGAGGCTTCTTCCAAGTGGCTTTCCCTCCTTATGGTTACCCTTACCCTTGACTTGGGGCGATTAGCGAATATGGTAAAGCTCACCACACTCGTAGCAAGTCACGGGCCACCTCTCTTTTGTTTCTCACATTGTTGTAAGCCGTGTGACTTTCTTGACTATGAGGGCTAGCTCGGGCTCGGAAGACTCTCAAAATCCTCTTCACGAATTGTGGATAAGCAGGCAAGAGAAAAACCGAAGAGGACTCGGAAAAACCATCGAAGCTCTTGAAAGAGGATTAGCTACCAAAGCCATCTTTGTCCTTCTTAGGAAGACTACCTCTCTTGATCTCATGAGTCTTGAGCTTACTATAAAGCGGCTCAAGGTGAGAGTAGAGATCGGCGTTCTCCTCTATGGCGAGCCTTCATCTCCCACTCCTTGGTGTTGATTGCGGCCAAGAGGTGAGTGGCATTCTCAGATTGAGAGTACTCAATGTCAACGACTTTCATCGATTGACAACCTTGTTGAAGCGAGTAAAAGCGTCATCGATGCTCTCACGGGGCGCATCTCAAATTTGTTGTACTCTAAACTTATAGACCGTCTGGCGCACTTGTTTAATCTGGGACGATCCTCATGGTAAGTTTCGGGTGTGCCAAATTTCATGTCTTGATCGTAAGATTGCAAATCTGTCATACTCTTGTCTACCAAGCCCGAAGATATAGGAGATTCTTTGCCTTGTTGTTGTTAGCCAAAAGTATTGCCAAGCTTGCGTGGCAATCTCGAGTAAAAGCAGCGGAGCTCGAACAACCTCCCATATAGCTTGTCCTTCGCTCTCAAGGAAGACTCGCATGCGATTCTTCCAATAGGCATAGTCGAGCCCATTGAAGACATGCGGCTTTGTCGAGTACTTATCCATCGCCAAGTTCGGTGACCTGGTTAAGATCAAGATTGAACTAGCAGGGCTCGATACCACTGTTGGACCGAAAAGGCGACTAGAGGGGTGAATAGGAGCACGCTCACTTTTTCAACCAAGATCGATTCAATACAAATTTCACTCCAATAGCTATAGAAGCTATGAAGATTGATATACCGATCAATGGAAGACTAGGATTGAATCCAATCAAAACCCGAAGCAAAACAACCAAAATCAACAAAACTTGATTTCCTAAGTGAGGGCGGTCGACCTCTATTCAAGGCGGTCCGACCGGTCCTATGGGCGATCCGACCTCTGTAGAGAGGCGGTCCGACCTCCAAATAGATGAACAGTGAAATCGGCCAAAAAGCGAAGTTACAAATAGATGTAACTTTTGATCTACAACTCCAAATTTGATGAAACTTGGTACACACCTTCTCTAAGATGTCAGGAACCTATTCCAATCGAAGATCGTGAAGATCTTTGGAAAAGTTCAGACCTTTTCAGTTTGAGAGGTGGAAGGTTTGAAACCGAGTCAAAGCGAAAACTATATCGAAAAACTTGCTCGTGGGTGATTGATGATCAAGATGATCTTAGATGTGTTCCCACATATCACAGCAAGCTAGATCTTGCAAAGAAATTAATCAAAAACATGCGAATCAAAGAAAGACTCAAAATCACCAAATAGAGAGAAGGAGGGCAAATGAACTCATCTTGAAGAGAACTCTTCTTTGGATTGATTTGATAATGTATCGATTCTGACCACTCATACGGATACGCATGGACACAAGATCAAAACATCTCTCTCTCTCTAGAACCCTAATCTCCACTAAACCTTCCCTAAGCACTCAAGCCAAAACTAGGGTTTCAAGCATGAAAGGGTTGAAGGGTGCGACCACCTCCCTCCTCTATTTATAGTGGAGACTTAAACCTTCTAGAAGAGTCACCCTAATGGGCTCCGTTAAGGCCCAAAACAAGCGGGTCACACACGCACGCCTCTCGAGCGCCGTCTTCATCTCCTCTTGACCTACTCCGCTTCTCCACGCCATCTTGCGCGCGAGTCGTCAAAAGTCACCAAGGCGGTATTTGGTATAATTACCAAAATACCCTTCTCGATCTTTTGCAAAGACCGAGTCCCATCTTTGTGAAGCACCTCCCATGCTTCGCCACGTGTAGGTTGATCAACGGCTCTCAACATGTCGGCAAGTCTCTCCCATCCGGCTCCCACGGAACCACCATGGCACTTGCAGGCCGCGCCGCTTGATCCAACGATCGCCGACCGAATGCCTGTTCGGTCATCCTTGTCTATTCGCACCACACTTGAGTTCATTGACCTCACCCGGCATCGTCGATCGTTCTGGACCTCAGCTCTTCAAGCCTAGTCCCGATCATCCTCGCCGTTGACCGTCGTTGACCACCAAGCAACCTGCACAACAATAAACAAGCAAATCGAATCCGGGAACAAGTTCTTCACAACTTGACCCACGTTAGTCAAAACATGCATCATGCAACACATATGCATTGAAACCCATGACTTTGACCTAACAAAACATCATCGCCACGGTTGGCGATGAACAAGTCGACAAGTCGATCGAGCCCCTCGGGGCGGTCGTAGCCAACCAGCGGCCGACCGCCACCACAAAGCCGGTCAGACCGCCCGTAGGGACTTAGCCAATTTTTAACCCCTGAAAATCCGAAACCTACTGGAAACTTTAAACCAATAGAACTTTTGCTTGGGAACTCCAAAAATTATGAGACCAAGTGTATTAGGATCCCCTCACTTGTCTACAACACCTATTTTTGGCCCAGCCCATTCTGACCATTTTGGTCACGGCCGGTCTGACCGCCGCACATGGCCGGTCCGACCGATTTGGGACCGGTCGGACCGCCCCTGTCCAGAATGCATGAACAGATCTGAAACTTTGTCGAAAACCCGTGAAACGACAAACCGTTGACGCCATTGCCAATTGTCACATCATCCTAAGATCTGGAGCATATCCCCATGATATCCACAGGTATTTATTTACTCTCTTTGCTGTTGTGTATTTTTCCGGTACTTTCGTCCGATTAGGGTTCGAAGACGCTAGAGATCTCAACTTCGATCAAGCTCAAGAATACCAAGACCCCGCTGCCTTTTACCAAGGCGAGTCAATACTTTGATCATTCTGAGTCTACATTTTTTTGCAGACTATGTTTATTTAAAATATGAAAGTTGCATGCTTTACTTTTGTAATCAAATGTATGTTAAAGCTTAAGGTAGTTAAATACCCATTTGCTGATTAGTTACTTATTAAACCATCCTTTGATAAATCGAATACAGTATTCTTTGTCACCATAGTAAATATATGGTAAATACTAGCCTAGGTTGTACTTAAGCGACATGCTAGTCTTGCTTAAGTACCGGGACAATAAATATCCCGATCATCATCTTTTAAACATGAAAAATGGTTTTGGGCAGTCATTGGATGTAGATGACTGATGTGTTGCGTTAATTGGTTGTCCTCCCCAAAATCCTAAACAACTTTCTAGTACCACATCTGGACGGATGGAAAGAGTGGTGGGTGCGGACGTAGCACGAGAATGGTTGGTATGTGGTATGAACCGTCCAGATGAATTAAGGATTTAATCTTGTCATGACCTCCTGTGTAAAACAAGTACAACCGCAAGTCTGCAAAGTGCAACTTGGCTTAGTAAAATTATTGAACCCTGAATGTCATCCCACAACTGGTGTTTAGAAGTGTGCAAGTGGCAGGATGTATGCTAGCTTGAATGGGACACCGAAAACGGTGAAGTTATCAATTTGCGCTAGTCGTTGTGGCGGGGCCACCGCGCTAGTCGTTGTGGTAAGCATCCCGCACAACTTATAGAATTGGCCATAGGGGTGAGATGACAGAAGGGGCAAGGTAGTTTGAAACGTTACTGTGACGATCGCTCAACTACATGACTAACGAATCATGTGGGGTAACGAGTATGATTATCTCTTATGGGTACAGTGTACAACCTCTGCGAGTCTAAATCATTTTAAACAGCCGCGCCTCTGATTAAAGGCGGACATGGGAACTTAACCTGAGTTAGCTCTATTTCAAAAACCTTTGTGGGTGGAATGAAAATGTGGTGGGCTCATCCAGCCCTTGTTTTGGATTTTTACTGGGTAGCCTTACCCAGTGTTGATAATTGGTGGATATAACCGCTATCAAAATTAAGCATGAGGTGGAGGTAACCTCTACTGTTATTTATTATTGCACAATTATTCTCTTTAATAAAAATAAAATCTCTTTAAAATGCTAAGTCATAGGACTTGTATTTATGATAATTAAAAATGTTACTTTAGCAAATAAAAGAACCTGAGCCTTCCTTGTTAAGCCTTGCATGTATACTATTTCATTCTGTGTGTTGGCTCGCGAGCACGGTAGTTGTGTTCATTCTCGCTCTTTCCCCAAACCCTCAGAAGCAGGAAATATTGGAGACTACGCCTACTACGAGGATCCCGAAGTTGATGGCCAAGGGAGCCCTGAAGAGTAGTATAATTTCTGTAGTATCGGTCTCGCCCCAGTCTAGCTGACTCCGCTGGTACCTAGGTGCATCCTATATTATCTGAGTTTTCGGGTAATATCGGATGTACACAGGTTTCCCCAGTCGCTTGCGTGTGGAGATATGTGCCCTCACCCTTTTTGCTTCCGTTGTCGCTTCCGCTACTTTTGTGATGTAATCATTTGGCCTGTTCGGTCCTTATTGTAAAACTTGACCCGACGCGGTCTATGTAAACTCTGATGTGTTAAATTATTGAATGGTATAGTTTTACGCTATGTATGAAATGATTCAGTGATGTATCTGTGAGTGCTATCTACTGATCCAGGGAATAGCACAGTTATTCGCAGAGAATTCGGGATTAGAAAATCCGGATCCGACACGATACAAGGCTCGGCTGGTTGCAATGGGCTTCAAACAGAGAACGGTATTGATGACGAGGATACATTTAGTCCACTAATCAAACTCGCAACAGTACGTCTCATTCTTGCATTAGCAGTTTCACACGGCTGGAACTTGGCGGCAGCTTGAGGTACAAAATGCTTTCCTTCATGGGTTTCTCGAAGGCCCCTGGGATATGAAGATCCCAGTGCTCCACATCATTTTTGCAAGATGGATAAGGCGCTTTATGGATTGAAATAGGCTCCCCACGCATGCTATTCTAGGCTCAGTCACAAGCTGATTGAACTTGGGTTTATTCCCTCTAAGGCTGACACTTCATTATTTATCTACAACAAAGATGGGTTGGTTATCTACATGCTTGACAATGTTGACGATATTATTATTGTCAGTTTGTCAAGTCGGGCTTCTGATTGCCTTCTCAATCAGTTGAAGGAGGATTTTGCTGTAAAGAAATTGGGGGAGTTACATTATTTCCTTGGTACTGAGGTAACCAAGAAGGGGGATGTAATTGTTCTCTCACAGCAATGGTACATGCAAGATGTTCTGAAGCGAACAGGCATGGATCATTGCAAGTCAATTTCCACACCAATGAACACTGTGGATAAGCTGTCAAAAATAACAAGGCAAAGTACTGACAAGTGAAGAAACAACAAAATATCGCAGCACTCTAGGAGCTCTGCAATACCTCACAATTTCAAGACCAGACATATCCTTTGCTGTTAACAAAGTATGTCAATTTCTTCGGTCACCAACAACTGAACATTGGTCAATACTAAAACGTATCTTGTGCAATCTCAAGCACTCTAGCAATGTTGGGCTTGCAGTTCAGAAGTCTGTCTCAAATTGCCTTAGTGACTTTTCAGACGCAGATTGGGCCAGATGCATCGATGATCGCAAGTCTACCGGTGGATTTGTAGTCTTCTTTGGAAGTAATCTTGTTTCATGGAGTGCTCGCAAACAGGCTATAGTATCAAGATCGAGCACAGAATCATAGTAAAAAAAACTCTTGCCAATGCAACCGCTGAATTGATTTGGCTTCAGTCATTTCTTGGTGAATTGGGATTTCGTCAGATGATGCCACCCAGCTTGTGGTACGACAATCTTGGAGCCACCTACCTTTCGGCAAATCCGTTTTTTCATGCACAAACCAAACATATTGAAGTGGATTTCCACTTTGTTCGTGAGCGAGTGGCACGCAAGATGCTGGGAAATCGGTTTATATCATCCAAGGATCAACTTGCAGATATACTTACAAAGCTGCTGTTTGGTTTGTTTTTCTCAAGAATTCGACAAAACCTGAAATTAATTTTTACTCGTTGGGATCAAGTGAGTGTGTTGAAATATCCAGTGTTGTATTATCTCAACATGTGAGTATGTGTGACCTTGCGTGGTCCGAGTCTGTAGGCGCTAATGCGTGTAGTCTGCGGATCCAGCGCATATTGTGCAGGCTTCCCTCTTTCCGTTTTCTGTTGTAACTGTTCCTTGTTGGACAATATAAGGTAACAGAGTTCCTGAACGCTAATTGTGTGGGATCTCCTCTCCGATTCTTGTACCGAAAACTTCTTTACATATCGCCCTCGTTCTGGAACTGATAGCACACCCCCCAAAACACAACTGTTGATACATGGATTTACTAGTATAATGACTTTTCTTCTCTAGATCCCAGCTCACCTCATCATCCTCAGAATTCAAGGATACATTGTGGAGTTGCTCACATGTGTTCAATCTTGTACATTCAGTCTCCCCGAAAGATCGACGAAATTAAAGAACCAATTCCCCCGTGGCAGTGACCATAGCCCTCAGGATCAGATCAGAGCATATCTTGGATACTGTAATTTCAATGGAGCTGTGATCTATCCATGTGTCATGCCAGAACCTTGTAGTTTTGTCCTTTATGAACTTTATGAACAGCCCCAGTGAATTGGGAACCTCCCTGATAAGAACTGAATAGGTCTCCATCTGGCATCAGTCACTTTCCTGTTTCTGAGATAACTTCCATATCCACTTGAGCAAGTACGTACACGATTTAAGCGGACATCAATACATGGATTGTAATATATTTTTAATAAAATTGAAATATATTACAATATTCAGATCCTTCAAGGATGCCATTAAGTCCAATACTCTGTCTGTGGTATGATACTTTCAGTTCGCAGGCCAACTGACAGTATCATACCACTGCAGTCTGTACCAGTGACTGGTGTCAGACAGATTTAGCTTGAGACGGGCGTTATCAGCGTCTAATAAACTGGTGATATTATCACCCACACAATTGTTAAAATACATGGTGCTTACTGTATAATGAACTCAAATTAAGCTCTTCAGAACGAAATTGAACAAACGTGAATGAACCGAAAAAACTTGTATTAAAGTGAGGAAAACGGATGTATGAAAAATGAGAACAATTTTATTAAGGATCTAGACTCGTTAGAACCATACTGTAAAACCGATTGGGATAAAACCTTAGTAAGAAAATTAAGGAAAGTGAATACAAAATGTGAAATAAAAGTTACAAGTTAAGCCCTGCTAGCTCACTAGCAAACTCAGCATTCACCCCACTATGTTCTTCTCGAGTGGCAGCGTTTTCCAAGACTTTCAGGCAGGTGATTGCCTCCACCATCTCGGGTACTAGGCATGATGTTCGGTCTTCCACAATTCTTCCATTCACTCTGAATGCAGATTCAGAAGAAACTGTTGACACCGGAGTCGACAAGACGTCCCTTGCAAATTGATATAACACAGGATGGTATTGTTGGTTGTTCTTCCACCAAAGGAAAAGGTTGACATTATCAGTATCTGCGAATTCAGGATCCATGCTGTGATTAGTGTCGCGGTAGCGGTTGTACTCTCCTTGTGCTATTCTCTGGTGTATTGTCAGCCCTTGTAAAGAGGACGAGGAAGACGCTCCGACCATTAGTTTTTTCCATAGTCTGCTAGTGTCTTTGCACTTTGGTGCCCCCGACTGAGATAGCGGCTTTCGGAGTGTGCTCCCAAAGTTAGCTTCGTATAAAGAAAGGACTCGAAAAAATTCATCAGCAACATGCGAGTAAGCATTCGAATAGTCAATGTTTAAGGCTTCACCTAACCATGTTAAAGTCTGTTGCAAACCAGATAGTTTTAATCGAGGATCTACAATAAAAGCAAAACAATAAAGATGCGGAATGGTTTGAAAATGTTTAACAAATATTTCTTCCATTGCTCTCACAGTGGTAAACAAATCAAGGTCTGTCCGATATGACTGAAACAGTAATGCAATCTCATAGAGATGATGCAAAACTAAGCAAGATGTATGATTGTAAACACCAGACAATTCTGTAGTAGCCACATAAAATTTTTCTAAGATTTTGAAAAACTTATCAGCAAGAGACCAGTTGCCCTCAGAAAGAAACACTCGCTGCATACGAGCATTGACAAAAGAAGTTAAAACTTCTTTGTAGGGGAGTACTTCCTTCAGCATGATATAAGTTGAATTCCACCTTACCTTCGCGTCGGGCGAAAAAATCCTAGGCTTCTTACCTTGCGCCTTGCAGTAGCTTCTGAACTCGGAAACACGCATCTCTGAACTGAAAATGTAACCGATGGTCGAGCGAATAATATCTAAAGGCTCGGCCATTTCGGCCATACCTGCTTGGACAATGATGTTGAGGATGTCGCACAGGCATCTCTGGTGGAGAACATATCCTCCGACGTATGACTCAAGCACCGGAGACAGTACCTCCATGACTCTTGTATTTGCTAAAGCATTGTCAGGAGTAACAGAAACAATACGATTTTCTAAATTATATGTCTTAACTACGTCTAGTATACGTTGCGCTATGGCCTCTGCACTAGGTGCATCTTCTATCAATTTAAAGCCGATTACCCTCTTGTTCAAAGAGTGGTTATCATCATAGTAGTGTGCAGCTACGCTAAGATAAGCCATTCTATGATATGACGTCGACCAAATGTCGGAGGTGAGCGCAAAGGATAAATTACCTTTTGCAAAAATTTGTTTCAGTTCAAATACTTTCCGGTGATAACATGCTAAAATGTCACTTCTAGGAAAATTCCTAGGCAATTTTTCGTGCTGAGGACAAAACCCTTTCTGGATCATGCTTTCAAAAGCTCTGCTTTCACCTATTCTGACGGGCAAATCCTCTGAGACGATGAATTTGGCGAGTTCTTCCCTGGCTAGCACTGGGTCATAATACCAGGAACTTACCGATCCGCCGGAGTCGAACGTGGAGTCGTAAGTCCAGCATTTGGACTTCCTTGCTTTCTTCTTGCTGTTGCCGATTGAGCTCGCGCTGGCCACAGAGGCCGTAGCCTCCGGAGGTGATCCAGCCGGATGGTCCTCCTCTTGGTCGTCGGCATGACCACCGACGTCGATGGCGTTCGGATCCATGTGGGTTTTTGAGAGAGTTTTCTGAAAGAGTGTGAGGTCAGACAGTCGGAGAGGATTGGAGATTTGGGAGGCGGTCTGCTTCTGATGTGAGAATCTGAGCGAGAGGAGGACGCTTATATAGGAATTGGGGAGGGAGAGGGCGGCCATGGAGGGCGTGGCTCCGCCGGTCCCGACCGTTGGACACGGCCGCTGGCAGCTTGGTGACCGAGGTCGTGCCGACCGTTGGGCACGGCCGGGCCGCCGTGCCGACCGTTGCCGCGCGCCGTGCCGTGCCGCCCGCGTGCCGTGCCGTGCCAAGCGGCCGGCCGCCAGCGTGCCTCAAGGTCTCCGGTGTTCGGCCCCCGTTTACTTGCACGCCGGCGTCCAGACCTGCGCAGCGCCGTGGAGCCGTCAGAGGTGCTCTCCGGGCCACTGTTGAGCCTGTCAGCCTCAGCTCCGGCCGTCCACTCCTGCTTCATTGCCGATGCTGCCGTGCTGTGTGTGCTGCCAGAGGTACAGTGTCACATGCCTGCATTATGTCTGATACAACGTCTCAAACGTTTACACCACTTGAAATGCACTGACATTTTCTTTTAGGAAACTAGGGCAAACTTTACTAGTAGAGAAAATTCATAATATACCACTGAATAACTATATGATTCATAATATATCTATCATTGTAAGGCTAGCATACGAGCTTGTGCCGATGACATATTGTGAACATCCAAAGTTATTCAATGGCATATAGCGAACTACCCCTTAATAGTACTCACAAGGTGTAGCAGCAAGAAGACCGCGGGTCAAAGTCGACGTCGAAGTCAAAGGCGTCGACGTCCACCTTGCGGACGCTGTAGCCCTGCTCCCAATCATCCAGCACCACGTAGAGATACTTCTTCCACTACGACCGTCGCTTGGCGGTGCGGTCGCCGCGCTGAGCCGATCTCTTGCTTTTTGTCGTATCCTGACATTCCGTGTGTCCGACGCCTCCTATTTGGCTGCGTGCGGCATGCTCGGTATATGAGAGAAATTTTATGGTACATTCTATTAGTAGCTATACTTAAATTTCGAAGTTAATAATTTATTTGATCAGGATATTTAAACTAGTTTTAAAGTGCAATACTATACTGAAAACAATGCTTCAATTGTTATTTTTTCCGAAAACACGGCATGCCCAGCTTGAAAGCATTGCTTCAGTACCGATTCAATTGTTTGTTGCCGTCACTAACGATCTGAGAATCGGCCGGATTTGATATCCCAACAATTTAAACGGGATTGCATAGGGCTCTAAACATATCAAAGCCTGCACGCATAAACCGAGTTGCAACTTGCAACACATGGCTATTTGTTTCCATTACTACTTTAAAAAAAATGGATGCTCCATTATGACCCGTTAAGTCATTTGTGAAATGGGCCGAGAGCAACTGGTCAATTTCGAACACGCAGCCTGCGACTTAACGGGTCGCGGTAGGAGAACGCGGCTGTGATTAAAGTTGGAGTTGGCGCTGGAAGGGATGGGGTGGGAGCTAGGTCGGCTTCTCGCTGCGTGGACATGGACCCATCTTAAGTATGTGAAGTGCAGAGTGGCTGGGACCTAATGTGTGTCGCGCTGGCAGCGGTTAACCATCCGCCGTGCGCATTCCAAACAACGAAGGTCAGAAGAGCGTGTGGCCTAGGGGTCTGCCCGGAGGCGCCCATTTGAAACCCCAATTTTCAAGACACGGTTAATTATACATTTAGAATGATTCAAAGTGTTAACGTATTTTATTTGTGTTTAAAATGATTCAAAGTGCATCTATGAATTTTTATATATTTTTTCAAAGTCGTTTGCTAATTTTAATAAATTACAAACTTTTTCATCGTTGTTTTAATTTCAAAAACAATTTAAATTCTCGAAGCCTTTTTGGGTCTAAACCTAGCGCCACCCTATTACTGTTCCTACTTCCGGCCCAACTCCGACCCCACCCAAATCCACACCCTCCTTTCTGTCTTGCAAACACGAAATTGTATTTCTATTAGAGTTGTTATCTCTATCCCCACGAGTGGGCCCAGGACTTACATGCCGGACTTCTTCTTCCACCTCTTGGACCCTGCTATGGACGCTGCAGCTGAAGCTGAAGCTCTACGCAAAGCCACGATGCCCACCGTGCGCCTCGAGGTCTCTTTTCTACACCCAGAGCCACTCCAAGACCACCGCAGTCGCACCGTTGCATCGCTTCGTTTGTGAATGCCTTAGCGACGTTGCTTCGTGCAAGAAATCTAGCTCACCGGGGATAAAATGAGGAGAGGAACTTGCCTATATCACTATTTATGCTCTAATTGACCGCGTTATGAACTTTGCCTCTCCATGCCATCCCTTTCCCCTCCATCTCCTCCACTAAGCCGCACAGAACGCCTTCGTCGTCCTCAGCTCCGACGCGCGTGCACCGCCATGCTCCGCTAGCTGTGCCAACGACCACATCCTGTGAGTTCAGCCAAGGAGCCAAGGATGTTCACGCCAAAATGTGTCAAACACCGTCCTCCTCAAAAACACCAACTCGATCTCTCTCTGTCTTTGGTGAGCTTTTTCATTCATCAACCATAGCCTTAACATCGCCTACACCCCCTCTCATAGTCCTCCCAATCTACTTTGCATCTTATTCCCATCGTGGAGCTCCGGAACCGTAGACCTCCTCAGCGCCGCCACTGTCCTCTGTCACCCGACCATCTTCGACCTCCACCGACTCCATTAATAACCTCTCTGGTGAGATCCCTGCACCCCGTAGAAGCTTCTGTGCTAGTTAGATTTGGAGCTCGTCGCCATTTACCGAGTAGTCGTCGTGGCCACCCACGGTGCTGCTGCACAAGCACGTTGCCTTCCCTATACAGATGACCATTGGTCCCAGGCCCGTTCCTGTAGAATTGCCATACACCCTTGAAGCCATCCCTTAACTTGATTTCCCTTTTCTTTTGCTCCTGCACCGAGCCCGTCCCAAGCCTGAGCTACCTCGCCGCCACCTCTGTCCACCTCTCCGGCTGTCATCACCGCAAGAACCAATGTTCATCAAGTCGCATTGTTTTTAAATGCAATGTTGTTTTCATTGCAATTATTTTGCATGCTAACTTTGAGTAAAAATAGTAACATCCCAAAATTAAAATTATGGTTTTTAATATTGAAATTGGCCATTTTCTAAAATTTTCAGATTTTCCCAAAAGCTTTTTTGAAAATTTAAGTTTGTTTCTTAATTTTCAGCAACTAAATAAGAACTTTCAAAATCAAATAAAACGTATAAGAACCTATAAATATATTTTGAACGCAAAGCCCTATTGAGCCGTAATCCAGCCTATGTAACTGTTACTGTTCTGGCTTTCGGCGCATGCACCGTCTCTGTCGAGCCGCCTTCTTCTTCTCTCCTTATCCCGTTTCTCTTGCGTGAAACCGGGTTCTATTGTTAACGTCTTCAACCCGTTATTTCTGATTCTTGTTTTAGTGATGTCAACACTTGTTTCAATGATGCTAATACTTATTTAAATTATTTGGATGATTTCGGCAGTTATAATACACCATTTCATTGTTAATTGTGTATTACAAATAGAGAAGTAACTGAAATAAGTTATAAATGACAAATATATTTAGTGATTGTACGGATGTAGGAAAGGCACCATTTGGTATACCGGTGGATTATGATATTTTCGCCTAGCAGACCCTTTTTGAAATTTGGGTGCTTGGTTAGCTTTTTTTCTTTCTCTTGGCCATGTTGCGAAAATAGATATTGTTACCATCAAAATAACATAAGATATTAGAGTAGTTGCCATAGAAAATGCATATCCATGTGATAGAAAATAGGAATTATCGTAACACAATTCATTCAACTATAGTTTGATTTTCCAAACAATATGCTGGATTTTTTGCAACTGCTTTTCGGCAGCAACTATGATAAAATTAAGTGCTGAAAAAGAAACTGCAAACTGGCCCTAAATGACTAAGGTAGGCTATTTAATGTCCACACTTGTCTAGCCTCCGGGACATTGGGCTGGCTGGATACAACATTAGACCCACTCAATTTATTTACAATTTTTTCCTACTTCTCTCACTATAACATTGGCAAGACGAATATTCGCTAACTCAAGCTTTGGCCATTGTTTGATTTGTAAACCAAGTTCTGATCACACCTAGCATTTGATTGTGACCGATGTATAAAATCTAGGGTATATCAGGGAGTTGGGTAAAAATATTCAGGCGGTAAAACCGTAAAAGGGCCCGTCTATAAAAGATTCGACTGTTTTCTCAGGCTAAACAGTTAAATTTTAGTTCACTTACAATTTCGTTGTACATAAATTACAATAATTTATTAATGTAATTTTTTTTCTTGATCACTGTAATTATTCTTCAAAATCTTAATAATTCATATTTCTATCACATGATTCAAAATCTAACATATGCTTTGAGAAATTGAGCAAAAATAAACACAAAAAAAATTCTATACCGACAAAATGCGATAATGTGGTGAGCTTGTTATACTCCAAATAAAAAATTATAATAAATTCGGACACAATTCATCAAATGAGAATAAGTGCGAATCTCAAAGTATATCGGGTGAATGAAAATTCGACTATTTTAACAAAAAAAGCAGTTGAATGTTGTTTAGCAAAACCGTAAAAATAAAGGGGACTATCTATTCAAAATTATTTGTTTTGTGAGTCAAAATCATTAGATCCTGCACCACCACGAACTTTCGTATGAAGCCCAGGATCAATGATAGCCCATTCCTAATGGGTCCGCTCCCCTTCAAACAAGTTAATCTGGTCTAGTTCATTTACAACTTCATTATACATAAATCTTAGTAAATTGTTTATGAAATTTTTATTCATGGTCATCTTGTAAATTATTCATGAAAGAATTAATAACTCGTATTTCCATCACATTATTCAAAATCTGACGTACTTTGAGAGATTGAGCAAATACAAAGATAAAAAAAAATAAAATTATATATCGACAAAATACAGCAATGTGGTGAACCCGTTATGTTCTGAAGAAAAAATCATAATAAATTCGGACCCAATCCATCATATGAGAAGAGACACAAATCTCAAAGCATATCGGGCGGATAAAAATTTGACTATTTTGACAAAAGACGATTAAAATGCTATGTGTGATACATCATGCATGCACTATACAGACTATTAAAGTGCAGCCAAATAACCTTTTCAAATAAGTCACGGACAATATGTGGAATTCCAAAGCACATCTAAAGAATAGAAAAATGAGTGTTTTACCTTTAAAAAACTGGCAAAAGTTATTTATAAATTCCCAAAATAAAGACATATCGATCATGATACTGTTGGAATAAATCAAAGAAAAACTTACCCTCAAAGAAACACGCGTATTCAAAAAAGACAAAAGATAATTTAATGCTGCACAAGTCATTCGTCGCAATTTCTATTCGTTGGCCGTAGCACCATGTCCTCGGTAAGTCGCTTCACCTCGCACACGCCGTCTCCGGCTCACGGCCACCGTGCCGCTATTGGACGGTAGAAGGCAGCCATCGCACCTGGACATGTGGTCCTTCTCGTGAGTCATTTCTATGCACAAGAAACCGCCCCTTTCTATTGTTGATTCTCTCGTGCTCCCTTCTCCACCTTTGCTTACTTGGTCATGATTCTTCTTCCCACCCGGTTGTGGTCATACCGTGTGAGAACATGTAAAATAGTTTCGTTGAAATTTTGGAAATTTCCGTGATCCCCACCTCCATCCCTCCGAAAATTTTATGATTCGTTCAGATTCTTTTTACAAAATTCGGTCAGATTTCAAATCCAAAATTTGTTCAGTTTGAAAATCTGCCGAAATTTTGAATCGAAATTGCGATGATTTCGGTGATTTCACCCCTCCGATTTTTTTTTCCCCAAAACGAAATAGTGTTTCCCGGTGAGGAATTGCCGGCTTCTGCCATCGTACTGTACTTCTCCCCTGTCTGCACGCAAAGTCAGGTCGCACCGGCGCCGCCCACGCCGCTAGTAAACTTGGACGGTGGAGTTGCAGCCACACAGGAGCGTAGTAATTGCCTCCTCATCCCCATGCGATTGGAGGATGCGATGTCTCCCCTGCACAACCACCCATCTGCTTAGCTCCACCAAGAACACCTCCATGGCGTTCAACGAAATGCCTTCCCGACGTCATCGTCGTCGTGCCACGTGCCCATCGTCCACCTCGTCCCATGTGCTTGGCAAAATGCATGGCTTGGGGTAATAAGTTAGTTGAAGCTACAGAAGTTTGAGATCGGTTCCTACCAACCTAGGTAGGGAAGTTTGAATTAAAAGCTCCAGTTCAAGCGGGTCTGAGTGCAGATTGCAAAACAATTTAGACCCCATTACGGCATTACGAGCCACTAACAGTGGGGAAATCGTGAAAGCAAAACAAATTCCTGAAAATTATGCATGTATTGTTTTCCATTACTTTCTACGATTTTTTTCCAGATCAGCATGCAAATGTCGCTGGACTATCGGCATATGGGCATTCGACGCATGTGGACACAGTCTAGTACTGTATTGTAGACACAAGAGACTACCCCGAAGCTCCTCAAACTTGCACGGTTGACCCACCCACTTGGCTCAATGATCTCTTGATAAAGTAATTCTCATGTCCCCAAACATGCTAATATTAGCATGCTGGGTCATAATCTCAGTCATCTAACTAATTAATTAGCTGATGTGGCATCCAGCCATCGTAGGTGTCTGATGTGGCATCCAATCACCACTCTCTCAGTCTTCGTCTGGCACTACGTACACCTCACGCTTCACTGTTGGCACCGTTGTTTACCACACTGCTCATCGGAGCCCTAGATCGTAGAAGCATGATCGAGGCAACGGCGGCAGGTGCCGCGGACCCGGCGCGCAACGTTGCAACGTCAGTGGGAGCGCGGTCAAGCGGAAGGAGGAGGCGGCGGTGAAGCGTTTAGCTCGACTGAGGGGGAGAGGGGACGGGGTTATACGCCACGCGAGCACCTGCATCTTCACCTCATGCTGACTGGACGCCACATCACCCCTGTTATGTTAGATAACGGAGATTATGACCTTGCATGCTAATATTAGCAGGTTTTGTGACTTATATATAGTACATGGGAGCTAGATCGGATCATCGGACAACCGTGCAGGTTAACAAATCTCCAATGCAATTATCAAAATTGTATAGTATTGCCTCTGTTCAGAAATGTATTATGTTTTACAAACAAACTTCTCTAACTTTGAATATATATATATATATATATATATATATATATAAACTATTTAGATTGGTCACAAAAAATAATATCATTAGATTTGTTATGATAAATATTTTTGTAATTTTTTACTAATGTAATTATATAAAAAGTAATAGTCAAAATTATATTGAG
This sequence comes from Hsuehochloa calcarea, assembly GCA_036346395.1. NCBI lineage: Eukaryota > Viridiplantae > Streptophyta > Magnoliopsida > Poales > Poaceae > Hsuehochloa > Hsuehochloa calcarea. The sequence goes on along the minus strand of CM070616.1, from coordinate 15,093,763 downwards.
TACTTTCTTGTCAAACAGAAAGCCAAACAGATTCAACGTAAGCCGCTTAAGAAACCTACACGTGCTAGTTGCTACACCAACCAATGGACAAACAGCCAGAATCTCATGGCTCGATGCAGTCATTTCCAGAAACAAACACGTTATGACCACATAAAGTTTACTGATCATCCAGCCCTTAATTAGGTTGACTATAATTAAAGTTGATTCATATCTACATGTATTGAAACAACTAAAGAGAGACGGAAGCGATTAGCTAGCATGCAAAAGATGGGGGGAAAAAGCATCTCAAAAGAAAGCTTGATCTGAATAATTCAACATGCATAATACAGCTCGATCGATCACGGTGTACGTTGAGTCTGAAAGAAGTGTATGTTTCGGGTTGGATCGATCGACCGAGCGGGAAGACAGATTATGATAGCTAGCCTTCGTATTTTGCATGTACGTGACGTGCGTAGGATCATATTGGGCGAGTGAATAAATAACCGACGGTTTCCTACGACGAAGCGCGCGGCACACAGACGGTGCGGCTCTAAGTACCAGGATTAAAATCGTAAAATTTTGGAATCAAAATCTGATTTTTTTTTTGGATTTTAAATTTAAAAATAAAATTTTGAGCAAAACTCAAGCAAATTCGATTATTTAGGGACAAAATTCATCCAAACCGATTTTTTTTTTGGGCCGTTTTGGATTCCTACCAGCCCCCGGTAGCACCAAAATTTCCTATTTTCGAGCACAAACAACATTTAGCTTCAATTTCTCACCCCAAATGCTCGGAAAGAGGGTGGCTTAAGTACAATCAAAATTTAGCTATAAACGATCAACAACTCTTTCTTCCAAAAGGTATATTACGTATTCTATATTATATTAGATATTATTCGCACATGATAAATAAAACCATTTATTACAAACATGAACATTTAATCGAATTGATAATGTTTTGGTACAGTGCTTTCCACGTGGAGTCATTTTCCATCCACGTGTTTTTCATACTCAAAATACACAATATCACATTTATCCTCAAACCATATAAACATGATTTATTTAAGAATGCTGCCTGTGCAGGTGTACGGGCTGTCTTGCTAGTTTAACAAACAATTCACCAAAGCTACTGGGACAAATACATAACAACAGTGACCACATGATTCAACTAAATTACAAATAGTACTAAACAAACAATGCATGCCACTAATCAACGAAGAAATATCAGCCAAGTACCACGCAAGTCAAACAGGAGCAAGAGTCTAGCTTCCAAGTTCTTCTTATTGACGTATCCATGAACCATATCCAAACAATCGTTATTAAAAGTGATGACTGATGACTAGCATTTAGGCAGATCCGTCGGCGGGTGCGGCACCGATGTTTCGTCCGTCGGTCCGTTCTGAACCTCGAACACCATGGCCAGCCCGAATTCAAGATGAGCATCAAAGTGGCAGTGCATGAACCACATCCCTGCAATAGACGATAAAAGTTAATCTGTCACGTACATCGAACGTTCACAACTAGTTAACAACATCATCGCATGATATCAAATTCCAAGTGGTAGTTTTTGTGTACCGGGGTTGTCGGCGATGAAGCGGATGACGGACCAGCCACCGGTTGGGACGGCGACGGTGTTGCGCTCCTGCGGGTTGACCAGGTTGAACTTCGGCACCGCCTCCGTTTTGTTGTAGTTGCCGAAGCCCTGCGCGACGACGAAGAAGTTGAACCCGTGGAGGTGCATGGGGTGGCTCTCGTTAGCCACAAACCGCGTGTTCTGCAACACGATCTCCACCGTCTCGTTGTAGCACAGCGTCTTCACCTTGGTTGACTTGTTCGTGTACTGCGTGTAGTTCCCGTCTCTCTCATCGCCTGTGTAGTCGAAGATGATGGGTGGCCGGTCGGGGAAATCGCGGGTGTAGACGCCGTCCGTCTTGTTGTAGTAGTGGGCCTCGAGCATGGAGGTAGTTCTTGGGAATAGGAAGGAAGCGTTGTTCATGCTCGACGCGAAGATCTTTTCCTTACTGCAATTCGTCTGCTCCCGCCGGCAGCTGGTGTCGCCCATCCCGACGGTGACGAACATGTGGGTGTCCACCGAGAGCGGCACCGTCGGCCTGCCCTTGAGAATCAGCGCCGTGAGGCTGGAGAGGAACCGGTACGCGGTGGCCGTGTCGTTGTACTCCGTCCGCGATGGCAGCTTAGGCTCCACGGTCATGTCCGGCGCGCCGATGTACTCCACGACAGCCGTGCCGTTGGTCAGGCTGTACAACATGCCCGGTGGAACAGCAACGGCGCTGTTGTATGGGGACACCGCCATGTAGTAGCGTCCGACAGCCGCGTCCGCAACCATGAGCGCGTCTACGGTCTGGCCGGGCGCGATCACGACCACGTCGGTCTTGTACGGCATGGTGTAGCACGCGTCCGCGGCAACGACGGTGAAGGTGTGGTTTGCCACCTTGAAGAACAAGGGCGTATTGAGTGCAGCGTTGATGATCCGGAGCAGGTACGTCTTGTTCTGCTGCACCTTAATCTTGTGCGTGTCTGCTTGCAAACGCGTAAAGAACAAAATATAAGCACACATCTCGCCATGATATCCATTAAAGCTTAGTTGAAGAGAACGTACGGTTAGGGGCGGAGCAATTGTACAAGTCCCCCGGCTTGCCGTTGATGGTGTACGCGTCGGCGTGCCGTGACGCGTTGCCGGTGAGGAACGCCCATTGCTGCAAGTCGTAGACGTTGTCGTCCCACCACTCGCCGAGCATCACGATCTCCTCCTTGTCGGGCTTGGGGAAGGGGTAGGCCTTGGCGCCGCCGCGAGGGAGGATGATGAGCGCGCCGTAGACGGTGGCGCGGAGGAAGGAGAAGTGGGCGTGCCACCACAGCGTGCCCTCCTGGCCCGTGACGTTGAACCGGTACGTGTAGCTACCGCCGGGCCGCACCAGGCACTGCGTGATCATCGCCGGCCCGTCCGCCCACGGCGTGCCGCGCTGGAATACGCCGTGCCTGCATCCATGAACAGATTGTTAACAACTCAACATTAATTCGCTGCATTCTGTACAGTTCAAAGCAAACACTTGTGTTAGAATTCGCGGAGCTTGTCGCAATCGTGTTTGGTACTGCGGCGTGTTTGGGGAATCTCTGTTTGGCATCTTATTCTTCCATGGAAAATGTGAGTTAGTCTCCATGGCACGGTGTAGCCAGACGATCATCATCATATAGATCGATGCTGACATGAGTACTAGTATTTTTGATGCGAGTGATTACCAGTGGATGGTCATGCCGTATGGTGACTCGTTGACGAGGTGTACAACCACCGTGTCGCCCTCACTGGCCTCGATCGTCGGGCCGGGGCTGGCCATTCACTGCCGTGATGATCCTTTCCGGACGGCAGAGCTGGCTAATGGAGAGGTTCCCCACCTGATGACATCCAACATGGAAGAGATTGTTTAGTTCGCATGCACTGCCAAGTGGCAACTACATTCGCATGCACTGCCTATATAGGTTGGTCCTAGCATCGACCTATTCCCCATCTTTTTTTGTTTGGTTCGAAGAACGAAATGATCATTTGATCCATTGCCAACACACGTTCCGTGGCTATAAAGATTATAGAAAAAATTAGCAATAGTACTGCTTAATTTCCTAAACAAAACTATTGGATGTCACAGCGATGGACGAACCAATCTTAGGATTAATAATCCATTCTTCAAACCAATTAAGCATGACCTATATACATATATGCTTCTGAACAATGCAGAAAAGCTATGCCTTATTGCACGGTCAGTACGTACTTGCATGCATGACTTGGTGCAAAACCGAACAGAGAGATCGAACGAGGCTAATTAAATTAATTAGCAGTAACCACATAATGCCATGCATGCACGTGCGACCGGTAGCGTACTGATAAACTTGCATGCATAACTAAGCCGGCATGCAACTAAATAATAATCTAAATCAAACAAATGCATGTGCTTGGACAACATGCGTGAGAAATGAAGGAAAGGATTGCATGAACATATGAAAATGGATTTCACTAGCTCATCAATTACATTGAAGGTGTGCTCCACAACAGCAGCATGAGCAACAGAAGCAACCAAGGCAAGAGCAAACGGCAGAAGAAGCGACCAAGGTCCCGCCATGTCCCTAGTTAATTGTGCAGTAATGGCTAACTAACGACACACCACGGAAGATTTGATTGATTTTTGATAAAGTGATCGAAGGTCCAGGAACGTCGTTATATAGAGAGTCGTTCGGGCTGACCAATTCAATCATTTGAAAAGACAAACTGCCTTTGAGTTCTAAACACAGAGAGACGTGTTTAGCTTCTTTCGAAATGCTTCAAAAGTCTTGGTTTGTGCGAGGACCATATCCATATGGACGGTACTATATGCACAACCGGAAGCCAATTTGGTGCATGTGTGGATATTTTCCTACGTACGCATGCTAATTTTAATTATTTCTTCTCGAGAAAGTTGACGAATCAATGCTTCTATAGTTAGTAAAAGGATATTACATCGCTCTACCGGTCTTTGAAAATATGAGATGGTGAAAAGTAGAAGAATTTGACGGTTTCCAGTTATTATACGTTCCATTGTTTGGGAATCCGAGTCCAATATGGTAATTAATCATATGACGAGACATCCATATATTATCACTTACCAGATCCATCCACAGATTATTAGATTTGACTTGCATTGCCATGCATTCAGCATGCCCTTATTATTAAATATTTTCTTTACAAATAAGCGTGGATATGGTCCGAAGCCACGTGCAACAAAATTAATTTTTTTTAAATAATATTAATTTAAAATATAATTATAAAAATAAATAGTCGAAATAAACAATTACAAAATTGGAAAGACAACATGTCGCTGTCGCCATTCCAATTGGCGACAGGGGCCTGACCACTAGTGACAGGGGGCTCAACAGTGCTCGGGCTCCACATGGCTTGATTAATGGTGTGCAGACACTGTCACCAATTCAACTAGCGACATGGATCCTAATTTTTAATATTAAAATTTAGAAATCCGCTATTTTAACTGACGATAGGGATCCCACAAGTCCCTATCGCTATCCTAAATGGCGACACAATCTCCTCTATAAAAGACCCTTGAAACCCTAAAATTCTGAGGAAAACTCACTTTATTCTGAAAAAAGAGAAAGTGGGGAGCGAAGGGAGAGGAGTAGAGGGGAGGAGAGAAGCTAGCGAAGAGCTACCCATTTGGTCGCCCACCTTTCAGGTAATTTTTTTATCCGAATGGATTACATAGTTTTAGATCTACGGTTGCGTAGTGCAGTTGTTGTACATAATCATTTTCGGTTGGTAGTTTAGTTTTAGATATGTGGTTAATCATGCAAATATTATTTACGGTGCAGTGCGTCAAATATGTCAGACATCACTAATTTCAAAATTTACTATAGTCAGGGGACTATTCTTGAGGGTCCTAAGGGGATTGATTTGTGTTGTTTTCAATTGGTGGCTGTGCCCCTGTCAATATCAGAGGGCGTACATGGGGTGTTGTGATACGGTAGTTGTTTCACTCATTCGATTTGGACCATGCTCTGTACGGCCTGAGATTGAGTTGCCTTGCCCCGAGCAACACAACGCACATATTGGGAGTTAGTTCAGCTCAAGGGAACAAGGTCGTGGCAGTCATATGTACGTATGGTGAACAAGGAAGGGTGAGATTTGGTCCTTATGGCCCAATCCAAGCCTACTCCTGCATCGGCGGCTGATCAAGGAGGTGGTGATGCCCAAGAAGTCGAGGACTCCAGCCACAGTGCAGTGCACACAATGGCTGAAGCTCCCAGAGTTGCTAATGCTGTCGATGAATACCCTACGGAAGTAGCTCCTTTAGTCAGACAAGCTAGTGGGCTTGCTGACGAGGGTGAGGAGCTGGAAGCCCTATTGCAAAAAATGGATCTCGAAGATCGGGACTACATGGCATTATTAGAAGACGAAGGATATGACGATGAGGATGATGTTGATAAACAGGCGGTTCTATCCGAGTGGAACACATACCCATTCGACAACCTCGTCGTTAACGAAGGCCCCTGTGTGCCGTGGGAGTACGACTAGCACGAGGTCAGACAAGGAGCTATGTACAAATGAAAGGAGGCTGTACAGGAGGTGGTCAAATTCTGGGTCTTGTCGGTGCGACGTACATTCAGTCATCAAGTCTAACCCAACATGCTATGACGTGATGTGTGACATAGAGGAATGCCCTTGATGGGTGCACGTCTATGCCAAGACGAAGAGGGCAAAACATAAAGAATTGGAATCAAGGTTCGGTACTGTGGCAACCCGTTTTCTCCGGCCCACCGCCAGCTCGGCCCGGCCCAATTTCCTTTTCCCGGCCCAGTCCGCCCGGCCACTTTCCTCTCCTAGCCCCCGGCCTGACTCTCTCCCTCTCCCTTATCCATTTCTCCTCAGCCGCCTCGGCCAACTCGCCTCCGCCCGCATCGCCTTCCCCGCTCCCCTCTCGCTCCCATCGCCCTTCATCTCCCCCGCATGCCCTCCCCGTGTGCGCTGCTTCCGCCGCCTCGGCCCGGCTTCTCCTCTCCACCGCCCGGCCCGGCCTCCGCCTTCTCCTCTGGCTCGGCCTGGCCCCTCTTCCCCAAGCGCCACCCCCACCTCCACCTGCCCCGCCTGCAGCGCATCGCCTCCCCACCTGCTCCGCATGGTAGCCACTCCGTCGCCATCCCGCCTGACGTCAGGCGCTGTCCTCGCCATCCCTGTGCAAGCCTCCACCCGGTCCAAGCCGTGTGCCGCCCGGTCCGTCGCCTCTCCGGTCAGCGCCAGCGTCCCGTCGTCCTCGCAGTCGTGGGCGTCCGCTCCGTCGCCATACCGCGCCCACGCCGTTGCCCATGCCGCCACCGACGTCAGCTCCTCCACCGACTCCATCCTCCTCGGGTAAAAATAGCCCTAGCGCCTCTCTGCCTTCCTTGCCCCGCTCCTCTCCTCCTTCCCCCCTGGTAAGTCTCTCCAAGAGCAACTCGATCCTTCCTTCTCCCTCCCGGCCGTAGGCCCACTCTTTGCCGCCGACCGCCCTCGTCGTCGCCTCGGCCAGTCTGGCACCGGGGCACCACGCGGCGTCTCCGACCCATGGCCACAACACCTCACCTCCCCGGGACCGCCGTCACCGAGCTCCCCTCCACACGCCGACCCAGCTCCCACCACTGGCCACCTCCGGTGCTCCACCGCCTCCACCACCGCTCGGTGAGCCTCCCCTCCCCCTCCCCATGCCCTTGCTCTTCCCCCTCCCTTTCTTCCCCGGCCATGCCGCCCAGCCTCCCCAAGCCCCCCTGCTGCCCTGGTCAGACCGGCCACTCGCCCGGTCAGACCGACCCGCACCCTCCTTCCACCTTCTCCTTGTGCTCTCTCTCCCTCTCAGTGCATCTCTCTGCCTCTGGCCAGTGCTCCCCCTCTTGCCCTGCCCCTCTCTGCCGACTGCTCCCTCCCTGTGGTTTCCTCTGATGATCCGATTATAGATAGTGATAGCAGCAAAGTTTAGCTGATCTGTAAAATTGAAGTCTCAATGACAATGTTTGATAGCAATTTGAATATTAGTATTGATTGTTGTTGATTATCGTCTGTGGTTCTTGCTCATCAATGTTAGTAGAAAAGTTTGTCAGAAGTTTGTGTTTTGAGCCGACAAGAAGTTCTATATGAATCTAGCTTTTGAGTTCCCTGTTAGTGATCTGGCAATTAAAGGAACGCGTGTGTGATGGGCCGACATTTGAAACCTTTGAGTATATTATGGAAAATTGAATTAGTGTGTTAAGCTTGCAATTTCTATATAACCGGTCAAATGGTTGAATCTATGTGTTAATGGCAATGTTTGACAGTAATTTGAATATCGGTATCATTGTTAAGTAATGTGTGTTTTGTATCTAGCATTTGAAATATGTATGTAAACCGGCAATGGATCATTTGTGTAATATTTTGACATTTCGACAAGATTGAGTGATTTGGCATTTGTGCATGGGTGCATTAGGTTAATGGTTTGTTTGGCTTGCAATTGGAAAGTCTGTGGTCAAACTCTGTGTATAATCTGGTATTTGTGATTTTGTGCTATTGAAAGTTTGTGTTAACCCAATAGCTGAGTTGTGTTAATCTGTCAATTGAGTTCCATGTTGTAGAAATTGCAATAATTTGTTATCCATCTGTTTCAATTGTCAACGTTTGATTCGTAGTTATTTCCCCAGATCATAGCGGTAGCAATGAGGTTGCAATCGATCCGACAATTGAGAAATGATGCAATGGGATAGTAGGATATTTTGCTGGTAGTAAATTTATTATTGATTAATTGTCTGTGATTACTGATCATCAATATACGTGTTTTGGTAGTAAAGTGAATTGTTGATTATGATCCTAATTATTAGGGATAGCTTTGATCTTCAGTAGTAGTATTGTGTATTTGTTTTGTTAATCAATTGATAGCTGTTGGTTAGTGTTTCATCAGTAGGTCAATGATAGTTGGAAGTAATTGTATTTGGTGTAAGCTGGAAGTATTGATTTGAGCTTTATCAATCCGTATTGTTTGGCAATGATTTGTGTTCCGGCATCGATTAGTTGGCGATAGGATCTGTGTCTTGTTATGGCAGTAGCTCGTAGTAATATGTTGAGTAGCTGGTATTTGAATCGGTGTGTTGTCAGCAATTGAATCATTGAGTATTATCTGGCAGCTGAGTTTGGTATTGAATTGCCATTGGATTGTGTGTTGATCGGGTATTCTAGATTTGGTATAGAACCTGTAGTAAAGTTACTTTGTCGCCTGTAGTGGTACAGTCTTGCTATCTTCCAAATCCGCAGTAGAGCATTCCGGCAAAAATTGCTTCGACCTTACCCTCCTTGTATCCTCCCACCGGGTAGAAATTCTCTGTCATTCCTCCTTTCGCTCAACAGGTCGTTTGACTCTGTCAAACATTCCTGTGTCGTCCAAACCCTTCTCTCAAACCCGTCCTCCTCAATCTTTCCGAGGCTCTTGTGTTTTATTGGTCTCTTCAATTCTTTGGATTTATTTGGTTATTCAATTGTTGTTGCGTAATTAGAAATCGAAGTCCAGAAGAAACAACGACTCAAGCAGGATCAAGATCCAAGCAAAGACGTCAAGATTTCGAACCCCTCTTCAATCAGGCTTTGAGTAAGATCAAGGCCACGGTAAAATAGCCCAAGTGAGTCAACACTTTGATCATATTGATCCTACATTTTATGCAAATTACATTCCTTTAAAATATCAAATTGCATGCTTTAATTTCCTATGCAAATGTATGTCAAACACTCGAAAGTAGTTAAATGCCTACTTGATGATTAAATAATTATTATACCATTTCCTTGATAATTGAACTCCCAAAATCCTTGTAACCCTAGTAAATATATGGTAACCTACTAGTTATAGGTCGTACTTAAACGCCATGCTAGACTTGTTTAATTATCGGGGTATTACCACCCCAAATCATCATTCTTTAATCATAACAATTATTTTGGGCAGTCATTGGGGAGAATGACTGGACTGGTTGGATAATTTATTTTATACTTCTCCAAAACCCTAAAATTTGCTAATACCCCATCTGGGCTGATGGAAGGGTGGTGGGTGCCGTCGAGCACGAGAATGGTTGGTATGTGGTAAGAACCGCCCAGATAATCTTAAGGACTTAATTTCTAGGGTACTCCTGGTTTGTGAGCATCGTACGTGACAGCATGCTCGAAACTTTTTAAAATTTTTTCCACGGTATACGCATACGATACGGCGACAACTCGACAAGTTTCATGATTTTCGGAATTCGTTCGCATTTTATATAATTAAAAACCACTCCCACGCAAGTTGGCGGCGTTGCCCTGTGAGCACGTTGATCGAAATTTCGAGACAGTTCCTGGATTTAGCCTAAATTTACACTAAGAAACAAGGATAACATTTTTTGAACGAATGTAATCCATTATTCGATGCACCTGCAGTTCAAACTTACATTTTTTTGGAAAAATTCAACAAAACAAAATAAACTATAGGAATATGCCAAAAGGCAATGAAAATATCCCAAATTTAAACATGTTGTTTGTGGTAGTGTACTAAAGCTTCAAAAAAAAATTGGTGCCAAAAAACCAAAAAAAAAAATGTAGTTTGCCGAGTGCCTAGGGTTGGCACTCGGCAAAATGCTCTTTCGCCGAGTGCGGATCACGACACTCGGCGAAGAAAATTACTTGCCGAGTGCCCGATCGGCACTCGGCAAAGCCGCTCTATCCCTTAACGAAGGCCGGCGGCGCTCTCTCTTTCTCTCATTTGTCTCTCCTCTCACTCTCTCTCTCCTCTTGCCATGCCATCGCCTCCTCCCGCGCCTCCGCCCGCCACCGCGCCTCCCGCGCCCGCCCCAGCCCGTCGCCTCCTCGCGCCCCGCCCGGCCGTCCACCTCCCGCGCCCTCCCGCGCCCGCGCCTCCCGCGCCCTCCCGCGCCCTCCCGTCGCCTCCCATTGCATCGTCTCGTCGTCGTCGTCTTCCTCCAAGAGGGGCGCATTCAACCTCCCATTGCATCGTCTCCGTCGTCGTCGTCTCGTCGTCGATTCTTTCTTCTGTTTGTTTTGGTTTGTTCTCATCATCTCACTTTCTCTTGTGATTCCATTGTAACCTTTTGATGATAGCGGTTAGGATTTGAAGTTTTCGTGTTGGTTTGAGAAGATATAGAGAAACTAAGATTAGGAAAATGAATGTTTTCCCAAATCCGTGTCATGTTCTTCATTTTCTTGTCTTTGTTACATTCCATTCCCATGTAGGTCGATACTAGCTTGTCCATGATTTGATAGGAAAATTCCATGCACATTCCTACACATGATCTTACCAGTCATGTTACGAGAGGTCACACACTTGGGAATAAAAATGTGAAAGATATATCTAGGTCACCATGCTCTCACCCTACGGTGATGTCGGGAAGATGCACGACGAATCCCATAGTATGCCATAAAAAAATTGTTACTAAATCAATGAGTAGAGAGTGGTCCATTACCTTGAAATTTGTTGACAGGTGAGTTACAGTGCTTGGTTCACACACTCAATGCCTGCTGCTTGCTAGTGCTCTTGTGTTATCCAGTCACTCTCGAACATCTTTTAAGATAACAATACCCCCATCATGCATTGCTAAGAACCACATAATTTTAAAGGGGCATGTTTAGTCTCGACCACCAAGTGGAATATTAGAACCTAATTGAGCATCATGATCCGAAAGTCCTTAGTGTGATCTAGTTGCCAAATCACTTGTATCCACAAAATGAGTACACATGCCCTACCACTAGTGGATGGGCGGCGAGTGGGCATGGACCAACCTTGTCACAAGATTAGCTTAAGATGTTATCTTTCTTAATATGGAGCACTTACAAAGTTTACGCAACTTTGTTCATGACCACAAAGTGGCCACACTTAGTCACGACATCCTATGCATGAATGGCCTCGATGACATAGTTTACTTTAAGATTTTCACGTGTTATCATCTTTAAATCGGTCAATTCAACGTGGGCGGCCGCCCGTGGCCGTCAGGGGCGAGTGCGGCCGGCGCCACCCGTCGGTGGACGAGGCGACGAGCGGTGGGCCTGCACATAGGAGGGTGGCACTTCCTCGACTCGTCGCACCACGGGGAGGCGGCGATATCGGCAATGATGGGTTCCACTTGCCCGCCTCGGCTCTACCTCGTCGGAGTCTACTTGCGCGGGCCTCGCAGCTCCCAACAGCGGCCGATCCCACTTCACCGGCGCACGGTGATTCGACCAATGGCGACAAGTAAGTATTATTTCACTACTATTTCATATGACATGTTGAAAATCGAATTGAGACTAACAATTCTTCTTAATGACTCTTGCGACAAGCGGGAAGTTGTGTCCGAGCGGGCGGCACATCAATGCCACCACAGGCCTTCGATTGGCGGCACTACCTGGCATGGTCACCTACGCCTCGGTGACTTCGCCCCTGGGCGTGGGACCACTTCTACGCCGCCGAGGGCGGCGAGTTCGGCACCGTTGCGCGCGGATCAAGGCGAGTTACGGGTGAGTCTTCATCGCACTAAATTGGTCAATACTACGCATTCATTGGTCGTTCTTGAAATAATGAAGCGATACATGATGTGCGTATGCGAGGACTTCTTCAGTGCGACGAAGGGTTTGAGGACCGAGCGGCGCGAGTGCGGGACAAGGTGCATGAGGTCCCGACTCTCGGACTGTACCACGAGCGCGCGCTCCGGTGCATCATCAACTACTGTGTAAGCGTCCTTGGTCGTGGTGAGGAAGGCCGATGCCGAGACCGGGCGCTCACCAAGGAGCAGTACCTCTCGGTAAGTCTGAAACATTATCTGACTCCTTCCATGAAGAATAGGTAGGCTTTATTTCATCTTCGATATATCAATAACTTGATGGCATGCGGCAATGTCACGATTGGTGCGCCGGGCACACGCTCTCTTTGGAGGCCATTGTGGGCAAGTGGCTCTCGGAGGAGTGGGCGGGAAGCACAACATCCGTCGGGACTGCCGCTGCGAGATGGGTGGGCGCCACACCACCAAGGCAGCGGAGCCTCGGTAGCGTCGCCTGGACATGGGTAATCTTCTTTGTGTTTTCATCTTTATTTATTTATTCTAACGCTCAATTCTCATTACTTGTAATCATCTTTGTGTTTTCCTCGCGATCCCAGCGCACCAAGGCCGAGAATGCAGCGAGTTCATAAGCGTCGCCAGCACACAAAGGCAAGCGGCGGCCGAAGTCACCTACAACCCGGCGGACGGGCCGAGGCGTACACCAACGCGCGTCCACAGGCAAGCTTAGCGAGTACACCTCGGCGGCCCGCGGCGCCATGGGAGGACTTGATCCGGCCACCCACCCCTGGACACTGAACCTGGCGATGAGGTGGGAGGAGGCAACGGCCCGTCTTGGATGGCGGACAACCTGATCGACTCCGCCTCTGTTCCCACCCTCGCCGAGATTCGAGCAAGGAGCACGAGCTCCTCCCTCCCCATCGCTCTCGGCGTGAGCTCCACAAAGCGAGCAGATGGCGGAACTCGAGTTAATCTTGTTTTATTAAATCGTTCATTGCTTTTACACATCTACCTTGCCTTTGCATTGTTTAAACATTGCGGGTGGAATGTTGCAGGCCGACTTGCGGAGGTTGGAGGCCCAGCCAGGCCAGGGAGGCCACCAGTGGAGATGGAGGTCATACAAGCCCGGAGGGCGGCCGAGGCGAGGCTGCAGGACATGTTCAGCTTCATGGCGAGCCTTGAGCCTTGCAGTGTGGTCGTGCCCGATCATTGCTCGCTCGATTGTGGCTCCTCCTCCTCTGTAGGGACTCGGTGAGTATATATGGTTGTTTATTCCTTTAGCTTGTGCGGCCCTCCTGTAGATACTCATGAATTCGCTTCTCCTTTGTGCGACCACGATCGGCGGGTTCGAACCCGACTCCTCAAGGTGGCCCTTCTCCACAGGCAGTGTGGCCAACCCTCCTCAAGGTGGCGATTCACACTCGGGTGGGGAGGTGGCGGTGAGTACCGTTTATTTGTTTCTTTTCATGTTGTATGGACTTGTGTTAGACTTAGCCTTATGTTGGACTACTACTAGAGACATATATATATTGTGATGGATATTGTCATGGATGATGCGAATGTATGTGATGGATTATGGACAATGGATTTGTATGTGATGTATTATGGATGGTGGATGTGTATGTGTATGTGATGGGTTATGGATGTGTATGTGATGGAATATGGATGTGTATGTGATATATCATGTCTTTGTGTGTTGATATATATATGTGATTTCTTTGTTTGTCTTGATGGAAAGCAAAACCCAAAAAAATAGCATTTTCCCTCTTTGCGAGTGCCACACTTCGGCAAAGAGGCTTTGCCGAGTGCCCACTCGGCAAAGAAACTTTGCCAAGTGCCGTGCCATAACACTAGGCAAAGCGGAAAGCGAAACCAGTTTTCAGCTTTGCAGAGTCGTGCCATGACACTCGGCAAAGGCGGAAGCGAAACCAGTTTCCGGCTTTGCCGAGTGCCATAGCGATGGCACTTTCGGCAATATTTTTTAAAAAAGCGAAAAATTTCTTTGCGAGTGCGATGGTATGGCACTCGGCAAAGAATTTTTAAAAAAGAAAAAATTCTTTGCGAGTGCGGTGAGGTGGCACTTGGCAAAGAGGCGTCGAGGTTAACGTCGGGTTTTTTTTGCCGAGTCTTGGCGTGACACTCGGCAAAGGTTTTACTGAGTGCCGATATGTGGCACTCGGCAAAGAAACCTTGCCGACGGGTTCTTTGCCGACGGCTCTTTGCGAGTCGGCACTCGGCAAAGCCTTTGCCGAGTGCAATAGGGCTTTGCCGAGTGCCCTAAGCACTTTCGGCAAAAGAGCCCGTCTGCGATAGTGATAAGTACATGGGAGCTAGATCGGATCATCGGACAACCGTGCAAGTTAACAAATCTCCAATGCAATTATCAAAATTGTATAGTATTGCCTCTGTTCAGAAATGTATTATGTTTTACAAACAAACTTCTCTAACTTTGAATATATATATATATATATATATATATATATATATATATATAAACTATTTAGATTGGTCACAAAAATAATATCATTAGATTTGTTATGATAAATATTTTTTAATTTTTACTAATGTAATTATATAAAAGTAATAGTCAAAATTATATTGAGTACTTTCTTGTCAAACAGAAAGCCAAACAGATTCAACGTAAGCCGCTTAAGAAACCTACACGTGCTAGTTGCTACACCAACCAATGGACAAACAGCCAGAATCTCATGGCTCGATGCAGTCATTTCCAGAAACAAACACGTTATGACCACATAAAGTTTACTGATCATCCAGCCCTTAATTAGGTTGACTATAATTAAAGTTGATTCATATCTACATGTATTGAAGCAACTAAAGAGAGACGGAAGCGATTAGCTACCATGCAAAAGATGGGGGGAAAAAGCATCTCAAAAGAAAGCTTGATCTGAATAATTCAACATGCATCATACAGCTCGATCGATCACGGTGTACGTTGAGTCTGAAAGAAGTGTATGTTTCGGGTTGGATCGATCGACCGAGCGGGAAGACAGATTATGATAGCTAGCTAGCCTTCGTATTTTGCATGTACGTGACGTACGTGCGTAGGATCATATTGGGCGAGTGAATAAATAACCGACGGTTTCCTACGACGAAGCGCGCGGCACACAGACGGTGCGGCTCTAAGTATACCAGGATTAAAATCGTAAAATTTTGGAATCAAAATCTGATTTTTTTTTTTTTTGGATTTTAAATTTAAAAATAAAATTTTGAGCAAAACTCAAGCAAATTCGATTATTTAGGGACAAAATTCATCCAAACCGATTTTTTTTTTGGGCCGTTTTGGATTCCTACCAGCCCCCGGTAGCACCAAAATTTCCTATTTTCGAGCACAAACAACATTTAGCTTCAATTTCTCACCCCAAATGCTCGGAAAGAGGGTGGCTTAAGTACAATCAAAATTTAGCTATAAACGATCAACAACTCTTTCTTCCAAAAGGTATATTACGTATTCTATATTATATTAGATATTATTCGCACATGATAAATAAAACCATTTATTACATTTATTACAAACATGAACATTTAATCGAATTGATAATGTTTTTGTACAGTGCTTTCCACGTGGAGTCATTTTCCATCCACGTGTTTTTCATACTCAAAATACACAATATCACATTTATCCTCAAACCATATAAACATGATTTATTTAAGAATGCTGCCTGTGCAGGTGTACGGGCTGTCTTGCTAGTTTAACAAACAATTCACCAAAGCTACTGGGACAAATACATAACAACAGTGACCACATGATTCAACTAAATTACAAATAGTACTAAACAAACAATGCATGCCACTAATCAACGAAGAAATATCAGCCAAGTACCACGCAAGTCAAACAGGAGCAAGAGTCTAGCTTCCAAGTTCTTCTTATTGACGTATCCATGAACCATATCCAAACAATCGTTATTAAAAGTGATGACTGATGACTAGCATTTAGGCAGATCCGTCGGCGGGTGCGGCACCGATGTTTCGTCCGTCGGTCCGTTCTGAACCTCGAACACCATGGCCAGCCCGAATTCAAGATGAGCATCAAAGTGGCAGTGCATGAACCACATCCCTGCAATAGACGATAAAAGTTAATCTGTCACGTACATCGAACGTTCACAACTAGTTAACAACATCATCGCATGATATCAAATTCCAAGTGGTAGTTTTTGTGTACCGGGGTTGTCGGCGATGAAGCGGATGACGGACCAGCCACCGGTTGGGACGGCGACGGTGTTGCGCTCCTGCGGGTTGACCAGGTTGAACTTCGGCACCGCCTCCGTTTTGTTGTAGTTGCCGAAGCCCTGCGCGACGACGAAGAAGTTGAACCCGTGGAGGTGCATGGGGTGGCTCTCGTTAGCCACAAACCGCGTGTTCTGCAACACGATCTCCACCGTCTCGTTGTAGCACAGCGTCTTCACCTTGGTTGACTTGTTCGTGTACTGCGTGTAGTTCCCGTCTCTCTCATCGCCTGTGTAGTCGAAGATGATGGGTGGCCGGTCGGGGAAATCGCGGGTGTAGACGCCGTCCGTCTTGTTGTAGTAGTGGGCCTCGAGCATGGAGGTAGTTCTTGGGAATAGGAAGGAAGCGTTGTTCATGCTCGACGCGAAGATCTTTCCTTACTGCAATTCGTCTGCTCCCGCCGGCAGCTGGTGTCGCCCATCCCGACGGTGACGAACATGTGGGTGTCCACCGAGAGCGGCACCGTCGGCCTGCCCTTGAGAATCAGCGCCGTGAGGCTGGAGAGGAACCGGTACGCGGTGGCCGTGTCGTTGTACTCCGTCCGCGATGGCAGCTTAGGCTCCACGGTCATGTCCGGCGCGCCGATGTACTCCACGACAGCCGTGCCGTTGGTCAGGCTGTACAACATGCCCGGTGGAACAGCAACGGCGCTGTTGTATGGGGACACCGCCATGTAGTAGCGTCCGACAGCCGCGTCCGCAACCATGAGCGCGTCTACGGTCTGGCCGGGCGCGATCACGACCACGTCGGTCTTGTACGGCATGGTGTAGCACGCGTCCGCGGCAACGACGGTGAAGGTGTGGTTTGCCACCTTGAAGAACAAGGGCGTATTGAGTGCAGCGTTGATGATCCGGAGCAGGTACGTCTTGTTCTGCTGCACCTTAATCTTGTGCGTGTCTGCTTGCAAACGCGTAAAGAACAAAATATAAGCACACATCTCGCCATGATATCCATTAAAGCTTAGTTGAAGAGAACGTACGGTTAGGGGCGGAGCAATTGTACAAGTCCCCCGGCTTGCCGTTGATGGTGTACGCGTCGGCGTGCCGTGACGCGTTGCCGGTGAGGAACGCCCATTGCTGCAAGTCGTAGACGTTGTCGTCCCACCACTCGCCGAGCATCACGATCTCCTCCTTGTCGGGCTTGGGAAGGGTAGGCCTTGGCGCCGCCGCGAGGAGGATGATGAGCGCGCCGTAGACGGTGGCGCGGAGGAAGGAGAAGTGGGCGTGCCACCACAGCGTGCCCTCCTGGCCCGTGACGTTGAACCGGTACGTGTAGCTACCGCCGGGCCGCACCAGGCACTGCGTGATCATCGCCGGCCCGTCCGCCCACGGCGTGCCGCGCTGGAATACGCCGTGCCTGCATCCATGAACAGATTGTTAACAACTCAACATTAATTCGCTGCATTCTGTACAGTTCAAAGCAAACACTTGTGTTAGAATTCGCGGAGCTTGTCGCAATCGTGTTTGGTACTGCGGCGTGTTTGGGGAATCTCTGTTTGGCATCTTATTCTTCCATGGAAAATGTGAGTTAGTCTCCATGGCACGGTGTAGCCAGACGATCATCATCATATAGATCGATGCTGACATGAGTACTAGTATTTTTGATGCGAGTGATTACCAGTGGATGGTCATGCCGTATGGTGACTCGTTGACGAGGTGTACAACCACCGTGTCGCCCTCACTGGCCTCGATCGTCGGGCCGGGGAGCTGGCCATTCACTGCCGTGATGATCCTTTCCGGACGGCAGAGCTGGCTAATGGAGAGGTTCCCCACCTGATGACATCCAACATGGAAGAGATTGTTTAGTTCGCATGCACTGCCAAGTGGCAACTACATTCGCATGCACTGCCTATATAGGTTGGTCCTAGCATCGACCTATTCCCCATCTTTTTTTGTTTGGTTCGAAGAACGAAATGATCATTTGATCCATTGCCAACACACGTTCCGTGGCTATAAAGATTATAGAAAAATTAGCAATAGTACTGCTTAATTTCCTAAACAAAACTATTGGATGTCACAGCGATGGACGAACCAATCTTAGGATTAATAATCCATTCTTCAAACCAATTAAGCATGACCTATACATATATGCTTCTGAACAATGCAGAAAAGCTATGCCTTATTGCACGGTCAGTACGTACTTGCATGCATGACTTGGTGCAAAACTGAACAGAGAGATCGAACGAGGCTAAATTAGTTAGCAGTAACCACATAATGCCATGCATGCAGGTGCGACCGGTAGCGTACTGATAAACTTGCATGCATAACTACGCCGGCATGCAACTAAATAATCTAAATCAAACAAATGCATGTCCTTGGACAACATGCGTGAGAAATGAAGGAAAGGATTGCATGAACATGTGAAAATGGATTTCACTAGCTCAATTACATTGAAGGTGTGCTCCACAACAGCAGCATGAGCAACAGAAGCAACCAAGGCAAGAGCAAACGGCAGAAGAAGCGACCAAGGTCCCGCCATGTCCCTAGTTAATTGTGCAGTAATGGCTAACTAACGACACACCACGGAAGATTTGATTGATTTTTGATAAAGTGATCGAAGGTCCAGGAACGTCGTTATATAGAGAGAGTCGTTCGGGCTGACCAATTCAATCATTTGAAAAGACAAACTGCCTTTGAGTTCTAAACACAGAGAGACGTGTTTAGCTTCTTTCGAAATGCTTCAAAAGTCTTCGTTTGTGCGAGGACCATATCCATATGGACGGTACTATATGCACAACCGGAAGCCAATTTGGTGCATGTGTGGATATTTTCCCTACGTACGCATGCTAATTTTAATTATTTCTTCTCGAGAAAGTTGACGAATCAATGCCTCTATAGTTAGTAAAAGGATATTACATCGCTCTACCGGTCTTTGAAAATATGAGATGGTGAAAAGTAGAAGAATTTGACGGTTTCCAGTTATTATACGTTCCATTGTTTGGGAATCCGAGTCCAATATGGTAATTAATCATATGACGAGACATCCATATATTATCACTTACCAGATCCATCCACAGATTATTAGATTTGACTTGCATTGCCATGCATTCAGCATGCCCTTATTATTAAATATTTTCTTTACAAATAAGCGTGGATATGGTCCGAAGCCACGTGCAACAAAATTATTTTTTTTTAAATAATATTAATTTAAAATATAATTACAAAAATAAATAGTCGAAAAAAACAATTACAAAATTGGAAAGACAACATGTCGCTGTCGCCATTCCAATTGGCGACAGGGGCCTGACCACTAGTGACAGGGGGCTCAACAGTGCTCGGAGCTCCCTGTCGCCAGTTGAATTGGTGACAGACACCTGTCACCAATTCAACTAGCGACATGGATCCCTAATTTTTTAATATTAAAATTTAGAAATCCGCTATTTTAACTGACGATAGGGATCCCACAAGTCCCTATCGCTATCCTAAATGGCGACACAATCTCCTCTATAAAAGACCCTTGAAACCCTAAAATTCTGAGGAAAACTCACTTTATTCTGAAAAAAGAGAAAGTGGGGAGCGAAGGGAGAGGAGTAGAGGGGAGGAGAGAAGCTAGCGAAGAACTACCCATTTGGTCGCCCACCTTTCAGGTAATTTTTTTATCCGAATGGATTACATAGTTTTAGATCTACGGTTGCGTAGTGCAGTATGTTGTACATAATCATTTTCGGTTAGTAGTTTAGTTTTAGATATGTGGTTAATCATGAAAATATTATTTACGGTGCAGTGCGTCAAATATGTCAGACGTCACTAATTTCAAAATTTACTATGGCCATTCTTGAGGGTCCTGAGGGGATTGTTTTGTGTTGTTTTCAATTGGTGGCTGTGCCCCTGTCAATATCAGAGCGGCGTACATGGGGTGTTGTGATACGGTAGTTGTTTCACTCATTCGATTTGGACCATACTCATATGGCTGAGATTGAGTTGCCTTACCTCGAGCAACACAACACACATATTGGGAGTTAGTTCAGCTCAAGGGAACAAGGTCGTGGCAGTCATATGTACGCATGGTGAACAAGGAAGGGTGAGATTTGGTCCTTATGGCCCAATCCAAGCCTACTCCTGCATCAGCGGCTGAACAAGGAGGTGGTGATGCCCAAGAAGTCGAGGACTCCAGCCACAGTGCGGTGCACACAATGGCTGAAGCTCCCAGAGTTGCTAATATTGTCGATGAATACCCTACGGAAGTAGCTCTTTTAGTCAGACAAGCTAGTGGGCTTGCTGACAAGGGTGAGGAGCTGGAAGCCCTATTGCAAAAAATGGATCTCGAAGATCGGGACTACATGGCATTATTAGAAGATGAAGGATCTGACGATGAGGATGATGTTGATAATCAGACGGTTCTATCCGAGTGGAACACATAGCCATTCGACAACCTCGTCGTTAACGAAGGCCCCTATGTGCCGTGGGAGTACAACTAGCACGAGGTCAGACAAGGAGCTATGTACAAATGAAAGGAGGTTGTACAGTAGGTGGTCAAATTCTGGGTCTTGTCGGTGCGGCGTACATTCAGTCATCAAGTCTAACCCAACATGCTATGACGTGATGTGTGATATAGAGGAATGCCCTTGATGGGTGCACGTCTATGCCAAGACGTAGAGGGCAAAACATAAAGAATTGGAATCAAGGTTCGGTACTGTGGCAACCCATTTTCTCCGGCCCACCGCCTGGCCGCTTTCCTCTCCTGGCCCCCGGCCCGACTCTCTCCCTCTCCCTTAGCCATTTCTCCTCAGCCGCCTCGGCCAACTCGCCTCCGCCCGCATCGCCTTCCCCCGCTCCCCTCTCGCTCCCATTGCCCTTCGTCTCCCCCGCACGCCCTCCCTGTGTGCGCTGCTTTTGCCGCCTCGGCCCGGCTTCTCCTCTCCACCGCTCAGCCCGGCCTCCGCCTTCTCCTCTGGCTCGGCCTGGCCCCTCTTCCCCAAGCGCCACCCCCACCTCCACCGCCCTTTGTGCGCGTCGCCTCCCCACCTGCTTCGCATGGACGCCACTCCGTCGCCATCCCGCCTGACGTCAGGCGCCGTCCTCGCCATCCCTGCTCAAGCCTCCACCCGGTCCAAGCCGTGCGCCGCCCGGTCCGTCGACTCTCGGTCGGCCGGCGTCCGTCGTCCTCGCGATCGTGGGCGCCCACTCCATCGCCATACCGCGCCCACGCCGTCGCCCATGCCGCCACCGACGTCAGCTCCTCCACCGACTCCATCCTCCTCGGGTAAAAATAGCCCTAGCGCCTCTCTGCCTCCCTTGCCCCGCTCCTCTCCTCCTTCCCCCCTGGTAAGTCTCTCCAAGAGCAACTCGATCCTTCCTTCTCCCTCCCGGCCGAAGGCCCACTCTTTCCCGCCGACCGCCCTCGCCGTCGCCTCAGCCCGAGTACCAGCACCAGGAGCACCACGGCGACGTCCCCGACCAACGGCTACAACACCTCACCTCCCCGGGACCGCCGTCACTGAGCTCCCCTCCCCACGCCGACCTAGCTCCCACCACCGGCCACCTCCGGTGCTCCACCGCCTCCACCACCGCTCGGTGAGCCTCCTCTCCCCCTCCCTTTCTTCCCCGGCCATGCCGCCCAGCCTCCCCAAGCCCCCCTGCTGCCCTGGTCAGACCGGCCACTCACCCGGTCAGACCGACCTGCACCTCCTTCCACCTTCTCCACGTGCTCTCTCTCCCTCTCAGTGCATCTCTCTGCCTCTAGCCAGTGCTCCCCCCTCTTGCCCTGCCCCTCTCTGCCGACTGCTCCCTCCCTGTGGTTTCCTCTGATGATCCGATTATAGACAGCGATAGCAGCGAAGTTTAGCTGATCTGTCAAATTGAAGTCTCAATGACAATGTTTGATAGCAATTTGAATATTAGTATTGATGATAGTATTGACTGTTGTTGATTATCGTCTGTGGTTCTTGCTCATCAATGTCAGTAGAAAAGTCTGTCAGAAGTTTATGTTTTGAGCCCGTAATGGAAGTTCTGTATGAATCTAGCTTTTGAGTTCCCTGTTAGTGATCTGGCAATTAAAGGAACGCGTGTGTGATGGGCCGACATTTGAAACCTTTGAGTATATTATGGCAAATTGAATTAGTGTGTTAAGCTTGCAATTTCTATATAACCGGTCAAATGGTTGAATCTATGTGTTAATGGCAATGTTTGACAGTAATTTGAATATCGGTATCATTGTCAAGTAATGTGTGTTTTGTATCTAGCATTGCAATAATTTGTTATCCATCTGTTTCAATTGTCAACGTTTGATTCGTAGTTATTTCCCCAGATCATAGCGGTAGCAATTAGGTTGCAATCGATCCGACAATTGAGAAATGTTGCAATGGGATAGTAGGATATTTTGCTGGTAGTAAATTGATTATTGATTAATTGTCTGTGATTACTGATCATCAGTATACGTGTTTTGGTAGTAAATTGAATTGTTGATTGTGATCCTAATTATTAGGGATAGCTTTGATCTTCAGTAGTAGTATTGTCTATTTGTTTTGTTAATCAATTGATAGCTGTTGGTTAGTGTTTCATCAGTAGGTCAATGATAGTTGGAAGTAATTGTATTTGGTGTAAGCTGGAAGTATTGATTTGATTGCTTTATCAATCCGTATTGTTTGGCAATGATTTGTGTTTCGGCATCGATTAGTTGGCGATAGGATCTGCGTCTTGTTATGGCAGTAGGTCGTAGTAATATGTTGAGTAGCTGGCATTTGAATCGGTGTGTTGTCAGCAATTGAATCAGTGAGTATTATCTGGCAGCTGAGTTTGGTATTGAATTGCCATTAGATTGTGTGTTGATCGGGTATTCTAGATTTGGTATAGAACCTGTAGTAAAGTTGCTTTGTCGCCTGTAGTGGTACTGTCTTGCTATCTTCCAAATCCGCAGTAGAGTATTCTGGGAAAAACTCCTTCGAGCTTACCCTCCTTGTATCCTCCCTCTGGGCAGAAATTCTCTGTCATTCCTCCTTTCGCTCAACGAGTCGTTTGACTCCGTCAAACACTCCTGTGTCGCCCAAACCCTTCTCTCAATCCCGTCCTCCTCAATCTTTCCGAGGCTCTTGTGTTTTATTGGTCTCTTGAATTCTTTGGATTTATTTGGTTTTTCAATCGTTGTTGCGTAATTAGAAATCGAAGTCCAGAAGAAACAACGACTCAAGCAGGATCAAGATCCAAGCAAAGACGTCAAGATTTCGAACCCCTGTTCAATCAGGCTTTGAGTAAGATCAAGGCCACGGTAAAATAGCCCAGGCGAGTCAACACTTTGAGCATATTGATCCTACATTTTATGCAAATTACATTCCTTTAAAATATCAAATTGCATGCTTTAATTTCCTATACAAATGTATGTCAAACACTCGAAGGTAGTTAAATGCCTACTTGATGATTAAATAATTATTATACCATTTCCTTGATAATTGAACTCCCAAAATCCTTGTCACCCTAGGAAATATCTGGTCACCTACTAGTTATAGGTCGTACTTAAACGCCATGCTAGACTTGTTTAATTTTCAGGGTATTACTACCCCAAATCATCATTCTTTAATCATAACAATTATTTTGGACAGTCATTGGGGGAGAATGACTGGACTGGTTGGATAATTTATTTTATACTTCTCCAAAACCCTAAAATTTGCTAATACCCCATCTGGGCTGATGGAAGGGTGGTGGGTGCCGTCGAGCACGAGAATGGTTGGTATGTGGTAAGAACCACCCAGATAATCTTAAGGACTTAATCCTGTAATGTCCTCCAATTGTAAAACAGTACAGCCACAAGTCTATAATGGTGTCGACCTGGCTAACAAATTGGTGTCCACCAGTATGAGCTGCACGATTGGGGGACTCCCCTTCACCGTGAGCCCACGAGGCTACGGGTTGGGGTTTGTGACTTGCGACCCTAGGCGTAAGTTGCATGGCGCAAGAGGGTGCAGATGCAGTGGTTGTCGGGTCCCACGGAATAAAACCCTACTCAGGTGAAACCTTAGCGGGTGTGGCAAATATCGAGGGATGCCTTGTAAATACCTTGTGATAATCTCCTCTTGATTCACATGTCTACTGAAGCGTGTTCATATCAAGTGATTATCTCTTGTGGGTAAAGATGTACAATCTCTGCGATGAATAAAATTGTTCGAATAAATTGTGCCCATGGTCACGAGCGGACATGCGGAGCTTACGAGAGTTAGTTCTTTTCAAAAACTTTTGTGGATGGGTTGGAAAATGTGCGGGCTCACCTAGCCCTTGACTTGGATTTTCCACAGGTATTCTTACCAGTGTTGACATTAGGTGGGTATGACCACCATAAAAAATAAGCATGAAGGTGGGGGTAGTCTCTGCTTTTATTAATTATTGCACAGTTAATCTCTTTAAAAAAATGCAATTTGGTTAAAATGCTAAGTGATAGGATTTTCTAATACCTGTATTTATAAATTGCTTTACGCAAATAAAAGAACCCGAGCCATCCTTGTTAAACCTTGCATATATATTATTGCATTTGTTGTGTTGGCTCGCGAGCACGGTAGTTGTGCTCATCCTCGCTCTTTCCCCAAACCCTCAGAAACAGGAACCCTGGAGCTGTCGACTACAACAAGGATCCAGAAGTCTGAAGACCTAGGAATCACTGAAGCGTAGATTAGTCCGTAGCTGTTCTAGTCTCACCCCAGTCTAGCTGACTCCGTCGGTTCTTGTGTGCCTCCTATATTGTCCTAGGTTTTCGAATAATATCGGGCATACACGGGTTCCCTAGTCTTGCCTACGGTAAGATGTACCCTCACCCCTTTGCTTCCATTGTTGCTTCCGCTATCTTTTGTAATGTATTCATTTGGCCTTTTCGGCCCTTATTGTAAAAGTTGGCCCGAAGCGGTCTATGTAAACTCTGATGTGTAAATTAATGAATGGAATGATTTTACACCATGTATGGTTTGATTCAGAAGTGTGCCTGTGAAGTGCTATCTACTGATCCAGGGAATAGCACAGTGGTTTCACAGAGGAATCTGGAAGGAGAAATCCGGGGTCCTACAGAGCTGGTATCAGAGCATATGACTGTAGGAATCTTAGCTAGACTGGTCGAGCCTAAGGACTTGAGCATTATTTCCAAAACTTAAGAAAGGCTTTGGCAAAATATAACGTACTATTTGCTACTACTTACCCTTCTTAGTTCTCCACTTTTCTAGATTTCACTTGAGTTTTTAGTCAGTCTGACTCCTGCTTGTTTCAAAAATTGTAGATGGCAACCCCATCGTCCTATGGACCGTGGGACTTTTACTCTCAAGAAGAAGATGGAGATGAGTGCGTGGACCTCCTTCGCCAATTCATGTATCACCTGGACTACTACCGCAAGCCTATCTTCAGAGGCCGAAAGACCCAAACTCTAGACCAAGAGTCATGGACCATGGAGGTTTTACTATATCTGAGAGGGGTGAGTTCATAGCTCACACCTTGGACCGAGACCACCCACACTAGTTGTTCCAAAGCGGTCTCGCGCGCAAAGATGCTTTGCCTATAAACGCCTAAGCCAGATGCACATAGACCTTCTGCGAGAGTCGCCTTTCTACTACTATCTGCCTCTCTAAGAAGGACAATCCGACCCCGAAGTCTGCGTCAACGTGTGGGAGTAGCTAGGCTAAGTCTAGGTTAACTAGCAGTGCTTGCATTCACAGTCCCTTGGTTACAAGCGCTTTTGTTTCCTTCCTTTGTAGACGTTGTGTTTGTATCTCATGTCGTGGCTTAGTATGACCTATATGTTGTGCTTCAGAAGTCATGTAACACTTAACCCCTTTAATATATTGCAGCCGTTCTAGGCTCTGTATTGAATTGAACATTTTCCTCATTTGGTTTTGAAGTTTCTTCTGTGTGCCATAGAGGGCGAGTGAACCCTCATATAAATCCTCCTAGCCTCACCTAGGTTGTTCTCTCAGATGGTACCAAAGAGACCAGTAGCCAAAGGAAGTGGTGTTAATTGCAAAAGAAAAAAGTCAGCACCAAGGTCACAAAATAGCATCCTCGTGATCAATAAAGCTCGGCTCTCATCATCTCCTCGATGGCGACCCGACTACCAAAGGCTCCAACTCCAACTGTGCATTCCGATGGGAATAGTTCCGCTGGACAACCTGATAAGGATCCACCTGGTTAATTAGATGAATCCCAATTTTTGGCCCAATCTTTCACGGTACACTCGAAGATTAATAGCAATCTCACAAACCAATTCGGTGAATTGAATTGCAAGAAAATCAATACACTCACAAACCAATCTAATAGATTTAATTGCAAGTAGTAGCCTCCGGTGAACAATACTCCGAAGCAAGAGATAGATATCTTGATCTCGCTCTCAATCTTTCTCCCTCAATCTTTCCAACTCATCTCATGACTCAAGAACACACGATGTGCGCCAAAACGGATTTTCTGATTTTTATTATCTAAATCATAACTTATCCCTCCATATGGTGCAGCCATGGGGGTTTATATAGCCTCCCACGCAAGCACTACTAAGATTTGAATGAATAGTAGCCACAGATGAACAGTAATCCGACTCGGTGAACAATGTCTCGAGTTGGTGAACAGTGTCGTGAACAGTAAACTGAATCAAAATCTATTGCAAACTCCTACTTTAATTCGAAATTTAACTACTCTAATTTTGGAATAAAAATATTAAACACCAATTGGTTGTCCGAATTGGATCCAAACTGAACCAACCCACATGCCATGTTCCCAGCGTCCTCCCCATGCATGGCGAAGTCTCCCTCTCGGTTTCTCTTGTGTTGTGGGCTTTCCTTCTCTTAGCTCTTTGCGCGAACTTGTTCTATGCACTTGATTTTTCCTTTGACGCCAATGCAACCCTTGCTGCCATGTCACCACATGTCTTTCTTGACCGCCCGCATACGCTAGGGTTTTAACCCGAGAGCATGTTCCCTCTCGTTGGCCAGCATCCTCATCCACCCTATTAGCCTTCACAATGTTTTGTTTTACCTTTTGTTGCAAAACAACACCAATGGCACCAGTTTGAGTTCTAGCATTAGTTTACAATTTAGGGATGCAAACCATTGCTTTGGTAGTAGTTATGGCCGTATCATACTCCCTTTCTTCAAGAAAAGACGTCCTCTTCTTTTGTGTAACCTCAGGAATCTTCATCGGGGTAGTCTTCATGATCGCCTTTTTAGTGATGATCTCCTCAGCACGAATAGAATTCTCTGGCATATGACACAGGGTATATGATCTTTCCTGATGCACCAAAGAGTACTTGTTGGACCTCCCGTGGTGTGTAGCATTGCGATCATACAGCCACAGACGCCCCAACAACAAGTGACATGCGTGCATAGGTACGACATCACACTCCACCTTGTCGTGATAGTCCCCTACTGAGAAACAAACTTTGACACGATGAGTAATTTTCAGCTTACCGACATTATACAACCATTGTGCATAATACGGTTCTGGATGTCGCCATGTTGTCAACCCCAAAGCTTGCACCAAATCTTTGCTAATGATGTTGTCGTAGCTACCGCCATCAACGATAAGCTTGCAAATTTTACCGCTGATTTTGCACTCTGATTTGAGCACATTCGCTCGTTGCCCCTTTACGAGAATTGAAGTGTTGTCAACGCGAACCTTTTTGGTCATCATGCTCAAATCATCAGTTGGTGTCCCAATGTCGGTGTCGCCATCATGAGAAAGCACCTTATCTTGCTGTTCACGAGCAGACTTGATGATGACCTCCTGAGCTTTTAATCTTTCTTCCTTGCCCATCTTTTCTTCCTCCCATTCCTTAGCTTTTAGCCTTTGTCGTTGCTCTTCAATGTCGTTTTGGACCTTGTCTCGTCGCTGTCTATCTTTGAAGTAACTTGACAAAGACCAAGATGTAATGTCCTTCCGTGTTCCATTCCAAGGAAAAGAGTACCGCATGACAGGGCGTGATGCAACTCGGTGTATGTGTTGTTCGGCCAACCAATATGCACCAATCACCAACGAACATGCTCGCATATGCATAGGAATCAGATCACAAGTAACAAATGCAGTATACCCATCCAAAGAAAATTTTACCTCCACTTGTTTTGTGATCAGAATATGTTTGAACCTCCAAAGGAACAGATATGGCTCTGGATGCGGCTTTGTGACCAACCCCAATCTATCCACAAGTGTTTGGCTCACATCGTTTGTCAAGCTTCCCGTATCGATCATCATAGCACAATCTGTGTTCCCCACTTGACAGCGATTGAAGAACAGGTAGCTCGGCTCGTGGAGTGGATCCGCCTCACATTGATCTATTTGTATAGCTGAATTGCATGATCAGCTTCATCTCCTTCATGTCAGTCATGCCGATCTTCGTAGCAATAACGTGCCGTGAGTAACTGAGGCTCTGATACCACCAGATGAGGATCCACCTGGTTGATTAGATGAATCCCGATTGTTGGCCCAATCTTTCATGGTACACTCGAAGATTAGTAGCAATCTCACAAACCAATTCGGTGAATTGAATTGCAAGAAAATCAATACACTCACAAACTAATCTAATAGATTTAATTGCAAGTAGTAGCCTCCGGTGAACAATACTCCGAAGCAAGAGATAGATATCTTGATCTCGCTCTCAATCTTTCTTCCTCAATCTTTCCAACCCATCTCACGACTCAAGAACACACGATGTGCGCCAAAACGGCTTTTCTGATTTTTATTATCTAAATCATAACTTGTCCCTACATATGGTGTGGCCATGGGGGGTTTATATAGCCTCCCACGCAAGCACTACTAAGATTTGAATGAATAGTAGCCACAGATGAGCGATGTCCGACTCGATGAGCAGTGTTCGAGTTGGTGAACAGTGTTGTGAACAGTAAAACCGAATCAAAATCTATTGCAAACTCCTACTTTAATTCGAAATTTAACTACTCTAATTTTGGAATAAAAATATTAAACACCAATTGGTTGTCTGAATTGGATCCAAACTGAACCAACCCACATGCCATGTTCCCAGCGTCCTCTCCATGCATCTCCAAGTCTCCCTCTCGGTTTCTCTTATGTTGTGGGCTTTCCTTCTCTTAGCTCTTTGCGCGAATTTGTTCCATGCACTTGATGCTTCCTTTGACGCCAATGCAACCCTTGCTGCCATGTCACCACATGTCTTTCTTGACCGCCCACATACGCTAGGGTTTTAACCCGAGAGCATGTTCCCTCTCGTTGGCCAGCATCCCCATCCACCCTATTGGCCTTCACAATGTTTTGTTTTTCCTTTTATCGCAAAACAACACCAATGGTGCCAGTTTGAGTTCTAGCATTAGTTTGCAATTTAGGGATGCAAACCACTGCCTGCAACCGTCAACCCCATGGCTAGCTTTCACTGCTTCAGCTGCGGAGAAAAAGGGCACTATGCTAGTAGATGCTCCCAGAAAAAGTTTCGTCGTACAAGTAGTGCGGAAGACGACAAAGCAGACCCTGGCACCCGTCAACCTCAAGAATTACTCAAGGACGATGGTACCGCTACACCAGGAAGACCCCTAAAGGATGACATCTGCTTCCACTGCAAAAATCTGGGACATTTCGCCAACAGATGCCCCTAAAGGAAGCTAAATCAAGGAATCAAGTGTCACTATTGCGGCAACCCAGGACACCAAAAGAACAGATGTCCCAAACGGAAACATGAGGAATCAGCAAAGAATATCCTCATCACTAACCTTAGCCTTGACAACGAAGAACTCCTCAAAGATCCCGGCGAAAAACAAGTTGCACATGCTGAAGTTCTACTACAAGACCTGGAAGCTCCGTCAAATGTTTGTCTTGAATGTGGCAAGACAGGACATGTTGCCCAATTATGTCCTCCACTAAGACAAGATGTAAGAGGAGCATGCTTCACATGTGGGCAATTTGGACACTATTGCTACTCGTGCCCAGTTGCCACAGTGAACCGGATAGCATGCACGTGTTGTGGAGAAAAGGACATCAAGAAGCTCAATGTTCCAACTGCCCCAACTGTGATAAGGATCACCAGCCGGGTGAATGCCCGATGAGTAAAGTCACGTGCTTTCTCTGTGAAGGACAAGACCACCGCCCCAAAGATTGCTTCATGCGCCCAATTCTGACCAAGGCAATTGAGTTACAAAGGACAAGTCTTCAAGTCGCTGCAAGACTAGTCGTAAGTAAGGATGGCAAGGATAACCAATATCTGACTTTAAAAGAGAATAGTCAGGTTATGCCAAAGTGTCAGAGTACCCCAGAAGAGATGGAAAGAAGTAAGGACCTTCTCCGCCATCCCCAGCCTGCAGCATTCAACCCACCTTCACTGCTTCAAGTGTGGTGAAAAAGGGCACTTCGCCGAACGATGCCCTCAACGCCGCAAAGACTTCCGAGAGATCAACTTAGAGCCACACCACTCAAGGCCAGACGACAGTTGCAAGCAAAAGTCATCAGATTTCGCAGGCCCGAGAGTCACTTCCTCGCCAAGTCAAAACCAAAGTAACTGAATTATAAAGGACAAGTTTCCTGGCCGCCGTCAAGCTCATCATGAATGAAGTTGGCAGAAACAACGAGTATTGAGAACCCTTCATTTTAAGGTGGGTAGCTAAAGCGCTCGAAGTACCAAGGATGTAATGAGTATGCTTCATGCTAAACCTGTACCAGCGCATGTTATAATGTTGAGCTGTACCAACAGAAAGGTGGTGCTCACTAAGAACCCTGAAACCGTGTTAAAAGTTAATAAGGACCGCTTCCCGGATTGAATCATGTAAGCCATAACCTCGAAGAGATATCACCGAGTCAACTTTGTAAGTTCAAGATTACCCAAAAGTTTGTCGGATGTTAACGACATGTTCTGCGTCTCTCACCGAGAAAAGCCTCGAGTGCTCAAGAGCGAGCCTCGGTTGAAGTCCGACCGCCCTTACCTGTTTTCTGAGCCACCCGAATCTCGGGGTCGATATTCATTTTAAGATGGGTAGGATTTGTGGCATCCCGTTTTGTCCGGCCCACCACCAGCTCGGCCCAGCCCAATTTCCTTTTCCTAGCCCATTCCGCCCGGCCGCTTTCCTCTCCTGGCCCCCGGCCAGACTCTCTCCCTCTCCCTTATCCATTTCTCCCCACTCACCTCGGCCAACTCGCCTTCGCCTGCATCGCCATCCCCCGCTCCCTTCTCGCTCCCATCGCCCTTCGTCTCCCCCGCACGCCCTCCCCGTGTGCGCCGCTTCCGCCGCCTCCGCCCGGCTTCTCCTCTCCGCCGCCTGGCCCGGCCTCCGCCTTCTCCTCTGGCTCGGCCTAGCCTGTCTTCCCCAAGCGCCGCCCCCACCTCTACGGCGTCGCTCCCACCTCCACCTGCCCCACCCACAGCGTGTTGCCTCCCCACCTGCTCCGCATGGCCGCCACTCCGTCGCCATCCCGCCTGACGTCAGGCGCCGTCCTCGCCATCCCTACGCAAGCCTCCACCCGGTCCAAGCCGTGCGCCGCCCGGTCCGTCGCCTCTTTGATTACCGCCAGTGTCCCGTCGTCCTCGCAGTCGTGGGTGCCCACTCTGTCGCCATACCGCGCCCACGCCGTTGCCCATGCCGCCACCGACGTCAGCTCCTCCATCGACCCCATCCTCCTCGGCTATAAATAGCTCCAGCACCCCTCTGCCTCCGTTGCCCCGCTCCTCTCCTCCTTCCCCCTGGTAAGTCTCTCCAAGAGCACCCCGATCCTTCCTTCTCCCTCCTGGCCGAAGGCCCCTTCTCTGTCGTCGGCCGCCCTCGCCGTCGCCTCGGCCCGAGTACCGGCACCAGGAGCACTGCGACGACGTCCCCGACCCCTGGCTGCAGCACCTCGCCTCCCCAGGACCGCCGTCACCGAGCTTCCCTCCCCACGCCGACCCAGCTCCCACCGCCGGCCACCTCGGGTGCTCCACCGCTTCCACCACCGGTCGGTGAGCCTCCCCTCCACCTCCACCTCCCCGTGCCCTTGCTCTTCCCCCTCCCTTTCTTCACTGACCACGCCCGGCCACCCCCCAAGCCCCCTCGCTTGCCACGGGTCGGACCGGCCACTCGCCCGGTCAGGTGACCCACACCCTCCTTCCACCTTCTCCCCTTGCTCTCTCTCCTCTCGGTGCATCTCTCGCCTTTGGCGGTGCTCCCCCTCTTTCCACGCCTCGCACCGCCTTGCTCCTCCTGTGGCTTCCTCGATGATCCGATTATAGACAATGATAGCGTGAAGTTTAGGCCGATCTATCAAATTGAAGTCTCAATGACAATGTTTGATAGCAATTTGAATATTAGTATTGATGGCAGTATTGATTGTTGTTGATTATCCTGATTTTTGCTCATCAATGTCAGTAGAAAAGTTTGTCAGAAGTTTGTGTTTTGAGCCGGCAATGGAAGTTTTGTATGAATCTAGCTTTTGAGTTCCCTGTTAGTGATTTGGCAATTAAAGGAACACGTGTGTGATGGGCCGACATTTGAAACCTTTGAGTATATTCTGGCAAATTGAATTATTGTGTTAAGCTTGCAATTTCTATATAATCGGTCAAATGGTTGAATCTATGTGTTAATGGCAATGTTTGTGATAATTTGAATATCGATATCATTGTCAAGTAATGTGTGTTTTGTATCTAGCATTTGAAATATGTGTAAACCGGCAATGTATCATTTGTGTAATATTTTGACATTTCAACAAGATTGAGTGATTTGGCATTTTGCATTGGTGCATTAGGTTAATGGTTTGTTTGGCTTGCAATTGGAAAGTATGTGGTTCAACTCGTGTATAATATGGTATTTGAGATTTTGTGCTATTGAAAGTCTGTGTTAACCCAATAGATGAGTTGTGTTAATCTGTCACTTGAGTTTCGTGTTGTAGAAATTGCAATAATTTGTTATCCATCTGTTTCAATTGTCAACGTTTGATTCGTAGTTATTTCCCGAGATCATAGCGGTAGCAATGAGGTTCAATCGATCCGACAATTGAGAAATTTTGCAATAGGATAGTAGGATATTTTCTTTGGTAGTAAATTGATTATTGATTAATTGTCTGTGATTACTAATCATCAGTATACGTGTTTTGGCAGTAAATTGAATTGTTGATTGTGATCCTAGTTATTAGGGATAGCTTTGATATTCAGTAGCAGTATTGTCTATTTGTTTTGTTAATCAATTGATAGTTGTTGGTTAGTGTTTCATCAGTAGGTCAATGATAGTTGGAAGTAATTGTATTTGGTGTAAGCTGGAAGTATTGATTTGATTGCTTTATCAATCCGTATTGTTTGGCAATGATTTGTGTTCCGGCATCGATTAGTTGGCGATAGGATCGGTGTCTTGTTATGGCAGTAGATCATAGTAATAGGTTGAGTAGCTGGCATTTGAATCGGTGTGTTGTCAGCAATTGAATCGTTGAGTATTATCTGGCAGCTGAGTTTGGTATTGAATTGCCATTGGATTGTGTGTTGATCGGGTATTCTAGATTTGGTATAGAACCTGTAGTAAAGTTGCCTTTTGTCGCCTGTAGTGGTACAGTCTTGCTATCTTCCAAATCCGCAGTAGAGCATTCCGGCAAAAACTCCTTCGACCTTACCCTCCTTGTATCCTCCCTCTAGGTAGAAATTCTCTGTCATTCCTCCTTTCTCTCAACGGGTCGTTTGACTCTGTCAATCATTCCCGTGTCGCCCAAACCCTTCTCTCAAGCCCGCCCCCCTCAATCTTTCCGAGGCTCTTGTGTTTTATTGGTCTCTTGAATTCTTTTGATTTATTTGGTTTTTCAATCGTTGTTGCGTAATTAGAAATCGAAGTCCAGAAGAAACGACTCAAGCACGATCAAGATCCAAGCAAAGACGTCAAGATTTCGAACCCCTGTTCAATCAGGCTTTTAGTAAGATCAAGGCCATTGTAAAATAGCCCAGGCGAGTCAACACTTTGATCGTATTGATCCTACATTTTATGCAAATTATATTCCTTTAAAATATCAAATTGTATGATTTAATTTCCTATGCAAATGTATGTCAAACACTCTAAGGTAGTAAAATGCCTACTTGATGATTAAATAATCATTATACCATTTCCTTGATAATTGAATTCCCTAAATCCTTGTCACCCTAGTGAATATCTGGTAACCTACTAGTTATAGGTCGTACTTAAACGCCATGCTAGACTTGTTTAATTATCGGGGTATTACTACCCCAAATCATCATTCTTTAATCATAACAATTGTTTTGTGCAGTCATTGGGGAGAATGACTGGACTGGTTGGATAATTTGTTTTATACTTATCCAAAACCCTAAAATTTGCTAATACCCCATCTGGGCTGATGGAAGGGTGGTGGGTGCCGTCGAGCACGAGAATGGTTGGTATGTGGTAAGAACCGCCCAGATAATCTTAAGGACTTAATCCTGTAATGTCCTCCAATTGTAAAACAGTACAGCCACAAGTCTATAATGGTGTCGACCTGGCTAACTAATTGGTGTCCACCGGTACGAGCCGCATGATTGGGGGACTCCCCTTCACCGTGAGCCCACGAGGCTACGGGTTGGGGTATGTGACTTGCGGGACCCTAGGCGTAAGTTGCATGGCGCAAGAGGGGGTCTGGGTACAGTGGTTGTCGGGTCCCACGGGAACGAAACCCTACTCAGGTGAAACCTTAGCGGGTGTGGCAAATATCGAGGGATGCCTTGTAAAGGCCTTGTGATAATCTCCCCTTGATTCATATGTCTATGGAAATGTGTGTTCATATCAAGCTGATTATCTCTTGTGGGTAAAGATGTACAATCTCTGTAGTGAATAAAAGCATTGAGCAGTAGTGCCCACAGTCACGCAGGCGGGCATCTGAGCTTACGAGAGTTAGTTCTATTTCAAAACTTTTGTGGATGGGTTGGAAAATGTGCGGGGCTCACCTAGCCCTTGACTTGGATTTTCCCTGTGTGTTCTTACCCAGTGTTGACATTAGGTGGGTATGACCACCAGCAAAAATAAGCATGAAGGTGGAGGTAGCCTCTGCTTTTATTAATTATTTCACAATTAATCTCTTAAAAAATGCAATTTGGTTAAATGCTAAGTGATAGGATTTTCTAATACTTGTATTTATAAATATCGTTTTACGAAAATAAAAGAACCTGAGCCATCCTTGTTAAACCTTGCATATATATTATTGCATCTGTTGTGTTGGCTCGCGAGCACGGTAGTTGTGCTCATCCTCGCTCTTTCCCCAAACCCTTAGAAACAGGAACCCTGGAGCTGTCTATTGCAACAAGGATCCAGAAGTCTGAAGACCCAGGAATCACTGAAGCGTAGATTAGTCCGTAGCTGTTCTAGTCTCACCCAGTCTAGCCGACTCACGGTTCTTGTGTGCCTCCTATATTGTCCTAGGTTTTCGGATAATATCGGGCGTACACGGGTTCCCCAGTCACTTGCCTGCGGTAAGATGTGCCCTCACCCCTGTGCTTCCGTTGTTGCTTCCACTATCTTTTGTAATGTATTCATTTGGCCTTTTCGGCCCTTATTGTAAAAATTGTTCCGAAGCGGTCTATGTAAACTTTGATGTGTAAATTAATGAATGGAATGATTTTATGCCATGTATGGTTTGATTCAGCAGTGTGCCTGTGAAGTGCTATCTACTGATCCAGAGAATAGCCCAGTGGTTTCACAGAGGAATCCGGAAGGAAAAATCCGAGGTCCTACATGTACTTTCGAGGACTCCTACCACAACCTACTCAGGCTACTCCGAGTCATATAAGATAGGAATCCGAAGTTGGCCAATAGAGGGTATTGCAGCGAGCATTCTTCCCCTTTGGTCCATCCATCAATACATTCCAACACTATCGTCCAATCTTGTAAGTGGATGGCACATTGCTAACTAGAAAGTACAAGGGCCAGATACTAACTGCAATAGCGATAGACGAAACAATCAAGTTCTTCCTATGGCATTCACTTTTGTTAAAAGCGATAACACGGATAGCTGGTTGTAGTTCCTTAAGAATGTGAGGATTTCTATTGTACAGTGCCACCCAAACATATGTGTCATACATGATTGGCATACAGGCTTGCTTAGTGCAATAACTCAGCTACAACAAGAAGGGAACGAACTACTTCCATGGGCGGATCTATAGAGTAGGTGGTGCATGAGGAAGTTGGGTGCAAACTTCTACAAATAGTTCCGCAACAAAGACTTGATGAACATGTTCAAGCGGCTATGTAACCAGAACCAGCAATGAAAGTTTGAAGCACTTTGGAAGATTTTGGATGAGCGGACCCGGACGCACAGAATGGAGGCAGCAAAAAGTGCCCCCCCAAGCGTTGACCAAGCCCCCGAAGCTATGGATATCATGGGGATATGCTCCAGATCTTAGGATGATGTGACAATTGGCAATGACGTTAACGGTTTGTCGTTTCACGTGTTTTCGGCAAAGAAACAGTGCTGTCTGACCGGCCAACTTCAGAATGTGGTGTTTTGAGCTGGGCCAAAAATAGAGGTAGCAGGCAATAGAGGGGATTCTATTGCACTTGATCTCATAATTTTTGGAGTCTCTAGTCAAAAGTTCTATTCGATTGAAAATTCCAGTAGGTTTCGGTTTTTCCAGAGAGGAAATTCGGCTAAGTCCCAATTGGTGGTCAGACCGGCCAATAGGTGGCAGTCAGACCGGCCCTGGGGGCAGTCTGACCAGTTTTCACTTGGATCGTCGGCCTTCGTGGCGGCGATGGTTGGTTGTTAGGTGAAAGTCATGAGTTTCAGTGCATATTGAGAGACCATGTGAGAGGTCCTCCATTCTGAGTGATGAGTATTTGACAGCTTGTTGAATGTTTGAGAGTTGAATTTTTCGGTTTGGACTGTTTCTGCGCTGAAACAGGATAATCGGAACTACCGCTGTGTATGGCGCGGAAGTTCCGATAATCGGAACTACCGGCGTTGGAAATAGGAACTACCGATTAACTTGGGTTTTGAGTTCGGCTGAGATAATCGGAACTTCTGCACCTGGGGTAGCGGAGTGTCCAATAATACTGACGTTGAGTGTTCCTCTGAGACGATAATCGGATTTAAAAAATTGGAAAGGCGGTTGTTCCGAAGATCGGAAGTTCCGCAATGTTAAGCACGGAACTTCCGATAATCCTGACAAGTACGGACGTTCCAGAAATCGGAACTTCCGCTGTGGTAAGTGCGGAACTTCCGATTGTGTCCAGAACTGTGCAGAGAAGGATAATTTGTGATTTTGATTTTGTATGAGTTTGAGTCTTATACAAATGTTGATGCTATGATATTGTGCAATGCTATGTGATGTGTTTTTGTCTGTGTTGACTGCAGGACATCGAGACGAAGTCGTGGCGAGACACTGGGTGATCGGACTAGGCGCAGGTGGCGTTGAGGTCAGAACGGTCGGATGTGTCGAAGACGGCGTGAATCTTGAGGTGGTTGCGTGTCAAGGACAGTAAGGCGTACGGGAGGCTTCCAGAAGGTGTGCAAGGGGCGAAATGGTATTTTCGCAAAGCGGCACAAGTGGAGGCGGTTCCGTTCGGGTGTAGCGGGCTTAGTGGGTTGGAGGCCCATTAAGCAAAGGCTATAAATAGAGCTGAACCCCTGTTGTTAGGGTTAGACTTTGAGAGAGAAAATTAGGGTTAGCTCTAGCTAAAGGTTTTGTTTTGCTTTTTGAGAGGTTGTTGGTTTGAAGAGAATGAACTGAAATTCCTTGTAATCATTCCTCTGTGTTTCCTCTGTAATCTTTTGATCTCTATCAATGAAACTCTGAGGTTTTTGATTACGTGTTTGTGCCTCTCTTATTCCCTTCCTGTTCTTGTTGAATATTTAGGGTTTTGATGTATCTTTTGATTCGTCCTATGAAATAGCATGAAACTTGATATCTAGAGTCGTTTTGATATTGCTATTGCATCCTCAAAGTTTCATGAGCTAAGAATCTGAGAATCTCGTTTATTGTGGGTTTTGGTCTTTCTTGCCCCTTCTTCAAGAAATCCATTTTTGGCTTGATTATTGAATCTTTGTCTGCGATTCTTCTCCATAAGGTCAAGATGGTGTTTAGGATGATGTCCTGTGAAACTTGACCTGAGAAGAGCATTCAAGATTTAGTATTTTGGATTTTTGGGAAAAATCCGAGCGCGCTGTTCTTCGGTCAGGACAATCGGAACTTCCGATTGTCCACGGCGAATTATCATGAGCGGAACTTCCATGACCGATCCGGAACTACCGGAGTGCGGAACTACACCACGTAGAATCGGAGCTTCCGATTTTTGACAGAACAGACTGAAACTTGTTTTAGTTCTCTGATTTTGTTTTACTCTTCTTGAGAGGGTTTTGTAGATCTTGTTTAAATACAGTAAAGGGGAGCTCTTAATTTTAAGGCACCATTCACCCCCCCTCTGTTGCCATTTCGGTCCTTCACATATGTATTGCATGATGCATGTTTTGACTAACATGGGTCAAGTTGTGAAGAACTTGTTCCCGGATTCGGTTTACTTGTCTATTGTTGTGCAAGTTGCTTGGTGGTCAACGACGATCAACGGCGAGGATGATCGGGACTAGGCTTGGAGAGCTGAGGTCCAAAACGATCGACGATGCCGGGTGAGGTCAATGAACTCAAGCGTGGTTCAAGATGGATAAGGGTGACCTATTGGCTAATCTGCGGCGCAAGATGGCGCAAGGTGTAGCTAATTAGGTCAAGATGAGATAAAGATGGTGCATTAAAATACGTGCGTATGTGTCCCGTTTGTTTTGGACCTTAACGGGAGCCCAATTGAGTCAAACTTCTAGAAGGTCTACGCCTCCACTATAAATAGGGGAGGGAGGTGGCTGCACCCCCTCTCTAGTTTTTTCCGTCTCTTTTATTATTAGAAACCCTAATTTGCTTAGGGAGAGCTTTTGTGGAGGCTAGGGTTCTTGAGAGTTTGATGTGATTTTCGTGCTCATAGATTGAGCTTTGTCCACCATTGATGGAGTGGCTGTAAACCAAAATCAGATCAAATCAATACAAGGAAAGTTTGATAAATGTTTTATCTCATTGCGTTCTTTCCCTATATTTGATGATTTTGAGTCTTTCTTTGATCCGTGAGTTTTTGCTTGAATTCTCCATATGATCTAGCTTGCTGTGACATGTGGGAACATATCTAGGATCATCTTGATCATCAATCACCCACGAGCAAGATTTTGGATCTAGTTTTCGTTTTGACTCGGGTTTGAACCCTTCTTCAATCAAATAAAAAAGGATCATTATTCTTCCAAGAATTATCACAATCTTTGATTGGAATAGGTTCCTGACATCATAGAGAAGGTGTGTACCAAGTTTCATCGAGTTTGGAGTTGTAGATCAAAAGTTTCATCTATTTACAACTTCGTCATCGGGCTGTTTTGATCTGTTCTTCAGGCCGGCGGTCAAACCGCCCAAGGCCACCGGTCAGACCGCCATTGACCTAGCGGTCCGACCGCCAGTGCACTGAATTGCTTTAGTCTTTGTTGATTTTGTCGTATTGCTTAGGGGTTTAAATTGAGTTTAATATTAGTCTTCCGCTGTACTGATATACTAATCTTCATAGCTTCCATAGCTACTGGAGTAAAATCTTATTGAATCAATTATTTGTGAAAAAGTGAGCATGCTCGTATTCACCCCCCCTCTAGTCGCCTTTTCGGTCCAACAGAAGCATTGCCACAGCTACCCATAAATGGTCCTAGTGTGACGAGGAAGATGGGGTTGCAAGTGAAATGCTTCTTAGATGGATTGAGCACGAACCTAAGGAGAAGTGGTCGCTGCTACATGACAGGGGTGGTGCTCGATATTTTGTCATGACAACCAGTTTAGCCGAGGTGTACAACTGGGTCATGCGTGGCTCAAGGTGTTGGAGATATGCCATAGAGGCAATCATAAAGATGATTATATTTTGTTATATTCAGAATATTGGATAATATGTTATCATGTTCCTTGAATGAATCATCAGTTCCATAGATCAATGAGTATGTGAGTTGTTGGTGAAACTCTTTAGCATATATGATGTCGTTCTATATGTATCCCTGGTCGGATGTCACTGGTCGGAACACTAGTGACTCTATGACTAGCACATGTATTGATTGATGACCATGTTTCACCGGTCATGGATATAGGGATATCAAATCAATAATGTGAGCACATGTTAGAGAGCATGGGGTTGGATAGACCCACATTGAGACATTACTGAGATTGTTATGATTATATGTGTCATTAGTTGGTCTCAAGTAATGATGATGTATAAATCCTTAGACCTGAGATCTGCATGGTTTTCTACATGTGTAATAGCACTCTTAGGGGTTGCCAAACGCTACTCGTAACTGGGTAGTTATAAAGGTAGCTTTCGGGTATGCTATGAAACATGCGGAGGGATGTGAGTGGTCGAATATGGGATTTGCCCCTCCTAACATAACATGAGAGATGTCTCTGGGCCCCTCATTGTGGTTGGATAAAGAAAGTGCATGGCCATGCCACTAGTGGTCGAAGTGTCGACCACATGAAGTTATCCAATACTCGATCGAGAAAGAATTGAACAGTCCATGGATGACACAATATCTCACCTGGAGTTCAACCAGATACCGTGAGGCAAAGGGAGAATACACGAGAAGGTCTTTCAGTTCGATCAGATACAAACTAGTCGTATGGAGATACGAGCTGATCGTAGGTTGGTCGAACATGGTCACTATGTGGTCGAGACCAAATAGGAACTGGTCATATAGAGATACGAGCTGGTCATTAGTAACATGGACCTCGTCATAGATCATATTACATTAAGGTTCGTCTGATATATTCTATGTGTATTTGGGAATCATCATGTGCTGCTAGGTACCGCTAACAACCAGTGGTCGGAAAAGAGTTTCCGAGTCACAACCGATTACACATGAACCTGTAGGGCCGCACACTTAAAGGGCTAGGATTTGTTTTGGATGGTGATCCGAATTTATATAGGCCACGAGTTCTTAATGGGCCTCAAGCTCGAGACCCATCATGGATGCCTATATATAGAGGGGCGGTGGCATGGGGTTGATGATGATCTTTGAAAGAACTCCTGAAACCCTGACATCCACGCCTTCCTCAACCACACCGCTGGTGATAGCACTCGAGTGCGTGGTGTCCCTGCCCCGTACGTGTGGATACCTCGAAAGTGTTGATGCAAAGCATCAGCACTAGGACGATCCGCAACTCGTGACGATCACCAGAGCAGGAGGAGAAGTTGCGCGGCAAGTATGACCACTCGGAGGAACAGACGCGTGGTGAGTACGACTACGACTGCATCTACTCGCTACATTGACTCTATTTCCGCTACGAGTCGGCACGTCTAGTGGTAATCTTGTGATCTATTACTAGCGGAGATTCCTTGGTTGTGCGGTAAATTTTTGTTTTGTGCTATCGTAGCCTACCCGTAACCCAACACAAGGTCCCCCTTTGGTTGGTATTCGAGGCAATTCTCCTGTACCAAAATTACTTTGTTAACAAAAGTAATAACGCGTCACTCGTAATGGAAAATGACAGAGTACTATACCCTGTCATGATCACCAAGTACATGGAGGAGAAGAGTAAGAAGGGTGAGATGCACCGGGCATTCAAGATAGGCACAAGGGAGCTTTGCTTCGAGATAATGTGTAGGGATAAAGGACGTCGTGGGATAAACCGAGAGAGAATCACCACGAGTGCATGCTACGCTACTCTAGTTGCATGTGAACTTACAACAAAGCCCTGTCTTCTGCATATGCCCTACTCCCATATCATGGCCATATGTTCGACAGTGACGCAGTATCCCGGCCAGTACCTCTCTAACTATTTTAACAAGGAGGGGGTGATGCAAACCTGGAGTGCAAAGATCTATGGTTACGCCGTGGTTGGCCATTTCACTAGCCATCCGACCTAAAGGGAAAGGTTGGTCGGCAACATGTACGACGCATCAGAAATGATATGGATGAACCAGATGCTAGGCGTCGTACGAAGAAGTGCCCCATTTGTAGGGAGTCTGGGCACACCTTGAAGAAATGCCTAACGAGAAATTCTTAGGACGAAGGTGACATCGGCACTCCAGAAGTCACCACGGGGACCTCATCCGACTACGTGACTCGAGGCGATCCACATGGGGGACGCTGAGGTCGCAGCCACGAGAAAGGTTCGTCCAGTTGAAATATGTGGTGCCCAATGCTTTGGAATATCACTTTTATTTGTAAAAACTATGTGTTATGCCATTGTGATTTATTGATAAAAGATGTTATGATGTTGTGCTGAATGTTATGTAATGTTATTGTAATTTATCGATAAAAAAATATGTTCAAAAATAGTGAGTAATTTTTTTTTATCGACAAAATACGTTATGACGACGTGATATCAGTGTGATTTGTCGACAAAACACCTGCTTGGAAATACTCAGTACAAAAGGAGTGGAGTTGAATAAAAAATGACAGTTTTCCAAATTTTGAAATAAAAAAAATTAGAGATCCCTGTCACCATTTGAATTGGCGACAAGAACCTGTCGCCAATTCAACTGGCGACAAGAACCTGTCACTAATTAAACTTGTGAGAGGGAGCTCTAGGCGCTGTTGAGCCCCCTGTCATCAATTGGAATGGTGACAGGAACCTGTCACCATTCCAATTGGCGATAGGGGCGTAGTTTTGTAATTATTTATTTTGACTATTTATTTTTGTAATTATATTTTAAATTAATATTATTTTTTAAAAATCGAACAAAATTTGTTTCAAAACTTAAGGTGTGTTGAGCATAAATCAATGTGTTTTAGATGTTGGGTGATTTGAACACCACGCATTTAAACTTGTATGGATGGTGATGATCTCTGTTGTCCCGATCTTTCGGTGAGAGGGGTAAATTCCGATTGGATGACGGTCAGCTCTCACGATCTAGGCTACGAATGCAGCACACACGAACCAAGCAATCGCTGAACTAACCGCCAAGTCGTTATCAACCGTGCCAAAGACCCGGTTGACTTGATCACGAGGATCAATTCCTGCAAGCAATCGAAGAACAAGCAAGAACGAGGTAAAAAGCAATCTGAATTGGAAATATATGAATGAGTTCAAAAGGTGGGATTCCATAGGGGTCCTTTACGGTTGGTCTAGTCGACACAAGCGAAGAACGAGAGTTTTCACAATGGAGGAACTAATCAAATGAAATCCGAGTTCTAGCAAAAGGAGACGGCCGCTCCTATATAGGATACGGCCAGGGGTGGCGGCCAGTGAAGTGGACGCACACCCCTAGTGTTACAAGGCCCATGGGCCTAAGTGGAGGTGGCACATCACCCTTTTGACTCGGATTCAGAAATAGACATGGACTCTTTTGATAATTGTGGCCGGTTCGGATGGAGTTTGATGATGAGCTTGGATCCGTTGGAAATTAGACTTGATAAGCTTTCCATGAAGTCCAGAATCACCCCAAACGGAATTCGAATCTAGAACGAGCCCAACTCGAACTCTTACTTGACATGGACCCAAAGTGATGTGGTGACCTCCATTATGCCTTCCATGCATGTCCATGACTCCACAAGCCTCTCCTTGGTCCATTCCCATGTTTCTAAGCACAATTAAATCACTTGCATTAGGTAGCGGTTTATTGTCAAGAATATATAAACATATGAATGAATTCACCTAGTAATTAAGTTGGCGAGCACGAGCTCGGTTGTGGATGAGTTGTGTGTGCGGTAGCCATCAGTATCCATAGTAGGGATGTCCTCATCGATGGCCCATCACCCCTTTCGCCAATGCAAAGGAGGGTGGTTAAGAAAATGACCCGCCATGCGAATGGGGCTTATTTGGAACTCAAATTAAATATACTATAGTTAGCTAATAAACTATATGTGCATTAGTGTTATTATATATGTTTATGTGGCGCATAATGAGTACATTTGTTTGAAAAATTCATATATAGGATTTTGTGGTTGCATGAATATTGGAGGGTGGCTTTTCTTCCAAAATCTATGATTCCTTGTGGATCATCTCACCAATTCATGGCATCCTCAATTGCTCATAGTTTGATGTTGTTCTTTGGGTTTGATTTTTTTTCTCTGTTCAGATTGATTCAACATCAACCAAGTATAATTACTTGATTTGGAGATACACTTGTTCTTTCCTTTTGCCGAACCAATAAGTAGGAAAGCTAGGGTTTTGTTTCGATCAAGATTGAAATTCAAGTATCGTGAAAGATTAGGCTACATTATGTATCAACCACACATTGATCTGTATCAGTATAGCTATAAAGAGAAGAAATAAATTTAAAGCAGCTAGTAGAGTGGTCGATTCTAGGGCCTATTTGGAACATATGAATTCCCGTATTCCAAATGGAGCGTTACTATCTAAAGGGAAACAAGAGAGTATAAAATCCCAGTATTTTGTTTTGGTCAAAACAAAATCTAGAAACATCG
Source organism: Hsuehochloa calcarea (assembly GCA_036346395.1). Classification (NCBI taxonomy): domain Eukaryota; kingdom Viridiplantae; phylum Streptophyta; class Magnoliopsida; order Poales; family Poaceae; genus Hsuehochloa; species Hsuehochloa calcarea. The sequence continues at coordinate 15,049,217 of CM070616.1, read as the reverse complement.
CTTTCATCTTTCACTGTTTTCCATATATTATATCCTTTATTTCCAACACTTGCTTCCAACTTTTCCATAGAAAATCCTAGGGTATTGCCGAAACAAACCAAAACATTTTTGAATTTCAAATTATCTTGGAATTTTGGTTTGTTTTTGAAATCTTTCCAAATCGGAAAGTCTTCAACCCTTTCCGCTTTCCTCTTTGGGCCTTCCCGTTTTCCTTTACCGGAGACGGCTTTCTCCAAAGCCGCCACCACCCTGTTTGTCTCTGCCTCGTGTTGCGCCGGAGGCCATCATCTACAACCGATTCTTGCCGCTCCGCTCCGCGACAAAGTGGCACCAGGCACTGCCACCTCCCACGCCACCTCACCACGCCATCAATGCGGGCAATAGGCCCTAATCGCCGCGTGCCAGCACCGCGCCACGCTCCACGACCCCCGTCACACCTACTCGCCGCGCCGTGAGTCATCACACCTAGCGCCGCCAGCTCTTGTCCTCGCACCAGAGAGACAACCACGCCACCGCGATGTCACCATGCTACCACCATAACGCCACCTCACCCCAACTGGCGCCATTTATGCCCGGCCATCCACCTTGCCACCACGCGCCGCGCGCACTGCGCATGGCTACTGCTGCCACCACTTCATCCCGGCTATAAAAACAACCCGATTTTGAGCCAAATGCGTTGCCAGCACTCATTCAACCCACCCTCACCACCAATCGTCACAAACGCCGACCAACCGCAAGAATCCCCGCCGCCTTCATCTTCTTCTCCGATGAGTCTAAAGGTAAATTCGCCGCCGCCCCCTCCCTTCCTCTCCCAACCCAGTTACCAGCATCACCTCACCACCCTGCACCTTTCCCCCACCATCTACCACCCTATCCCAGCCACCACATCACTGGCACCATCCTCCACTGCCGCGCCACCCATAGCCCACGTGGCTAGGAAGCCTCGAAGGGCCCTAGACCCCGCCGCCACCATCCCCGAAATCCCCTTTGCTCACTGATGCTCAGGCCTTGGACAATTTGGCCGGAGCATGGCCGGACCGCCATTGCCACCCTCCCTTGCATCAGCCTGGCACCACCACCAGTGCCACCCCATCTCCGAACCACCATGCCCCAAGGAAAACCCAAAAATGGGTTGCTCAAGCCACGGTGCACCACCCGACACCACTGCCCATAACTACAGTCGCCGCTGGCCTCACCGGTGCCGATTTCGTCGGCTGTGGAGTGCGCCCAGCTCGTGGCCACGCGTCTTAAGCCATTTCTACGCTAGGTCTATTGGCCTGGACCATTTGGCTTTGAGCCTGGCCACGGGTTGGACTCGGCCCAACACTGTGCATTTGCACTATTCCGAACCAGCCCAACATTATTCAACAAAAACCGTTAGCCCGCACCCAAAATCCATTATATTCATTAAATCCACTACTTTTCATAAACCCTAATATGCCATGAACAGTTACGAGCTCAGAAATCCCATTTTCAACTTGGTTCACTGATCAAACTCCCAACAAATCCTATTCACCACACTCTTCGTTCTCTTTTATTTCTTTTTGGATTTTATTTCACTTGCATGTTGTTCCCACTTGTTCCTTGTTGAGCCTGATATTTATTGGGATTATTTTATTTCATTTTGCGCTAGGTTTTGACTTCAACGATCAAGCTCCGGAAAGTGCCAGACAAGTCATAGGAGAAACAGGGAATTTCGAAGACTTCGAGAAAGGAGGCAAGTTACTTTCATTTGATCATTTTGAGGCTATATTTTATGTACTTATATTATTAATTTTATTATTTTATTTGAGCCAATTATTTCAATAATGAAACAACACTTTGGAATGCCATGATGAGTAGATAAATCCCATTATCGCACATACAAGCCCCCTATTATTTGTAGGCCATATTCACCTTGTTAAGTTTAGTCCACATACAATGATACCAAATATTCGGGAATGTCAAACAAAGTGTTTCTAAATACTAACAAGGAAGGTTGGCTAAACGCCAATAGATTTTGGTGGAGAGTTGATTCTTGAGACTAGAAGGTGGACGACCACGAGTTGGTAAATGGTCCATTGCCTCACTAGATGACAAGTAAGGACAAGAACCTTTTGCAAGTAACAAATACAGATCTCGGCCAACCACGGATGTGGTATATCCAACTGGGCTTAGTACAGTGCTCTCCCGATTGAATATCTACAGGATGTCAACTGCTCTTATGTGATAGAGTAGCCGCAAAATGAGGGTGAGTCAGGAGTAGGCCAATTAGGGTACCCACTGAGCTACACAACGGTATGGACCAGTCAGCATCGGACCACACACTCTACCATTGGTCGGTGGTTTCCCGATGGCTGTATTCACCTTGAACCTACTGAGTAGAGACTAGAAAGGTTGGGTAGTGGAAAGGACATTGTTATCTTGACTCAGCCGCACGCTATTTGGTCGTGTGTATATAACTTGACAGTATGAGTCTGTGATATCTTGTGATTAAAGTTGGGTAACTCTGCAGAGTATAATTGATGGTATTCGAATACGCCGTACTTCCGGTTAATAAAGCTGTGTTTATGGGTGATTCCAATACATGAGGCATAAGTAGAGTTTTACAGATATTAAGTTGGTAATTGTAGATGTTGAAAACCCCTGTTGTATTTATTATTGTTTTACTGATTTAAATACTATATTGCTTTCAATTCAAATATTGCATTCCACACATACCTGTTGTGGTAAAACTGTTTTATTCCTTTGCTAATCCTAGCAAGAAGTTAATTAGAATTCCCTATGAAACTTGCTGAGTACTGTCGTGCTCATACTTGTTAAACATCATCAGAAGAACCCTGGGAGGGGGCAAGTGATCTTTATGATCAAGATGAGCCATTAGACGGTGACGACTACTGGTATAAGGTCTCAATAACGCCCAAGCGTGCTAATGGTTCTCATGTGCTTTTGTGTTGTAATATATTATGTTTGGGCTTGGATGGCCGCACTTGTGTCCAAACTGGCAGCTAAGCCTTAACTGATGTAATAAATGTTTGCCTCTTATTGTAAACGTGAGCTTGCTGTGATGTTGTCTCTTGCTTCACAACTGCACATCTTGGGTGGTTGTGAAGAGTTTGAATTATCCCAAAAATGGGGTTGTTACAATTGCTATCCTTTTTAAATGATAATGGCTACTTCCCCTATTCCTTTTTATTTGGCATTTTTAGAGTCTGTGCATCCAGCTATCTAAATTTCTTTTGCATTAGTGTGTTTTTAGTTATCGAGATTGACCATGTGAAACTTATGTCACTAGATTTCTCATTAAAATGAATGTCATAGTAACACAATCCTATAAATCTATACTAAAATAAAGTTATAAAAAGTAACGATCAAAGTTACATTTCGGAAGACTGAAAGTCAATAACTTCAAATAAAACGATCGGAGAGTATCATCTCTTGTGCTACTTTTTTTTTTCACGGGGTTCATATACTATCCTTCGCCAACTTATTACGTCACGCCATCTAAATGTCCGTTGAATTGCACGGGCAATTCAGCTAGTTTCCTCAATTTTACAAGAAGAAATATACCGGAAATATTCTTGTAAACTGTGTATATCCATAAAGACATAGAGCTCTTTTTGTTCTAAAAAAAGCAATGACATAATATTTATAGCGAATGGAACTCAGATTCACATCCTCTTATTACTCAACCATTACAAATAAGTGGTTATTTTTTGGAATAGCTCAGGGCTTGGAAAGCATGAAGTGAAGTAAAAAACAGTACAGCTACTTAAAGTGAAAATGATGCATGCAAGTAAGAACTCGGACCTAGATTCCTTACGTGCTCTCAAAAAAAGAATTTTTACGGTGCATTATACGGTTAGTAACGGGTGGTAGTAGAAATCAAGTATTGGCATTGAATTATTAAGAGTATATATAATAGACTTTTCTCTATTTTTTCATAAGCATTTACTTTACAATTTTACCTCTTCCGGAATTCTACTATTCATACTAACAGATGTAGTATAACTACATCCTAAATAATATAAACCATTGAATGAAAAATACTAGACGATTTATATTTAGTTGATTGTACCGTAAAAGAGCTCCTAAGAATAACAACAAATAACATAGGAGACAAAGCAACTTTCCCCTTGGGCAGTCACCATCGTCATCTGGTCAGCTGCCATTATTGGATGACACAAATGCAATGTTCTAAAATTTTGATCTTAGCTAAGGTCAATTAATTTCAATATATTATATTATTCCAAGCTTGCCAATTGTTCTGGTCTAAATCACACCTGGCGTGTGAGATGATCTTTATATTTTTTATGTAGGTAAATCACATGTTTAGTTGAAAATTTCTGCAAATTTACTCTTACATATATGTAAAAACAAGAGTAAGTTCAGCACGTTTGTATTTACATGCGCAACCGTACCTGTTAAAAAATCAACCCGATCGATCCGTCTGGTTGGTTAGATGATACGTGTTAATGACGAACATACATTTAACAGATAGCTTCGTTGATTAAGGCATAGTGATGTTACAATCCTGCAGGAGTAGCAGGCTAACACGAGACACAGCTTGTGCTTGTTACGAAATCTTTGTATGGGCAAAAGACTAAATCGTTTCTGGAGAGTTTTCACCCTGTGGGTTATAAATATAAGGACATCATATGTACATGATGTATACAGATGAGTAACCATCACGGATCCTCCTTTATACTTTGTGTTCATTGCGTGATTGGATTAATTGTCTCCCAACTACGGCATCGATTATTCAACACGTTATCAACACAAATTATTCTTACAAAAATCAGTATGTCGTTCGGAATTCCATCTTTTTAATCCCTAGTTTGCTATTACATTAATCTGGTAGGTTAATTTGTACATATGAGATTTGATTGGTTTACTGTTCATCATAATTTGATATCACTGTTCATCATCATGCAAATTTCTATTCATACACGAAAAAATGGCGATCTCTACTAGCTCGAAGACGCCACTACCACCGGCCGCTCGCACCCGCCACATGCTGTCATGAGCTGCCTGAGGCCGCGCCTCTCGCTATCGCGAGCCACCTGATTCTGGCCGCACGCCACCTAGTGCCATGCCAGACTGTGGCCACACCGCCGTGCTCGTGCGCGTTCCGCCACTACCTGGCCACACCACGTGCACCCTCGAGCTGCGTCGCCGAGAGGTCACGCGTGCACCCGAGTGCTGCGCCGTAACGAGGCCGCGCAAGCTCGAAGCCATTTACGCCGCGCCCCGTGCGCGCGTTGCCTGCCGCTCACCGCTGTCGCCGCTTTGCGGCGCCGGCAACCACTTCCGCAGCCGCTGCGTGCGCGCCCACCATGCGCCGTTCGCGCCGCTCATTACCGTCGCCGCTTTGCAAAGACGCGACCACCACTTCCGCGCGAGCATTGCTGTGCCCGACCATCGCGCACCGCCACGCCGCCGACGAAGCCGAGCGCCTCGCTCCGCCATTGTGTTTTGGCCTTTGCGCACCGCCACGCCAGCCGCGTAGCCGAGTGCACTCGCTCGCTTCTTGCCGCCTCGCTCTGCCCGCTCATGTGAGCCGCCCCGCTGGCCGCCAGCGTCGCGAGCGCGCCCATCATGCGCCATCACCACCACTAGATGGGCATTACGGAATCCCTAGCGCCCATCTTCTTAACCCTACCGGGTGGGCCGAGTGGGCGAGGGTAGGTAAGAGTTATTTGCTTTAATATTATTTTGGATTTTTATATATTCTTTCAAAATAACCCTTCGGGAATCCTTTTTGCGACGGATCAATATGTTCTATGGTTATTTTATAATCTCGACTCCCGGCTTATGGTTATTTGCTTTAATATTATTTATTTTTATACAATAACCTTAAATTAATCCTAGAAACTGAATTTTTAGGTGTATGAGATTCCATAATTGTGAAACCTTAGACCTAGTACTCTTTGGAAGCATCATATTTTTATGGTTTATTTTTTTCTAGTATTGTGTGCTTGGGAAATTAATTAATAGGTTTAGTAATTCTGAAAATTGCTTCCATACCTTAAAAATTATCAAAAAAGAAAATCTTAAAAATGCTAGGAAAATTTTGGGAATTGTATAAAATTATCTACTGAATACATAAAATTAATCTCTATTATTTTGCACTCGTTTCATGCATTTAAAATGTTTTACCGTCTGTAAACATATAGAAAATTGCATAAATTGTGTGGGACATGTTTGACATTGTTAAGTGCATATTTGTTTGTCCTGGATGACAGCAATGATAAGTCCATATTATGCTCGATGGAGACCTGTAGCATTCTCCTAGTTATCCTTTATCTTTGTAAAGATGTCATTTTCTTGCACGAGTTGCATCAGTAGTATAGATTCAGCTCCTATCAAGTTTGGTCCTGCTCATGAAGAGTATCTCTTATGTTTTGCTTTAGGTTGAAAACCTATGCATTAGATTGTTTCTTCCCAGATACCACAAATAAAATAATGGTCTAAGTTGTTCTATTAAAGTCTTATCTCTTGCTGAAATGTTGATTAAATATGCTTAATAGAACATATTGGCAGTAGCATACCTTACCTGTAGTAAATTAATCTTGCATGGAATAAAATTTTGTAATATATAAGCCTGGAAATTGAAAATAAGTTAACATGCCTTGCTAACAAAGTATTATATATGTGCTCTTGATATCTAATAAGCCTCAATTCACTAGCTTGTAGTGCACAGATGCCTAGATGGCTAAAGGGAAACTATTTTTTTCAGTGGCACCAGAACAAGCCAAATCATATGTTTATCTCTCATGGATCACTTTGGCTAGAAAACACTATATTCCTCTAATAAGTACATAATAACTTCAGCTCTAAGACTTGGAGTCTATATAACACTATGCCCAACCACTGATTTCTTAATTAAAGAACTTTCTAAGGAGAATAATACATGGTATATATTAGTTTCATGCCAACAAAACTATACTCCAGTTGAAATATGATTGCAAATCTTTAACTCCGAGTTGATTTCAAGCAAATGCCTGATGCACACGCTATCACTTGGGATTTTACAATTAGCATGAAAAGGGGGAGGAAATTGGCCATGTGCGGGATATTGGAAGTTAAGAGGCATAGAAAATTGTTCAAGATAATAGTCATGATAGGCATAGTGGCATATCCTAGGTCAAAGCCAGAAGTAAATTAGCCCAAAGCAATAAATTAATTTAGTTTATTTTCAGAGATAATTAAAGTAAATTGCATGATTACTATTCTTATCTAGTTTATATGGAAAAACTGTTGTAAAAAATGGGTGACTGAAGTTCTTTGAGCAAAATGATTCAATTTCGGACTGTTTGTCTCTAGGATGGTCATTGTTAGTTTCTTGATCTCTCATTGACATTCTGACATGGCCATTATCACTTTAGGATATCTGTTGATGAACTTGCTATTTTTGAAGCTTTGCTTATTCTGTTACAATTGATCGCTTTTACTTTGAGCCTTCTAGCTTAGCTTTGATATATATATCTTAACATGATCTTGTTAGCGCTTTCAGGCTTGATATGTATTGTGTAATTGTAGAAATGCTTTTTTTTTATCTTTTGGGTAATCTTCAAAGCTTCTTGTACCTAAAATTGCAAAATTAAAAAAAAAAGAAGCCAATCCATTGCATTTCCTACATGCTCTTTCTTGTGCTTCTTCCTTATTTCTGCATTTTTTATCTCTGGACAAGAGGAAGGCGTGATTCTTCGATGACTCCATTGTCAAAGGGGGAGAAGAAGTAGCAAAAATGTTAAAAGTGGAGCTATTTGGAGAAAATAGAGAAAATAATTTTTTCTTAAAAAAAATAAAGATCAAAGTGAGGGGGAGCTTTTAATTTGCATTATTATGATCGTATTGCTATTTCTAAACTTGAATTGCAATTCTTGGGACCTCACAATGATCAAATATCAAATTGAACAATTGTTCCTTCATATGGACCTTAAGTGAGATTTTTGACTCTTCTTTGGAAATTGAAGCTTTCTCGCTTTCTTTTGTCTTATCTCGCTTGCCTATAATAATCTGAAGCCAACTTGGTCATTTCCATTGTTTTCTCTTGCTCTGGGACCAAGTTGTGCCTTTGTGCGAAAACGTCAAGTATTTTCATTTTCAAACCTTAAACTTACATTTTTGGGAAATTGCCAATGTGTTCATCAAGGGGGAGATTGTGGATATCATGGGGATATGCTCATGATATTAGGATGATGTTACAATTGGCAATGACGTTGAAGGTTTATCGAATCACGCGTTTTCGGCAAGTTTTCGGTGCTGTCAGGTCTTGGGCGGTCTGATCGGCCAGGGCGGTGGTCAGACCGGCCAGTGGCGGTCCAACCAGCCACCCGTAGCGGTCAGACTAGTCAGGGGCGGTCCGACTGGCCATAAGCGGCGGTAGGACCGGCTAGTATATGATTGGTGGAGTTTGGAGTTAGGCCAAAAAATAGAGGGTGTAGGCAAGAGGGGATTCTCATACACTTGGTCTCATACTTTTTGGAGCTTCCAGTCAAAAGATCTATTCGTTTGAAATTTCCAGAGAGGTTTCAGATTTCAAGGGTCAAAAATTGGCTAAATCCCTTGCTGGGCAGTCAGACCGGCCAAAGAGCGGTCAGACCGGTCCATGGGTGGCGGTCTGACCGGTTTTCACTTGTTCCTCTCCATTTTGGCGGCGATGTTTGTTGATTAAGTCAAGTTCATGAGTTTCAGTGCTTATATGTTGCATGATGCATGTTTTGACTAACGTGGGTCAAATTGCGAAGAACTTGTTCCCGGAATCGATTTCTTGGTCTATTGTTGTGCATGTTGCTTGGAGGTCAACGACGGTCAACGGCGAGGATGATCGGGACTAGGGTTGGAGAGATGAGGTTCAGAACGATCAATGATGCTGGGTGAAGTCTATGGATTCAAGCATTGCGCAAAATGGACAATGATGACCTAATGGGAAGTTCGGTGCGACAGGTTGTATCAAGCGGTGCGGGGGTCGGTGCAAGTGCTATGGTGGTTTTGTGGGAGCCAGATGGGAGAGACTTGCCGACATAATGAGAGCCGTTGATCAATCTACACGTGGCAAAGCATGTGATTGCTTCATGAAGACTAGACTCGGTCTCTGGAGAAGGGTCGAGAAGGGGTATTTTGGTAATATCACTAAAATATCGCCTGGATTTCTTTTGGCTAAACCGCGGCGCAAGACGACGCAAGGAGAAGCGGTTTAGGTCAAGAGAAGATGGAGACGGCGCTTTAAAATACTTACGTGAGTTAAACCCGTTTGTGTGTGGGCTTAACCGGTGCCCCATAGGAAACTCTTCTGGAAGGTTAGCCTCCACTATAAATATGGGAGGGTGCTATAGCACCACCTTGATCCTTTTTCTTAGTTTGAAACCCTAGTTTGCTTTTGAGATTAGGGAGTGGAGAGGTTAGGATTCTTGAGAGGAGATTGATTGTGTGCTCATGTATTGAGTTTTGTCCTTCTTGATGGAGTGGCTGTAAACCAGCAACAATCACAAATCTATCTATGCAAGTTTTCTTGAGATAAGTCTCTTTTCGTTCTTACTCTCTATTTTATGATTTTAGGGCTTTCTTTGATTCTCAAGTTTTCTTTTGGTTTCTGCCCCTAATCTTGCTTGCTGTGACATGTGGAAACTCATCTCTAACCCACAAGTAAGTTTTTGGATCAAGTTTTTGTTTTGACTCGGTTTTGAACCATTCTTCACTCAAACGAAAAAAGGTTGAAACTTTGCCAAGAATCTTCACGATCTTTGATTGCAATAGTTTTCTAATATCCTAAAGAAGGTGTGTTCCAAGTTTCATCGAGTTTGGAGTTGTAGATCAAAAGTTAGACCTATTTGCAACTTCGTTTTTGGGCTGATTTTACTGTTCATCAAGCTGGAGGTCAGACCGCTCAAGGTGACCGATCAGACCGTCATTGATATAGAGGTCAGACCATCCAACACTTGAAAATCGAGCTTTTGTTGATTTTGGTCGTTTTGCTCAGGGGTTTCAATTGGATTCAATACAAGACTTCTGCCGTGCTTGTATATTGATCTTCATAGCTCTCATAACTATCGGAGTGAAATACGTGTTGAATCCGATCTTGGTGAAAAAGATATCGTGCTCCTATTCACCCCCCTCTAGTCGCCGTTTCGGTCCAACATGGTTGAAGGAGGGGGAGGCCTCGGATCAATGCGGGGAAGACGCTGGAGGAGGAGGGGGTGCCCGATCTGCACGGGGAAGACGCCAGAAGAGGAGGCGACCCTGGATCTGTTGGGGAAGCGGTCAGAGGAGGTGGGTGCAATGTCAACGAAGGTGGAGGACAAATGGCTAGTGGTGGGGGAGGGGTTGGCGGCTTTTGTGTGCAGGAGGACTAGGGGAGCTTGGAGGCGTTGGAAAGACTTAGTGAGATGGATTCGCAGAGGAAGAGGCAGCAGCCGAACTTGGGGGTGCCGATGGCGGTTTGAGGGTGGGACGCGGCCACGAAGGAGGTGAGGAGGATGCAATTATTTTATGGTTAGGGATTCGGAGGGTGAGGAGTGTTTGTGTTGTTTTCTTTTCCTGTCGGTCAAGTGCAACGTCAGGGAAACATGTTTTTCTGGCGGATACCTGTTACACTGTCGCGAAAACAACATTTTACTGACGGGTATTCATAATACCGTCACAAAAATTGATAATTTTTCTGATGGTGTAATGAGCACGTCACAAAAAAAATTGTTCCTGGTGGTTCCTAGCGGGCCCGTTAGGAAATAAAATCACCGCCACGAGAGATCGGCAGCTTGGCAGTGAAATTTTGACTAAATTTTATTTCGTCACTACAACTCATATATACCGTGTAGAAAAGAAATGTATAGAAAATATAGAAATATGGAGCAAAAGCAATTGTCTGAAAGTGTACATACATCGTCCACTCGAGGTATGATTTTCTGAAGGGGCTCCTATTATTGACTTGTTATTTCCTAGTAGTTTCGCTGATCAATTTCAAGTTTGAACAATTGAAAAATGAACTCCAAGATATGATTTCATTTTCTTGAAGTCATGTGATCTGTGGGCCTGACAAAGTTTGAAGTCCTACACAACTGTAAAGTAATATAAACATGACAACTTTTTCTAAGAAAAAAACAGCATCTACAGGTTACTTTTCTTGTAGAACTTGGCCTTAAGTAATCTCTCTGTTATACACGGTCCTTGCGTGGACTGAAGTTACTTGCATGACTTTGCATGTTGATCTTCTCAACATCAGCCTTCATCGAGTCATGGTGATCTCGAAGAGAGCCTCTAGCCAAAGCTTGCTAAGTTGCCGTAATAACACGTGTGGTGATGGTCAATCCATGCTCATCCTCACACTCCAGCAGCCAGCCTATCCCAACAACTTTGCTTGTTAGCAGGAGCGTGTGACTTCTGAACTCTTGACGTCGGATACCATGACCTCTACATGGGGGGCGAATTAATAAAGCAGCAGCCTCTGACTACTGAACTCTTGACATCCGATATCATGACCTCTACAAGGGGAGCTAATTAATAAACAACTGACGCAAGCATGATTTTTGCATGTCTTCAAGACACAGTAGATATACGTACGTATGTACCATTGAAAAATTAACGATTTTAGCAAAAAAAAATTAGAATTAATTTTAGCAAAAAATTAGAATCAAAGCATAATTCTAGCAGCAAAGAATTGACAAGAATGACATAACAACATGTAATATTTTCATATTAATTAAACATGATAATATGCTCAAAAGATTGGACTTGATAACAAGTAAAATAAGCATAATGCTCATATTTAAATGTTTACATATCGCTCTCGGATGTCGGGTGTTCAAGATATAATATTAGCCTCCTCGCCACTCTTGTCAAGAATATACACTAATTAGATAGACAAGATAAATAAGACCTTGAGCTAAAAATTAATGCCTTACTATTGTATCAAGAACAAGTAAGAATAATCCCACAAGTCACGACAGCACTAATTATTTTCTGCCAACAAAAGAAGCAAGAATATCACAATATAAACTGAGATCACAAATCAACAAAAACAGCACTTACTGATTTCTATCAACAGAGGAACAATAGACCACGATTGCACAATTAGTGATCACCTAGTCAAATTCAGTCAATAGGAAGCAACTGAACTACAAAAAAAATGTGAGCCTAGATAACAATATGCAACAACAAGCTAAAGCACGATTTACAATCAGCGTTGTCAATGTAATTTCATAAGTGACAATAATCCTCACCGAGCATCAATCCGAGCTCACAACATTACTAAGCAATATCTCTCAGTACTAGTTTCAATCAAATCAATCACAAATTGAGACTTCTACTAGCACAACATATCTGCAAAGTAATGCAAAAATGAAAACAACAATACTCATGACGCGGATGTCACTCAAAGCCACCGAGTAGTAAATCGGGCAAGGCATGCCAAGGCGTTGACTTAGAAAAACCAATCGCGACACTATGCCACGAAGACCAGACGAGGTTGACAGAGATACAATGCCAACTTCACAAACTGGAACACACTAGTGTGCGAAGACGATATACAGAGAATGCCGCACAAGACTTGCCCCACAAGACCAATCAAGGTGCACGGTCGAATGCACCAAGGAGCACCATCAACAAGAAAACCCAAGCTCTTCTCCCACTACAAGATCAAGCAAAGGCCGACCGATTCCCACCTCCAATTGGCACAAATCGAAGCCCTCACCACACCTCAACAGAGAAGTGGAAGCAAGAGGGAAAACCAAGATGCGCAAGGAGGAGGAGAAACCACCTCACCGTCGACGACGCCGGGTCCAACCTCGGCAGTGTAGTGGCTCTCAAAGCCCCAACCAAATTGAAGCCAAATCGAGGAAGAAGAATAATCAAAAGAGGGAACACTCACTTTATTTCAGTCAAGAAAGAAGGAGAAGAAGGGAGCCTTAAGAGGAGAGACAAACAACGCCACGCGGCTAAAGCCAAAGGCCGGGCCAAGCGCACGGGCCACTAGCGCCTCCTACATTCTTTGTCACTCTCCCAGAGCCCTCATGCCGCACACGAGGGCATTAGACTAGAATATGAGTATCCAAATTATCTCTTCCTCTTCTCTCACCGGCAATGGGCCTTGCCATTTCTTTTCTTTTCTTTTCCATTTTCTTCTTTTCTATAATTGAGAAATTACCAAAATAGCCATCCAATCACAACAATCCCTACCAATTTATCAATTTGATAAAATGATGCTCAAAATATTGTTTAATATATAGTTGTTCGATGGTGGGTACCTTGTGGGTTTAAACCTAAAGCCTAGCAACAAGGACCACGACTCTGCACAAACAAAGGAGTACTTTGTCTTAATTCAATACCTTGGTGTGAGAGTTTTACCCAAGTTACATTCTCAGATTGGGTGGCTGCACTTTTCCTCTCGGCTTGGGACGTTATGGTTGTCTCCGTATCTACCTCATGAGAATTTAAGAAAGTTTACCCTTATCTTCCTTTGATTGTGACCTCACAATCATACTCAAGTAGGTGAATTCTCTAGGGAATCCTGTAGGACGATTCCCGATGCTATATAGGTATCAAATTCATTAAGAGCTATAGCTCAACCTCCCATAAAGAAAGAGTACTGCAGCTAATGGGACCCTTAAATGTGCTCTCTAATCCCACACAGTTTGTTGTCCTAAAGCCTAGTTCACGGGATTTCCAATCTACTAGGATAGGTTACCGCCAATGTGGGCTTTTACAAGGGTATGAGCCCCATTCCCTTTGACGCTGCAAAGATGGCCTTTCGCACCATTCCTTTGGTGAAAGGATCTGGCAAGTTCCTTTAAGATTGGATATATTCCACAGAAATAACACACGTCTCTCTCGCATGCCTTACCGACTTAAGTCACCTCTTTATATGTTTTGAGGACATCATATTGTCCTTCCTACTCTGTCTTAACCAAAATGGTTTGGTTATCGCAGTAGGTTAATACAGTTGGGATTGGCTTTTCCAGCACAGGCAGGTCAGAAAGGAGTTGTCTAATCCATTCTACCCCTACAGCCACTGAGTCGAGTGCTACCATCTCAAACTCCATGATGGACCGTGTAAGGATAGTCTGTTTAGAAGACTTCCACGAAATAGCTGTAACACCCCAGCCCAACATGAGCCTGGGATGCTACTAAAATAACAATATCACAAATACAAATTCAAGACACTACAAAAAAATTCGGCAGAACCTCCTTTGTGTAACTAAGTTTACCGAAGATTCCAATAGATGCTTACAAAATTATCACTATTTCAATATCCAAAGTTCATCGAAGCATTCATAAATAATCTACTCAGCTAAAACATAAGCAAGCATAATTAAAATTTACCACTCTCATTATTACAAATAAACCAATGCATTCAAGTATAGCCAAAGTTAATCCTTAAGCAGTTTGCTTGTTATAAAGGTACGGTCGAAATGATAATTATCTTTTCAAGAATATGTGGTAGTGAGTGCAACCAAAGCAACCCTACTCCCTCCCATGCATGCCGTCATAAACGAGATACCTAAAAACACAACATCGCAAGAGTGAGTCCAAGACTCAAAGAAAGTACAAATAGCAAGACAATAGCCAACACAAGCGTAATTAACAACATCCATCCACGTAACCCAATAAGAAATATGTCTCATGCTTATGCGATGCAACCTGCTCAAATGCACTTTTCTTTCTCTCTTTGCATATACTGGTATTATGGAGTGTGCATCCGTCGATGCACACCCATGCCTGTGCCTTCTAGCACAGGGACCTTAGCCCATACTCCACAAGTATGGGGACCCAAAAGCCCATCATATTCATGATGGGGACCTCAATTAATGCTTGGTCACCACGTGACCATGCCTCCAATATGATATCATGATGCACATGGTCAATACTTTAAATCATCATGCATACATGAAACTTACGCATACTTCTAGCATTTACGGGCATTAATGTCCATAACATTCGAGCATCCATGATTAACATAATATACTCATAACATAGTACACATGAACAAATGATCACACACAATTTACCACTCACTCAGACTTGCCTTAACCACGAGAGAACGAGGGATGTACAGAATGAGCTGCTCCCTACACCGGTCCACCACCTGAATAACAGTTATAACACATGCTAAGACACAACAACAGATCAAAACAACCTATATAACAACAACCATGGACTTGCAAAACTCCTAACTCGATCCCGACCCCAAACTCTTAGATGTTGATCTGTCCCCTCGGTGGATAGTCAACTTCAAAAATCCATATATCTTAGTACAGGGGTCCAAATAAGATGTTCTTAGACTTTCTGGAAAGATAATTAAATTCTCCAACTAAGTCTAGTTGGTGAGCCTTGCTGAATCGGCGAAGTAATATCCCTACCAGGCCAATTAAACAAATATCAACTTCACATTGGGTTTTCTGGACAGAGTACTAAAACCACCATAACTGTTACTACACAACTCAGAATGGGGTTAACTTGGACTCTATGGAATCATGACAAAACCAGCTACAATAGTCTAGTTGGACAAGTCTCCTGATTCGGCCTCCTACTAATTCTTATATTCAGGTAAATTTTTTCTAAGTTTTCTGTCTCTGCAATCTGACAGTTAGCAAAACAGCGACGGTACAAAATTCATAAATTTTGATTGCCAACTCTAAAAAATATGTTCTTTATCAATTATGAAAGCTTACTAGAACGGCTACAACTTCCGTGTTGGGTGACCCTTCCGATTCGGCCTCAAAAAAATACAAATTGGCTAGACACGTAGACTGTCAAATCTCGTCAGCTTTCCTGTACAGTCGTAGTAAAACGGCCATAACTCCTAAACTATGACTCCAATTGAAGTGATCTCGGTGCTAAAAGAAAGATAAAACCGATATCTACAACTTTCGAAAAGGTGATCAGGTCAGAACATGAACATAACGTACCCAAATCTGACGAGGCGGCGCACAGCAGGGAGAGGTGGGGAGAGGCGGCGGCTCAAAGTGGGGAGGAGGAGGGAGAGTGGGGAGTTTAGGGTTTGGGGGGGGGAGGGTGGGGACCCCCCCTTTTTGGCCGGCCACCACATGGGCCCCTCTGGTCATGCCCGAGCCCAGTTGTCGAGGATTTACGGAAAACCCCCTTCTCTTTTCAGGAATTTCTACTCATTTAATTATCTTTTCTCCTCCCGGCTATTTTCTAATTACCCGATTCAATTCCGGGGTATTACAATAGCCCCACCTACTAGAGTGAAAACGTAGCCACTCCTAGCGTCATATCATCTGAGTAATCTGAGTCACTAATCTAGTTAGAATAACTAAATCCTTCCAAGTCTACCAGATGGTCAGAATAATGTATTCCCAAGTTTGTGGTTCGCTTTAGGTACCTAAGTACCATCTCTAGTGCTATCCAATGATAATCTCCTAGCTTGACCGTATAACGACTCAATCTGCTTACAACATATAAGATGTTTGGTTTCGTTGCACTAGTCGGATACATTAAGGATTCAATTATTTGAGAATATTTAAGCTGGTCTTTTCCATATCAAGTGTTTTTATGTAGTTTAATGTTGGACCGAAAAGGCGACTAGAGGGGGGTGAATTGGAGCACGCTCACTTTTTCACATATAATGGATTCAACACAAATTTCACTCCAGTATCTATGGAAGCTATGAAGATCAGTATATCAGTACAGCGGAAGACTAATATTGAATCCAATATAAACCCCTAAGCAATATGACAAAATCAACAAAGATTAAACCAAATCAATGCACTGGCTGTCGGACCGCTGTGTCCCTGGCGGTCAGACCGATTCCCTGGCCGTCTGACCGGTGGCCTTGGGCGGTCTGACCGCTGGCCTCCAAAACAGATCAAACAGCTCGATGACGAAGTTGCAAATAGATGAAACTTTTGATCTACATCTCCAAACTTTATGAAACTTAGAACACACCTTCTCTATGATATCAGGAAGCTATTCCAATCGAATATTATGATAATTCTTGGAAGAAAAAGGATTATTTTCCTTTTGATTGAAGAAGGGTTCAAAACCGGGTCAAAACGAAAACTTGATCCAAAAACTTGCTCGTGGGTGATTGATGATCAAGATGATCCTAGATATGTTCCCACACGTCACAGCAAGCTAGATCACGTGAAGAATTCAATCAAAAACTCACAGATCAAAGAAAGACTCAAAATCATCGAATATAAAGAAAGAACGCAATGAGATAAAACATTGATCAAACTTTCATTTGATTGATTGATATGATATGGGCTTACAGCTTCTCCATCAATGGAGGACAATGCTCAATCCAAGAGAATGAAAATCACATCAAACTATCAAGAACCCTAACCTCCACAAAAGCTCTCCCTAAGAAAATTAGGGTTTACAAAATAGCAAAAGAGACAAAGCGAAGGTGGAGCGACCTCCCTCCCCTATTTATAGTGGAGGCTTAGACCTTCTAGAAGTTTGACTCTATTGGGTTCCCGTTAATGCCAAAAACAAACGGGAGCATCATCCTAAGATCTGGAGCATATCCCCTTCATATCCACAATCTCCCCCTTGATCAACACATTGGCTTTAATCCAGAAAATGTAATTTGGAGGTTTGAAAAGTAAAATACTTTTGTTTTTGCACAAAGACATAAATTGGTCCAAAAGCAAGAGAAAGCAATGGAAATGACCAAGCTGGCATCAAAATAGCATACGCAAGTGAGATAAGGCAAAAGAAAGCATAAAAACTTTAAATTCCAGAAAAGAGTTAAAAATCTCACTTAAGGTCCATATGAAAGAACAATTGTTCAATTGACCTATGATCATTGTGAGGATTAATAAATGCAATTCAACTTCAGAAGAATCAATAAGACAATAAGAATGGAATTCAAAAACTCCCCCTCACTATGATCGTCAGATTTTAGAAAATTTCAAATTCTCCAATTTCTCCCCCTTTTTATCATTTTTATATATATTCTCCCACTTTGTACAATAATGACATATCTTCTCCCCCAACATTGAAATATCTTCTCTCCCTTTGACAATGGAGCCATCAAGAAATCACGCCTTCCTCTCATCCATAGATAACAAATGCAGAATGAAGAAAGAAGCATAAGGAGTATGCATGAAGTGCAATGGAGTGGCTTTATTTTTGTATTTTTTAATTTTTAATTTTTAATTACAAGAAGCTTTGGAGATTACCCAAAAGAACAAGTCAGCATTTCTAATATTGCACAAACGACATATCAAGCCTAACATCGCTAGCAAGATCATGATAAGACATATATGTCAAAGCTAAGCACGAAGGCTCAATATAAAGCAATACATTTGATCAATTTAAGCAAGGCTTCAAATTTAGCAAGTTCATCAACAGGGATCCTAAAGTGAAACTAGCCATGTCAAAATATCAAAGTGAGATCAAAAAGCTAACAAAGACCACATTAAGAGTCAATCAGGTCCTGTATTGAATCATTTTGCTCAAATTTCTTAACACCCATTTTTCAACAGTTTTCTCATTTGCACTAATATTGAAGTTGACTAATGATCTAACTTAGTGACAAGATCCTGGACTAGGAGCCATCCACAAACTCTTCCTAAGTTTCTACCAGGGCGACAAATCTTGAGGTTCATGTCATTTCTGACAAGTAGTCCCCATGAGATCGTCTGGATCATCAAACTATCTCCAAGTTTAAGTCTTTGACAAGCAGTCTCATAAGAATAGTTTGGCACAATTTAAGCATAAGACAATCTTGATTTTTCATGTTTCACAAGAGCAGTTTTATATTCTTAAGAACACAAGAAGCTCAAGTAATGGTCAATTTTAGATTCAAGAGCTAACAAAGCAATTCTGACAGGGCCAATGTCACAAAAGGAACACTAATTGCGCAACTAGCTAAAACATCCACAAATTGTAATTTTTAGTTCGAGTTGTTTTAGAGTTCTAGTTCATACAGCAAAGACTTATCAGTATATGTGAAAACATGATAATTCTAGCAAGTCAACGAACTAGACATGGCATTGAGCAAGAATTGAAATACTAAAGCTCCAAAGGGTAATAGGCAAAGCTTCATCAATTTTAAAAGATAAGCAGAAAAACTTATATTACAATGCATCTTTTTGGATACCACTTGTTGGATTTTTCATATGAATGCAATATGATACAATGAGATGCAATAAAAGCATAAAAACCTAAAAGTTCAAAAAGATCAATAAATTCAGAAAAGAACAAGAAAAGATCAAAAGAACAAGGTAAGATCAGAAAAGATCGAACTCCCTCTCAATCCAACCCATAGGGATAAATTACCCCTAACACGCTTCTCAAGGTGGCAAACCTAGTTGGGTCTAAATGCTTGGTGAGGATATCAGTCAGTTGAGCCTCGGACTCTACGAAGTGCAGCACAATATCACCTTTTTCGACATGGTCTCTAAGGAAGTGATAGCGAATGTCTATGTGCTTGATCCTAGAGTGTTGCACATGGTTTTTAGCAATGTTAATAGCAGAAGTGTTATCACAGAAAAGTGGAACACTAGCAAAATTTAACCCATAGTCCTTAAGAGTGATTACCATCCACAAAATCGACTACTGACAACTAGCAAAGCAGCCTATATATTCACTTGAAAGAAGGATTGTGCAATGTAAGACTGCTTCCTAGAAAACCAGGAAACAAGAGAAGTGCCTAGGAAGTGATAAGTGCCTGAGGTACTCTTCCTATCTAGCCGACAGCCCGCAAAATCAGAATCAGAAAACCCCCGAATGGACAAAGATGACGAACAGGAATACCAAATGCCATACAAGAGGGTATAGTGTAAATACTTGAAGATGCGCTTAACGGCTTGGTGATGGGAAGTTCTCGGAGACGCCTGAAACCTCGCATAGAGGCAGACTGTGAAGTGGATGTCCGGTCTCGAGGCCGTCAGGTACAGAAGTGAACCGATCATGCCGCAGTACTCGCGTTGATCCACGGCTTCTCCTTCCTCATCTGGATCCAAAACAGTCGAAGTTGCCATGGGAGTGGAGATTGGCTTGCAGTCACCCATGTCTAAACGTTTGAGCAAGTCCTTAGTGAACTTCGTCTGATGGATGAAGATCCCTTCCTTGCATTGCTTGATTTGAAGCCCCAAAAAGTAATTAAGTGCTCCCATCATACTCATCTCAAATTCCCTAGACAAAGTCTCAGAAAAGCTGGAAATAAGAGCATGAGAAGAACCACCAAAATAATACCATCAACGTAAATTTGAGCAAGTATGAAGTCATTACCACACCTAAGAATGAACAAAGTCTTGTCTACCTTTCCCATCTCAAAGTGATTCTTAAGCAAGAAAGTTTTAAGTCTGTCATACGAGACTCTAGGGGCTTGTTTAAGACCATATAAGGCTTTAGATAGCTTGAATATATGATGTGGGTACTTGGGATTCTCAAAGTCTGGGGGTTGCTTAACATAAACTTCCTCCTCTATGAAACCATTTAAAAATGCACTTTTAACATCCATCTGATATAATCTAAAGCCCTTAGATGCAGCAAATGCAAGCAGAATGCGAATGGCTTCTAGTTTAACAACAGGAGCAAAGGTTTCATCAAAATCTAACCCCTCAACTTGGCTAAAACCCTGAGCTACCAACCTAGCCTTGTTTCTAATCACAAAACCATCCTCATTTTGTTTGTTTTTGAACACCCAGCGGGTTCCTATAACATTATGACCACTAGGAGATTCTACTAGGTTCCTGTCGGTGTATTAGAACCGATCTTACGTAAAGATTATTTGATTCGGGGGGTCTCCTAGAGGTGAAATCACGCAGAGTGGTTGACACGGGATGTTTAGACAGGTTCAGGCCTTCTCCGGAGAGAATAATAACCCTAATCCTGTGTGATGTGGTATTCTTGATGATCAAGTAAGAAGCTAAGACTATTACAGAGAATAGTACTTGTATTTCTCCTTGACTCGCTCTATTTTTCTGTGTCTCCTCCCTCGTCTCCCTGATTGATACCCTTATATAGTCGTGAAGGAGTAGCCGTTTTGTACTGCGGAAGAGGCGCCTTAATTGAGCCAGTAATGGGCGCATGATGGTAGTAATTATCGGCGCATTGGCTTCTCCACGCCGTCTGGCAATTATCATTCAGAGATAATGGGGTATTTAAGCACTATTACTACGCGGAATAATAGTGCGTGCAGACCGTTCGGATTCCTTAATCAATTGGACCCACTTGCCTGTAGGTTTGATTATAAGGTGGTCGTGGTTTGCCTGGTCGTAGGAGGACTTACGACCAGGTAGTAGTCGTAGAAGGTCTTACGACTATGTAGTGATCGTAGAAGGACTTACGACCATGTAATGGTCGTAGAAGGACTTACGACCAGGTAGTAGTCGTAGTAAGACTTACGACTATGGGGGGTGATTGTAGAAGATCTTACAATCACTTGGTAGGCCCCTCCCTTATAAAAATAAGGGGTACTTCTGGAGACTATGTGACATCATATTTACCCATAATAAGAATTATAGATAACAGATAAAATGAGGATTATTAGATCCTCGCCATCTAGCCCCCGACTTCAAGTGAAAGTAACTTACTTGGTGAAGGATTCGCAAATGGACTTACGACTATGAAAATGTCGAGAACCATAGTCGAAGGAAAAACTCTTCGACATTTGAGTGTTACTTTGACCAGGAGTTTGCTTGGTCAGAAAGGTTGCTTACGACTATCAAAAAGTCATAAAAACCCCTACAACTGTGTAGTGGTCGTAGTAAGGCGATCGGAGAAAAAACTCTTCCGATCGATACTTCCTTCGACCAGAAAGACTTGGTCAAGAAAGTAATTTTGCTTGGAGGTGACAAAACGAACCTAACTTTCCTGAACAGACCGTCTGGGGAATTGCAAACGAATTCCACAGATCTGTTGATAAAACGGTTCCCGAAGCGATTGCAATCGTGAAGATTGCTTACGACTATCAAAAAATCGTAAAAACCCCTACGACCGTCTGGTGGTCGTAGTAGGGGAATCGGAGAAAAAACCTTTCCGATTGATACTTCCTTCGACCAAAAAGACTTGGTCAAGAAAGTAATTTCGCTTGGGGGTGATAATACGCACCTAATTTTTCTCGAACGGACCATCTGGGGAATTACAACCGGCTCTCACAGACTTGTCCGATGAAGCGGTTCCCGAAGCGGTACAACCAACTCCCATAGACCTATAGCCGAGACGGTTTCCAAAGCGGCGGAGATCGTGCGGTTATAAAAACTTACCAGGAGGTAGAATTGGGTTTTTACCTTTTCCTCAAATCACTCCGCTGTTCTTCGAGCTCTTGCTTTCTCCGTCCTCGACTAGGTTTCATCTTCTCCGCCGCCAACCCAATCAAAAAACTTCTTGCTTCTGAGCGAAATGGCCAAGAGAGTTTCTGAATGGGAAGAATCGGAGATGGATGCGGCTAAGATCAAAATCTTGGTCGATGCCGGGAAGATTCCAGAGAAGGCTCTAGTAAAGTGGATTCTGGCTATCGGGCAGCACTGGCCATCGGGGGAAAATGGGCAAATCCCCGTATTCCAAGAGTATATTCAGAGTTTCACCCGGTCTTCGTGGCCGGGCTGGAGGAAGAGGTGGTTTTACTGGAAAGTCACATCTGAAGACAGCCTTTCTTTCATGGGAAGGTCAAAAAGAAATCTTCATGGGATTCAACTCCTGAAGATATCAGCCGGATTAGCCCTTATATTCAAGTCATTAAGGACTTGAAGGAAGAAGGGCTGACCGGATGGCATGTGGTGAAGGATTTCATCACACGCCGAATTAGTCCCTTGAAGAAGCGAGCATCTCCTATGTGGAGATACTCGGGGAGAGGAGACCCAACCAGAGACTACGACGAGGGTAAGTAATCGCCGACTTAGCTCTCGGTTTGGTCCTCTTCAACATTGTCTAATATTCTTATCTGCTTATACGGATCTTTCACAGTGAGGTTGACTCTAGAGTCGACTCATCTCGTGAGAAGTCTCCGCCACTCCGAGTGGCGGTTCCTCAAATCATTGCGGCTTTGTCCGCAGATGAAAGGATAGAGCGCCTAAAGGTAATCAAAAAGTTGATTCTTTCTTTAGGACTTTATAGTCGTAGAAGATACTTACGACTAATGGTGATCGTAGAATATCTTACGATCAAGAAAGAGTCGAGAAAAACTTACGACTTGGCAGTCGGTCGAGAAAACTTACGACCGATCGGTGATTCTTCTTTTTCTGCTTTGCTTTACGTAAAGTAGGCATGGAAAATCGCCGGGACGATGAAGAAATCGTCGATGACTATTGGCGCCGGGTTGTCGAAGACAAAGGCTCGGCTCCTCCCTCTAAGAGACGCCGACTTGTAAAATCTGCCAGACAAGGGGGAGCAAGCTCGAGCTCGGTCTTTCGACTGCACTCTCTACAAGGCTGCGGTACCGTAGTCAGATCTGGCCGAGGTCGCACCATCGGGCCGAGGAGGTTGAGGCGGTGAATCTCTTAAGCGCAAACCTCGCAAGGCTAAGGTACCCATACATTATGACAAAGAATCTTTCGCAGCTTCGCCACTCCTAGTTTTGTTAGGCAACCGAAAAGGAGAATTGGAAAGATTTTGTGTCTTTTATGAAGGACGATCTTGATCAAGACAACTCAGCATCGAGGGCGGTCTTGCTCTTGGAATGGTCGAGACTGATCTCGGCCATCCAGAGAATCAGGAAACCAGAGCTCTGGTTCCTGTTCAAACTCTACGACCAGACGTGGTCGTAGCTGGGCCAATTGTTGAACCTCGACGGGCGTGGTCGTGGAGAAGAAGAGGTCCTCCGCTGGGAGGATTGCTCCAAAATTCTGGTTAAGACCGAGTGCGAGGTATGTGAAATGTACTAAAGTGTAAGAACGACATTTACCTTTTTCTTTTTCATAACCTGATTTGCATTTCTTTATTTCAGTCCGACTCCTTGAATTTCCGGAATGCTTCCGAGAAGTCCATTGCCATACCTTCATTCTTCGAGAGGTATCAATGGAGGTGGTCACATCACCCTTGGCCCTGTGGTCGATGAAGTCGAGACTCCCGAGTGACTCCGATCTGCCAAGTCGTAGCTACGACCCTTGAAGTAGCGGTATTCTTCTTTTGAAGTGGCGGTGCGACTCATCGAGGTCGAGACACAACAGAGGCAGCTGTGGAAGCCTCTGGTCAAGGTGGTGACCAGCTTGTGCACCGTTCTGGGAAGGAAATCGTAGGAGGCGTTCCTTCCCCTACCCAAAGAGAAGTTACAGAATCAGAAGAAGAATATTTCAACTTCTGTGGTGACTTCTTTGGGCCTGCCTCCGTCATAGGGTCTTACGCTTTGAAATCAGTGACTGAAGTTCCCCATCCCAAAGATATTTCCAACAGGGGAAATACCTTCGATAATGAGCGCCTCGAGGAGGTGTGGTGGGATAAAGTCGCGAGGATAGATAAGCTGAAGAACCCGGATTTTGTATATTCGACCTTTGCTAGGTCGACTATGAATGTAAGTATTTTTAGAATACTTATATATGTGGCTTTCCTTCTCTTCTCACTGCTTTCTTTTTGCGTAAAGCTCGAGCAAATTCTTTGTTGTCGGTGAGTACCATCGACAACTTTTAGAGCTAAGACAGGAGAAAGAACTACTCTGTGCAGAGGCAGAGAGATGGTAAGTCACTTATCAGTCATAGTTGTTTTCGACTTAACTACTCGTATAATGTTTTACGAGAATAGTCATGGAAAAAACTCATGACAAAGTACTGGTCGTAAAAAGCTTACGACTACTTACGACCAGGTAGTGGTCGTAGAAAGACTTCGACCATGACATAGTCGTAGAAAAACTTACGACTAGGTCGGTGGTTGTAGAAGTACTTACAACCAATCGGTGATCTTTATCTCCGTATGCATTTTGTAGGTTAAACGGTGACACGAAGACCTTAGCCGACTCACTCGATTACGAAAAAGAGGAGTCGAAAGCTAAGGAGGAAATAATAGTTCTCTCGGATAGACTTGAGAGGTCTCTCATCTAAAAGATTGCAGGAAAAAATAAGCGATGAAGTCTTGAACTTAAGATCGCTTTTGATTTTTAACCTTTACCGACTCTCATTTCTTCTCCGGATAAAGAAAATGAGATCACGGAAGCTCGGACGAAGTTCAAGAAAAGCTTTGGTTATTCAGAGTTTTCTCGCATTACCAAGGATAAGGATCAAGAACTCGAGGGTCTGAGAACTCAAGTAACAGGTAAGTAATTCTTTACCTGTTGTCCTTTTCGAGCATTTTCCTTTTCTAATGCCAATTTCTTGTTCAGAAATTGCTGCCGAATTGAGAAGCCTCAATGCTGAAATCCAAGAGAAGACCTTGATCTACAATGAGTCCGTCCGCATCGCTAAGATGAATGCAGAGGACATCAGAGCATGGGAGAAAAAGCACGCTGAAACCATTGCTTCCCATCGAGAAGAGGTTAAGAAGCTGGATTCTCAACTAGTAGGTAAGAAATGCTTTTACCTACAATTATCTTTGTGTTATCTTCCTCTAGAAGTTTATTTTTGTTTGACCGGTTTTATTCTTTTCAGAACAAGTGGTCGAAAACAAGAAACTTCGCGAGGCTTCGACTTGTACCCAACAGGAGATGG
The DNA here is from genome assembly GCA_036346395.1 of Hsuehochloa calcarea. Taxonomy (NCBI): domain Eukaryota; kingdom Viridiplantae; phylum Streptophyta; class Magnoliopsida; order Poales; family Poaceae; genus Hsuehochloa; species Hsuehochloa calcarea. The sequence continues at coordinate 15,023,688 of CM070616.1, read as the reverse complement.
AGTCGATGAAGACTAGTCTTCAAGGCAACATCACGCTCCTGAACAATGTGCTTAGTGAGCTACATTCTGAGGGAAAAACTCCTCGAGAAGATACTGTAGCTGCTCACATAAGTACCATTGGGGAACAAGTCGGAAACTTGCAAGAAATGGTGACCACTCTGAAGGCTAATCAAGCTGAATCAATAAGGGAGGCAGTCGAAGCCGGAGTAAGTTACGCTTTGGCGAAACTTAAAGCTCAAGACCCCCACCTTAATGTGCAACCAATTGAAGCCGAGTTCGATTGCTCTGAATCAGAAGCAAATCGTCTGATTGAGGAAATGCAGTTGGTTGGCAAAAAGGTGGCGGAGGAAATGCAGCTAGGCTCTCCCCCTTCAGAGTAATCTTGTAACTACTTTGTAAGGCAGACAATTTCTGTTGATGAGTAATATATGATCCATCTTGTTTCCTGAAAATTATCTTGTCGAGTAGTTAGTAACTCAAAAGATAATAAACGAATGAAAGACTAAGAATTGAAGTCAAATTAATAACTTTATCCTAGCCCCCGACTATTTGCTTAGATTGTTTAGACAATCTAAGTAAATAGTGTTTGAAATGGGGTTTCTGAAAACAAAGCACTTGGTCGAAAGAGTAGAAACGACTCGACACTAGGAAGTTCCTTCTAGTGGGCAGGACCACGTGCAGAGAGGAAAGGCTTCGACTAGGTGATGTTACCATCTCCGACTAGTTTAATCAAACCAAGAACAACAACTTGAGTTAAGCAAACGTCTAGAGGACTTTAATAATTGTTAGCGCCTTTTCTCGATGGACTCGATAAGTCTTTTCCAATGCAAAAAGTAGGAGATCGAAAGCGGCTAGGAAGTTCCTTCTAGTGGGCAGGACCACATGCAGAGAGGAAAAACTTCGACTAGGTGTGTCTCTTCCTTCGACGAGTCAAAACGAAACGAGTACATCAAAGGTGGTCGAATAAATATATCAAGTGCACTCTACTTAGAATATTTTTTGGAAATCACTGAAAAAATAAACTAAGATTGAGAGAGTTGGCTCTGAGAACATTTCGACTGGATAAAACCCGAGCTCTTTGTATTGGCAGCAAAAATGAGTAACGAGTCGATGCTAGGAAATTCCTTCTAGTGGGCAGAACCACATGCAAAGAGGAGAAGTTTCGACTAGATGACGTTACTCGCTTTTCGACCAGTGTAAAGAAAACTGGGTGTTTTTGTATCATAGTCGAAAGATTAAAAAAGCACTACTCAAAAAATAAGGCAAGAGAAGTAGAAAGAACCTGGACTTTTATTGCCTGAGAAATTGGTCACACATAGAATTTGCGTAACTGGTCGATGTTCCAAGAGTTTGAGAGAACCTGTCCGTCTTCCATCGCTAGTCGTACCGACCCTGGCCTCAATACCAAGTCACCTACAGCAAGGCTGCGAGGTTGGACCTTACGATCATAGTATCTGCGCAGGGCTTGTTGGTAGACTGCCGAACGGATTAAGGCTAGGTTTCTCCTTTCTTCGAGTAGGTTAATGTCATCTGCTCGAAGTTGTTCCTGGTCTGAGTTGTTGAAAGTTTCAACTCGTGTTGACCACAACTTTAGCTCCGGAGGAAGCATGGCTTCGGCTCCGAACACTAGAAAAAATGGTGTTTCTCCAGTTGCTCGACTGGTGGTCGTACGAACTGCCGATAACACGGAGGTAATTCTTGTACCCAAGCCCCGGCGCTTAACAAGTCGGTCAAGACTCGGTTTTAATTCCACGCATTATTTGGCGTTTGCACGTTCGACCGCCCGTTGCTTTGGGGATGTGCAATGAAGCATACATAACTTGGTACCCAACTCGTCAGTAAAATTCTTGAAATTTTGCACTTGCAGTATTTACCATTATGCGTAATTATCCGACTTCGGAACTCCAAATCGGCTAATTACGCATCTCATCATGAACCTTTTGTCGCTTAGTTGTTATCGATTCTGAGTTCACTTCAATCCATTTGTGAGCGTGTCAATAGCCACAAAAGGAATTGAAACCTCCTGGAGCTTTGGGAAACGGTCCTAGGATATCGAGACCCCAGTCACAAAAGGCCAAGAAAGAGGTATTGTCTATAATGCTTGAGTGGTTGGTGTATCTGTCTACCATGGAATTGTACTCGACACACTTTTAACCACCTCCTTAGCATCGTGCGAGGATGTAGGCGAAGAAAAACCTTGTCGAAGGCTTTACCAACCAATGTTCTCAGGAAGCATGTGTCCCACAGATGCCACTTGTGTATATCGTGAAGGAGTGTTATTCGCCGTTTTGCGAATGCATCGCATGAGTATCCCTTGGGTTCCTCGTTTGTAGAGGACTCCTTCGACCAAAGTATACATTTTGGCTTTTCGGGATAAGCGATCGCCTCAAGATCATCTTGGTCATGGAACCCTTGCGAAGATACTCGTAGATGGGAGTCATCCGTATCCTCGTAGTCTAATGAGGCCATCTCAATAGGAGGTGTCTCTGGTTCTTCGACCAGAGACGGCTTTTGGAGTTGCTCCAAGAAAACTCCTTTTGGTACCGTAGATCGGGAAGAAGCCATCCGAGCAAGTTGGTGCGAGGAAATTATCCTTTCGAGGATGAATTGTACCTCAAAACCTAAAAATGCTTTTCTAGCTTGCGTACTTCGATAAGTGTCGAGACATTGTCGAGCTAGAGCACCGTACTCTTTCCGACTTGATTCACGACTAGTTGAGAGTCTCCTCTCACGAGTAGTCGATGAATTGAGAGTGCTTTCGCAGCTCGTATGCCAGCTAGCAAACCTTCGTACTCTGCCACATTGTTAGTGGCCTGAAAGTTTAATTGTATGGCATACTTTAAGGTTTCTCCGTAGGAGATACCAGGACCACCCGACCCAGAGCCACTTAAAGTAAGTGACCGTCAAAGTACATCATCCACTCGGTCGTGGGAATCGTCTCGGGATCTGAGCAGTTCAGATTTGTCCATTCGGCGACAAAGTCCGCCAAGATCACGGATTTTATGGCCGTTCGGGACACGAATGGAGGTCGAACTCCCAAGTTCGACCGACCATTTTGCCACGCGTCCATTGTTTCCTTATTATGGAGGATTGCTCCCAAAGGAAACTCGGGCAAGACAACTATTTTGTGCTTTGAAAATAATGCGCGAGCTCCTCGAAGACATGAGGAGGGCATATAGAAGTTTTTGGACACGAGGTAACGCTCCTTAGGCCGTGTAAAACTTCGGCGACGAGTAAACCGGTCGTTATGCGTTTTCACGTTCTACGACTAATATGCGCTTCTTTGCTGTGGCGTGGCGGCTAGGTAAATTAAGAGCGTCTCTTCCGACTTTGGAGAAACCAGAACAGGAGCACTCGAAAGGTACCTCTTGACATCCTCAAAGGCAGTGTTTGCCTCGTTCGACCACTCAAAACCTTCATGTCTCCTGAGAAGTTTAAAGAAAGGTAGTCCTTTTTCTCCTAGTCGTGCGATGAAACGACTTAAAGCCGCCATGCATCCTGTGAGTTTCTGGACTTCCTTTTTTGTGTTTGGAGGACGCATCTGGAGGATGGCCTTTATTTTTTCAGGATTTGCTTCGATTCCTCGTTCAGATACTAGGAATCCAAGCAATTTTCCTGAAGAAATTCCAAACACACACTTCTCTGGATTAAGTTTTAAGCGGTGTTTTCTGAGGTTGTCGAATGTTTCTTGTAGGTCAGTGATATGATTAAGTCTCTTAATGCTTTTTACGACTAGATCATCAACATAGGCTTCTAAATTCCGGCCTAATTGAGATGAAAAAGTCGATTGCATTAGGCGTTGAAAAGAAGCACCGGCATTCTTTAGACCAAATGGCATTTTGACATAGCAAAAGGTACCAAATGGAGTAATGAATGCGGTCTTTTCTTCATCGTTTAGACACATATTGATCTGGTGGTATCCAGAATATGCATCTAAAAAACTTAATATTTCACAACTGCGCATGAGAACCAACCAAATGATCGTCACGAGGTAAAGGGAAATCATCTTTTGGACAAGCTTTATTAAGATCAGTAAAGTCTACGCACATACGCCATTTGCCGTTTGACTTTTTGACCATTACAGGGTTAGCCAACCACTCTGGGTGGTTGACTTCTCTTATAAAGCCTGCTTTAAGTAGCTTATCCAACTCTGATTTAATAGCATCTCGTCGATCAGGGGCAAATCTCTGTAATTTTTGTTTTATGGGTACTTTATCGGTAGTAAAGCTAGCTTTGTGCTCGATCACCTCCACGGGACTCGGGCATGTCGGATGCTTGCCACGCAAAGACATCTGCGTTAGCTTGGAGGAAGGTAATGAAGGCGTCTTCCTATTTGGGGTCGGAAGTCTCCCCGATGCGAACAGTCTTCGAGGGCTCCTCTGCGTCGAGAGGAACCTCTTTGACGTGGTCGTTCGGCTTTGGTGCGACTTTGAGGCCGACTTGCTAGTCGAAGGCTGACTTTCATCTCGAGTTGGTATTTGACCAACCATCTCGAGGGATCGACGGTCGCAGCTATACGCCATCTTTTTGTCACATTGAATGGTGATCACTCCTTTGGGACCTGGCATCTTAAGACATTGATACCCATAATGAGTAGCCATTAAGAATTTTGCCAAAGTTGGTCGTCCGAGTATGGCGTTATATGTCAGTGTCGAAATCGACCACATCAAAGGAGACTTTCTCTCGTCACAAAATTACTTGGCGAGCCAAATGTTAAAGGAAGATAAACTTGGCCAATGGGTTTGGCCGAAGACCCCGGTACGATTCCATGAAAGGAGTATCGTACCGGCCTTACCTTTGTCCTGGGTACTTGCATCTCGTCGAGGGCATTAGTAAATAATATGTTCAAAGAATCGCCACCATCAACCAACACTCGATTGACCGACGGTTGTTGATGGTGGGTTCGACCACAATCGGATATCGACCTGATCGACTCGTAGTGATTGGGCAGTCATCCTTCTCAAAAGAGATGGTAACTTCCGACCACTTCGGTAATTTATTGACGAGAGGAGTATGTATGGAATTTACCTCTCGTCCGGCAGCTTTAAGTTGTCGTTTGGAGTCGTATGCCGATGATCCTCGTAGATGTGCTCAACGGTATGTTGCGGATCTTGGAACGGCATCTCCTCATCATCCGACGACTTTTGGCCACTCGTATGTCCTACCCGCCGAGAGTAGGGAGTGGTGCTTTGTCGTTGTAGTAGTCCTCGAGCTTTCTTTGGAAAACTTCGGCGATTCTGAGAGGTCATGTCCTTCCTTTTTATGAAAAGGACACCACCTTGGTTTGTCGTTCCTGCGATCGTATGCTTACCTTTGCCTTGATCGAGTGCGACTTGGTGGTTTGAGGCTCTTTATCTTTACTACTAAGACCTCCTTGAAACCAATCGGTTTGTGGTTTTGACTCTTTATTTTCTTCTTGGACTTTTTGCTTTTTTGTCCTTACCAACTTCACGGCTCTCGAGGAGTGTACGTTTCTCGATCGATAGTGTTGTTCCACTCACCGCCTCGTAAGCGATTGCAGATATCGATCGACCATCTCGAAGAGCTCTAAGAATGATGTTGGGATGATTCAAAGCAATGTCCTCCGTTATCCTTCTACTACGGACTCCTTGCTTAAAAGCCACGATCACAGAGGAATCGAAATTTCGAATTGAGTTACTGAACCCGACTAAAGCGCTTGATGAATTGACACAAAGTCTCGTTGTTGTTCTGCTTTATCCGGTGCAAGTCGTCTTCCTTTCGTATGCGGTTGTATGGGCCTTGGAAATTCGCCAGAGAAGATCGCAGAGGTGTTGCCAAGAGTAGATTGACTCGAGTGGTTGGTTTAATAACCACGATCGAGCGGATCCTTCGAGCACAGTCGAAAGGTAATTTGCCATTACATGCTCTCCTCCTCCTGCTGCTCGGACAGCTGTTGTATAGATCTGAAGAAATTCGATGGGATTTTGAGATCCATCAAATTTCTCCATGTTCACTGGTCGAAAATGAGGTGGCCAGCGAACTGCTCGAAGGTCAGGCGAAAATGCCCGCATCCCAGAATCACTTCTTGACGCCTTCTTTGTAAGAAAGAAGGGTTAATATCACCAGGTGATCGTATTCGACGATACCCAGCCACAGGCTGACCTGTTCTGTAGTAGGTCTCAGTTCTACGAGGGGAATACTCCTCGTACTCCACCCGTTGTGAATTTCTTTGTCGAAGTGGTGAATGATCACCTCTCAGGGGCTTTTGATCATCACCGATCGAAAAGTATTTCTCGAATAGGGATCGATTCGACTTATGGCGTGTCGATTCCTACGTGAGAAATATTCGATTGACTGGTAGCTGAGGAAGTCGCATTGCTACGACTACCTAAATGTTGTCGACGAGGTACCTCCAGTCTTGTCATCACAGTTCGAAGTCTTTGCGTAATCTCTTCAGCAAAGAGATCGTACCCTGGCGTTCGAGCAAGCTCTTGACTGGGATTCTCGAGCAAGTCGTTGATGTCCTGGAGTTCTTGTACCTCCTCCGACTGATGTTGAACGCGTCCAGGCGTGTTCTTACGGGTGCAATTTTCTTTCTTCGGATGACATCAAAATCCTCCTCATCGTGTCTTTGAGGCCTTCTCGGTGGAGTCGAGAATGTCGAGGATTTCTCTCGCGTTCACAGTGTTGGTTCTCTCTCACCGGTGGTGCCCTTGCCATTACCACGAGGGGCGCAGTGTGATCTTCGGGAGTGTTCTTATCCCGCCTCCATGAGGTCGACTCGATTTGAGGAAGGACGAAGACCTCCTGCTGATGATTCTCACTTGCGCCGAGGCCTCCCGCTTGAGGAGTGCTCAAGAGACATCATCTGGCGACTTGGAGTAATCCCCTCCGTAGGGGAACTCCGGGTTATAAGCGCCTCCGCTTCGCAAATGAGATCCGAGGGGAGACGGTCGAATTTGCAGAAAAGCATGCTTGATCCCACCCTCTCTGGAGTTACCCCGAGAGAGGATCACTAGATCTTTGGTGGAGTCTGGAATGGTGGCTCCCGAACTTGACTCACCAAGTCGGACCGCCTTAGGGGACTTGAACACTTGGAGGAAAAACTCTCGTCGTGTTGTGAGTCCTCCCAGGTGCGGTTCAGTCGGATTGACCCTTGTCCTTTGAGGGAATTGGCTCCTCTGTTGGGCGTATCGTTGTGGGGATAAGGATCCTCCTCAACTCCATTGATGGGATGGTTTCTGGAGAATAATCTCGGAGGCAGCATCACCATCGTGGATGCATCACTCGGCTCGTAGTCGAAACCGCATCCATGTCGATGTCTGCGTAATCTGCCAAGTCAAACCAATTCTCCTCGTTCCATCCTCCTGCCATGATTGCATGAGATTTGGAAAAAGAGAGTATGTTGACAAGAGATTACCGGATTCCCCACGGTTGGCGCCAACCGCTTGTATTAGAACCGATCTTACGTAAATATTATTTGATTGGGGTCTCCTAGAGGTGAAATCACGCAGAGTGGTTGACACGGGATGTTTAGACAGGTTCAGGCCTTCTCCGGAGAGAATAATAACCCTAATCCTGTGTGATGTGGTATTCTTGATGATCAAGTAAGAAGCTAAGACTATTACAGAGAATAGTACTTGTATTTCTCCTTGACTCGCTCTATTTTTCTGTGTCTCCTCCCTCGTCTCCCTGATTGATGCCCTTATATAGTCGTGAAGGAGTAGCCGCTTTGTATCGCGTAAGAGGCGCCTTAATTGAGCCATAATGGGCGATGATGGCGATAATTACCGCGCATTGGCTTCTCCACGCCGTCTGGCAGTTATCATTCAGAGATAATGGGGTATTTAAGCACTATTACTACGCGGAATAATAGTGCGTGCAGACCGTTCGGATTCCTTAATCAATTGGACCCACTTGCCTGTAGGTTTGATTATAAGGTGGTCGTGGTTTGCCTGGTCGTAGGAGGACTTACGACCAGGTAGTAGTCGTAGAAGGTCTTACGACTATGTAGTGATCGTAGAAGGACTTACGACCATGTAATGGTCGTAGAAAGACTTACGACCAGGTAGTAGTCGTAGTAAGACTTACGACTATGGGGGTGATTGTAGAAGATCTTACAATCACTTGGTAGGCCTCTCCCTTATAAAAATAAGGGGTACTTCTGGAGACTATGTGACATCATATTTACCCATAATAAGAATTATAGATAATAGATAAAATGAGGATTATTAGATCCTCGTCAGTTCCAAACCTTATTCCTCTTAAAATTCTCTAACTCCTCATGCATGGAATTAACCCAGCTAGAATCCGATAAAGCATGTGATATATCGCGGGGTTCAAAAGAAGCAACAAAAGCAGAATGAAAGTAGAGGTTTGGATCATTATACCTGGAGCGAGTGACTCGCTCATGTAGATTACCTATTATTTGATCCGAAGGGTGCTGCCTTTGAATGTGAAGTGGTGCACCCGGAGAGGAAAACATATCTTCAACCTCCGCAGGTACTGCTGATGATGAAGATGCACGGCAGAGCGTCATCGGAGGCGAAGTAGTCTGTGATTCTTGTCTTTGAAATAGGAGCGTCAATCATGTTGTAGATGGAAGAACATCATCGAGTCCTTCATCATCTTCCTCTAAAATATGCTCTCCTTCACCTGTGTATCACCTAAAATATCTCATCTAGCTCCAGGGCTAGTCTCATCAAAAGTGACATTGCATGTCTCCTGAACAAGATTAGTTTCAGCATTAAAAACCCGAAAAGCCCTCGAATGTGCAGGATAACCCAGAAATAAATCATCAAAAGTTCTTGACTCAAATTTATCTAGATTTCCTGTTTTGAGAATAAAACACTTGGATCCAAAGACTCGAAAGTGCGAGACAGAGGGTTATCTACAAAATCAAAGCTCATAAGCAGTCTTGCCCAAAGGTCTCACAAAGACACAATTAACAATATGGCAAGCAGTGGCAACAGCTTCGGCCCAAAACCTCCTCGGTGTGTTATACTCATCTAGCATCGTCTTGGCCATCTCGACCAGGGTCCTGTTCTTCCTTTCCACAACGCTATTTTGTTGAGGTACGTGTGGAGAAGAGAACTGATGCTCAATTACACGCTTAGCACAAAAGGAAGCAAATGAGGTATTCTTGAACTCCGTGCCATTGTCACTGCGGATCGCTCTCAAGGCACCTGGAAGTTCAGAAACCAAACGCAGAACAAGATCATGATAATAATCAAAAGCTTCATCCTTCGAAGCAAGAAAGAACAGCCAAGTGTATCTAGAAAAATCATCGACTATGATAAGAATGTACAATTTTCCACCAATTGACCGAGCCCTAGCAGACCAACAAGATCCATATGAAGCAACCGCCTTATCCGTCACCATGACCATAGTCATCGAAGGGTGTGAGGCGGCAACTTGCTTGCCATGCCTACAGGGCGCACAAACAACATTTTTGACGGCTTTGAGTTTGGGCAAACCTCTCATGAGCTCAAGGTTGCTAACTCACATCAGATGATCAAAACCAATGTGCCTCAAACGACGGTGCCAAAGCCAGAACTCAGAAGAAGAAGATGAAATCAAGCATTTGAGAGAACCAAAGAAGAGATTGTAAAAGTCACTCAAAGATACTAGCAACTCTAGTAATTCTAAAAACAAGCTCACCAGTTGAATCAAGCACCCGACAAGTATTTTTCTTAAATCTAGTCTCATATCCATCATCAAGAACTTGAGAGACAGAAAGTAAATTAAACCTTAGCTTGTGCACAAGGGCGACGTCCTTGAGGATGAAACTGTCGTTCACCCTGATCGATCCCGTTCCTTCAATCCGCCCTTGTTTATCATCTCCCGAGGTAATGAAACCATCACATGTCAACCGCGTGAAGGAGGTGAATCATCTTGAGTCTCCGGTCATGTGGCATGAACAGTCGGAATAGACGAACCACGTGTTCTTCCTCTTTCCGCGGTAATCCCAAAAATCATAGGCAAAGAAAAGCGATGTGCCTCAACATCAAGTTAGTTAAACAAGACTTAGGAACCCAGTACTGACACACACGTTTGCGAGTAGTATGCAAAGAAGAAGTGCTATCCTTGATTTTATTTGAAGTTTTGTTATGAGCAATGGTTGAATTGACATGAGAATTATCCTGTCTAGGAGCATGATGATAAATATGTGACACAAATCTTAAACCAGGTTTTTTCTTTTCTATGTTACCATGTCTCATAAAAGCTCTAGGTTGATTAGATGAAATTCTAGCAAAAATTTTCTTATTATTTTTCAACCTACGCCAACAGAACCCAATCAAATGCCCATCCTTTTTGCAATAGGTGCAATGATACTTAATACCACTAGGAGAAGCACCCTTAGACTTAACAGATGGCTAGGCAACACCTGCAGATTTAAAGATAGTTTTTGCAGGTTGGTTTTTGATTTCAATTAATCCATTTTCCAAGACTTGAGTAACTTTTGGGTTAGAAGTATTTTGAACATGATTGTATCATAATCCTTGCTTCTTATAAGGAGTTTTAGACTTGTCGAGAATCATGTTTAATTGTTTCTTACCTTTCGAGAATTTTTCTAAGGTATTATTAAGATAAGCATTTTATTCTTCAAGATTAACACATGATTCACAGGTTTTACCCTTAATGACTCTAGCATATTTCTCGTTATATAAAGCAGCTTCAAGTTTAAGAGCTGGACATGAAGCACATGTAGAAGACTCAATACTGTCCTTAAGCTTGGCATATTTAGCTCTACCTGTTTCTAAGATATCTTTAACTTCATGTTCACGTTCTAAGCAGAAAGTGCAAAGACTAGGATCAACCACACCAGAAGCAACTAACTTGCTAGACTCTAAGCATTTTTCACATGGAGCAGATTTAACGTCAACAAGCTCAGTCTTAGCATTTTCAAGTTGTTGCAAAGCAATATCATGAGCAGATTGCAGTTTAGCAAATTCAGAGTGCAAAGCATGGCAAGATGAACATTCATCAGATTCAAGAGTCTTAGCATTTTCAAGTTCTAAAGTCAAATTGTCTACTTGTGACTCTACGTCCTTATTCTTGGCCATGACAAACTCTAAAGCCTTATCCTGACTCATGAGTTGCTCAAATATAGTTTCACATCTATCAGCAAGAACATCATAGGAAGGAGGTACCTCATCGTTGTCGTCGTCAACGGAGTCGGCCATGAAGCACAAGCCAGTCAAGTCCTTGGCCTTTCCCTTCTTGTTTTGAGGGATCTCGTCCTCCTTGTCCTCCTCGCTGCCAGAGTCCACATCGCTTAAGAATAGGTCCTCAAAAGTGGCAAGCACCCGGTGAGCGGCCTTTGTCAGGTTGGCAGTATCTTACCTTGATTTGTTCCATTGAGGCTTCTTCCAAGCTGGCTTTCCCTCCTTGTGGCTGCTCTTACCTTCCGGCTTGGGGCAATTTGCCCTTATATGATTAAGCTCACCACACTCATAGTAAGTCACAGGACCTCCTCGATTTCTGTTTCTCATATTGTTGTATGCCCGTGTGACCTTTTTGACTATGAGGGCCAACTCAGCCTCAGGAAGACTCTCAAACTCCTCTTCATGAATTGCAGATAAACCAGCAAGCAAAAATCCAAAAGAAGACTCAAAAGACCCATCGAAGCTCTCTTGAGCGGGTCTGCTACCAAAGCCATATTTTCCTTTTTGGGATGATTAGTCCTCTTGATCTCATGAGTCTTAAGCTTGCTATAGAGTAGCTCCAAAGTCAGATCAGAAAGATTGACATTCTCCTCAATGGTTGTGGCCTTTATCTCCCACTCCTTGGTGTTGATTGCAGCCAAGAGGTTGGTGGCATTTTCAGACTTAGAATATTCAATACCAACATCTTTCATCTGATTAATCACTTTATTAAAGCTCTCTCCAGGACGCATCTCGAATTTGTTATATTCATGCTTATAGACTGTTTGGCGTACTTTCTTGACTTGGGACGAACCCTCATGATAAGTTTCGAGAGTGTTCCAAATCTCATGCGCAGTCTCAAGATTGCAAATCCGATCATACTCCTGTCTCTCAAGCCTACCATACAACAGGTTTTTAACCTTATTGTTGTTAGCCAAAAGGGCTTCTGAAGTCGGCGTAGCAACTTTGGGCACAACGAGCGGGACTCGAACAACCTCCCATATAGCGTGTCCTTCGCTCTCAAGGAAGACTCGCATGTGATTCTTCCAATAGGCATAGATGTGCCCATCGAAGATATGCGGCTTCGTAGAGTATCTATCCATCGCCAAGTTCAGTTACCGGTTAAGATCAAGATTGAACTAACCGGGCTCTGATACCACATGTTGGACCGAAAAGGCGACTAGAGGGGGGGGTGAATAGAATACGCTCACTTTTCACATATAATGGATTCAACACAAATTTCACTCCAGTAGATATGGAAGCTATGAAGATCAGTATATCAGTACAGCGGAAGACTAATATTGAATCCAATATAAACCCCTAAGCAATACGATAAAATCAACAAAGATTAAAGTAAATCAATGCACCGGCGGTTAGACCGATTCCCTTAGCGGTCGGCCAGGCCTTGGGCGGCCCGATCACCGGCGGCCTCGTAATGCAGATCAAACGGCCGATGACGAAGTTGCAAATAGATGAAACTATTGTTCTACAACTCCAAACTTGATGAAACTTAGAATACACCTTCTCTATGATATCAGGAAGCTATTCCAATCGAAGATTGTGATAATTCTTGGAAGAAAAAGGATCCTTTTCCGTTTGATTGAAGAAGGGTTCAAAAATGGGTCAAAACGAAAACTTGATCCAAAAACTTGCTCGTCGGTGATTGATGATCAAGATGATCCTAGATAGGTTCCCACACGTCACAGCAAGCTAGATCACATGAAGAATTCAATCAAAAACTCGCGGATCAAAGTAAGACTCAAAATCATCAAATATAGAGAAAGAACGCAATGAGGTAAAACATTGATCAAACTTTCCTTTGATTGATTGATATGATACGACTTCTGACCTCTCCGTCAATGGAGGACAATGCTCAATCCAAGAGCACGAAAATCACATCAAACTATTAAGAACCCTAGCCTCCACAAAAGCTCTCCCTAAGAAAATTAGGGTTTACAAAATAGCAAAAGAGACGAAGGAAAGGTGCAGCCACCTCCCTCCCCTATTTATAGTGGAGGCTTGACTCTATTGGACTCCCGTTAAGGCCGAAAACAAATGGGACACATATGGACGCATTTTAATGCACCGTCTTTAACACCCCTTGACCTAATTAGCTACACCTTGCGCCATCTTGCGCCTCGGATTAGCCAATAGGTCACCTTTGTCCATCTTGCGTCACGCTTGAGTTCATTGACCTCATCCGGCATCGTCGATCGTTCTGGACCTTAGCTCTCCAAGCCTAGTCCCGATCATCCTCGCAGTTGACCGTCGTTAACCACCAAGGAACCTGCACAACAATAGACAAGTAAACCGAATTTGAGAACAAGTTCTTCACAACTTGACCCAAGTTAGTCAAAACATGAATCATGCAACATATATGCCCTGAAACTCATGACTTTGACCTAACAACCTAATATCGCCACCACGACGGGCGACGATCCAAGTGGAAACGGTCAGACCGCCACCACGCCGGTCGGCCGCCACCTATTGTTCGGTTAGACCGCCATGAAAGACTTAACCAATTTCCTCTCAGAAATACCGAAACCTACTGTAATTTTCAAACCAATAGAACTTTTGACTGGAGAGTCCAAAAATTATGAGACCAAGTGCAATAGAATCCCATCTATTGCCTACTACCTCTATTTTTGGCTCAGCTCAATCCACACTTTCTGAAGTTGGCGGTCCGACCGCTATGGCCGGGCGGACCGATCTGAACGATGCGAAGACCACGAGACTGGCAGTCCACGAAACTTTGCCGAAACACGTGAAACAATAAACCGTTAACGCTATTGCCAATTGTCACATCATCCTAAGATCTGGAGCATATCCCCACGATATCCACACTTAACATTTGGATCATTGGGTGTAGCTACTGACTTACAGTCCATGAACCCAAATCTAGTTATGACCTTGTCCACATAATGGGATTATGAAAGTGTAATCCCATTCTCACCCTTTAACAACTTGATGTTTAAGATAACATCAGCTTCACCTAGGTCTTTCATATCAAAGTTCTGGGAGAGGAAAGACTTCATTTTTTTTATTGCATCCATCTTGGTCCCAAAAAGTAATATGTCATCCATGTAAAGACATAGAATGACATATTTGCCCCCACTAACCTAATAGTAGACACATTTATCAGTTTCGTTTACACAAAATCTGACATACGTCATAGTACTATAAAATTACCCATGCTGTTGCTTGGAAGCTTGTAACATCCAAATTTTCTGATCTTTAATTTTTTAAAATAGTTAGTAGTTGGAAAACCGTCCCTTTGGATTTTATATGAATTTTAATAAAGCATAATATGGACTTTCAATATCAAAATAATATAACATGATTAATGACAACCTCAACAATTGTCAAAACTAATTTATTTGGGTTCTATGTGCTTGGATATATTTTCTAGATTTTTCTAGAAATTTTTCGAGTTCATTTGCTATTTGCCTTTTCTATAATTTCTAAAAAGCAAAATCCATTTTAAAATCTCAGAACGGTATCGGGCCAAAGCCCATTCCTTTTCGGCCATTCTCTGCATGCCAGCCCGCTCAGCTGTGCCACTCCGTACCGCTGAAGTGTGGGTCCCACACTGCAGGTTCGTCCCTGCACCCATCTTCCTCGCAGAGCTGTTGCCTTTGGCCGCTTCCACCATTGTCGGAGCTCGATGCCGCATATGACCACGGGATATTTGGAGCTCAACCCTATCTAGGAAACGCGTAAGATCTTATCTCTATCTTTCCCGCACTCGTTTCAGTTAAAATCATATCCCGTATCCCCCGCTATCTCCGAGATTTGCATCGTGTTCGTTTCGGACATGATTTGGGGATTTCCAAATCTGGTACACCCGATGCCTACAAATAGGAACCCTAGGTTTGCCTTCTCGCCCTGATCCTAAAACCCAAGACGCTGCACCCCTCAAGCTTTAGCGTCGACGCATTGGAAGTTTTAGGGTTTTCACTGCCACCACTTGTTTTCTTCAGATTGCACCGTCATCTTCGTTGCCTTCTCGTCGTCGACCATGCTATCATCTTTGCTGTCACCAGAGCTATGTCCAGCACCCCTTCACGACTGTGAGACGTCATCGGTGTTTGTCGCCGACAACTGCCGGACCTGCTTCGCCGCTTCGTCACCAATTCCGGCCAACTCCGGTGACCTTCCTTAACAATACCAGAACCGGTATGAGCGCAATGGCCTATTCTACCTAGAGCGCGCATCCGCCACCGGCGAAGCGCCGCTGTTCGCCATGGCTGGTTTAACCTGAGCATCGCCGTCGTCTTGTCGATGTGTCGTGCCACTGTGTCCCACCACATATACTCGTGGGAACATGTGCTGTGCCACGTCTACTCGTAGGCGCACATGTCTGCCACCTCAAGCACGACATCTGCTCGAACCGTCTGTATGTCTACTCGATAAGCCATGTCAGCAGCCCGAAACCCTAAACCAGATCCGATTTGTTGTAAACCCACCCACCATACTCGATCTATGCCATGTGGGTCCATCGTCTAGATCTACATTAGTGAACCCATGAACTGTATGACCTTTCTATGACCAGATAATTGTAATTTCTCTACGACCAGGTAGTCGTAGCCCTCTACGACCAAGTAGTCGTAGCATCCTATGACCATGCAGTCGAAACCTTCTGATCATGTAGTCGAAACTCCTTTCGAGTACGCGTAGTCGAAAGCGATCTATAGTACTTGATGTACAGTGCTCGTTGTATAGTAGTCGATGTACAGTGCTTAGTGAACAGTACTCGAATTTCTTTTTGAATATTTTCTTTAGATTTAGAACTTCCAAAAGCATTATCTTATTCATTCAAACTCCGTTTGCGCCTATTCAAATTCCTAAATTCATCTAAATTTGAGCTCTATCTTTATGAGATTTTTATTTAATTTTTGGAGTTTGTTTTCCTCTCTTTATTTATTTGTTTCGTTTACGAGTAGACGTTGATACTTCGAAAAATTTTGAAGGAGTTCACAAGGACAAAGACTAGTACCCGGATTTATTTCAAGGCAAGTTATATCTTTCATCATATTGAACACAGTTTTTAAAACTACTTTGATTTAAAGTACTGCATTCTACTTTAAGTATTTATTTAAATGCTTTGGGTTTAGCTATTCACCCATTTGATTATATCTACATTGCCTAATTTTATTGCCATGATCTTTTGGTCACGCTAGGTTGGTTTATTATTTAGTTGGTATTATCATAGCACCAACTTGGGTTGGTTAGACAAATAGTATTGCTTAGCCATGCTACGAGTCACACATATCATTCGAGTTGCAATTATAAATTTGACTAAGTGACTATGGAACTTTGTGTAAAACTGTACGCTATGTGTTATTACTTTGTCATATCATGGGTTGCACTTAACCAACAAGGTGGGAAAGGATTTAAACTGAGGCAAGTGGTGGATACTAAGTGATATAGTGGAGCTTTGTGAATGGGAATGGTAATCTTTGCAGAAATTGGAAGTCTCACCTTGGTCAGTTAAGGACTTAGCTTTGTGCGCCATTGAACTAGGCCTGCTGTACAACCACATGCCTGATGGGACGAGCCTAACTTAGTAGGTTATGGAGTCTGTACATTGACAACTCAGTTTGTAGGTTAGGATCTCAGTGACGGGTGGAGGGATGGACTACCAGGTAGATCATATCCGGGATGGTTCACCACTTCCCAGTCCAACGGTGTGTGTCGTACCAAATCGTTGTGTAAGGGTTTGACGACGGTAAAGCATACCAGGACTGTCAATACTTGAGATGAAGTTTCTGAAAGGTTTTGTTACGATTAGTACTAGCTACATTGATTGTATCGTGTGGGTAAAGTGTACAATCTCTACAGAGTGTTAAATAATCTTTCGACTAGCCGTGTCCGCGGTCATGGACATACTGTGAGGACCCCCGGGTTATTTCCGTAAGACCGAGGTTTACCTGGTCTTAAGAAAATAACTCTAGGCCTCAAGTAAATGAATTCCACCTTAACTCCATCCAAGTGAGGAGCCCGACCGAAACTAGAGCCCTGGTGATCATGCGTGTTGCTCCTCTACAAGCACTACATGATTATCGGTTCTCCAAACGGTCAAAGCCAATGCTTAGATATGTTAAAGTGGGATTCATAACAGCGAGTATGAGGTCGTGTTGGCTCCCAGGATCAGCGACCAACAAGCTCATACTCTCATTCAATGTTGATCACATCCGTACAACATCGTACATTAACAATCCAAAAGACATACAACATAATAGTTAAGTCTATAACTATTACATAACGGCCGACCGGCCAAATTCAAATAAGAGTGATAAATAACTGCGAAAGCAAGATAAATAAACCAAAAGGTCCAGCAAGGTATGCCCATAACCCAAGGCAACCGACTGGGGGTTAAATGATAGCACTACTCGTCAGTGTCGCCTAAATCGGCACTAACGAGCTCATTGGGCTTGATATCGTCCTCACCTGAAAAGAAAAACAAAAAGGCCAGCCAACATCTGGCTGAGTATAAGTGCACTCGCAAGTCTTACACAAAGAAAAGTAGTTATGCATATTAGGCAATCAAGGGATAGCATTAGTGGTTCTAGTTTTGCATAAACGCAACATCTTACATCCCTAGACCATCTAGTTTTCAAAAGCCAAGTTACAATTCATTTATTCAAACGAAAGTTTCACAAGACATAGATAATGTAATAAATCAAACAATACCAAAGTGGCTGTCCACTTTGATAAACTAAAGCACACGAACATCCCATTCGTGTCGTAACCAATTTATAACCATGTCAACTTTTAACTTTTGAGACTAACGATGAAGCATACTTAAACCATGTGTTGTCCATAACCGTGGACACGGCTATTCGAATAGATTATCTCTGCAGAGGTGTACTACTTTACCCACATGACCCGACTAGCCGTAAGCCTCCTGATGCCTCGGAAAATAGCACACTTTCTTAGGAATGCCGGACGGGGAGAATCGAGATACAGTCATTTTTAGCAAGAAAATCCTATTGGGATACACCCATGTGAGACAAATCCCAACTTAGACATAAGCATATAGAAAACAATAAGCGGGCACACACGTTGTGCCGGAGGGGTCAGTGTGAGGTAGTTAGTATGTTGTTTTTCCTCAACATAAGTAATCGTGCTCATTAAGCACAGTATATATCACACTGAGTTCCTAAGGAACATAGGATTTCACGGTCTCTATGTCCTCACACCACCGGCGGTCCAACCCAATAAAACTTTTCCCTTACTTAACCGTACGGTACCCATATACCGCATGTGATACTACGCTCGGTACTTGGAGTGTAACGTCCATGGCTTGGTCCTTAATGGTCCAGACAAGACAACCACAAACCCGGGTCTCGTGCATAACAGCACCCACATTACAACCACTTGTCCGGACCCAAAAACCTTTTTAACATAACCAAAATTTAACTCAATAACCAGAAGTAACAATCTGGACAAAAATTAATAAAAGAATAAGAATCGTTATGTGTCTCCCACAATTGATGAGCTAGTCCCGTCAATTGATCTACTGTGTTATCTAGACTCGCAATGCTAAGCATACAACACACAACGATCATATCATCACACCATCTACCTTAACCATATGTGTATGGGAAATATCAGGGATAACCAGCAAGTATAGGACATAACTAATCAACTCAGAACATAATGGTATACCAAAAATAGCATGCAGACAAATATCATTGCATTTCAAACACTAGTGTAATAAAACTGGGATCAATATGATGCAAAAAAAAGTTCAAATAATGCTTGCCTTGCTGGGAGTTCACTTACTCACTCTCGGTTATGTAGTTGTTCATTTGTGATAACTCGAACTCTATAGAAATAGCGACATCGAATGAACACCGAGAAAACTCAAAAATTAAAATTTCTCAAAAATAAATGAAATTTTTACAGTAGCTAGATTATCATTTTATATGAATTTAGGTGAAAGAATTATTTCAATTGGATTTCGTATGTGAATGTTAAGGCAGTTTGAAAATTGGTTTGGGAAAAATGCTTAAACATGGGCTTTGGTTATTGTTCATCCAAAATCTAATTTTTAGCACAAATTTGTAGAATAGTGGTGAATAAAATGATTTCATATATAAGTATATAATAAAATTATATGACCAAAATAAATTGGTTCAACTCATTTGGAGTTTATATGAATTAGTTATGAATTTTCAAAGTTAAAAGCATTTTGTAGTGTAAAAGTAATTCTTTTTCTGAAATTTCTACCACGTAAAAATACTTTCTAAACTCAATATAACCTCTCCTCTGTCATAATCAAAGTAGTCCATCCAACCACACAATACCCGGATTAATGATCTTCCAACTATACAACATATTCGATAGTTGTACTAAATCCACCGACTTGTGAGCATAAGACCATGCCTACATCCATCAATCATTATCCGATATATAATTTAAGCTAATACTAACTATCTAACTCAACGAGTCTCGCCTCGGCAATTCATACTCGCATACACCCAAAATTACCACCGATCGAGGTTTAATACACTAACCGGCACCTAATGAGCTTTACAATTTGAATGCACATCCAACACTTAGTAGCTCACTAATCGTTCTACTCATATCCATACCACCGAACTTAGTCTTGAACGACCTCTACCAATCCAATCACATATGTGCCTCACCGATCGACTATGAATCATTCATCGACTAATCTAATAGAGGATACAATTTCACCAACTCGGCACAATAGAATTTAACTACTAAATACACAAAAATCCTAATAATTATCTGCAATCAAATAATCCATTCTACCATCTCCCAATTCTAGCATACATGACTCATGTAGGTATTGCTTCAGACATTCAATCAATTTGTTAATGCTTACTTAAATCACCCGATCCAACTAATCCAACTGGTACATAATCCGACATCCAACGAGCTACAATACACATATATAAAAGGTATATCATTAATCATCAACACATACGACATCCATCAAGCAAAACTTATAAAAATCCTTATGCATCCTATCTTCAAAATTACTAATACAATGCGAGAAGAAACCTCCACTTAATGTATTATCCAAAGATCACCACTAACTTCCTTGCGACCTCACCATAATATCAACCGATCAAAATAATCAGCACATATATTTATTTTAGCATCCACCGATCAATAATACTCGTATTTTGCCACAATAATCTAACCATTCGCATTCACCAATAAATCAACACATAATCACGTCTATGCACAAATACAACATAACCGGAGAATTATACCGGTCATAAGCTACCAAAATATTTTTATAAATAAACATGCATACATAGGTGCGATGCAAATGACTAATATGCAACATGCACAACTAATATCGTAAACACGATTTGAGACTAATGATTTTTACCGCGGCACTAGGCCTGTGAAAAATCACCGGACGCCTCCTCGGCTACGTGTCCGCGTCCACCGTAGTCGTCGTCGAGCTCGTCCGCGTGCACGTCCGGCTCCTCGTCCATGTCGGTTGTCCTAGTTCCGCGCGATCGCCACACTATCGCGTCGACACCGCCTCGTCTCGCTCGAGCCACGTCGCGCGCATGCGTCTTTGCCGCGCCGCCGGGCGGGCGTATGCATGCACCCGAGCCGCCGCCTTAACCCTGTGTGCGCCACGCCGGCGTGCGGGCTCGGCCATTGCGTCCGCCCGAGCGCCGCATGCCGAGCCGCCACCTCGACTATCTGCTGCGCGCCCGACGGCTACTAGCTTTTGTCTTTGCTGCTTTGCGATTTTTGCATGGTGTCTTGTCGAGTGAACAAATCTGCTGCCGCCAAGTTGATTCTTTGCCTTCTTTGCCTTTCGCTGAATTTACAACGAAGAAACCACCGCCTTAGCTCTCGCCATCTGTCTTTGCTGCTCGCCGCCTTTACTGCGCAACCTATTTGTCGAGCCCAGCTACTTTGCTGTATTTACAGCCAAATGGCCGCTTCTGCCGGCTGCTTGCTAGCCTTGCTTGCTGCATTGCTCCCGGGCTTGCTGCCGCTTGCTGCACATCTGCCGCATGGGTTGCCGGCCGATCGGGACCAAGATCGCCAAAGCACTGCTCCTACTCATTCTGCTTGCTGCGCGTGGCCAACAAACCACCGCCGGGTTGCATTGCCGCCGATCGCTACATGGGTCTTTGCTTCTTTGCCTCGACGACAAACCACCGACCAATGAGTGTTCGCGCTGCTAGCTTTCCAAACCAGTGAACACTTTGTGTTTTCCACTCTTTTTGCAAACCGCTCGACTAATCACGAAATGGAATCCTCTCGAGGCGAGGAACGCTACCATATAACATGCCTCGGGGATTTTTGGATTTTGATAGAGATTGGAAGGAGAGATGGTGTGGGATGGCTGTACAAAACTTGTTTCCTACGGTGACTAGAAGTGTGCTTCTTGCTTCTGTCCTCTTGAAACCCATCCTTTCTTAGGGCTAAAATCTTTCTTAGGGCTAGGCTCGGGCACTCGGCAAGGCTCTATTTGCCGAGGCCAGCCCGGAGGCCCTCGGCAAAGAGGCTTTGCCGAGGCC